>OZ017740.1:307519580-308119580 GCA_963969285.1 Odontomyia ornata
CAAAAAAAAAAAAAAAAAAATCAGAAAATAGCTAAAGACCACTGTCAGTCGATAAATCTGTAGAAATATCAAATAAGTCCATATCTTACTTCCTTTCTTCCTGAAAAGTGACTCTAAATCTGACAGCTACATAAATTGACAACTGAACATATGAAATAAGTCCATGAATGCTTCGATTCAGGAACAAGGTGGTGCTTCATTCAAATTCTGCAATGTCTTCTCTCTTTTCACACTTGGCGTTATAGGCTCTTAGTGGAACTGCCCCACCTTTTGATGGCAAAGAATAAAAAAAAATTTCAAGAACGTCACAAAAATCATTTGGCACTAGTCTTACCTTCTCTGCAGTGAAGTTGTGAATATTGACGTTAGAAAACTGCAACTGCGGACCCCAGCATATCTTTCATTGGCCTACTTAATGTCGATTATGTCGGCCTCGTATTTTTATCCATAACGAAAAATACTCTAATTCGTTTTCACTTTCAATGATTGTGTTGGGGATCATGCCCATAATATCGAGTCAAAAAGTTTAGTTTCTTTGGTAACGAGAATATTTACTTTGTAGTTCATCTCTTGTTCCAGAAAGGCCTGAAGAGCTCAGCTCTGAAAAAAACCCAGCATATTCAGGTCCATATTTCATTTGTGCATTGTATCCGTTGACCTTATTCAATTATTGGAAGCGACGTTACAGGTTTCTGAAGAAAGAGTTTTTTCCCAAACTAAAGAGATAATCAAGTTAACTTCATTTTTGTTTTAAAGACTTCGTCAGAAATACCAATGATATTCTATATAATGAAAGTTTCCAGAAACAACCTAATATGTAGTCAAATCACTTAGAAAACTGAATTTAAGGCTCGTTAACAGAGCTCCAGATGTAGTTTCCAGCAAGAATCACTCGCGATTTGTTTGCTTTATCGGTAGCCGGCAGCCTGGTCTTCCTTCGAAACCTATAATACTTTTTGGTCAGTATTTAATGGTAAATCCTGGGTTTAAATGATTTACTGTTTTCTTGAGAATATTTTCATTGTTTGATTTGTTCAGATGGTTACTTGAAACCTTTTTGCAGTATTTTAAATAACTAGTGCACTTTGAAAACAAACTTAAATATATAAGTGTTTTATTTCAAAGCACTTTAAAGTTTTATTATTTCTAATACTCTGCGTATGTTTTATGATAATGAACATTAATATATTTATGTATCTGACACCCATGCAAAATTAGATGTTTTATTTACTCGAACTAGCAAGTGTCTAAACAAAGAAGAATCAATCGAAATATTAAGCAACTTGTTTGTGTAAAACTATCAGAAAATTGATACTTGTTTTTCATTATGAAAGAAAGACCACATCGAAAGTGATTTTTAACTTAAAAGATTCAAAAATAATTTAATCATTTAAACGTGATCTTTATTACTACCTCATGCAGACGATTCGTCTTTCTGCTATGCGTGTTTGTATGTGAACGCTCCTCAAGTTCCGGTATCATAGCAACCAAAGGCCAAATCCGTGTTGGCAATTACCTTGATTAAATAAACATTCTGTTCTTCACTCAAACCATTTTATCTTAGCTCTGATTGCATTTTAAATATTAATTTTAAATATTTCTTACATATCATCAATACTTTGTTTTATCTTTTTCAGGTAAGCTAACAAGTTCCCTAATGTAAAATCTACAATTTGAAAAAATTCATTATTAGGTAAGTGACACGTATTAGCTATTTGCGAGTTAATCGGACTATAAAATTTGACAGGAGAACATGGAGTGCTGTAAGTAAGACAGCCGCCAATGTAGATGGAGCAATTGCAGATATATTTCGATGAAAATGGCATTGATTAAAACAAAAAGAATTCAAGAAGTCGTTATTTTGATGGTTTGACCATTATCTTAGTACTCGTATTACGAGATATTTTTATCCATCTAAAAGTTGAAATTGCATTATTTCATCGATAAAAATTTATATTTAATCTACACAAATATTTTGCTAATTTAGTAACGATTAGTTCCAAAAGCTCATGACGCAGTTGAGGAAAAATACCTCAAACAGCCAAAATATCACACTTGACGAAAGCAGCATCGAAAATGTGATCGAAAGGCGCCACAATACTGAAAACCGTTAATGTAAGAGACGAAATACGCCGAAGAATATAGCTCGCAAATAAAATGTTGCATACAATTTTGACGATCTTAAAGACCAGCGGCATACACAGGAAAACAAAGCTTCAAGTATACAAATCGGTGATGAGACCTGTGTTATGCTATGGGTGTGAAACATAGACCCTTCATCCAAGTATCTGCAAATTTATTGAACGCCTTTAAGCGAAGGGTCCTGTGGCGATTAATCGGAGCGAAGCTAGACGGCGACTAATGGTGAATTTGATAAAACCATAAGCTGTATGAAATTTTTTGACGAGCCGGAGTTCTCAACGATTGTGAGCCTGCAGAAGCTGCAATGGGGTGGCCATTTGAATCGTATGGCCGAACAATGGATGCCCAAGAAGGTATTCGTTGGGAGACCTGAAGGGTGGAGACCAATGGGAAAATCGAGGAAGCGCTGATCTGACTCGTTCATCGCTGCTCGAATTTCGAGATTGGAGGGTGCGGTCAATGGACCGAGACAGTTCGAGGCGCTATTTGCAGGAAGTGAAGGCTCGATTGGCGCAGTAGTTCTGCAAAGATATTCCAAAGTACGCTTTGTCGTTGGATATAATGATAGTGAGTAGATATTAAGGTAACGTGGTGGTCGCGGATAGAAAAGAGATAAAATAGATACACTAACACACATACTAAACGTCCGTTGTGTGTCAGATGATCGCCCACCTAAATTTATTCGCACTGGTACTACTTAAATTTGATGAGCTATTGAACGTTGGGTATACTAATATCGCGAAAACTACTATCAAAGCACTTTTACACTACGTGAAATTTCCCTAAAATTTTGAATGCATTTCAGCTTTCTTCGAAGCTCGCAGGCAGTGATCGTAACATTATTCATGAGGTTGAGAAAATCACATGCGGGCTTAGCATAACAAGTCATTCTGCAGCAATAAACGATTCCTGTATTTAAAGCCCACGAAAAAATCTTTGCTTTAAATTGATGGAATCCTTTTGCATGCGAGGCTATACATTCCAATGAAGTAAATATTATTTTGTATCTTTCTTAGAAATAAATTTATACCTTATTTAATTTTACTGATGTTTTTCTACTTTTTCATAATTTAAACCTGAGTGTTCATTTTATAGGCTGTGGTGCTATATATGAAGATAGTATATGTATATATATATATATATATATATATATATATATATATATATATATATATATATATATATATATATATATATATATATATACATATATACATATATATATATATATATATATATATATATATATATATATATATATATGTATATATATATATATATATATATATATATATATATATATATATATGAATAAATATATATATATATATATATATATATATATATATATATATATATATGTATATATATAGTCAACGGACCGAGACAGTTGAAGGCGCTGTTTGCAGGAAGCGAAGGCCCGAAAGGGGCTGTAGTGTTAAGAAGAAGAAGAGATATATATATATATATATATATATATATATATATATATATATATATACAATATATATATATATATATATATATATACATATTATATATATATATATATATATATATATATATATATATATATATATATATATGTATATATATATATATATATATATATATATATGTATATATTTATATTTATATATATATATATATATATATATATATATATATATATATATATATATATCCTTTTGCTTTCTTAAATTCACATATTTTATGTTTATTTCAAATGGCAAGAATTGATTTCTCGATTCAATTATAAAATTCATAAGCTTTTGCAAATTTTGTGCTGGCTTTTTGTATTAATTTTTTTTTTAACTTCTTTTCCAAGAGTCGAATGCGTTGTGACAGATCAACAAACTGTCAAAACTTTCAACCCCACCATACTACATGGTATCTGAAAAAATAATTTCGATTGAAGATAAATTTTAAAAATCTACTCAGCATATCTGAAGCTTTGCTCAAGACAACCAACAAGATATCAAATATTCTTCATACCATATGTCATATGTACGTTCTCCACGTTTCAGATCAAAAGCGAAGTATGTACTTGTTCGAATCTCATATACGTTGTGTATACGCACAATAAACAAAACAACAAAACAAACATAAGCTCTGAATACGAATCATTTGCCCTAGAAAATTGTTTATGTTCTGATATTTAGCTCGAAAAATTGTTGATTTTGAGCTCACATCATCTTACATTCGAATGATTGGTGTAAAACTAAGAAAACGTACAAGTAAACATTTGTGATATTATGACGCCAGAACAGTATTGTTGTCTTTATTTGAATGATGTGAAGATGCATTCGGCCACGAGTCTTAGTTGACAAAATAAATATCAAGGTGATGCACTTGTGAATTTTTGGAACTATAATTTTTTCGTGCAGATCGCGACATCGAAAATTAAGTTTTAACAAGTTGGGTAGACAGACCTATGCTCATGTCAGAAGGGTTTTGTACTTAACTTACAAAATGCAGTAACCAGCAACGAATAAAATCAAGAAACATGTCAAAAACGATTTTATTGGAGAGAGAAACATGTCAAAGACGATTTTATTGGAGAAAATGTGAAATTCGAGGATCATACTATTATTAATAAAGTTGAACGAATTTTGACTTCTCAGGTATTTTTAATAGTTATACCCATGAATATCTCCTTTGATAATTTCTTCAGATTTTTTAGATCACGGGTGTCCATTCGCGAGGGAGGAAACACATTTTTCATGAAGCAAAAACTGTCAGTTTAAGAACTGTTTTGAAAAGCTCTCATAGAGAACTTTCAGTTGATACTCATATCGGCTACCTTTCATGAAATTTTTTTTCAGGGGCCACTCTTCTATACTGTAATCATCGATTCATGGCCTATTTTTTCGAATCCTAGAATGGTTACAAAGCCCTTTTGCTAGGAGCTCTCTCCTGCCTCTTCGACTTGTTTCAATTGTATGTACTCATTTTCATGATACCTATCACTTCTGATATTTTCATGCAAATTCTAGCATAGTTGTAGTGTCTAAGTCGGTAAAAAGCGCATATGGCTCCATAGCCATATGTTTACATAGTAATACAGGGCATATTGCTCCATGGTAATACAGGAAAATTCAAATCGCTATAACTTCGGCAAATACTATTCGATCTTTATCAAACTTTCAGAAAAGATCAATCTTATAAATAGTCATCTTTTTGCAAAATTTTATTGAGTTTAAAGGTACCGTTTAGATTTTATTCAAGAAAACACAAAATCGATAAATCATACTATTACTAACAAAGTTGAGTGAATTTCGACTTCTCATGTATTTGTTGTTGTTGTGCTCATAAAGGCCTACATTCATGATTTTTTTCAGATTTTTCGGATGGAAGGTGTCCAATCGCGAGGGGGGGTACGCGAAAAGTTCGAACATTTCCCCTTCCCCTGTCCCCCTCGGTAACAATAAGGCAGTTTTAAGACTAGTTTTGAAAAGATCTCATTGAGACCTTTCCAACGATACCCTACTCGACTACCAATGGTGAAAATTTTTTTTTGAGGGGTCACCTCCATATATGGGGAGACCCCCCTTAAACGCCTTTGAAAAAATTTTTCACCCTTGGACTTTCAAGAGGTCATCACTTCTGACCTTTCTACAAAGTTTCATTGCTGTAGCCTCTATAGTTTCGGAGAAAAAGTGCTGTGACATACAGACGGACGGACGGACGGACGGGCGGACGGACGGACAGACGGACACAGGTCGTGATTGCAATAGGGTTTTGTATTTTAGTACAAAACCCTAAAAATTGGTATCAAAAAATCAATTCTAAGTTTCTTCATTTTTGTGATTGCAGTTTTACATCCTCGGAACTGAAAAAGTTGCATCTTTGTAAAGCATTAAATTTAACAAAATATACATATTATGTTGTATTCGAATATCTAAATTAACAAAAAATTAACAAAAAATTCAATATCAATCTTTATTTTAGTTTCGTACTTTAAGGGGTCCTGACATTTTTTTTTTGTCCACACTTAACCCCTTACTGCATTGCGGTCCATATTTGAGCCAAACAATAGTTTTGTTTATAATTTACAATCTAATATTTTTTTTCTCGTTTTCTGCATGCTGTGCCATTTTTGGGGCACTGATGTTCATTCAAAATAATTTCAATGCCATCTATGAGCTGTTAGTCGAACTACACCTTAGTTCAAAGTTTGAAAATCAAGTTTTGATAGTTACAGTGAGTGCGCTCATATTCAAAATTTAAAAAAAAAAAAACAACGTGAAGGAATCATTTGGAAAAAACTCATTGTAAAATAAACCTTTATTTACGTAAAACAGGTAAAATTTCATTGTTTTTATTCATGTAACTGATACAAAAATCATATTTTTCCTTTGTATCTTATTTGTACGAACATGCAAAAATATTCAAAGTTCCTTTGGAGCATATTTGGCTCATCATGTATAATATTAACGAAATGAAAAAACCGTTGTATCTTATTTCTTAAATATTTTTGTATTTTGTAATTTTATGCTAATACCGTACTGTTCAGGGCTCATAGATCCTCGCAAATTTTACGGTGGTGTACATACCATTAATCAAAGTATACCTGAGGGCAGTACAGATGAAGAACTGTCTGAAAATGAGGATCTCGTGGGACGGCCTGTTAGAAGACTTCCATCGATAACTGTGCCCGAGACTGAAGACGAGTCTGAAGATGATCCAGGGGACTTAACTCCTTTGTCTAAACCTGCTGGAGAACATTCAAGAGCGACTAGAGCTGATACACCAAGATAGGGGGATGGCTTTATCGAAAGTATGGACTCCGACTTAGAATTTATTGGTAAGTTAAGTTTGCCTTCAATGATAATGGAGTTGGAAACATCTGTACAATTTTTTAAATACTTATTTACTGAAGAAGTGTTTCAACTTTTATCCCAACAAACCTTGTTATATGCAACCGAATAACGTCGTGAAAAAAATATAACTGTTACAAATTGAACAATTTGTGGGTATATGTCTTATGATGTCTACTATTCAACTGCCATCTACTAGAGATTACTGGAGTGAAACCTTAGTACACCCCAAAGTCAGCTCAGTCACGTCATGTAACCGTTTTGAAGAGATTAAGCATTATATTCACTTCAATACAAACCAGGCTATGATCCGCTACACAAACTTCGTCCATTCCTGAACCAAGTTAGAGAGCGTTTGTTAACTGTCCCTAAAGAGAAGTATATGGCTGTGGATGAGCAGATAATGCCGTCTAAAAGTCGCTCAACTATAAGGCAATATAATCCCAAAAAGCCTAATAAATGGGGCTTCAAGCTTTGACTTCGAACTATATACAGGGGCTCGTGGACCAGAAGAAGTATTTAAAGGTTTACCAAACATAAGCTCATCCAGTAATGTGGTCATCCGTCCTGCAAGAGCTATTCCCGAAGCACGAAATTTCAGACTTTTTTCGATAACTGGTACACATAATTGCCGCTATTAGTTTATTTGGCTAAGAAAGGAATATTGCCATTAGGTATAATAAAATCAAAGCGTATCCCTGGGTATAAAGTTCTCTTGGAAAAGGACCTAAGGAAAAAAGGAAGGGGTACTGTGGTTGAGAAGGGGTACTGTGGTTGGCTCAAAACGGTGGATAATGTCGACATCTCTTTAAAAACATGGTATGACAACAGGATTGTTAACTTGGCCGCAAATTACGTAGGCAGCAAACCACTTGCGGATGTAAGACGCTATAATAAAAAGGAGGAAACGTACTCGTATATTAGAACTCCATGTCCAAAAGCTGTGATAACATATAATCAATATATGGATGGCGCTGATCTTTTAGATGCAGTCCTGGGTTATTACAGAGTCCAAATAAGGTCAAAAAATTTTACCAAAGAATGTTTTTTCACATGATGGACATGGTCACCGTCAACGCCTGGCTATTTTATAGATTTGAGGACCATGAATTGCTTAAACTAGCAGACCTCAAAGCAGCTGTAGCAGAAGCCTTGTGCTGGGCGAATAAGCGTAGTAGCAGTACAAAAGGAGGACGACCCGCAAATGCATTTCAGAACATGATTGTAGAAAAGAAGGCAAGAGGACCAGTAGCCATCATGCCATCTCAGGATGTGCATCTAGACCTGGTAGATCACCTCCCTATTTGGACAACCAGACAGCGCTGTAAGGTACCGGAGTGCAATGGAAGATCACATATTCAATGTCGCATGTGTAAAATAAACTTATGTCTTAATGATAAGAGAAACTGCTTCCTTCTGTTCCATACTTTATAATTCTTTATAAGTAAAATTGTAAGGAATGAATGACTTATTATTCAGCCATTTATGTATGTTGCGCCATATTCGGACCAAACCAAGAATAAACAATTTTTCTACTAAAAATTTCACAAAACACTAATATACGTGTCTTTTCATTTTAGATTTTACATTACTTTTTTGTCGCAAAATAAAAAATCACCCAGTAACGGGTTAAAATGTTCCAGCAATTTGTTGCGTGGAGAATATGAAATCTTTTGCATCTTATGAGTGAACTATTTATTTCCAATTAATTTTCTCTTTTAAGTTGAGTTAATTTAGAGAAATTAAAAACCTAACAAAACATTTGGCAACGAGAACATGTGCCGAAAGAGTGGAGTCAATCAATTAAACTCCCTGTCTATAAAATAAGGTGATGAGTGATTTAGTTAAACAGTAACTCGGCCGTAGACGGTTCCAAGCCCGTTTGAGAAAGGAGAAGGGAACCCCTTGTTTCCCCAACCCATAGCTTCCATGATTCCTCATCCCAAACCCTCCAATTGAATGGTAGTAAATACTCTCGGGTTCACACATTGGGTTTACTGGTTCCCCAATAATGTATCATTAAATGTCGAGAAATTCTAAAAACTGTAAATATATCTACAGCTCTGCTACTAAATCCTACTTACACCTCCGACGAATCTTCCGCGCCTGATAACGGAATCGACGTAATTACCATGCCGCCGGAATGGAGGTTGGGCGACGGGCTAACTCCCCGTCCCTGGAAAACCTTTAATTGTTTCGAAACCTGCAGATGGGCCGCGGAACGGATTGAACTCACGGCAACGACCTCGCAAACGAAAAAAGGACTATGGCATTGGATCCTGGAATGTCAGATCACTCAATTACCCTGGCGCTGGTAAGGACTTTTTATAACAGGCCAGTCAATATCAATTAAAAAATACTGGCAGTCCAGGAAACGAATTGGACTGGAAAGGACACTCAAGACATGAGATCGCACACAACATTTAAAAGTGGGAAGCCTACTAGAAAACGAGAATTCGGAGTGACCTTCATTGTGGATAGGGAGTTCAAATCGCAGGCTATTGATTTTTAGGCATTCAATGAACGGTTGTATGCGATCCATATAAAAGCGAAATTTTTCAAAATCTGGCTAATTGATATTCACGTCCAGACCGAAGAAAAGGACGTAGAAACGAAGGAATCGTTTTACAATCACCTGGAAAGACTAGTCGACTCATTGCCCACAAACGACATAAAAATAAAACTGGGTGATTTCAACGCTAAGGTTGGCAATGAGTTATCTCATCGGGGAATGACTGGAGGATATAGCCTCCATGATGTAACAAAGGATAACGGCCAGCGCCTGATGACTTTGCATGTTGCAGAAATCTAGTCATACGTTCAACTTGCTTCCCACATCGATGCATTCATTAAATAACCTGGGTATCACCGGATGGCAACACAAAACCAGATCGATCATGTTCTGATCCAACAACGTTGGGCCTCGAGCATACTTGACGTTCGTACATACCGAGGAGCCAATTGTAACTCAGATCATTACTTGATCAAATTAACCTATCGAAGTCGTATGTCAAAGGCATATTCGGCGAAGACAAGCCCGCTACAAAAATTTGACATCGAAAGGCTCCAAATGGCGTCTGTGGCCAAACATTTCACGGAGACCCTCGACATCCAGCTGGCTCCCATCTGATTAGACGCATTGTTAAAGACGAGCACCGAGCTCTGGATGGAAGTGAAAGCGGCGATCAGGACCGTGGCAGAACAGACGATCGGACATCGAGCCCGGCGCAAGAGGAATGATTGGTTCGATGATGAGTGCCAGCATGCGTCAGATAAAAAGAATCAGGTGTACAAAGAATACGTAGGTAGGAAAACCAGGACGAATAGAGAACACTATGAAATTCTCAGAAGAGTAGCGAATAAGATAATTAGGATTAAGAAAAGAAAATACTATGACGACCAATTGAGAAGTACAGATGTAAGTTTAGCGAGCAATAACACAAGGCAAGCATACAAAGTAGTGAAAAGCCTGAAGCGTGGTTATCAGCCCAAAACCACGCTCTGTCGTGATGACAGCGGCAATATAATCGCTGATGAAATCAAGATTAAGGAAAGATGGGCATCATATTTCAAGAACCTCCTTAATCCTCCGCACAGCTCCAGAACATCAGAGCCTATAATTGTCTGCGGAGACCTTCCATTGGCCCCACCAACTCTGGATGAAGTTTGTTCCATCATCAAAGTCCAAAAGAATAATAAAGCGCCGAGCATTGATGAGATTCCAGTGGAGCTTATCTAATATGGTGGCAGTAGTGTTCATCAAGCTATGCACAAAGTCATCCAGTACATTTGGCAACAAGAACATATGCCGAAAGAGTGGAGCCAATCAATTATATTCCCTATCTACAAAAAAGGTGATAAACTACAGTGCGAAAATTATAGAGGCATATCACTACTTTGTACGGCGTACAAAATATTTTCTAAAATCTTAGAAAATAAAATCGGATCATACGCCAACAGTATTATTGGGGAGTATCAAGGTGGTTTTAGGGCAGGTAGATCAACAACAGACCAACTGTTCACAGTCAAGCAGGTACTTGAAAAATGCTAGGAGTTCAACATAAACGTTCACCAAATTTTTGTTGACTTCAAGCAAGCATACGACAGTATTGATCGTAACGTACTGTACCAAGTAATGCTTGGTTTTGGCATCCCAGCCAAATTAGTCCGTCTTACCAAAATGACCATGACGTCGACAACCTCCCAAGTCCGCATCAATAACAAACTCACCGATGCTTTTGATACAAATATCGGATTGAAACACGGAGATGGGCTGGCCCCATTGCCATTCAATTTTGCTCTAGAGTGCGTCATACGGAAGCTACCTGTCGATACGCGAGGTACATTACTATACAAGTCGAGCCAAGTAGTGGCCTATGCGGACGACATCAACATTCTGTCACGGTCGTTAACAACTGCCAAAGAAGTCTTCCTGAAACTCGACAGCGAAGCAAAACTAGTAGGGTTACAAATAAACCAAAATAAAACAAAGTTCATGACGCAGTCGAGGAAGAATACCCCAAATACACAAAATATCACACTTGGCGAATATAGTATCGAGAATGTTAGCGAAATTGTGCATTTAGGCTCCAAAATAACGAAAACGGGCAATGAAAGAGTAGAATACAGCTCGCAAATAAAATATTCTATTTAGTATTGACGATTTCGTTTCCTATCTAAATAGATTCAAGATGTCTATTTGGTGATTTTTTCTAATTTTTAAATATAAACTATTCATAAAAAACTTAACCTAACAAAATTCGTACGGGTTATAACTTAGGGCTTTTTCCGGAGTTAAATAATAATTTATTTTACTGAGATTACAATCTTAATTTTTTTTTGAGAAAACAAAACTTTAAAATGGAAACACCCACAACATTTCAAACATCAATAGATTATAAAAAGAGGTTTAGTGTAAAATTCATTTGCTCTAACAACTGCAGTTTTAAAAATTGAGTATCTTAAAATTAAGTACATTATTTCCTTAAGACTACCTTAAAACTACTCATTTGCTGCATCCATTGAATGGTTATCTGTCGCTCTCCTGCCTACTCCTGCCTTGAGTTCCTTGGCTGTCCTGATTCCACCAGCTTTTCCGCAGATGATTTGATTGGTTCCATTCCTGCCTCCTGGTAAAGCGCCTCGTTGGGGTAAGACCGTACGTCCTCCCGTCTGTATAGGCATGAGCAAGCCCGAAGGGGTTTTCGGTCCTCTAATCCTATCTTGCCCCATCTTCTTTTCGGAACTCCATTCCATATCATCACCACGTATGTGATGATAATACAAATCAAGGTTTTATAGGCCAAAACCTTGACTCGCTTGCTCGCTGTTGACTGTTTCCTGAAAAGAAGTATAAAGAAGATGGTACGCATAAGTCACTTCTTTCAAAATATTGTCAATGTGAGCACTGAAGGTAGCCTTCCTTTCAAAAACTACCCCCAAGTACTTCGTTTGCCTAGAGTAGTGCCTAACATATCTGCCAATCCAGCTTCATCCTGGAACCATAGATGCCTCTTGGGGGGTCCTTGAGCACAATTAATTCACTTTTCTTTGCAATTTATCTTGATTCCCCATTGCAGTAAGAGACTCCAAATATTTTGAAGCCTGATCCTAGCAAAGCGCAAATTGTGCTCAGATGACCACACCAATAAGTCCTCAGCGAAGAGGTTCACCTGGATTCCGGGCTTATGTTCGTCTCTTACGCCCCAGACGTCAGAGGTAAATATGCTGAAAAGAAATGGGCCTAAAACAGACCCCTGTAGGACCCCCGAGTCAATACAAAATTGGTCTGACCTAGCTCCACCAGCCAACGCAAAGTTCGTCCCCTCATGAAGCTGCCTAGAATTTTTGCAATTTGGGCCGGAAAGCCAAAATTTACCTTTTTGTAGAAATCTTTTGCATCTTATGAGTGAACTATTTATTTCCAATTAATTTTCTAGTTAAGAGTTCATTCATAGAAATTAAAAACCTGGCAAAGTGTACTAAAGTCGGATTCCTTCAAAATAAAGAATGTTCCAAAGAAATGTGATCAGTAGCTTACAATGTGCCGAAACTTTGTCAATACTTTACGTAAGGGATTTTGTTTCCTATCTAAATAAAAACTCCAAATACTATTATAAGTATGTGTACGATGGTCAATTATCATTGCTGCTAAAATTTCCTCACTAAACAGAATTATCTACTTCTACAAATTCCACTCCTTAGAACACATTCACAATATCTTCATTTCGGTTTCATATCAAATGAAATCTCTCAGCGGAAACTACTTTTTCCGTTTCGGATATAATTAGCCCGACGGGACGTCTGAGTCAATTTCTGTACGAATTATATCAATTCGATATGGCATGAAATAGAAATAGACGAGCCATCCACAATCGTCGTTATTGCAGTCTCATGAGTACACAAAAAAAGGTCGAAAATCATTTCACCATCATCCACCTTAACGTGATTCCGCTCCTTGTGATTCAATCAACGACGAATCAAATCGTTCAACCTTCCTAATGTTATTTAATATCGCATCTAAATTTAGCTCGGAATACCATCATCAACTTTATCGATTTTGTCCGTCTGCAAACATCACTCTCATCATCGTCGATAACACGCTTCGCCATTAGTGGGTAAACTGAATTTGATTCTGATTTGATATACGGAGTGTCTTTATAATCGCACTACGAAGATTTTGATACGACTTTGATAGTAGCTTAAAAGATCGTTCGTCTTTGATTTGCGGCTGACTAACATGGTCATTGGTTACGTAGAACTTCTACAACGAGTAGAATTTCACTGGGAAACTTATTTTTTTCTTGCGTGTTATGTCGGCATATAGGTGGAAGGTTGGTATATAAACTTGAATGATACACTCGTAGTTTATGCTGAGAGAGCAGTTTACGACAATAATAAAAACGACCTTGTCACGAATACTACATTCGTTCTCGACGATATGTTGCGCACTAGACCTGTCTCAGCGATAAATAAGACGCCTGCAAAAGGTATGCGAACTGTGTGGTTAGAAATAAAAACCATAATTTAAAGTCATTTAACCGCTATGAGGCTGTTGCCTCACTGAATTCAATTAGACGAATTTGATATCTAGAGCGAACTTTCTGTATGATTTGGAAAGAAGGTCGATGAGGAGGGTAATAGTGAAGCCATATATGTAAGTGGTATTTAATGGCAAAGCTTTATAGTATTTAGGCTTAGTACGCTTCTCAGTTATGCTAATGTGGTTAGAAAGTACATCAAAATGATGGCTTTTAGTTATTGAGGTATCCGTTTGCAGAATTAACCATTTCTTTAAATTGACTTCCCTTTTCTAAACATTTTTCGAAAAAAAATACGCAATCCTTGCACAGTATAAATGCGGCCCAGAGCGTCTGAGGCAAGTACATTTGGATGTCTTTCAACTAATGTTCTTTATTTCCGACGCTGAACCATGTGTAGAAGCATGGCATTTCAGCATACAGCGATGTGCAAGCGAAAGTATCTGTTTGAAAAACTGAGAAGCAGCTTGTTAAAGTTACCGGCGTTGGCCGTTCCACTCGGTCTACCGCATTCTCTCGATTGAAATACACTCGTTGTCTATTTTCTAGATGAAGTGCCAAATAGAGTAGAGCAGCTGAAACAGTGGACTTCACCCGGCGAACGTGCTCCGAAGAAGGCGAAGACTGTCCTATCGGAAAAGCGAAGGCCACCGTTTTCTGGGATGCACAAGGTGTGATCTGCATCGACTACCTGGAAAAGGGCAAAACGGTCACAGGACGACTATGCCGAATGACTAGGCCCACTCGACGCCGAATTGCAGACATAAAGGCCCATTTGGCAAAGAAAAATGCTCTTCCATCATCACAACGCACCGGCGCCACGGTCAAATTGGACTACGAACTGCTACCCTATTCACCGTATTCTCCAGATTTGGCTCCGCGTGACTTCTTTTTTTTCCAAACTTGAAAAAGTCACTCGCCGGGCAGAAATTTGAGTCGGTCAGGAGGTCATCGCCGCCACCGAGGCCTGCTTTACAGACCTCGAGAAAACGTATTTCTCAGACAGGCTAAACTAGTTAGAGCATCGCTTTGTCAAGCGTATCGTGCTAAGAGAAGATTGTGTTGAGAAATAAATCGCCAGTTTTCCAAAATTTTCGTTTTTCTTATGTAGGCTAAGTACTTATCAGACCACCTTCGTATAGCTTAATTTACACGATTGCCTTTCACATTTGTGCACTTTGATTTCACGTTATTTGCCTGAATTTGTATATGCACTTGATTGTATTCTCATTGTTCTAATAGAAAAAACAATTACCCAACTGAACTTAGTGGTTGCCTTTGATCAGGATTGCATTTATTTTGATAAATGTGAACACTGCATTGAATAGCGAATGATAGTGACAAAATAACTGACAAATTATTAATTTGAAGGCAAAGTTAGTTTTTTTTTGTGTTAAATGTTTTAGGTCAAGGAGTTATTTAGATGTTAGGGTAAAAATTTAATACATAATGCCTATGTGCTATTTTTGATTACCTACGGCATTATGAATTGGAGTCATAAGTCGGAAACGAATATAGATTCAATTCGCAGAATGTTGAATAAGATCATCAAGACGATGCAAGGAATTGAAAGATTGATCTCCAGTAATGCCCAATACCGTCTAACTAAACAATTTAGTATCCGACAAGTGATATTTAGGGAGAAGGCTAAATTGTTTTTTTTTTTTTAATCAAACTAACTTTGTAATACACCCCTACTGGTGATACTGGTGATGTATATGTAAGCCGTTTAACCTCAAAGTTTTTGCATGCTGTTTTTGGGGTTAAATATATTTAATGAAAATAAGAAAAGTAAGTAAAGAAAAATTATAAATACTAACCTAATTTATTTATTTGTGATTCTGGTGCTGGTGTCCCATCCATAATCCTCTTTCCTGTAGGAGCAAGAAGAATAAAGGATACGCTTGAAGTTAAATGAATAAATGCTTTTCGATCGAATTTGATCCCATTGTCCATTGCTCATAAAAAAAATGTGGGACACATTTTTGTTCTAGGGGAAGAAAGACTTTTTACGCTCTGAGTTTGCGGTTCCTGAACGTGCAAGGCTTTTAAGCTACCCTTACCTGTCAACCTGAGAACCTAGCCTAGAATCGTTAATACACATACACACTTTAAACTTCCTCCTACTGTATAAATGTTTGCTAAATTTTCCAATTAAAACACAATTTTTTCCCTTTAAATATATTATATTTCGACAAATATATATTTCCGGAGCAAGTTTCAAAATAGTACTTTCTGATTTTTTTTTATAGTAATGAGCTTTACAGGGTTGATTGATTTAAATCATTTGATTTAAATCATGATTTAAATCAATGATTTAAATCAAGTGATTTTTTTTATAAAAATCATGATTTAAATCAAATTTGATTTTTTTCATAAAAGTTCATTGATTCCTTAGAATCATAATTAACAAATCAGTCACATAAAAGAAAAATACTTTTTCAAACACAGTTTTTATTTATTGATGTAAAGTAAGTAATTATGGTTAACTATAAATGAATAAGAAATCATCCAAATAACTATTTATTGTAATATTTAAAAAGGAACACCAATTTTGCTGCCTTTTCATTTCCGAGCCTATTCCGAAGTTTCGATTGGACTAAGCCAAATGTGGAAAAAATCCTTTCTATAGATGCAGAGGAGGCCGCAGCTGTGGACAACTGGTACAAGATAGGAGTTAGTTGACCATGTTTATCTATGGTGCTCAACTGCGATTTCCACCATTGTAATGGTTTTACACTTTTTATTATTTCCTCTGCAAACATAACTTGTTTAAATGGATCAGTTCTAGCTTTGAACTTTATTATTAAAGGCAGTAGGCCTGTTCCGGTATACTCACTCTGAGCATTTCTAAAGCTTTTGCCTCTTCTTCAGCTGTTAACTGGAATTTTGTTTTTGAAGGGTCCAGCAAATAAGTCAAAAAATGAGCAGGCGTTAGGGCCATTTTATATCTTCTTTTAAGTGCAGATAACTGATTTATATTAGCATCCTGTTCTTCAAAGGTTGTCTCCAGCTTTTTGAAGACTTCAACAACGTCGGATAATGATGCATTTGATTTTTGTAATGTATCTATCGCTATCGCAATTGGCTTGTAGATTTTTAACAAATCTTCGGCTGACCTCTTTAGTACCATGTTTGTGACTTTCTGGTATATGATGCTATCTATGCAATTTCTGTTATCTTCACATATCTTCAGAATTTTTTGCCATTCTGACAAATATATTTCGAAGCAATCTGATAGGGTGTTCCACCTGACTTCCTGCGGGACAATAAGGGATCTGCCACATTCTGCTTTATATTTTGCGGCAGCGAAGTGATTATTTCGAAAATATTTCACAATTTGTACGACATGTTCACGCACCTCTTTAATATCCAAATCCTTAGAGAGTAAATTTAGAATATGAGCAGCGCAGCCAAACGTCAATATACCTTCTTCATTCTCATTATCAGCTCTTAAGTCTAATCGCATTTTCGTCATGGCTGATGCGTTATCCGTCACGAAACTTGCAACTCTACATTTGTATTCAGTCTTGCATTTTTTTATAACACCCTTTGATATTTCAGTTAGATAATCAGCTGTGTGAGGTTTCCCGGATGTGTCGATGCTTTCCAATAAATACACCTCTCCAGATTCAGTTGTAACACAGCTGCAAATGATGGGCTCCATATGAACATTAGACCACCCATCTATTGACAAATTCACTGGCTGATCTTTCACAGTAGAAAAACATTTCTGCTTCTCTTCATTATAAATTTCATTGAGGAATCTGTTTCCCAAATCAAATCGCGATGGTGGTTGATAACCCGGTCGCAGCATTTCTATTATTTTTAAAACCTGAGGATGTTCAATACACCGAAAACTGCTGTTTGTAGCGTATACAGCTTTCGCAATTTGCTTGTCTAACTGTTGCTTCAGCTCTTCTGAAGTCCTTACAAGAAATGTTGACAATTTTTGAGGTTTGCACTTGTTCTTCGAAGGTGATGAAGGTGTTGAAATGTCTTCTACTCTGCTTTTACTGGGTCTGAATCTTACAGCACATGCTCCAATTGAAGGTTCCTGAATTTCCGGATTGCCAGTTGATGAGGAATTCGAGGATCTAAGACCTTAAACGATACAAGAAAAGATAGTTGTAATATTTTTTAATGAAACAGTAATGCTTGTTATTGATTCCATTTTCGCAAAATTATTCTAATTGTAAAGAGAAAAAGAGAAACTTTCCTTTTAATTTTGCTAAGTATATATTGATCGTAATCGATTTTCGGCCTTTATCGTTCGATCTTCCTCAACGGTTCGACCAAACTTTAATGGTCGAAAACCGATTAAGATCGAGTAAACTTAAACGTAAAATTTAAAGGAAGGGTTTTTTTATTTTCAAAACAGGTGTTTTATTTTACTTAATTATATCAAAAAATACTTACTTCGAGTGCTACACGATTTCCAATGGACTTTTAATCGCTGCGATATTCCCTGTATCTCTTTATGGCATTCATTGCACACTGCCCTAGATCCCTTTTTATTTACATCACGAACTTCCGTATAATTCTGCCAAATAGGATCTTTTTTTCGTCCAGTCATTTTCGCAAACCAAATCAGTATCACTATTATAGCACAATTTCACGACGCGCTACTCACTATTCACTAGACGAATAATATGTATAACAATTTAGGGGAACCCCGGAAATATAGTAATTTTTCGTAGAGAGTTGGTGAGCGATTTCGGGGAAATCCCAGTTTTTCTTTACGTGCTAGGCCGACATCCCATGCAACGCGTTCGCGGCAGAGCAAATGATGTCGCAAATGAAATATTTTGAATTTAACCCGTATTGGTGGTATTCAACATTTCGCGTGAGAACTTTTGCGCTCCGCTGCGAACACATTGCAGATGGGACGACGGCCTAAGTGTTGCTAATTTTAAAAGGTTGTGGTTTTCTTAGCAAGTTTGCAGTTGAAGTATAATTCTACCATTTACGATGAAAATTGAGACAGAGAAGAAAGCCCAAAATTATATACATATATGAAAGCGACTATGTATGCAAAGGAGTGGATTTTTATAAGTAAAATCCATCACCGTTATACACTATCGTGATTGGCTCAGAAAAAAAGGTTTATACTCGTACTGCTTGTCATTGGCCGATTTTTTTAAGCCTACTTTACATATATGCTCTACTTTTGTAGATATGATTGGTATAAAACCTTTTTTTATGGCGCCAACCACTTTTGAGTATATGTCATTTATTATAGACTATTGATCAGCTTTAACTCCACATACATATGTTTTTTTCTAATCGACTCTGGGGGGTTTGGGCTTTTTCTTTTATAATAAAAATCATTAAAATCAATAAAAATCAAAAAATTTTGGTATCGGGCCTTCTCTTTTACAATAAAAATCAAAAAAATCAATAAAAATCAAAAAAATCATGATTTTTTCAAAAAAATCAAAAAAATCTGTCAAAAATAAAAAAAATCATGATTTTTATCCACCCTGGACCTTTAGTTTCTGAATTGCTTGCTTAAGGTCTAATTGCCTGATGCTTACCTTTCGTTAATTACCTAAATCCTTTTTTTTAAAGAAACTAAATCCTTATAGCAAGGTACTTAAAATCGAATTCCATAATAACTAATATTTCGCCTAAGATCCAATAAACTGATTTTTACACCCTTCCTTAATTACCTTCTTCTTATAACGACCAGCTTCTTCTAGAAAACTTATCATTATTTTATTATTATTCCCAATATTGCAACTATTTACCGATTCCAATAGACTCGACAATCCATTTTCTATGTCCAACTTCGGCTTTGTCTTCGGGTGGTCCCTTATGGTACATAGTCTCCAGAAAGGCTAATTTCCTCATGTTCCTTACTTCTTACAGCACAGCAACATCGTCCTAGCTTACTTCATACCCCTCACAGATATGCTTGGCTACCGATGATTTCATGTTGATCGTGTTTCCCCATCTCATTGCTGCTTGTACTTCTTTAGTGTGTTTGTCAAACCGTATCCCCACCGTTCTCCTTGTTTGGCCGATGTATGCTTGTTCCATGTTTTGCACTTATTGTGTATATACCGCTCTTCCTCCTTTTTCTTTTTGTCTTTTGGACTCATCAATATATTTTTTATTTGATTTTGTGCCCTGGTAGGAGCTAGCTTCATTCTTCAGTCTAAATGACTTCTTCAGTGTTAATGGATTTCTGAAGCAAGACAGTATTTTCGGATTTTGCTACAGTACTGACGTTTAGTTTCTGAATTGTTTGCTTAACATTTAATTACCAGATTCTCACCTTTATTTAACTATCGAAACCCATTTTTTTCCTCCTAATAAACTAAATCTTTAGAATCCTTATAGCAAGGTACTTAAAATCGAATCAATGTAATTAGATTCTAGATGGGAACGCCCAGGCAAAACGCATATGTTAAGGAAAAAATAAATAAAATACAAATATATAATAAAAAAAAAATCATTTTCCTTTAAATTTGTACTCTGTTTCAAAAACATAGAAAATTGCCCACAAGGCTCGATTAAAACGGATTTACCATAAGGGCAAAATGGAAAGGTTTAAAAATTAAATACTTCGTTCTGACCCTCATCACAGAACTATGTGCAATTTTTATGCGCACAATTTTTGCATTGGCTACACTGAATCTAATTTTCGATAGGCAGTTCAGTGTATTTTGCAGCACACCACAATCAAAAGTCCGATTTCACATTTTTGGTTTTTAATTTGACAGATGTCATTTTTTTCTTAGTCTTGCTGAAATTTGCTGATTCAAACATTTTGGTATTTTTGTTGTTTGCTTTATCATATTTTATAGCTTGTTTATCTTTGAAGTTAAGATCCCCGATTTTTGCCTCTTATGTTTGCGGTTTGTTTTGGGAGTAGCCATGGTTGGAATGGGTCTAATTTGCAATAGTGTAAGGTTTTTTGTAGGTGTTGTCGATGATTATCTTTGTGTTAGTCCTATAAGATCTTGCTGCAAGGTGGGATCAGACAAAATCGTTGTAGAATTTTCAGGTTCGTCATTTAGGCAAAAAATAGTAATCATTGTTGATGAAATATCCTGATCAATTAGTGTAGAAGGATTTGCGATACAGCTGGTCGTAGTACGCGATGTGCCGTTAGAAAGACAGTCCATTGAAAGATTAAAAATAACTTTTAGTTTCATTAAGAGGACGATCAGTCATAGTCATAAGAGCGTAATCTTTTTCCCAAAACACATTAGGATTATACGGCCAAATTTCTGATTTCTTAAATCCCTTCACTGCGTCTTGGACTGAAGCACTTTTCATGTATGCTTCCCAAATAAGTTTGTCAATCAAATTGGCTTACAATTCGCGCTGGATGCGATTTTTGAAACGCATTTAATTCTTGTTCAAAATACTTTTTCAGTGGTCCATACACAGCCACATCCAGACGCTGGATTCGGTCAGTTTTATTTGGTGCGAATGACAAAAAGAGAATATTATTTTTTGACGCGAATTCCAAAGCCTGAAAGTATTTATGAACTTCGTGATTATCGAGTAATAGTATGACCTTTCTCTTTTCATTTGGACGGACTATTTCTGTAAAAAATTGAAGCCAAGGATTCTCCATTTACCCAACCGTTGTCACTCACTGTGTCTTGTGAGCCTGGAGGGGCAACGTTTAAGAGTCGCACCTGCATACGTTTGCGAGCAAATATGGAAAAGAGTGGAATATAAAGGGTTCTTCAATAAGAGGTGCTATTTTGATATTAAAGGAAAAATGCCATTTTTTAATATCAATGATCGGATGTTTATTTCATTATAAAGAGGAAGGTATGCCATTAATAGTGGAAAATAACATCAAGCAAATGACCACCACGACCGCGATCACAGGACCATATCCTTTTCATGAAATTTTCCATAACCAAATCGCTAAGTGGCTACCCTATGTCCTCGATAGCCTCACGAATTCTATCTTTGAGGTCTTGAATCGACGCTGGGCTGTTGGCGTAGACCTCTTTCACATGGCCCCAAAGGAAGAAGTCGCAAGGTGTTAAATCACAATATCTCGGTGGCCAATTATGATCACCTCTTCGAGAGATAACACGGTCCGGAAACTCTTCCCGTAAAAGATCAATGGTTTCGTTGTTTATGTGGCACGTAGCGCCGTCTTGTTTAAAGTAAACATTGTCCAGATGAATACCATCCAATTCCGGCCATAAAAACATTAATCAGCTTTCGATATCGCAATCCATTCACCTCAAGCCTCATTTTCGAAAAAGTAAGGTCCAATGACTCCGCCGGACCACAAACCGCACCAAACAGTCACACGTTGAGGATAGAGAGGCTTTTCAACAATAACTCTTGGGTTTTCTGAGCCCCAGATGCGACAATTTTACTTGGCCACCGAGGTGGGAATAGCCCTCATCACTCAAGATGGTTTTTCGATGGATTTCCGGATCATTTTCATGCATTTCAAGGACCCAATCAGCAAAGCCACGACATTGTTGATGATCGACCGGCTTGAGTTCTTGTGTTAACTGAACTTTATAAGCCTTAAGACTCAAATCTTTATGCAAAATACGGTATAATGACGTTTGTGGAATGCCTAATTCCAAAGAACGACGAGGAATGGACAAACCTGGGTTTTCTTCAACACTTTCGGCTACAGTAGCAATATTCTCGGCTGTTCTAGAGTGACGTGCACGGGTTTTATTCTTCACATCTAGAAGTTGTCCCAACAGCTCGAATTTTTCCACCAATTTCTGTATTGCGGTCCGACAAGGTGCTTCACGACGACCCAAAAATGTTTGAGTTTTACGAACCGTCTCTGTAAAATTTTCACCATTTTTATAGTGAATTTTAGTAATTTCAATTCGTTGTTGAAGCGTGTTTCGTTCCAGTTTTATTAATGACGTAGTTTCTACTTGTCAAATGTCAAAAAATAACAGCTTCAAAAGTGACATCTACCGAAATAGCGGGCTGTTCAAAATAACACCTGTTATTGGAAAACCCTTTATGTACCAACCGCATTGCAACAGCAAATAACAGTGGTTAGTTGACCCCTTTCTGCACTGCTGACTACTCCAAATTGCCTTATTCCTTTGATAAACAAAACCTTTGTTACGCTGCGTTTCACCCCTGTCTCGTCCATATGATATATTTTTGTCGCATCGAAGTTGTGTTTTGCCACCAAATTTCAAATATTCGTACAGAATAACCCAACTTGTGTTCTATTGAAATCTCTAGCTCTTGCCAAAGATGTCGGCTTCGGTGCTCTTAGCATGATTTCTCGGTGTCGTTGTTTGAATCCTGCAAACCAGCCATCTTCAGCTTTCCCTTTTTTAAATGGATGAGCAATATTATTCTTTCTTAAGTACTCAAACACTTGTTCCAAAAAATTCTGAACGAACCAGACCCAAGAATAAGCTGTCTAGTTTTTTCATGTATGCACACAGCTCTTCCTCTTGTTCTGGTGTAAAAACAGGTACAGATACATTTCCTGATTTCACGTGTCGAAGCAAAGTAGTAAACGGAATTCCTAAAGTTTTTACTGCAGAATTTACAGATCTTCCTTCATCTTTTCCTGCTTTTACGGCTTGTTCCAGCGGTTCTTCTGACAACGCTAGCCGATTAATTTTTCTTTGATATTTATACACCATATAAAGCAGAAAACAAAACTCAAGAATTCCCAAAACGGTCAAAAGGGATAACTACCCTTTTTGCCCATATCCGTTTTGGCGAAAGCGCCAATATTAGAAAGATGTACAAAACGTCAAATGTTATATGTTGGCAAACTAATGAAATACTATCACAAACTAAACTTAAATGAACGCCAAATCAATCAAAAAAAAATTATAAGTAAACACTAGAAAATTTGCATATAAGCTAATGCTCAAACGCTTGCGGTAATCGTAACAAAACAGCAAAAATCTTTTTTCGTTTATCACCAAGATAATTGCACCGCAGTTTTGTTTTACTCAAACTGCTATTGCGTCGCCGGCAGCACAGCTGATCACGCCAGCGATTATCGATGCATCATCTAATGGCGATATTTAGAAAGACCGATTATTCTTCTCACTCGCATTATGCTTCTTACCTGGGCTTCCCCTACCTTACTTATTAAGGAAGAAAAGGGGGGGAGAGGGGAAAGATCTTGAATAACTCCGACTGCTCGATTATCGAACTAAATTTGCCCCCGTCAACTCATTTCACAGAAAACTAAAAAATTGCGTGTAGCCACTAATTCTGCGGTTGGTTTTAGTTTCATATTTGCTAAGAACCGATTTGCAAGGAGTTTTTCAGCTTAGGTTAACTATCACGCTGATTGCATCATCAGCCTTATTTCTTGGAAAGTAATGCTAGAGCGCAGATTGCAATCGACCTATGATAAGTAATGGCAACTGTAGCCATTTATTTAGTAAAATTAATACGGAGGAGACAAACGCTGTAGATGGTGCGCATATATGTTTTGAAGTTCGTGGCTTGAGTATGTGATAGCTGGGTCCCTTACGAACAGCGTGGCATAGTTTTCGTCGGGAGTGCTTGTTTCACATGCGTGCTACGACCATGAGCGAACGTCAAGTGCCGACCGCCGTTGAGCAACGTATTGTCATTCGTTTTAAGGGTTTTGTAAAATAATTTTACAAAACCTTACTATAATCGCGCCTGTCTGTCCGTCCGTGTGTCACAGCACTTTTTCTCGCAAACCGGCTAAGCTACAAACATAAAATTTTATATATAGGAGTAAAGTGATGCCCTCTTCAAAGTTTCACTATAAAAAACAATTTACAGGGTGCTTAAGGGGGGTCTCCCCATATAGGAGAGTGGCCCCTGAAAAACAGAATCAAATGAAAGGCCTCAATGATAACTTTTCAAAAGAAGGCTTAAACTGGTATTTTTTCTTCAGGGAGCACACAGGAAGGGGAAATACACGGACAATTTTTTTGGGGAATTCATGATTTGAGTGATTTTTGTTAGTTTGCAACAAAATGACGACCGTTGAAAGTACAAAAGCAATGGATTTTCTTTTAAACGTGCACATCTCTTTGACATGTTTCTTGCCTTTATTCGTTGCTGGCGATTGTATTTCGCACATTGGGTATAAAACGGTTGTTCAGTGTTGGAAGGCGTTAAAAACACTCCGTTTCGAGCGATAAGCGGGTTTCAGTTGCGTTTTCAGAAGGTCAGAGTACTCGTAGTATGCAGCATTGATGGAACGTTGGGTGCGCACAAAATCGACGTACAGCACGCCCCGTCGGTCCCAGAACACAGTACACATAACCTTACCCGTGGACCTGGTTGTCTTCGCTTTGACTGGCGCGCCTTCCTTCTTCTTCCCCCACTCTTTAGACGACACCTTGCCTTCGGGAGTGTAATAGTGTACTCATGTTTCGTCTGTAGTGAAGATTCGCGTTAAAAAACCCGTCCCCTCCAACCTCGTATCGAGTCAGCTAGCGGCACCAAATTTCCAACCGCGTGAATTTTTGTTCGAAGTTCAACAGTTTAGGGACCCATCGCGCCATTATTTTGCGATATTGAAGGTGTTCATGGGTGACTACACTACCAATACTGATGCCGAGTTCAGCCGAATAGTCTCGAACATTCATCCTGCGATCCTCCAAAATGTGTTGTTCTACGCGGCAAATGTTGTCTGGTGTGATGCTGGTTCGCGGTCGACGATCATGCGGCTCATTCTCGACGGTTTCGCGACCATCCTTGAATGCTTTAGTCCATTTAAACACAGCAGCCCTACTCAGGCGCTCACAAATTACTCGTCGTGTTTCTGTTAGCGGTTATTTGAGACTCCGCACGATGGTGTAGTGAACTTTTGACCCTCTGCTGAATATTAAAGTGGCTTCAAGATGTTGTTTATTGACGATGATATGAATCAATTTTTTAACACCGGATATATCTCTTTTATTGGTTTCATCATATCCTGTGAATACGATATTGCTTTCCAACTTTACCAGAACACGCTCTTTCCCTCTTTCTTCTAAAGTAACTTCTCGGATATTCATCACGAATATAGGCGTCGATTAAGACTTCTAGTTTTTCTCCTTTAGCAATTTGTATCCTTGCAATCACCTTGGCCTTTGTTAATGCCTGCCAGCATGCTTATCGCCGTATCGATTTCTTTAAGAGCCAACAAAAATCTTGAAAATGCAGGTAGTGTTGCTTCTACGTCATTGAAAAATGATGAACTTGTCGGCATTTCAGTTTGGATTAGCGTTGGCTTTGTATGATTTTTTTTTTCTTTGAATTTCAAGATGAATTTATTTGATAGAATTGTATTCGCAGCAGTATTATACTCTATTCCGTGGCAGTTTAAATCAGCCCTATTTTCTATCTTGTTTTCTAAATAACGTGTAATATTTTCAAAAAACTTCAGATATCACTTAAATTTATCTAATTAACACATTTCCTTCACTTTCATTAACTCCCTCTCAACGCTCTGCTCTTCACAGAACAGACCAAAAGCAATAACAAACTTTTCCGTAACCATTCGTTCCACAGAATTTATTAAAGATGAAACAAACAAAATGAAAAAAAAAATCAAAATAATAAAACTTTGCATGTTGTGTTGATTGAAAGGAAATTGCATAAGGAAAGAAGAATTTCATGCTCAAATGCGAGCGAGGAAATACCAGTACAAGATTGTGGCAAGTGAACTACTGCCTCTGTTTGATAAATTCAGAGTACGATTCCAGCATTTGGATGATGACCATGAAAGCAGTGATGAGGAAAGCGTAGAGGAAGAAGGCATGACATCATAATTAAACAAAACACAAGATATTCTTTTAAAATTTTCTTATTTTTCTAGAAGAAATTCTGCGATTCATCGCGGCGAGTAGATGATAAATTTTAATTTGTGTGCTTGATAGAAATTATGAATTGGATATAAATAGAAGAGGTGATGATGATATGCTAACCAAAAAACATAAAGTTTTGATAAAATATTTAACGATTGTAGAAATGTTTTTGCAATTGTAATTCTAACATAGAAAGGTAGCTGACCTAGCTCTCCATGTTTTCAGAAGTAAATGACCTTACACACATGCAACGCACGACTCTCCCTTGTCAGAAATAATTCTTAAAATTGAACTATCATCTACAAGCAATTACAATAACATTCAAAAATTAAAAACCTCACCTTTTCCGGAACCCCGGAAAAAGGAAAGGTATAATAGGCAGACAGCAGTAATCCAAAGATGATAATGACCAATCGATTTTCAGATTGTAGTAAATAACACATGAAAGTTTATCGCTCGCGATTTTCACTCATAAATCTGCATTGAACGGCAGCATGGCTGAATCTAAACCGTCCCATGACAATGCTACTCCATCGTCCTTGCTTAGATTTCCAACCTCACTAAACTATCGTCAATCATCGTCCATAAAATCGATACAAGCGCCAAGTCATTGATTGACAATATATTGTGTCCGATGGTCGACACTTTACGTCCAATCCATATTTAAAGTGACGACAACCTGACAACCGGGAACGCCTGATTTAATGGATGAAATGATATTATTAACACAATACCATGCTGTCTATGATGTGGCAACTAATTAAAATTTTGACAGGGAACGCTATGAATAAATTTATTCATCATGATGACCACGTTGATGATGATGATGACGTCCTGTCGTTTGGTAGTAGGTTTAAACAATCGAGTCCAGGACGTAAGAGTAACATTGGAGGGTGACTTCATCGTTAGACCAAAACAATGCTCTTATTACAATTCGCCGCCTATTCCCCAACAGTGTACGAGTACAATCATTAAATGTGACATGACTGTCATGTTATTCATTGACTTCAGAATCCTTTCAATGCATGGACCACAATTGTAGGTCGTGTTTGAATGCCAATTAGACGGAATCGTTGGTCTTGTTTTTTGGCTCAACATGTTTTTATGGAGTTGTAGAATAAACAAGGAAAATGAAAATGGAAAAGAGATACTTTTTCATGATTTTTTTAGGTTGATGAAGCCATTGGGCTTTTGTAGACGCGGCGTGAAAGGTAAGTGCGAATGAAGGAAAATTGGTCTAATATGGGCGAGAAGAATGCGACACAATAATTTCCTTGCATCCTTCTCGCCTGTAGTGGACCCGATTTTCCTATTTCACTCTTTCTTTTCACGCCATGTCTAAAACGAATTCTTGGACTAAACATTTCTTCTTCTTCTCCTTAACACTACAGCCCCTCTCGGGCCTTCGCTTCCTGCAAATAGCGCCTCCGACTGTCTCGGTCTATTGACCGCATACTCCAATTTCGAAATCCGAGCAGCAATGAACTGTCTTCGTCGACCGAGTCAGACCAGCATTGCCTTTGTTTCCCCACTGGTCTCCGGCCTTCAGTTCTCGCAACGAATACCTTCTTGCGTATCCGTTGTTCATCCATACGATTCATGTGGCCAGCCCGTTGCAGCTTCCGCAGTCTTACAATCGTTTAGACCTCCGGTTCGTCCAAAATTTCATACAGCTCATGGTTGTACAATCGAACTCGCCATTGGTCCCCGTCTAGCTTTGCTCCGATTATTCGCCTCAGAACTAAACATTTAGTAGTTCCCTTTTACGAACTTGTTTCCTCTATAAGGCTGAATCAACAAAAACTAACCATGCTGCTTCGGTTACTATCCGTTGCTTATTATACTTTCGTCTAAAACAAGTTATTGTTTGGTATCAAGTTGTTTCGCGTATTTCAAGATCTCCGTGTCAGTTAAATGGATTTCCTCGAACCGTTCATTCTATGTACAGTTACTCATGAAATTGAGCGTACCACCCCATATTAAAATGACACTTCGTTATAAGTAATGGTAACAAAAAAAATTTTTCCGTGAAAATATATTTAGATATGCATAAATGTATAAATCGTCAATCATGTACCAACCTAACTATTCAAATCGGTTTCAGTCAGACCACAATTCTCGCTAACAATCTACAATGCATAAAACTCCACGTGTTCAAAAACGGCAGAATTTTCCCTTATATACACCAATACAGTCTATATTGAGATTTGTGATGCTACCAATAAATTTTATAGTGTAGTTTAAAATTTTTAAATAAATTTTTAGTATTCATATCTATATTCATGATTTTCTTATGAGTGAGAAATCACCTTCAAAATACCCACATCGAATACATAGCCATAACGAACACGTATATACACCCACCGATAAAAAAAATCTATGAGATACCATTTCGAAATAACTTACCGAGCGAGCTGAGTCATCGTGAAACAGAGGGTTTGGTACATCCGTCATTATATTTTCGATTGCTGGAACTTCGCCCTCTTCTATAATTTCCATAACAATGACAGCAATGATTAATACAAGAAAGATGGACGAAAAACGTACGAGTGAACGAAAAGGGACAACCTTGTGTAACCGGAAATGCTTGCTGCATTTGACCGCAGCGAGAAAGTTGTACGAACGCCAGAGCGCCTGATGCCAGAGAAGCAAACAACAGGGTAGTCAAGATCAGAAGTCGAAGAAGGGACTGAGAAGATCGAGAACCTCAACGCCACTTCCACCAATACGGAAGAGACCAAGACGCTAAATTTGAAGCAAGCAACAGTGGACGAGCCCGAGCTCGCACTGGTGCATGATGTTGCTCTCATTACTACCGAAGCGATTGAGGTACGAAATCCGAGTGTCGAGGACCTCCCAACAGAGGATATGCTAGGCAGCTCGATTGCTCTTGAGCGTTTCGAAGAATAGCAGCTCATAGGCAAGCGGGAACGGCCCTGAAGGGAATAAAAGCTAGCTGTAGTGTTCAAAAGGGCACAAGCAAGGACGTCATTATCGCTGTTTTAGAGCTAGAGAAGCTTTTAGAGAGGGCTGAACAGTACGGATGCAAGTGGATGAAGGCCGAAGAAGAGCACGAGGCTGAGATACTTGGCAAAGCGCCAGTCACCCCAACTAATATTACCAGCAAAAAGGTAGCCTGTAGGCCAATTAAAGTAGACACAGAGACGAACACGAAAGATGAAGTCCACAAGGAGTACATTACATCGAACGAGAAGTTCCAAGTAATGCAATCCAAGGCAGCTAAAAATCTTCTCCGAACTACGGACGATCAGTAGCCTCCCCAAGTTTAACCCAAGCTAGACACAACCATAGGTGCAAACCCCTGAGGCAGCAGACTCTGCTGGTAAAACCTACCGATGGTAAATGTTACGCAGATGTACTGTGAGACATAAAAACAGTGGTTAAGCCGAGTGAGATACAAACTGTCATTAAAAGAGTGTAGCCCACCCGGTCTGGGTTCTTCTGGTGGCACTCGGGCGGCCAGAGGCGAGGAACAGAGACTCTTTCTGTGATGCAGTCAAAAAGGCCCTTGCAGAGCGAGTACCACTGTAGCCTTGCTCGAGCCAATGGCAGCGCTCGATATCAGCAGCATTGGCTGCGTCACGGAAGTGACTGAGGTCGAAGACGCCATTAAACGCGAGTTTCCTGGCTTTAGCGTGATTAAAATAAAGACTCACTAAAGCAAACAGCAGGAGGCAATGCATGGCCATCGTTGAACTTCCTAAAACGGACGCACAACAACTGTATAGCAATGGCAAAAGAAGAATGGGCTGGGATATCTGCTGGATACGACGAAAAGCAGCAAATCTACATTGTTTTAAATGCCTTGGTTGCAAGGGCCCTTATAGGAGCTCACTGTGCTACAAGCGTGGTAAATTGAGGCCCAAAATAAAACAAGGCGAAACCCATTCCGTCCTATTTAAGGAGGCTAGTTTTAGTGTGGACGAACTTAAGTTCGTCCTAGGGACAGGGAAGTGTCAGATCTTCGAGGAGGCCCTAGCCAAGGCCAAAACAGAGCTACAATAATCCGTATCTTGCAGATAAACTTCTACCATAGTACTGTAACCTAAAACCTACTGGAGCAGCCTGTGAATGAAATGAAAGCCAACATAGTGCTGCTCAGTGAGCAGCATCATGACAGGAGTTCGTCGGCATGGCTCTCTGATGAATATAGTATTGCCGCCATCTGCTTGCGAAACAACGCTCATATGCGGGTGCATAGTCACAGGCTGAGGAATGGCTTTACGTGGGTTCGGTTTATGCAAACCATACTCCTTAGCGTGTATCTTACACCAAATGAACCGTTACTGTCCTTCCAGGCCATACTTAACGTGTATTCTCGCTAGGGGAGGCTTCAGTGTGAAAGCCATTAAATGGGGCATACCTCTATCAGATGTTAGAGGAAAATGAGTCTAAGACATGCCAGCCAGAGCTGGGATGTTTTTGTTAAACACAAAACATATCCCTACTTGCCATCCCTGGGGCTGCGTTGGAACCAATCCAGATGTAACGTTTGTATCGGAATCCCTAGAATCAAAAGTACACAACTGGAGAGTTCTAGAGGACTACTCGGTCAGTGATCACCATAACATAGCACTTGAAAGTAACGACGGCCCTTCTCAACTTGATAGTCGCCTAAGCAAACCGCTCGAAGACCTCGATAATACTGATCCAAATTATATTGCAAATTGAAAAAAGTAATTATTTAAATTTGCAATTAAAATTTGGAAACGGCAACACCTTTTTAACGTAGCTCAGCCACGAATTGCATGGCCGAATGCAATCTATAGGGATGAATGAGCTGGCTCGACAACTGCCGTTGCGACAGGCTCCGTAAGGTGACTGTTGGTAACAAACGGGAGTCTGCTTTTGATAGCCGCGTATTGCGCACATTGCGGGAACCGCGCTGGCAAGCGGAGAGGAGTTGTTTGCTTTAAATTGTTCAAACCGGTGGATAGTTTCATTCGTTCCGTCTAAGAGGGGGTTAAAATCCTTTTTTCGTTTGCTGCCGCGGGTGTTTCGTGAGTTTATATCTTCCTCCTGTCCTTAAGGAAAAAATGAGTGATTAGCTTTGTGTTTGAAAGAAAATAATAAAGGAAAGTGTGCTATATGTTGTCATACAAAACCAAAGCCCCCGTCTAAGATAATAGCCCGAAAAAAATCATCGTTTCGTCGTGATATTGCTGCGTTCTTATGTCAGCTGAATAGTACTAGAAATAAAGATGCAACAATCTTTAAGATAGTTTAGTGCACTAACCGAAAATGGAAGTGTTATAGAAGTAATGTTGAGGGAAGGAAGATACCGAACCACGCGGGTAGTAGATGCAAATGATATACTGGTACCTTCCTATGTGCGAGATAACAGGGTTTACGGTAATCTTTATTTACACCAAACCCGTGCGACAGACTGCATCGGCTCCACTACACTTGCTGCATCTGGGAAATAGAGATTTGTAAACAGTTACTGGTTAAGACCTCCATCAATAAAATATATTCTGGAATGCATTTTTTAGTAGCTGCCCTTTGAAGGCTATTCAAAACAGTGCTATGAAGTTGAAGGTGTTGTGAAGAAGAATAGATAAATCTTTTGGATACTAGAGAGTTGTAAAGGTGGTTAATACTAACAGTTGAAAAAGTGAATAAGAAATTTATTACATTCATTTGTGCAATACGTGAAACAACAATCTGTTAGAGGGGTGATGACTCTGACTAATGAAAAGCAGCCTAAGGGAGAAAAGCGCCGATTTTTTTTTCTTTTCCGGAACTGGGCATCAGTTTCGGTCAAAGTGCATTGAAATCGCATCACTGCGATCAAAGTCACCAATTTTGTTGCAATTGCTGCAACCACTCTCATTTTTCAATACGCCGACCCAGCAAGTTACAGCGTTGGGAAAAACGGAAAATCGACAAAGCTCGTATTCAGCAGGCCGGCGAAAAGCGAAAAATTATCGTCGGTTGAAGTAGCGAGTCCTCAAGCATTTAGCGCGGCATTTGCTGAACGGATTCAAAGATACCGGTAATATATGAGCCACTTCGCCGACTTATACTTTTAGCCGCGATACGTGTTCCCAAGCTTTTTGGCTGAACTGTGCATAGCGGAGTGTGGAGTGTGCCTGCGTTATAATCTCATGAATGCTTAATTCAATAAATTTATTATTGTTGGACTCGGCTTCGCCGCACGGCACCGACTCCGAACGAAACACTTTAGCATCTCAATTGTTGCAGTCCTGGCTAGATTTAAGTGGAACTTGTCACTATATCGTGTCGGACCTCCCCAATCGATACAACGGATCGCGAAGCTGGGAGCTCGATATCAAAACCCTAAACGTAACCAAACACAACCACGGATAGATACATCTTTAAGAATCACAAAAAGAAAAACAGTTGGGACTTATCTTGCTAATACAGTAGAATTTTTCTTGAATTTCAAACGTATTAAGAATTTCAGCAAAGTTTTCAGGCATCACCCACACCATCTACGGGCGCTCGTCGAGGATGTTGAGTGAGTACCCTTTTGGTTTCTTTTATTTTTCATAATTTTAATAATAACTTAAATTTCTATTGAAAAAAAACATATACAAACACCGGTCTCTATAAAATGGGGATGGACGAGATGATCAGTGTCCGAAAAATAGATTACAAATATTAAATCTTAGATAATTTTGCGGCTTACACATGAGGTTTGAAAATCGAAGAAAATCCGGAGAAAAAATAATTTAGAAACAATAAAATTCGAAGTCAGCAAAAAATGTTAGTATAAAGATAAAAAAAATAAAAATTAATCCAAGAAAAATTTCGAGCAATAACGTTTCATTTTTCTTTAATATATCATGTTTGATTTTCCTTTGAATTATCGCAAAAAACATTTGAAAATCTTTTAAAGAATCTTTTATGAAAAGGGGGCACCGCTTCTACCTCGACACCCCACTCTTATTTGGGGGCCATAAGCATCGTCAGTAACGAAGAAGTCCCCCAAGTCCCGTCTGTTTTCATTAAGCCCAGTTTTCTATTCGCTTTAGCGATTTTAACCCTTAGTAGGTTACCTCGGCCTCGACTCCGGTCGATACTAATTTGTATCTGAAAATTCGTGGATGCGAAATTTTTTTGTAATGGGTCCTTGTACTGGGGAAAAGAACCCGTACCACGATACCGAAACGCTAGCCTGCCAGCGCATTCACGCGTCCTCAGATAAGGCCAATCTCGGCGAGTCCCACCATCCTGTCTTGCCGATGCAGCAGACCATTGGTGCAGTCCTTCACAGACAGTTTATCTACCCCAATCTGTATGCTCAGTCTTCCAGTCTCAGATGTAACACTGGGCAGATGGACGTTGAGAAGTTGTTCAGTGTGCTCCTGGTATGGGCATCGGTGCCAGATGCTTCGCAGGGGAGTGGAGGAATAGTAGCTATAGACGCGGTGCATTCAACTATGAATACTATCACGTCTGCCTGCAACGCCTTCATGCCCCGCCGAAAACCAAAACACGGCAGGCCTCCATTGTATTGGTGGTCATCTATAATAGCTGAATAGCGAACTGGATGTCCTAAGCTCCGACAGGAGGCCCAGTGGATACGGACTTCGGAAGAGGCATGCAAAAAACTCACTGCGTTCAAGTCGGCCAGAAAGTGTCTTCGGAAAATTAACAATGACAGAAAGGCAAGCTGCCGGCAACACCTGGTGAATGACGTGAATACGTGATACATGGGCCGACTTGAACTGCGTTCAAGTCGGCCAGAAAGTGTCTTCGGAAAATTATCAACGACAGAAAGGCAAGCTGCCGGCAACACCTGGTGAATGACGTGAATACGTGATACATGGATTCTGATTGACAAGCCAGTCATGCAGAAACTCTTAGCCCAAAGTATGCCCTGCAAATACGAGGAGATCGCTTTTCTCCCCCTCCCGCTAGAAAGGAGATTTCTGGATCCCAAAGACGCCTCTAGGCGATGCAGAACGAGGCCAGGCTATGTTCTCAGCTGACATGAAAGATGCATAGTGCCCTCGCCTCCCAAGCACACTCTAGTCTCAATTGCTTTAGACATATTGCAGGGCGATGATTCATTTTATAGAACTACCTTCTCTGCATGCACAAAAAAAAACTCAAAAAATCATAGATACTCAAAACCTGAAATACTATGAACCAATTGCTGTAAAATGTCTGCAGAGCGTAGAGAGAAAATTCAAAAGAAATTTCACTCTTTCGAGTGAAACTAGTAAATATACAGCTATTGTAGCTCTCTGTTATTCAAGATTTAAAAAGTCGAAAGTCAAAATTTAAGAAAGCCGAAAGTCGTGTAAATACTTTTTCAAATCAGTCGTGAGGGAGAAAATATCACAAATTCAGGAGTTTATAACAGTCAATAATTCCACCAATAATACAAGCCACCAGAAAGACGATTTTTTTTATTTCAATTACGACTAGCTGATGCTAAAAAGAGTATGGATTTGATTATTTCTTATTTTTAGCCGAGAGAAGCCAAGAACGAGAGTTTCTACAAAGTTATCCTGCTGTACACTAAGTGTTTATTGAATACAAGACACCAATGCCGTCCTCTGGCATACTAGAAAGAATGGTTTCTAATGCAACTATGCTAAATAAACCTAAATCATGCAAACTATTCGACGGCTTATTTGCAAAAAGACTTACAGGTTCTGTATAAAAAGTAACCGGACTGAGCCTGCCCCGCGCCGTTAAAGCGTCTGCTAACCGGTATCTGGTGCTGTAGTGGTGGTGGGGGTCTAGTTAAAGGAAACCGGGCTGCAGCAGTTGCCTCCAAGCGCTTGAAGAGATAGCATCGAGCGAGAGCGGAGTGCGTGTTCAGTTACGTCGTCGGAGTGAAAATGGAGCCTACGATCGAGCAACCGAACCAGAGTTTTTTAACACATTATTACAGGAGACGAGACGTGGGTTTTCAAATACGATCCTGAGATGAAGCGGCAGAGTTCGGAGTGGCACACACCAGCGTCACCACGACCGAAAAAAGCGCGCATGAGCAAATCGAAGGTGAAGTCGATGCTCATTGCTTTCTTTGACGTGAAAGGCATTGTTCACAAAGAGTTTGTGCCACCCGGCCAAACTGTAAACGGCCAGTACTACAGAGAGGTGCTCCGTCAACTAGCCGCCGAGTCCGTCCGGAGATTGCCGACTCGTGGATCCTCCATCACGACAATGCACCGTCGCACACCTGCCTGCTCGTCACCGAGCAGTTGGCCAAACAGTCGAGGGCAACGTTGTCACAGCCTCCTTACAACCCGGATATGGCACCAGCGGACTTCTTTCTGTTCCCCAAGATCAAGAGACACCTTAAGGGGACGCGGTTCGGGACTCTCGAAAACGTTCAACGTGCTATGACGAGGGCTCTAGACAGCATCGAGGTTGCCGACCACCAGTGAGCGTTCGGGGATTGGAAAATCCGGTATCAGCGTGTTATCAATTCCAATGGGCACTACTTTGAAGATTTCTAAAGAAAAATTGTACATAATTCTCCAATAAAAAATTTCCTGAGGTCAGTGCGGTTAATTATTATTCAGACCCTGTATTTGCAAGAAATTTTCAGTTCTTGAATAATTAATTAAAAATGTTTTAAGAAATTTGCAACATTATATTCCATTCTTTTACGTAGCGTGACAAAATTAATAGATACATACTGAGTTCATACTTGTATTACTTCTTTAATGATTATTTGATTATTTTAATCATAATTGCTTCAATCATAATTTTTTAATCATAATTATTTTAATCATGATTAAAGTTAATCAATTTTATCAATTGATTTAAAAAACTGATTGAATAATACCATTATTGGTTTAAGCAAAATCTTCTAAATTTATACGCTGATTCAGATCAAAGCAAAGTTTTAAAGGATTTGTCGCTGAGCTCTCATAGTTTTTTTTGGCAGTCGTCTAGCTGGAACCAGTATTTTTGAGTTGAATGAATTGTCAACCTCTTAAAACTGGTACGTTTTAGGTCTCTTCTACTTCAGCAATTGGCAATGGCTTTTTAGATTCTTTCAGGGCTTGTTGAGCCATTAGCTAAGACCGTCTCAGTTGATTCTTCTTCAATGTCTGCTGAGGCAGTTTAAGGCTAACAACCATCTTTTGAAATGCATGTGAAACTGCTGATGAGTCGATTGAGTTGTCTCATAAAATTCACCAAGGAAACAATGGTGCCTTTTGGACATAACCTTCAAGAATCGGACTTTTGAGTCTGTTTCCTAGAAAACATCCAAGGTTGCTTCAATTCGTCGAAGTCTTTGTTGAAAATCCTCCGCTCGTTGCCAGATGTATCTTCTTTGTAATTTCAAGATTGATTTTGGTATAGCGAAGCGAGGTGGATTTTTGCGTCGATCTCTCGATTACAAGGTTTGTAGTGAAATGGTTATATATTAAGCATAGTATATCACATAACACTATGCCATAAATAGACACGTGGGTGGAAGGCCACCTTACCCGGCAAGAGCACCTGAAACGCATAAAAAGGGGAGAGCTCGCCCGATCGCTAGCCCATTGTAGCGGAGAGGCCGGCCAACGTGGCGGGTCATCTTGAGAAATGAAAGACGATGGTTTTAATATGTATGAGCCATTTTTATTTCAAGAAAAAAACAATCCAATGTACAAAACAAAATCCAAATAAAATGAAAAAACCAAATTGATTACAAAAAAAAGAAAATTAAACCCCCTTTGTTCACAAAAAGAAAGGAAATTGTTCAAATATTCATAGGATAGAAAAAAATTTAATTTGTGTTATAATATAAAAGGGTAGTTAAAAATATTACTCACTCCTTCCAATGATGCCGAGCGCTCTGCTACGGGAGAGGGGGGTTGCACTGAAAAAGTTACTAAAATAAAATTCCGGAATATGAATTAAATTGAATGAATTGAATAAAATGTCGGCCACTAATATGATTTAAACGTTTCTTTTTTTAATTTAGGTCGATAAAACGCTGATTCCACCTTCCCGGATTGACGTTATTGATATGAAACACTATAAAAACTGTCGCGCTTGGTAGTTTGTTTCATAAATATAGTCCATGTTATGAAAATATTCACCAAAAAAAGGTTCTTTTGCCGAAATGATTTCCACGCGGTACAAAAAAAAAATTCCACGTTTGCACCGTTTGTTCCGTAATCACCTCAGTTTCAATGACTCATAATCGTCTCGATCACTACTATCATTCCCATATCGTATCGTCCTGACACCTTTTCGGAAAATTCACGCGATGCTCGTCGTTCACTTTTCATAAAGAAAATCCCTGCACTTCACAATGCTAAATCCATTTATATCACAATTCAATCAATAAGTCTTCCCCAATCGTTAATTCCACTTTTTCCTTTGCGTCATTCACTGTATACGTCGCCACCTCACTTTCTTCCAAATCAAAAATTACCTTCTCTTCTCAAGAACGAAATACTGAACCCATAATTCCACAAATCACCTTAAAAACTCACTTTTACCTCCCAAAAATTAAACACCAAATCCTTAATTCCACAAATCAACGCAAAAACTCACTTTTACTTCCCAAATACTAAATACCGAATGCCCTAAATCGAAGAACCCAACCTCGCATTTCACCTCCAGCAAATCCGATCCCGCAATCCTTTCATTTTTCATTACCGCTGCCGCATCTGGGTAACGTAATCGAAGTTCAATACGCTTCGATTCCGCTACCCACACATTTTTTTTTTCGTATCGACAAACGCAATAATTTCCATTTTTTTGCATAGTCAAAGAAGCGTTTGATTAGATGCAATTGTCACATATACATATACGGAAACTATTGATTTTGCCGATACTCCAAAAAGATTGCTTCGCTGCGCTCGGGGAACTTGAACCCAGGGTCCCAGCAGACCCCCGGACGAGAATCTGCGACGCCACCAACGGAGCCATGTTTTGTTGATTCTCATTCATCTAACAAGCTACTTCAACTATGCATCTGGGTATGAAATTGAATTTTGTTAGTAGGGAAACGTGAATGAATTTTCGTTAGTATAAAAAAATAAAATTTGTTAGTGGGAGCTAGTGAATAGAATTATTTAGTATGAAGGAAGAAATTAGGTTTTGTTAGGGCAAATGTATTGAATGAAGTTTTTTTACTGGAAATTAATGAATGGAATGTTGTTAGTGAGAAAATTGAAATTATTATTATATACTATTTTTTGTAATTGAAAATAAGGGATAAGGGTAGGATTGTGATGACGTGGATATTAAAATTATTGGTAAATTGGTAAAATGTTAATAAAAACAAATAAATACACAGAGGAAAAGGTAGGAGTGCCCAAAGGAAAGTAGAGATGTTACGGCGGTAATTTGAAGTTGCGAATGGAAGAAAGTCGGTACCCCGGAATTCGCAACAATGTCCTCTGTGCCCATCCGTGAAAGCAAGATATCTCAGAAACTGTAGAAGCTATAGTAACCGAACTTTGTGGGAAGGCCGGAAGTGTTGATCCCCCAATAGTTTAGGTCTTATCGAAAATTTCAAAAGTTTTTAAGGGGATCCCTCGTATACTGAAGTGACCATTGAAAATTGAAAAAAAAATGTTTTTCAAAGGTATTCGAGTGAGGTGTCAAGTAAAAATTTTCCATGAGAAATACTAGAATCTGAAATCAAAAAGACAGTACGTGACTCAAAATGTGGTTGCAAATACCTCCCGGAACGAAAACTCTCCTGTCTATTCAGCTTCTTGTTATTTGGAAAGCAACAATATAAATTCTGTCATCTTGAAATAATATCCTGCACTTTGCCATAACGCCGCATTTCAAATTTAGAAGAATGCATTCACACTCCTTCCTTCCATTCTTCAAATACAATAGCATAAAAACCCATCACCAACTCTTATCCGCACCTGCCTCCCCGTACTCTGTGTTAAATATCTACACATCCGTAATGTCTGAAATCGATATCTGTTCGCATGGATTCACTTCCTTCTTTCGAGACATATATATCCTTGTTCTGATGTCGCTCGTGCTGGTGATGCTGCTATTGTTATCATTGTGCTTGGAACATTTCTATTTTCTTTTCCCATTTTTTTCCTCCAATCTCCCGTCACCACCGCACACAATACCATTATCGATTCGTCCACAAATAATGCTTTTAGCAAATAAATTCATATGACCGTGTTTATGGTTGATATCACTTGATAATAGCCCCAAGAAAATTCCTTTTTCACTTCCTGTTGGTCTGTGAAATGCACATCTATGTATCTCGGCTGGAAAGCAACCCTGTGCCGTGCAGTGGTAAAGATACCCATCATCGAAAACGGTGAATACGCCCACGTCATTTATACGACACTGATATTCTCTCTTGCAAAAGTTCGTATGTGATTGCATCTAGGACAAGTAGAGATACTCTGATGGATGCCTGGACATTAACAGCGGCATATGTGGAAACAGTATCATGTGTGGATTAGAGTGATAAATAGTCTGAAGAGTATTCCAAACAACGTATATAATATCAGTAGTGTTATTATGATCTTCGTGAATTCAACACACATTGTATTTAATATAATAGGTGAGATACGCGCTGAGTATAGACTTACGCAAAGCACTCCACCGTAACAATCAGTGTCTCGTGTTACTGAAAAAAACTCCTCACGTTTCAGAATTTTGCTGAATCACAGTCTAGTCACTCGAAGCCGACTAGTTTTTAGTCCTTGAACTTGCTGTTATCTCAAGTTGAAGGACAAGTTTGGTTAAGACGGAAACCTCTTAAAATATTGAAACGAAGCAAGCAAAATTGAATGCTTGCCAATGGATTCCATCCAATCCAATAACTCCGCAGACAATCATGACATTTTGTAGTGAATTGCTTTTTTGCGAAAACATGTTGCTATGTCCACTCCGAGCTCTCCTACACGATGCCAAACTGGCAATAGTTAGTAGGGCGGGCGACCTGTTAGATGATTTTGCAAGAATGCTGCCATGAAGACTAGACGACTAACCTTTTTCTGATCACTTCAATAGGCTACAGTGGAGGAACAAGATTAAGAGGCATCATTTTTATATGTCATACAGCTGTGTCCATTTAAGGCTATAACACGTTAGGTCCAGAAATGTTTTTTTGCCCCTATCCTCCACGAAAATGAATAAACAATTTCATTTGGTGTGAGGTCTTTTAATGCTTTCAACCCTTCAAAATTAAACAAATTTAGAATTAAATTAATTGCATTTATCTAAAATAACAATTGTTTCATTAATTCTTCAAAATATTGTCGGATCAATATTCATACCAGCTCCCCTAATAATCCAACAATTTCCTACTTCCATCCACAATAATTGACAGCACAAACAATATTTCATTCAATGCCCATCAATTACTCCTTCGCAAGAAAACACCCGCTAACATCATTTGAATGCTCTCCCACACTTACGCAATTTGCAATGCTAAATAAACTGAATGGCAATATTTCTTTCAACGATTTCACAATTCACCCCCAATCTGGAGAACATTTTCCAAAAATAATTTATGATCGATTCGACCTCCCCAATCTACCCCTCCTCGCTCTCTTATATAACATCACTCTATTCAAATCCTCAACACTACAAATGTATCTTTTCTCAAAGATATTCCGAAATAACTTAGCATTGCGGTCATTAACAGCAACAACCGCAGCAGCACTAGCAGCAAAATCATTTCGGATAAAATTATCTTCTTTGCACAATTAAGTTCCATTAAATTCGATCATTACTTTTAAGTATGTTTCGATATTGATGCAAGAGAGAATGGCAGAAGAACGAATTCATAGTTCAAGTTCCTCACACTTCGTATCTATTATAGCTCGCGTCATTTTCCACACATTTGGCGAACATCATAAATACAATTATTTTTTTTCTTTGTGAAATTCACTCGCTCCATTACGTTTGTAATAAATTCTAATGAAACATTTCATTGCCATCTGCGCAAATTCAACAGCGAAAAGTACGCGAATAGAAAACCGAGTGGAAAAGATATGAAGGTTGCAAAAGTATGGAAAACTCATAGAAAAAGCTTGTTTGGAATTTCAAAGTTTAGGAGCGCATTCAAGATGAGGAAATGGAGATAAAAAGAAGGCTTAGCCATATCGCCGGTCTCTGGTATAGGTTCTAAATTGGAATGAATGGTTTGCTGGAGATTTTAATGTCCACTTTGCACAATACCAGACATTTAATGGTCTATAAAATTGCATTTTCATTGATTTTTGTTTATGCAAGAGAGTTTAGCGTAAATATTGATATTTCGTGGGGTATAGGAGGTTTAAGAAAACCTATATGAAATTGAAATAGAAGTTCTATTTTATTTTCAGCAAAATGGTGAGTTAGGAAAGTGGCAACATATGTTTGCGAAACTCTACTCTATTTTATCCCCTATCTGATTTTATATTTTTTTAAGAGGCAAGGCAGAAAAATTGCCATAACATATCCATTTTATGATAAAATTTATCGGTTTCTTATACCCTGCCTAGTTTTGTAATTTTCAGTATGAAAATTGCCGATAATCAGAACATTTTTTTCTCATGCCACTTAATTTTTTTGTTTTTACCAATCCTCTTTAGATGACTGAAAACATCCATGCCCGCTGAAGAGCTGGGTCAGATAAAAGTCAGTGTCACCATGTCTTTGACTGAGCGAGACAGCCGCAGATCCATGATCATACGCCCGGTTCATCTGACCTTCGATTCGTTCACTCATACGTTTGGTCAATTCTTGAGTAAGGGTTACCTCTCCTAGAGAGCCTTTCGCCTTTGTTTCCACTATGGATGCTGCTGCGCCAGGCGTTTTCGGTACAATTTTTGTTGAGACCTACTCTCTATATATCTACGAGTAAGCCAGTGTACTAGCACAGACTGGTCAAAGATTTTAGCTAAGCAAGTCATACTGGTCCTCGTTAGAACACCATAAGTCAAACAGTGTAAACCGTGGATAGTACATAGATAAGGGACCATTTGGTACACTACGTAATATAGCCATGTGTGTGCAGCTGATGATGACGCCGTTTCCCGATAGTAAAGTCTGCATTCGTTGACCAGCTAAGCTGTTTTCAATGAAGTGCGATTATCAGAAAGAATGACTTGAATTAGCTGTTAAACTTTGCAAAATCTGCGACTGAAACATTTGCTAAGTTCAACATGGCTTCCGATGAAGTTGATAAGAAGCGTACGACATGTTCCAACTTGCATGAATGTTTAAAGAGTGGTAAATAGTCAATTGAAGACGATGAGCCTCCTGGGCGTCCTCTCACGTCAACTGACTCCCAAGCACACGTCGGCAAAATCAACACCTTAGCGCAAACCCCACAGGGGGAGTACTGGGGTCAACAGGAGCATTCTTCGAAGCGAGTAGGTAGTCCCCATGTACCTGAGAAAGTAGAGGTTTCCATAAGATTCCCCTCACGGATAGAGTGAGGATGCTGCATTGCCCCAGCTCCTCGGAGTATCGAGCGCAGCTTTCGCGAACGGAGCCTCGAACCTTTTAATATGAAAATGCCACCTGACGACAGGTGAAACGCTATGGAAAGGAACTCAAAATCAAAAACCCACCATGAGAAAGGAGAAAGGGAACAAATTTACGATGAAAGGGTTCCGATCAACAGTATCGGTGTCAAAAAGTAGTGAGCAGGTTCCTGGCCGTCATCATCCAGCGATTGAAATTTCATAGAAGTGATTAAATTGTCTTATATAACAGATACATCTACAAGCAATGTTGGGCCCGACGTAGGAAATCCATTCAGGCGTTAGCGTGAACACCGTCGAAACAGGGGACCGAGCGTAGGGAAAGCAAACAAACCTCAAAAACCAAGATGCAGTAAATGGTTTGAAAGACAACCCAGGCTCAGATCGGTGAACCAACAATTCTGGCGTCATCTTTTATGCTAACAAAATTGGGTGACAAATCAGAAATAGACGACAAACGGACGAATGAATGGAAAAAAGTAGAGTGTACGGTCCAACCGGGCATAACTGCGGCTTTTGAGCACAGTGAAAAATTGTAAACCAACAAGAACGTCAAAAATTCAGCTCTCGATCTAGAGGAGCTCATGGGTCGCATCGCACTCTACAGGCGAAGGTGAATTAGGGTGGAAAAAGACCAAAAAGCCAACCCCTATATTTAAAAGCAAGTAGCTCCAACTTCTAGCAGTAGTAAAATGATGGTAGGCAGCCCAATCGAACGAGGCGCCAAACCAAGCTGCCACTTCTGACATGGAGTTTCCGTAAGTTCTGAATAACGCAGGCAAAAAAGCCAAGAGCCTCATAAGAAAGAGAAGAACAAAGATTCTTCCGATAAGACGCGGAAACAAAAAAAAAAAAATCATGGCATAACTTCCTGCAAGAATTACTGCTTGTTAAACCATCTGAAAGCAAATACAATGAACAGTCAAGTCAGATGACAAGACAACTGCCATAACAGCAGTGCTGCCAACCCGATCCGAAGTTTTACTAGTGGAACTCAAACCAGAGGCCACCAACAAAGACGCTTACGTGATACGGTCAAGAAGGTTTTTAGACCAAGGCAACCACTGTCTCGTTCGATTCGGTGTCAATCCTTGATATCAGGGACCTCGACTGTGTCACGGACACGCCATTTAAAGGAAGATTCTTAGTTTAAGCGAAGTCAAAGTAAGCCTGACACTGGTAAATAACAGCAGAAAACGCACGGTCCATTGCTGACTGGACCGATAAATACGCTGAAAAAAATCAAAATAGTTTAGGTTATCAATAGGGTACGGAGAAGAGCAGATCCTCTCCACTGCTTCAAATACAAACCCACAGCATATGACTATAAGGGACCCGACAGGAGCTCTTTAAGCTAAAATTTTATTCAAGGTGAGCACAAAAGGAAAGAATGCACAATGCAATCTCTGCGAGAATGCTAAGCGGGGACAGGGGATAAAAATAAAATTCTAAAATTAAAAGAACATAAATTTACTAAATATGGTAGTCCACGTAGGGTAGTAATTAGAGCACTATGCCCGTAAGCTGAAAGTCTCTGGCTCAAGTTTCGTTGGTGTCAACGAGATTCGGTTCGAGTGATTCTTTGAACGGACTATAAGCCCGTTCACTTATGATACGTGCTGGTTTAAAATCAGAACGTATCGCAGCTGGGTGGAAGGACACACGGCCAAAGCGTGATAATGATCATATCACCTTGTGGAGTGCCGATACAATCGATCATGATAAGGAGATACTCTAACTATCTCTAAGCGAGGGTCCGAAAGGGGCTGTAGTGCTAATGAGGAAATCAACTAAGTAAGGTATACATACTCACTAAGAAAGAGACAGAAAAAGAGAAAAATTGTAAGAAATATAATTTGAAATAAAAAATATAGTTTGTTCTTTAGTGAATAACTTAAATGCATCATAAAAAGGTTGATGAATTCTAGTGTCGGGTTTTCAAAGAGGCCCTAATTGAAACCAAAACGGTACTCTACTGAGCCGTATTCTGCAAGTGAACTCGTACCGAAGCGCAAAGTCCCAAGATCAACTTGAGCCGTTTGCTCACCGAGCAACACCATAACCAAAATTTGAAAGCCTAGTACCCTGACGACGCTTTCACCTGCGCCATATGTGTACGAGACAGCGTCCATCAACAGGTTCAGGGCCATAAATGAAAATATGGATTTGTATAGTTGGGTATTCAAAAATAACAATTCTTAGTGTTTATTCAAAGTCGAACGACCCAATGCCATCTTTCCGGGCCTTTATGCCTTGAAAGACGATGTCTTGAACACAGACAGCCAGGTGTCCGTCGGGGGAGATTTCAATGCTAGAGCCATAAAATGAGGTATGCCTCAATTCGACCGAAATGGCCATGTATTGTTAAGCATGTTATGGATATGGCGGCAAGTACAACGCTTGTTTTCTGAAACACTGAGAACAACCGTTCTTTACTCCGCTCGAGTTGTTCGGAATCATATCCGATGTAACCTTCGCTTCGGAGACCTTGTTACCAAGAGTAGACAACTGGCGGATACTAGAGTATTATTCGGCCAGCAATCACTAGTTTTTAGTTTAGTAGTTGCGATCTGCGATGGTGTCCCTTGGCGTACATATACCCAGACTCCAGCCATTGAATACAAAATTGAAAAGATGGACGTTGGGAGGTCTACTGACGTACTTACGACGGGTACACCGCTGCGTGGAGCTCCACCGGGGAGCAGAAGACCTACAGCTGAAAAAGTGGTGAACTCAGCTGTATCATATCTGCTTGCGACTCATGCCCGTCGAAGACCCCGACGTGGTAACGTCGGAGGCCCCAACGGATGCCGGGGAAGGCAAAAGCCAGGCTACCAGCATACAGGTGGGCCAGGAAATGCCATCGCGAGCTAAATAACAAGAGTAAGGCAAGACCTCGTAGACAATGTGAATAGGGATCTTGAGGCACAAGCTGGTCACACAGAAGCTTGGCGTCCTATGATAGACCTGCTTACATTCAAAAAAGATAAACGAGATTGCCCTGCTCTGTTGCCTACACACCCCCTCCAATTTGATGCAGTCCACGAAAGAACACCAATGAATGCCCACCTTTCATGAGAATGGAACCGAGAGGAGACTCTTCTATCCATGGAAGCGAAAGAGACAGCAGGACCAGATGGTGTTTCTGCTGAAGTATTGTAGCTTGTCTACAATCCTTGCCGTGACTCAGAACGTTCAACGTTTTCCTACGTAAGAGAGTTTGTCTGGAACGATGGAAAACAGCAAGGCTCGTACTGATCAGCAAGGAGAAGGGAAAACTCGATAAAGCTCTGCGTACCGTCCGTTAAGTATGCTTGACACGTCCGAGAAAATGCTCGAGAAACTCATCAAGCGCAGACTTACTGACGCAGATCATACTTCTGGGGACCTATCTCCTTGACAGTATGGCTTTAGGACCCAACAATCTCACTAATGGTGAGCGCGGTTCAAAGAACGGAAGCTCACTTCCAACCAACAAACGGGTTGTGCTGCTGATTGATGTCAGAAACGCCTTTACTCCTGCTAATCGTAGATAGGTGGATATTCTGGATTTACTGGAAAGCCCTTTTCAAGCTCTAACGAATCTGATGCGGATTGTGAGGAACTAAATGATGAAACGTTGCCTGCTCTATGATATGAAGGAGAGTTGGTGAATGATGGAAGTTGCATTCTTCGCCCAAACCAGTGAAACATCATGTGCAACAGGTTACTGAGACTTGCGCTGCCGGTTCAGTCTGTGCTACTGTACAAATCGAAAATATGGAGTGGCACTCACAGCAAGAAGCTGTACTAAAAACGCCTGGCGCAGGTGCATCAACGAAGAGCGCTGAAGATAGCATCTGCATATCGGGCAACCTCTGAGTCGGCGGTGCTGCTGATTGCAGGCGTTATACTTATCGCTTTCCTTGCGAGAGGCAACGCTCACTCGGCAATTGGCAATAATCCTTGGTGAATGATGCGAAGGCGAGATTGACCGCACGCTTCATTTCTGACCTGAGGCCGTGGCTCAAGCGTAGTCATGGTGAACTAACTTCTACAGGGTTCTCCAATAAGAGGTGTTATTTTCCAATAAGAGGTGTTATTTTGATATTAAAAGAAAAATGCCATACTTCAATATAAATGATCGGATGTTTATTTCATTAGAAAGAGGAAGGTATGCCGTTAATAGTGAAAAATAACATCAGGCAAATTACCACCACGACCACGCTTACAGGACCAAAACCTTTTCATGAAATTTTCCATAACCAAATCGCAAAGTCCTCGATAGCCTCACGAATTTCATCTTTTAGGTCTTGAATCGACGCTGGGCTGTTGGCGTAGACCTGCTCTTTAACGTGGCCCCAAAGGAAAAAGTCGCAAGTTGTTAAATCACAAGATCTCGGTGGCCAATTGTGATCACCTCTTCGAGAGATAACACGGTCCGAAAACTTTTCCCGTAAAAGATCAATGGTTTCGTTGCTTGTGTGCCACGTAGCGCCGTCTTTTTGAAAGTAAACGTTGTCCAGATCAATACCATCCAATCCCGGCCATAAAAAATCATTAATCATTGCTCGATAGCGCAATCCATTCACCGTAACTGTTGCTACAGCCTCATTTTCGAAAAAGTAAGGTCCAATGTCTCCGCCGGACCATAAACCGCACCAAACAGTCACACGTTGAGGATAGAGAGGCTTTTCAACAATAACTCTTGGGATTTCCGAGCCCCAGATGCGACAATTTTGCTTGTTGACGAGGCCGCCGAGGTGGAAATGGGCCTCATCACTAAAGATGATCTTTTGATGGAATTCCGGATCATTTTCATGCATTACAAGGACCCAATCAGCAAAGACACGACGTTGTTGATGATTGACCGGCTTGAGTTCTTGTGTTAACTGAACTTTATAAGCCGTAAGACCCAAATCTTTACGCAAAATACGGTGTAATGACGTTTGTGGAATGCCTAATTCTAAAGAACAACGAGGAATGGACAAACCTGGGTTTTCTTCAACACTTTCGGCTTCAGCAGCAATTTTCTCGGCTGTTCTTGAGTGACGTGCACGGGTTTTATTCTTCACATCACTAAGTTGTCCTAACAGCTCGAATTTTTCCACCAGTTTCTGTATTGCGGTCCGACAAGATGCTTCACGACGTCCCAAAAATGTTCGAGTGTTACGAAGTCTCTGCCAAATTTTCACCATTTTTATAGTGAATTTTAATAATTTCAATGCGTTGTTGAAGCGTGTACCGTTCCATTTTTATAAATGGCGTAGTTTCTACTTGTCAAATGTCAAAAAATGATAGCTTCAAAAGTGACATCTACCGAAATAGCGGGCTATCTAAAATAACACCTCTTATTGGAAAACCCTTTATAACTAGTTTTTTTACTGGTAGCGAAGTCAATGAGCCGCTAGCCATTATCGCTCTAGTTGTCGTGTAATCTTTGCCCTTCCGTCGTTCCTCTGTGGACCATATTTTTCGAATTTCAGTATTGAAGTCTACAGCTAATATTTTTATGTAATTTAAAAGCAGTTCACCAAATTTAGTGTCCAGGAAAGAGTAAAACTCATCCTTCATGAAATGATTCTTCTCCTCAGTTGAAGCATGGAAACTTTTAATCCATGTGTTGACAAACTTCTTTTTAATTCAGATACTGCCCAATCCTGTATTGAGGGGTTTGAAATGGGTGATCAACTATTTGTATTTTTTTCGCCGAAAACTCTGCTACCACCTTTATTTCCGGCAGTGAATATAGCGACGCATGATCGTTAACTTTGTTGCCTAGAGAGGATGCTGAATATGCAGTCAGATGCTCTTGTAAAACTCCTGTTCGGGACACTGAGTTCACATTCCAGGCTCGAAATTCGTCGCACGCTTTTTGTTGCTGAGTTGGCTAGCGTAGAATCAATCCTATCAGCGATGATACTGAGGGACTGTTGTCAGTGCTTCACTCAGCATGTTTTTGGTTTGTGAGCGGTATTTCGTTTCCTGCTTGCTAGGCGGTTTCCCGATAAGAGCATTATATCTACCATTCCAATGGAGAACGAAAAGCCCACGCAGAGTTTAATTTAGAATCAGATTTTTCGCTCATCAGTAAATCTCTCGTATTTGATGTAATCTCGGACCTGACACGAATAACTTCATTTGAATATCGTCCTTATAAGGACATTGGAGACAATTTTTACTCTCTCAAAAAAAAAAATACATTTTTTGATTCGCCTCCAGTCCACTTCAAAGAGAATATGAATCCACTTTGTATTTCGTTCAACAAACAAAATTTTCACAACTGTACATTTTCCTTCTTTCTCTTTGTGAATTTTTCCTTTGATATTCCATTTCATTTTCTGTATTACATACAAATTAAGTTGTGCTACTACTATGTACCTGTTAAGTAAGGGCAACGCTTGAAAATTCATTAATACCGCCGCCGGCCGAAATTGAAAAGAAAGAATTCCACCATGTCCTCCGTCATTCTGCTGGTACGTCTTGCCTTCTCTTTCTGCAATGAAAAATCTTTAATACGTTTTCGATTAACTCGTGGGATTTCGATACGAATTTTAGGGTATTTCAAAATTCTTCTGCATGTAGTAGCCCCAGCGTAAGTTCTCGAGTGTTCTCTATTGGCACCGTCATCGTCCCGGTTAAAAGAGAGGAAAAGTCTAGACATCCACTTCTGTGAGTATTTTTTCCGGGTCGGGATTTTTTTTTTTTTTTGGGTTGTGTGTCCGTAGACTAACCCGGGAAAAGTGTAGTGACAGTTGTGGGGTCAAAAGAAGCTTCATCTGTGTGAAACGTACGTTGAAATACCGTAATATGCCTCTGAGGATGGAAAGTTCGCGAAGAAGGATGAGTATTGCAGTTTGCTGTTTCACTTTTAGTGAAGTGTATACACAACAAACATATTTATCGATCATTGCAGGCCGACGAAAGACCAAAAAAATTGCAGCATGAGCGGAAATGTACGGGTAAATGGATAAAGTTGAAATTGTAATTTATTCGAAGTTTAGAATTTATTATGCAAATATTGCAGGCTGTGTTGAGAGAGTGGGGAAACTGTAAACGTTCTTTTATGAGAGTTGAAAGAGTTTGAAACTTGAATATTAAGTTCAGATAAACTTGACTAGGTAGTCGATTTGATAGAAATTAATAGGGAAAATGAAAGCAGTAAGCTTTCTCATTGATAGCCTATGTAATGTGCACAACATATCAGCCAAAAAAACTTCTAGCGCTGTACATCTGTATGTGATTAAAACGCCAAATTGGTAGACATAATAGTTCGGACTGTCTTCTTCTTGTGTTGAAAAATCCTATTTGGCAGATTAGTTGATTCAATTCAATTCCTCAATTTCAATTAGCCTTACAAGCTATCGTCACCGTGCTTAAATAAAAACAATTATCTTCCAAAGGCACGAACAAACAACATATGGCGAGCTTTAGAAATACCTAATACTAACTACAACAATATCAAAAAACGTCTTGAGTCATCTTTGCACAGATAAAACGATCGAAGCAACTCTATACAATTTTAGAATGTGCTCTTGAAGTCTAGTCTACTAGATTTTTTTTTATATATGAGGGACGATAGAGTCTAGGCCTTTGGTAAAAGTGAAGTTTTCGTCAGAGACAGAGCAGAAAATAAAACTTTTACACGTTAAAGGGCATTCGGAAAGATTATTGCAAAATTTGAAGGGAAGTTTGGATCAAAATATAGTCTTCGTTCTCTAAGAGAACGGAGTTAAACAAAATGCAGACGATATTCAAAAAAGAATATAAAAAATTTTAAATTTGTAATATTGTGACAAGTTGATTTATGCTGAAGGGCTTCAAGAAGAGCTTGGAGGGATCTTAGATGGGGAAACCGAATACGGCGAAGTATTCCAGAACTGTATGCTCCGTATTTCTGTGCATCTTAGAGACTGAATGTACAAATGGATACATGTGGTGCATCACGCTCACATAGTGTGAATGCGAAAAACGCCATTACCAATTAGCTTCACACAATTCTTTCCCCCTCTTCATTCTCGCTATTAAAGGAGTGCATTTAATCTGATGAGGCCTGGTACTACTTAGCGTGATGCAGAGCCTTACTAAGGTGGCACGTGGAGTCCAAAGCTCCTGAAAGTACCCTCCGCAAGGGAAACTCGGAAAAATAAAGCGACCATGGGACTTGCCAATGACGAAGTCAGGTATGGGGATATGCACCCCGAAATGTAGAGGCCACGACCTCACTTGGACTTTTCTCTAGCAGTAAGTCGGAAATAAGTCGCTAGGTTATTCTTTAGTAGTAGAAAATTTGACGGCTGAAGAGTCTAATGATGATGGTGGTCGGTCAGTGGAAACGGGCATGCTCATCCAAATACTGAAGTTGCTCCGATCATCCACTCAACAGATTGCTAGGCAGGGGACGAGTGAAACAGCAAAGCCGATGGACAGAACAGATAGACACCATGACTTCCAGAAGGCAGTTCTCACAAGTCCATTGATGCGCTCGCAATTCGACTTGATTTCCAGAGGAGTGCTCTAATGCAAGGTGAAGAGACAAAAAGCCTTGAGCACACAGCCTATAGTAAGGTCCCAAACCCAAGAGGCTCCAGGAAATCATTCGCAGGAGTGCCTTGAGGGTAAGTATGCTTGAGCAGAGAACACAAACACAGCTCCTAGTAGCTTGTGAATCTCCCACGAAGAAATGTACAAGTATTAAAAGGGAGCGAGTGCCAGAAGAGAATATGTTGATGAAGTATCAGCAGATCCTCCGAAAAGAATTTTATGTTCCACGACTCCAAATAAATATCACAAGTATTTCAAGGCAAATGCGTTCGAGCTACTAGAAGCTAATTGATTTTTTCTTGATGGACGAACTCGCAGAAGCTAGTGGCAGAGTGTAAGTGAATTTTAGAGGAAGACTCCGTTGAGGATCCTACTCCTGCCGGGACTCTAGGTATATTTCGGCCTCGGTTGGGTGAAAAAGTGACCGAATCAAGCCCTGAAACCACCCTGGAAATTGAGCTAGAAAACAAGAAAATGGTGAAGGACAACCACAAAATACGATTCTACCGAATTTGCAGAAGGTCTCAATGACCCGACTACTTGTTAGAAAGATGTGTTCTACAGATAAGCAACCAAACGGCAAAGAAAATGAAAAAGAGGAGAAAACGGACACAGCGAAACAAAAATGGACACTTCAGTGATAAAACCAAATGAAGGGCAAAGTTACGCGAAAGTCTTTGCAGTGATCTTCATAAACCAAATTGGGACATTGTTGTGGGGAATTCGATAGACAGTGGGAGAAAATGATCTCTTAGAAATCCAGTGCATCATTGATCGGACGCAACCACAGGGCTCGATCTCGTCCGCCCTTAATGGTCAATTGGACGCGAAGCTATAAGACAAAACCGATCTCCAAGACCTCGAAAGTCAGGCAGCAAGTTCAAAATATTTAGATTTGATCGAATCCGAGTGGACATGATAAACGTGCGAGTGTAAAATTGTGCAGATGAGGTACGCTGCGACCGGTACTTGGGTCACAATCATACATCGTAGCTAAAAGGACCCGAGTTGAAGTGCCAGCTACTGAAAATGTGGTAAACCGGAAATTGGAACGATTCGTGCCTGCTAGGTGAATATTACTTATTCAGAAGCATAGCGCAAATTATGCTATGCACAGTATGGAATCGTCTATGTAAAAAGAAACACTCGATGCTAAGAAAAAGTAAGGAAGGATAACCAATTCCTTTAATAAAATATTCATAGAGCCAAATAGCGCACGCAGCAAAGAAGTGAGCTTAGGTGAGCTCTAAGCAATCTGAGGACTATATTGATCAGTAACTCTTCTGTTTGGCTCTCGAGTGCCACGGAGTATGACGCAATTCGGAATGTGGCGTGCATTGCCAGGCATGGTAAAGGCTACTTAATGTCAAGACCTTAGAGTAGTGCACTTCCACTTTAAACACGCTTAGGCAAATTTAAGTGGCGTCCAAGTTAGTTTTTTTGGCATTGAATACAGATCTGACGCCTACATTTTGAAGGCCCTGGCTTGGGGAATGCATTCCAGATGTCACTATGGCAGCTGTGACACTTGTCAGCGATTGAAGCGTGATGGAAGGCTACACAGCGAGTATAAACATAACTACATATCATTCAGAGAAGAGAAAAAGAGGTTATCGCCCTCCTAGTAAGTGGTTAGACTGTAATGTTGCTAAGCTGAACAGAGTCAAGATGGTGGCTTCGTTTGCTTAATTCTTAAAAGGAGAGTCCATAAAATGTAAGACACCACGAATTCGAGCAACAGTGTAAACTACTGCCAATAACACCGTAAGATGGACAGAAAAAGCGTGGTAGGCTTCCATGCCAAAATGAAAACCTCTTTGAAACAGACTGCAGGATCTACTGCATTAACATGCAGGCGCAGGGCATAACGAGCTTGAAATAGGCCGGAAACAGCTGAACTCTATGCTGCCCACATTACTGCAATTAAGTTATTGACCAATGCCACCAACCAGCAATTTAGAGGAAGAGAGCCAAATGGCAGGGTCTTTGCGAAGAGGTGAATTCACATCTATTGCAGAATGGGTAGAAAGTGTCGTAAGTTCGCTGTTTCCGCCAATCAGGCGAAAATTCCTCTTTTTAAGCTGAACAGCGCAGTGTCCAGGAAGCAGTGCGGCTTGATGGAGCGCCGGTCGATGCACGTGAAGTCGTAGCGTTAAGTCAGCACCTTTTATTTAGTCTACTTATTGTATGTCTTCATGTTTAGTCACAGTAGTATTTCCTTGGCGATTGAAACGGGTTCGTCTGGCATATAAAAATAGGAAAAATGGTCACTCGATCGTGTCACCAGCATGCCGTGCATTTTGTTTGCTGGGCAACGCAGGGAAGCTCCTTGGAAGATTTACTTAAGCCCCGGCTGTTGGCAGAAATTTAATCAGTTGGCGATCTTTCTGATATGCAGCACAGCTTCCGGAAAGTACATTCAAAGATTGAAGCCATATTAGGAGTTTTTGGACCAGTGGTTAAAGCAGAGGAGATAGACTGGCAGATTTCTCTTTTTGCTGGTAACGTTGGATAAACAAAATTCCTTCAATTTGGCGAAACAGAGTGGCGCCTTTCTTGCCCTCGATCAAAAATTCTGTATTCCTGGTTACTTGCTGTGTCCGAAACAATCGCATAGTAAGAATTGTGGTAGGGAGCATCTGAAACTCGCCTGCAGCTACCGCACTGCCCCTGAGGACTTAGTGGTTGCAATAGCAGGCGTGGTTCTAATAGCTTTGCAGGCACTTCAGGGAAAAGGAAGGTTGAAACATACATAGTATGAAAATAGGTGACATGTAAGCCACAGCTTAGGCTCGAGCCAGAGTAATTCTGAGGTAGCAGCAGCGTTGGGCCGTTGTTCATTCGGAAATACAACAAGTCGAACTTTGACCTATCCCAATTTCTTATGGGTCATGTATATGAATATCTCTATAATATAAGAAAGGTTAGATTACCGTTTAGGCGTGCTTGCCAATTAGAAAAGGATGATGCATTCTATACATTTTTTGACTGCAAAGGCTTCTCCGTAGAGATATGCGCCATTTCCTTTACGGTTTGTCAGATTAATACTGACTCGATAGTTGAAGCAATGTTGCGATCAAATTATGCGTGGAACTACGAGTATTTTATCGCCAGAGTAAAACATCAAGGCTTAAATGCGTTTTAACAAACTTTTAAGGCCTAAATATGGGCCAATATTTGGAATTAAAAATGAATTAAGCCTGCAAACTGAGCCCAAAAATTATTCAGCTGTAGTGGCCTTGTTTGGCTCCTGTTGGGGCTCTGTTCAGGTTTGTTTGTGCCTTATTTTGCCTTGTTTAGGCCCTGTTTCGGCCCTGTTTCGAGCCAGTTTTATCGCCTTGCTTAAGCCCCATTTGGGCCCGTTTCTTCGTAAATTAAGACCGAATAAGGCCTAATTGACAAAGAATGATAGAGTGGACGCTGTCTTCAACCCCTTTTGTCAGTTTTTAAACCAACAAGTTGAGCCCGTTTTATGTCCTGTTTGGACCAAATGTTCTGTGAACAAGTCCTATTTGAGCTCTATTTAGGTATTAAAAATATCCAAGGTTATCGGTTTTTCAAATACAAAAATTTCATGTTTTCGATATAAGAAAAAATCAGTAATGTCTTGTATAGAATAAGTGCTGCTGGGCCTAAAGTCTTAAAGTTATTCATCTCTTATTCGGTTAGCAAAGATCCAATCAGAACTGTTTGGGCTCATATTATCCTAGGGTTGCACTTTTTTGGCCATATTGGCCAATTTCAGTGTAAGTTAGGATTCTTTCTTGGATTTGTTGAGGCCAATTTCGTCGTAAAGTAGACATTGTTGAGGGCCCAATTCGGGGCCAGATGTCCTTCAAACAGACAATTTTCCGACCTTGGCAGACATCCGCATCTTGTAATTTGAGCCTTAGTATTATAGTGGTGCCATACTTCAGCCCTAAGTAGCAATGGTTGCAGCCCTCATACACCCCAATGTCAAACAATATTTCGTGGTCCGCATTAAACGCCGATGGTAGGTCGCTGCTTACTGTTTTTGGACCATGACGCAAGGTCAATACAAATGTGTACCGCAAATCAATTCTGAAAGGTGCTCTGGCGCCGTGGGCAACTAAATATTTGGGGCGTTGGCCTTGGCCGCATTAGCAAGACCACCATCACAGAAAACATGCGTCTAACTAGAACGACTGAGAGACAATTTTCTTCACTTCATTTTGACCGCAGAGCGGTCTCCACGATTTTTAGATGATCATCTGCTCGACTTCTCTTCTAAAGCATTTGCCAGGCAAAGGTCAACAGTAAAAAGTACCACAGCGCTCATGCGCTCAATAAAGTTTTTCTTTCTGATCGGACTAAGATTCCCCAAGCTTACATTTGGGCAGCGTGTGCTCATTTTCCAATAAATTTAGAGCCAAGCGTTGCACTAGAGACGGCCATATTGAATATTGATGAATCCCTTATTAAATTTGTATTGTTCTCCAAAATCTTTTAGCGCTAATGAAATGCGCTCAAAAATTAAAAAGTTTTGAAAGTTCCAGTGGCATGTCCTCACCATGTGTTCAAGTTACTGGTTTCGTCTTTTGCCTGCATTTTGGAGCCCGATCGAAAACTGTCATAAAGTCTACGCAGCGAATGGTTAGTCTAGAAGAGATGGCCTGAAGTACAGAACTTAAATTGTCCTATTTGCCAGTACACACAAAGGCCGCAAAAAAAGCGGCTAAAACTGTTTCTCTTCAGAGCAGAAAATAAGCTATCGTGTAAGCTCCTAAATGAGGCACTACTTGTGAAAGTAACAAGCGAGAGATCCTATGCAGCTGTCAAACCGGAAGACGCTGAAACAGCCATCGGATCAAGACGGCCAACCAGGTAAGGTGGACTACTGACGGAATTTGGAAAAGAGGCGGCAAATAGGAAATTTTCCCGTGATAAGGTCAAAAAAGATTTTGGTGAGAAGGCGACAGTCTATGACACCCTCGAGAGAATGGAAGAGGTAATTAATAAGGAGTTTGTTAGTCTAAGCGAGACGAAGGTAAAGTTGACGGTGCCTGCTTCTTGTTACGATTTGTGGCCGTGGAGAATCTTTACGTCTAGATTACACAATTTGAGTCTCACTGTAATGGTGAAATTTAAAAAGAAGGCCAGTTTCTAAACGCAACAAATCTAGAGAATTAAAAGAGCCTTTTCGAGAGCTTTCAATATTTATTGTAACTTGATATCCTAACCGGCAAATTATTCTTACTGCCAAAAAGCCACCTCGACCTCCAATGCGCATTCAAACGAGCAAAAGGCACAAAATATCTCGACTATAATCAGAAAACTAACAACGAACTGTTACAAAACTTCAAAATAATACGAAAACATTATGGAAATTCCTGAGGAAGCTTCCCAGAAAAAGATGAACTGGCTTCCTTATCTCCCCGAATGAATATGCTACGAAAGGAGCAACATTGAGAACGACAGATGATGTCTTTTGCCAGCAAAGGATCTCATTTCTCTCAACAACAATCTCGCTATCCATCGCTACCCTGAATACAATTTCTCAACTTACGTCAGCATTTGAAAATGCAGGACTAATCTGAATAATGTGGGGCACTATGCGCGCTAAAACCAACAGTCAAAACGGAGAGCACAATAATCATCTCAAGTTTTGTGCTGGAGGATATGGAGCCGTGGAATGTATATAAATGGCAACTATGATAAAACATTCATGCAGAGGAATGTCAGTATGAAACCTTCAAAAGTGTTCCCTTCATCAACTCCGCTCTGAAAGATTATTTAAGCATTTCAATTTGTGTTATGACTTACCCTCTCTGAGTGGTTGATACCATTTTTTCTCTACATCAGTGTAATGTAGTGTTACAGGAAAACTCTGCTGATGCGAATATTTGAGGATATTTTCATCCAGATAAAGTCTTCCATGCATACATACAACACTTCCGACACCAAACGGATGAGTAAAGTCAAGAATCCCAATGCGATGTCTTTTGCAGGAGACCTTATTTGCCGACCCCAAAAAAAGACAGTCTGCTGTTCACGCTGAAGAGATGACTCTAAGTGAGATATGGTAAGAAGTGGAGCGAGCAGTTACCTAATAGCAATTCATGCTAATGGCTTGCGTTCGTATGTACGTGCACACTCAACAGGATGTGCACGGTGGGGTGCTGAATCCTGGCGACGAAATAAGTATCAGTCAAGCTACCACAAGTTCAACCATGAGAGGAATGATGATTACACGACCCCAACCCCATGAAAGTTAAATAGCTACGATACAGCATTTTTTGAGTTTTTGCTTCGAACAGCGTGGATTATTGCAAATTGTCGGTTATTAGCCGTGAAGAATTGCTTTTAAGGGGTGAGCATATTCTAAAAAAATAAAGGATTCCACCATATCCTTGCTGAGCAACATCAAACCAAACTTCACCACAGTTTTCAAGTAATTATTTTCTATTGAAATGCCATTAGTCTGGCAAACTCAGCTTGAATAATTAGTGGGTAGCTTGTTCGCCGGAAAAGGACAGTACCCAAATAGGATCCTTTTAATTACGCTCGCATTCACCTTTGTAAAAAGTTTACCGAAAATAGAAACCTTGCCAATTCCCTGAACCAAATCCTCCGGTTGGTTGATGGCGATATACCTTCCTAATCCTTTCTCCAGAAAGTTTTCAGCTTGCGGTCCTGGTACCTAGGGGAGTTGCTTAGAGGGATGAAAAAAATGTGCTTTAAAATTACCAAAGAGAAGTCAACATCTTAATTAATACCTAAACCGAAACATTTTGTTCCTGTACATTTTGTTGACTTTTTGTTAAGTTTCACACTGAAAGGATCTGCTGGGAAAAAAGTTTCGTTACTGTTGATCTAATTGATGGAAAAATTAAGAATTAATAGGATTGAACGAATTTGAAAGTTTAGTTTTTTTCATGGAACGGTTACCTGAAACTTGAGCGGACTTTTGTTGATTTTTCACGGAAGTCATTAAAGTACGTAAAAGTTTTGGAGTGAAACCCTAGAGGTTTTATTTCTGGCTGATGATGATGATGATTTTGTAGGTGGCTTTTAATGAATACGAAATGTGATACTTGTCAAGCTAATGATTTAATTAGTGAATACTTGTTTGCAGTATTTTAATAATTTCTTGGAAAGATATGACACCTTTGATCGGCTGGATTTTGAGCCATTGAAACGACCAGAGCAGCTACTATATACGAGTATATGCAATTAATCTGAAGACAGCATGAGAATTCTACCGATTTATTTTTACATTTGCTAGCAATATTGTTTTTAGTCCTTTGGGATGAAGGCAAAAAACTAATGAATGATATCTCACAAATCAGGGTGTTAAGTAAATAGCTCAACAGTCCTGCAGAGGATATTCCAAGCTCATTTTCTTTTCCATATTTCATGAAAGCAGACATGGAATTAATATGGTAGCGGTAAGAAAGAAAACTTTTCTGTAGGCTTTAGTTTGCGGGACGTTCCGGTAGGTCACATCCCATTCGCATTCACATCTCTGTGTATCCTTCGCGAATCGATAAAGCCGGCTGATCTTGATCAGCGACTGACCTCGCAAGCCGACGTCAATTTCCGACTCTAGACGGCAGCCTAACACGCTTTTTGTATTCAAATGGAATTTCCTGGAATCATGCTTATTATGCCCAGTCTCTAGGGCCACTCGAGTCCAAAATTAAGCAACCGAGGGAATGAAAATCACCGATACAGTCGAAATCGAAAGGGTGAAGAATAGAGACTGGGATAGGAACACCGCCTTACCGCGGCTCCGATGAAATGTATCCCACCAACTGGAATTAGTTCGAAAATTTCCAGCGACGAAGACACGAGCCTCATCAGTTCCCGAGCCGAAATTTCAAGTCTCTAAGTAACACTATAATGAAGCTTTCTAAGCCACGTTTAGTCTTTAATCGTCCACAATAAAGTTTCTACTAGATTTAAATTAAATAGTAACCTACAAATGTGATACACACAGTCAAACTGAGTTTTTTCGAAATCTTATTCACCCTTGAAATGCGATCATCCAAGGCATAATATTTCATGCGAATATAATTTGCACCTTGGTCATGTTGAGATGTTTCTATGGATAGCCCTTTGATATTTGAAGATTATGCGGTTGAATAAATCTTGGGGTCTTGCTCCCTCGAAATTGATGAAATAATGATTCACTTCCAACCCCAAATTAGTGCTAAGTGGTGATCCCATTTCTGATATTTGTCAGGTCTGTATGACTGGACTCCAGCTGATATTTTGGTTGATCCTTTTCGCCGGGTTCGCTTGGGGGTCATATGCTTTATATCGTAGACCTAAAACCTTGTATACGTTCGAACTATTTCGAGTGAAACTGATCTGCGCTTTCACAAACCACCACCGCTGGAGCTCCAAGCAACATGGAATACTGTCTCCTCGAGTATGCTAGCTGCCTCTCTGTCATTAGTAATACGCAACAGAAAGACAAGAGGCAACTTTGCGGTATTGTTCTACACTCAATATAAGTGTATTCTTGTCCTTTAGTTGAACAGTGTAAAGGGCCCAACAAGTCACCTCCCAAAGTTCACTGCTCCTCCAAGTTCAAGACGTCATGATTACGATGGTTAGCTTTCAGGTGACCGTAGTGCATCGGCAGACTCAACACTGTATTATGTACCAAAGAGCATCATAGCGCATCGTGAGCCAGTAGTACTCCTGAATAACTATCGCAAACTCGAACTGGGATCATCATGATACCACAACAGTTCGCTGTTTAGCTCCGATCATGTTATCGTTCGTCGGCGGGCATAGGTGCTCAGCTCAGATATTAAACTGGTAAGTGCTTTCAAGGCACACAATCTCTCATACTTGTCAATCGGGGATTAATAAGCTTAACGTGCCCACATCCGCCATCATCCTTTGGTACTATTGATCCGGTTCGTCCAGGGCTTCCACTAATTCTAAAGCGGGCGTTGAGATCAATTGCTCCTTCCCTTTATGCTATAAGAAGTTGAAGTTATCCTGTTACAACCTTACTACCAACGAACCTATTGTTCCGAGGAATCCTTAAAGTTGGTCTTAATCAAAAAGTATTGGTCGCTCAACACCAGGAACTTAATACCCTCCAGATAGGGACGGAGCTTTTCAATAGCCCAAAAACGGTGACTCACTGTTTTTCCCTTATAGGATATGTTCGCTCGGCACTGTTAAGCGAGTGACTGGGGTAGTGGGTGGCCTTTTCACCTATAAGATGTAGCTGCACCAATGCTGCATCCCAAGGCATCAATCTGAATGGAAAACACAAGAATACAATTTGCACAAGTTAAGATCGGGGCATAGAAAGCCAAATTTCTGAGGCATTGAAAGCGTTCCCGTACTCCTTCGTCCACCAAAATCTCCCTATTCTGCTTGAATAAAGAAGTTTAGGGTGCTGTGTGGCTAGTGCACCGTCTTGTTGAAACCCATATCCTTGATATCAAGTTCATCCAATCCTGGCTACAAATAATCTTCCAATATAACACGATAGCGCTCTCCATTAATAGTAACATGACGATCTTTTCATCCACTAAAAAATACGGCCCAATCACACCTACAGCACGAAAACCGCACCAAACAGTAATTTTTTGCGGATGCAACGGAGTCTCAAAAAGCATATGTTGGTTTGTTGCTGACCAATAACGCATATTTTGCTTATTATCAAAGCCATTGAGCCAGAAATGAACTTCATCGCTGAAGATGATTTTTCGATGAAATTCTTCGTTTTCTTCAAGCTTTGCCAGAGCCTAATGGGAGAAATTTCGGTTTTTCGAGTGATCAAATGGCTTTAGTTCTTGAGTCAATTTGATCTTGTAACCATGTAGGGCATGATCTTTTCACAAAACACGCCACAATATTGTTAGAGCGATGCCCAACTCTTGAGAACGACGTGGAATTGACTGATTTGGCTCATTTTGAATCGATGCACTTACGGCTGCGATATTTCCTTCCATTCGATCGGTACAAGGTCTTTTTGGCACCGGAATGTCCAATAGTGGAAATTTGGCTCTTAAAGTTCCTACCACCAACTCAGAATTTCGGTAGTAATTTTTAGTGATTTCCAAACGGTGCTGCTTCCTGAACTTTGCCACGATAAGCATGTTGTTGTTTATTTTATTTTGGTCGGCCATGATGTGTTTGTCGGGGCTACTACCTAAATGTAGGCTGCCTATTAGCCACCAGTGCTGAAGTTCCCTGTGCACTCGATTTTTTCGTCGTTTCTTGCAGCTGATGCGGTCAACAATTATTGGGCAGACTCATTGCTCGTTGCCACAACACGATACAACTTTTCAACGGCCCGATTCGATTTAGATAATTCTCGGATTTCGTTTTTCTCCTATAATCTCGCAACTCACCTCTTTTCACACTCGCGATATCTTCGTCTCCTTTATATCCGCCTGTCAGCGGGCAAAATTTCGCGAAGAAATCTGTAATTCAGCGCGCGTGCGTTCAAAGGTACCTCACCTTAAGGTGAGGTTACGCTAGCGACCGAATAGCGGATCCCTTCACGAAATCATGTAGTCATGGTTTTACAGGCCAATAATGATAAAACGCGAAATAGGGAGACAAGAAACAGACAAACATTTTTCAACGAATCAAGAAATTCATTGCTTGAGGCAACCGGAACCAGAGTACGAACACGGCGAGGGAAGCGAACATGTCCAAGAGCCGCTCATCAAATCTGGAGGTCAACCACCTATTCAGATTAAAGATGGAGCGTATGAACTATTAAGTGAGTTCACATAGAACAAACTCCCAACCTAACAGTATTCAACCTTCAAAGATTAATGTGAGTATGTATAAGCGTTCGCAAACGCTTTCATGGGGAAGGTCAGAAAGAGTTTGAAACTTCAAATGATGCCCTGCAGAGGCGCTTGAATGAAATGTAAGACGATGAGCTTTCATTTTTACACATCTACCAACGCTAACTACGATTCGGCAGTCTCTTTATTGTTGGAACACTATGGTGATCCCTCTCGTTTGATCGACCATACTATGCAACAATTTATGTGCCTTCCACACATACATTCTCGTGAAGACCTAACGAATCTACGGAAACTGTACAACAATATTGTTTCACATACCAGATCGTTAACAGCTTTAAACGTCCTTTCACCTCAATACTTTATAATGTTACAGAGCTTAATTCTGAAATCTCTCACTCGTGAGCTTGTGTTAGAGTTCCACCGACGGAATTCGCGCAATCGAGAAATTCCGATACATAAGTGACGACGATGAACTAGACAATGAGAATAGTAGCTCCGCTGGTAACAGTAAAACATGTTCTTTACGTAATGTGCATTGTCACAAATTAAGAGAGATCATATTATTTCTAAAAAGAGAAATAAATTCTTTGGAGAACGTCTCTTTAGTCGCAAGTAGCTCCAGAATTCGCCCAGCAACGAACACAGTGAGCCCAAAGTACAAAACTGCTGCAGGGCTTGGAACGCGATGCCATGTCTATTTTGTAAGAAGAACACTCACTATGCCGAATGCTGTGATGGCTCTTTGAGTTGATCGGAGAAAAAAAGTATTTTGAAGAATTCTGGCTGTTGTTTTAAATGTACTAGGCGAGGTCACAACGCGAAGAGTTGTCATAACAACCGATTAAAGTGCATTTGGTGTAACGATAACCACACAACTTCAATGTGCGACTCCCCGTATGATGCATTAGTGCAAAAACAGAAAAGTCATGACGCCAATAAAAACAATTCGGCTATTCTTTGTTCGCCTTCCATCCATGAAGTTTCCCAAGTCTTGCTATAAACAGCGCGCGTATTTGCTATAGACAATAATCGGTCTGTTACTTTACGCGTGTCATTGGATGGCGAGTCGCGACAAACTTATATAAAAGAAAGAATCGTTCAAGAACTGAGCCTGAATACATACAATACGGTAAAGTTGAAAATTTTCTCATTCGGAGGTGCAAAACATTTGCAAGGGAAAAAATTTAATCGGGTCAAAGTGACGTTACGTAGTTTACATGACGAACGGTTCATCAACGTTCTCGCGGTAGTTGTACCGGACATTTGCCCTGATGTTTTTATTGACATTGCTCGTATTGATTCGGAAATCTTGAAAGGTTTCGTGTTAGCGGATGATGACTCGATCGCCGCGAAATCTTTCGGTGGCATCGGGATGCTACTAGGGGCCGATATTTATTGGTCCGTCTTAACCGCTGAATTTCAACGGATAAACAAAAAATTGGTCGCTATTAACACCTTATACGGGTGGGCCTTACAAGGTCCAATATCGGCAAATTTTGCTCCAGGTGCTCCATGTGAAGTCTTTACGAATCTCTCATTCAATCTACAAAAGGTGACGGATCAAATTGAAAACCTTTGGGAGCTGGATTGTATTCCTTCTGGCGAAACGAAGATGTAGACCAATTTTCACAGCCTGATTGACGAACATATTTGCAAGAGGGAAACTCGGTATGAGGCCTCTTCATTATGGTTAAATAAGGATTGTGTTCGGAACGATAATCGTCAGGAACTTTGGTGCATTTGAGAAAGCTAATGGATCGCTTTAGTCGTCAACCGAAAGAGAATTTAGAAGAATACCACGGTATTGTACAGGAATTAGTCTCTACAGGCATTGCACGGCGCTGCGATGACTATAACGAATCTCGCTCCTATTTTATACCTCACCGACCAGTACATCGCGAAGATAAAGAAACGACTAAAACGAGTATGGTATTTGATGCTTCGGCTAGAACGGGAGATAACGCGTCACTGAACTTACTGCCTAACATTTTAACTATGCAGCTGAACTTCCTAGTTGGAAAATATACGATCATTGCAGCCGTTGAAAAGGCTTTCTGGCAGGTTAACCTTGCCCCTGAAGACCGTGCAGTTCACCGTTTTTTGTGGTTCTAAACGTTAGGCGATTGGGACAAAATCATTATCTTGGAGATGATGCGTGTGACCTTTGGCGTTAAGTGAAGCTCGTTGGCTCTTTGTGCCACGTTGAAGAAGCATATAAGGATTGAGTCCATAAATTTTCCCAACACTTGTGCGATACTTTCTCTGCCTTTTATATGGATGACTTAATAGTGAGTTTGAAAGAATTTGAGGATGTACTGCCCTTATTTTATGAAACATGCGAAATTTTAAACCGTGCCTCTACGCATATTCGCAAATGGCCATCGAATGACAGGCAATCGAACGAAATCTGTAATTCACAGCCTGAATTTAACGCTAAACAAAAGGTACTAGGCCTTTTGTTGTATTTGGACACGGATGAATTAGCGGTTGATTTGGAGATGACCTGCAGTTTACTAACGATCAACGTCACTAAACGAGAGGTATTACAAGTACTTGCAACTATCTACGACCCCGTGGGATTGCCTTATGTGGTAAAAATGAAAATCATCTTTCAAGAGACTTGGCGAATTAAGTTACCATGGGATCAACCTCGTCATCCTGAATTGCAGAGCGAATGGTGTAAACACACTACCGATCTCCACCTATTACAGAAGCTATCAATTTAACGCTATATCTTCGACTCCGAGTCATAAGTGGAACGACAACTACATATCTTCGCAGACGCAAGTCCGAAGGCTTATGGCATTGTTGCGAATGTTCGAGGTACATATCCTGATGGGCACACTTTTGTCTCTTTTCCATGTGCTAAAAATCGAATTTCTCCTCTCAGAAATAGAGAATCTACGGCTATTACTCTTCCGAGGCTTAAACTTACTGCTGCCTTACAATCAGCTAAACTGTTAAACTATTTGTAATATTCAAATAAAGTTCAAGGCGAAGTATCTCTGGACAGATTCCATGATAGCTTTGCACTTGATTCGATATGAAAAACCTCAACGCGATGTTTTCGTCAACAATTGTGTGCGAGAAATAAAGCGAACAACGGAAGTAAATAATTGGCGGTACTGTCCAGGATCTGTAAATCCAGCAGACTTTCTAACTTGACGAATCAACGTTACTGCATCCTTAAGGCAACGAATGGGTTTAATGCACCCAGTTGGCTGCTAAACGAATTAGATTGGCCACCTAATGAAGACGACATATTAGACGCAGAGCCTTTTAATTGTTGTTTTCTGTCAGTGGTAGAAAACGAAATTCCTGGTAATGGTAGAAGATTTTAGCAGTCATCGAAGGTTGTTACGAAGTGCTTACATGTTTCATTTTATTGATGGTCTTCGTAAAATTCCTCTACCCAGCAAATAAATATTTAACTGCTTCCCCGAAGTTCGACGAGCGGAAATTTACTGGTTGAATCTTAGCCAGTTTAACGCATATAAGAGGGAGGTGACGGCATTGTCTAACCCTAAAAGTTCTCGAATATTATCGCTAATCCCCTTCATCGACGAGGATGGGGTTTTAAGAGTTGGAAGCCGGTTTCGAAAATCAGGGTTCAATTTTGACGAGATTTGACTCTAGTCTTTCTTCATAAACGATTTTCGGTAATCAATGCTTGTCAAGAATTGAAATTTATGTTAAGTCGATGTGTCGTTTGCAGACGCTCAAAAGAAACCCCGTGGACCAGCCCTTTGCACCAATACGTAAGGAGCGATTACTTGCAACACGTCCCTTCGAAACAGTGTGGCTCGATTTTGCTGGTCCCTTATACGTTCGATCAGGATCAAATGAACAAACGAATCGAAAAGTAGATATTCTTCTCGTAACATGTGCAGTTATTCAGCCAGTCCATTTAGAACTGGTGCTCGGCCTCACAACGGAATCGTGCATTTTGGCCCTTAGACGATTTTTTGATAGACGCGGCGTACCCCGTCCTATCATCTCTGATAACGCCAAAACCTTCAAGCCATCTGCTAAGGAATTCAAGAAGTTAGAAATTATCATACAATCCGAAAGCTTCCGAACTTTTTTGACCAGTGAGCACATTTTGTGGAGTTTATTGTTGAAAGAACTGCCTGGTAACGCGGCTTTCATGAGCGATAAGTAAAAAGCGTCAAGGAAATCCTTAGTTTCGATTCAACCAACTACGCTAACGTTTGATCAGCTAAATACTTCATCATAGAAGCAGAATTTGTTATCGACGCTCGGCCTTTAACGTATGTAGTCTTTTCTGGAAGTTAGCTTTTGCACAAGAAACATTTCCTGGACCGGATCTTCGAATAACGTCTTGTGCTGTTAGACTGCATTATGGCACAATCCTCAGGCGAAATTTCTTAAATTTTTATTCTACGAATTCAGCGACGAGAGGATGCAGAAACTATTTTGCCTATTTTCTTCTTGTATTATTAATGTTTGCTATTTTGCTCTCTTATTATCTTTTCTCTTAACAATGAATTCATTTTATACGAAGCAGTCTAAAAGCAGAGTTCGGACCGATCGATCAGACCGTGAACACCATCGCCGCCATTTAATTATATTATCCATTTATTCTTATAATACATAGTACTTACGGAATTGAATCCGGTGTTTATTTCTTATTTTCAAAAAAATGGAAACAAATTATGATAAACGCGCTCTATATCTTGCCCAAGTTTATCGCTTGTTTCATTCAAACATTTTCCCTCTCTTTTCATTTGGCTGATCAGCTGGTGAAAATGGTTGTTAGTATATATGCTCTCCTAAAGCTTCACTGCCACCAGCCCTACCCATCGCGAGTTCAACAGAAAGACTCACCGGGTCAGAAAATGTACGCATTCCATAAGGAATCGGGGAAATCCCCGAGTTTTAAGGTAACATCTGCACAAATTGGGTAAAAAAATCGATTTTTTAGTAATGGGCTCATTTGAATCCCGCGCTTCCCCCGATTCCGAGTATATAACACATGTTATATGTAAGAGGGTATTTAAATGCCCGAATTCGGCCTTTTAAATATGGCGGCGTATCGTCTGCTTGCATGACAACGTGCCAACCCAGATACCGCTTTTGGTTTCAAGTTTGAAATGTTTTTGCGCAAATTTTTAGGCGCTACAGTTTATGTTGGCAGTTCTGTCGTGTTCTCTGACGTTTATAGAAGGCAGTGGACTATGTTTTTGTTCTCTACGTCTGTGGACTTATAGGCTCTGTGAGCTCGTCTGCTGTTTTGTTTGTTTTCGTCGGACATGCTTTATTTTTGTTTACCTTACGTATGAAAGGTACAAAAATGCATCGAATTCGAGCTTTTAATAAAAAGAAATTTCATGGCAATAGATTTACTGGTGGTGGAAAATCATCTGGTGGTGGTGACATTTCTTCTACCTCTCAAGATATAACCTCTCCTGTGCCGGGACCATCGAACCTAGAGAAAACCCCAGTTAGTGCGTCTACAAAGAAGCTGTCCCTTTACCGTGAGCCTCCTAAGTGTGAAGAATCAAGTTTATTTACTGGGAACGTTATTGTCGAGTTAAATATTTTATCTGCGCTCCTACAAAAAAATACCAAATGTGCTCAGTGCGATGGTACTGACTGCATGCAAATTTTTGAAGATCCTGGCTCTCGAATTGGATTGGCGTCTAAATTAGTGATAAAGTGTACTGTGTGCGAGAAACAAATCAGTGCTATGATCCCCAGTGTCACAGTGAATCGTTTGCACAGCGTAAATGTTCGGTTTGTTTATGGCCTACGGTGCATCGGCAAAGGGGCAAGAGCAGGAAAAGTTTTATGTGCACTGATGGATCTTCCTCGTTACAAATTTTGAAAGGTACAATAACACTCTTTTGGACTTTATTTCACGAAAAGCAGAAGAATCAATGAGGAAAGCAGCATTTGAAATGCGAGTCGAAAATGAAACAAGTGACATTGCGGCAGCCTTTGACGGGACATGGCAAAAACGCGGGCATACTTTTCTCAACGGTGTTGTTACGTGTACGGCAGCAGACTCAGGGAAAGTGCTAGACTATAAGTGTTTGAGCAAGTATTGCCAGAAATGCACCACTTCAAAACAAGACCCACATGCGTGTTCAAAAAATTATGATGGTTCTAGTGGGGGGATGGAAGTGGCAGGTGTAACCAAAATCTTTGAAAGATCAGAAAAGTCAAGAGGTGTGAGGTACACTAAGGGCTTAGGGGATGGTGACTCTAAGGGTTTTGTGAAAGTTTGTGACTCTATGCCATATGGGCCAAATGTGAAAATTGAAAAACTGGAGTGTGTAGGCCATGTGCAGAAAAGATTAGGCACAAAATTGCGAAGACTTAGAAAAGAGAAGGAGGTTATGAAACTTCCAGATGGGAAGGGTTTAAAAGGGAAAGGGAGGCTTACAGACAAAGAGATTAATTATTTACAGCTCTACTATGGTTTAGCAATTAGAAGAAACAGTTGTAATTTAGAACAAATGAGAAAAGCAGTATGGGCAACATTTTTCCATAAACTTTCAACAGATGAGAATCCACAGCATGGCCTTTGCCCAAGTGGATCTGAATCCTGGTGTGGTTTTCAAAAAGTAAAAGCAGAAGGAACTCAGTACACCCATAAAAATAGAATAGCTGCAAGGAATAAAAAGAGACAAAGAGATGAGGAGGAAGAAGATGCTGATGCACCTTATGGTTCAGGCCAATTTTGAAGTGGTAAACATGCCTTCTCTAACTTTAAATCAGTTTCTGCGTAACTTACATTTTTCAGATTTTAGGTACCAATAAAAAAAAAGTAGTAATCAGATCTCAGTAAAACTTGGCACATATTTAAAGAATTATGCCATCTGTTTATTATACTAACTATTATAGTAATAATCATTATATTTACCTTGCCATGACTCCTACAAGAAAAAAAACCTGCTTTTTTTAACATTTGTCAAAAATTAACCATTTCTCCTTCTCCAAACAAACAAACAAAATTTTTAGTATACAGTGCTTTTTAGGGTATTGTAAAATCATTTTACAATCCCTACTAAAATCGCGTCCTGTCTGTCCGCTTGTCTGTCTGTCCGTCCGTCCGTCCGTCCGTCCGTGTGTCACACCACTTTTTCTCGTAGACTACATAAGCTAGAAACATAAGATTTTGTAAGTAGGTGCGAAGTGACGCCCTCTTCAAAGTTTCAACACGAAAAAAAATTTATAAGGTCTTTAAGGGGGGTCTCCCCATGTAGGGGAGTTGCCCCTGAAAAAAAGTTTTCATCGCATGTAGGCAATATGGGTATCAGATGAAAGGTCTTAATGAGAAATTTTCAAAACAGGTCTTAAAATGACAAATTTTGCTTCGGGGGTGCAGGGGAAGGGAAAATGTACGAAAATTTTGTGTCCCCCCCTTCACCTTTGACCCGAAAAATCTGAAAAAAATCATGAATGTAGGCCTTTATGAGTACAACAACAACAAATACATGAGAAGTCGAAATTCACTCAACTTTGTTAGCAATAGTATGATTTATTGATTTTATGTTTTCTTGAATAAAATCTTAACGGTGCCCTTAAATTTAATGAAGTTCAATACACTGATGACTATTTATAAGATTAATCTGTCGTGAAAGTTGCATAAAGATCGATTTGCATTTTCCTGGATTACTATGGAACAATATGCGCTATATTACTATGGAAACATATGGCTATGGAACAATATGCGCCTTTTACCGACTCAGATACTACAGCTTTGCTAGGATTTGCGTGGAAATTTCAGGAATGATAGGTATCATGAATTTCTTTGAAAATTGGCTCAGCTAGCGGTATTAGTAATCGTAAAGCAAAATAGTGGCTGTTTTAAATGCGAAGATTGAATAACACACCCCAACTTCAACGTTTAAGGCGCATGCTTTTAACACTTGATTCAATTTAATGAATGCCTAAAGATGAGTACCTACAATTAATACTCATAGGTGAAACAAGTCGAGGAGGCAGGAAAGAGCTCCTAGTAAATGGGTTTCGTAACCATTCTAGGATTCGAAAAAATAGGCCATGAATCGATGATTACAGTCAAGGGGATCGGCCGCTGAACAAAAATTTCATCAAAGGTAGCCGATATGAATATCAAATGAAAGTTCTTTATAAGAGCTTTTCAAAACAGTACTTAAACTGACAATTTTTTCTTCACAAGGGCAACAAATACCTTAGAAGTCGAAATTCGATCAACTTTGTTAAAAATAGTACATTTTGTAAATTTTACTTTTTTGTCTATAAAATCAAGATGGGACCCTTGAATTTCCCAAAATCTATAATTTAAATTTTCTGAACAATAAACAGCGAAGTTACAGCCGATTGAATATCTAACAATTACCACAACATTAACACGTGATACTAGGGAGATACACGTTTGCAACGGACCTAGGCACTACAAATATGTAGGAATTTTGATAAAAATTTTAGAAATGGTTTTTCATATTCATATGTTATCATGACTAATCACGCGACAGGGTCAAAACACTTGAAAAAAAATAGTGGCGAGTTTAAAATCATAATAACTATAATAATTTTTCGAACTCAATTTATGGAATCTGTATATTAGGCAAGTTTTGATATGCAGGATATATTGTTTGATTTACTAATTGTTTTACAATACCCTTCTGGCAGGAGCATCCTCCTGCTACTTCGACTTGTTTATCCTTGCTGCAGGTGCAGTAAAAAATTCCGGCAAATATGTTCATTATAAACGGGGATAATGGTACCTAAAAATGATACCTAACGATCAAAAAACCAGTTTTTTATTTAAATTTGGGGTTAAATATTTTTGTTTATAATAAACATAGAGTTCGTTATTAGTGCATTTTGTTCGTCATATCTTCGTTATTGTACCGCCAAATTGCGTGCTTCTATTTCTATTAGGGGCTCCGAAAGGCTGAATGAAAAACATGTACCCATTTAGGCGTAGTCAAGACCCGCTCATGCAGATGTTACCTTAAGTACATATGTGCAATATTTTTAAGGGGGAATACTATTATAGCTCGATTGTATTAGTGTAGGGATGTTTGCAGCACTACCTCTAACGTCATTCGCTGTCATTCATTAACTGTCCGTCATTGATGATTCTTATACCTTAAAACGCATGCCGTGAGGTAAATGTAATTATACCTGTATAAAAATGCAGAATACAACAATAGAATACACCGGTAACATTCGCTCTTTGAGAACGTCGCGGAACGCCTTCTTGGGTGTAGCCTCCTCGCCAGGGAACTTCGCCTTTATATCTCTTTCAGCTTCCAGCCAGCTGCGTCTGAAGTGTCGGATTCGGTCAAGTAGTTCTTCTTCCTTCAACACTCAATTTGTGAAGTCCCTGCCAATGTTCTTTTGGAAATCGCAGTTGACTTTCAGTTTTCTCAGAATTGTCCTCGCTTTCCGGAGAACCTGCTCTTCTTCGTGAGCGATTAAATTTCCTAGCCCAAGTTGAAGATTCTCTTTCTCTTCTCTCTCTTTGCTTTCGGATCTTTGGTGGCAGCATGAGACATCGGCTGTCTCCACAACCCGCCTGGTTTCAACTGTGGTGTGTTTTTCCAAATCAAATTAATTCAGTAATTTATCACCAGCCTGCCCGATTGCTTTCCGCAACAGTTTTTTCTCGCTCAGACGTAACATAAGCGCCGTTTTCTTGATATGAACGAATGCAGCCAGCATCTCCGCCCGCTATCAGTTCTCCAGTTTCCTCCGATCATTTGGCTGTTTGGGGTGAGTCCTAAGCGTCGGTGTTGACATTGTTGGTTTTGATTATAGTTTCGAGCCAGTGGTATGACCGCTAAACCAGCCTGGCCTCAACATTCTCTCGCTGTGCTGACAGTAGCGTCTCCACTCGTGCGGCCTGTAGCAATCATCGTCCGACCTGAGGCCTTGTTCCCCCTGCCGACTAAGAGAGTTTTGACCCTTCGCGAGCAGTCGAGACCACTTATATTGCTGACACTGGGGTAGACATCCCCACCCATAATTTTTCCTTCTTCTTGTCCATCATGAATATTTTCCAGGGTCTTCCCTAACGCCTAGTGGTCCTAGAGAAAGACATATCTAATACCGTAAATGGAAAAGATGCATCTCGACCCCACTGAATTGAATGCGTATGGAGAGAGAACTTTACGCAAACCTCCACTTCCTCGGGTATGTAAGGATGCCTCTCCCTCCTGCTGCCGACCAGTATTCTCTCTGTTGTGGATTATAAATAACGATACAATTGCCATTAACAAAGATACGCTAGGGCCGATCTTTTGTCAAATTTGGTAACAACAATAAATAAAGATTCTACAGTTTTAACTATTTTATTGAAAAATTATAATTTTTATTCCTCACAAATGGTTTATAAATGCCTCAATCGTCTAAACTTACATTTTTTTCATTTTTGTAATGAATGTCATCTTCAGTTAAAATGGCTTTGAAAACCTTGCACGCTACACAGAACTCTCATTAGTATTGTCTCCTTGGGTAGCATCGCACAACAACATAGCCCTATTACCAAATTTAGTAATGTTCGTTAATTTCATACAAAAAAAATTCCACCTACTGACTTGTAATAACTCATCGCCTCGTTGGCGACAAATTTTCTAATAATCTTACAACAATCATCGTAAGTACACACTTGAAAACTTTTGTACAATTTACCATAAAAGAATTTTTCTTACTGTCATTGACATTCAGCATCATTACACCCATCATGATCGCAGAGGCTCCACTTTGACAGACATAAATTATATCACCAATCTCTCGGCTGTGGGGTAATAAAGTCAACGTTTTCGTTGGCAAATTCTTATACACAAAAATGTTAACTTTATTTCCCCACATTCCACGCTATTTTCTTCGTTTGCTCCTTCTCGATTTCTTGATTTTCCGCCGAAGCTTGTTCTAAGCGAACCATATAATTTGTCCTTATCTTAATTTGCGAGAATTTCATTTGTTTTTAAGTCGCCGACGAACCCCTCAGGCATGATATCATTTTTCGCGCATCATGAACTAAATTATCTTTCTAGTGGCGTTAGAGTATGAAATGGCGCTTTCAGTAGTAAGATGTTATGGGGTTACGGTTTGACGTGTGTTTTCTTACTCAGGAATATTTTTACGGAAGCTAATGGGGTCATAGAATTTTCTTTGTGTCTGACTTAGCTGCCTCAAAAATTGATGTGGTTAGAGGTGAACTTCGTTATTAAAAGCGCTAGCCTGAAAATTTTCATATGTGATTTTTGCTGGGAACGATATGCATATTATATTACCGAGTTATTTTTGTGGCTCAAGTCCTTTAAGAATAAAGATACATTATGAGAAAAGTAACCTCCATAACTTAAAAAAATGTTGTGGTTTTAACACGAAGATTCCACTGATGGCTCTAATTTCTTCAAAGGATCATTTCTAACGAAAGAAGCCTTTAAAGGGTTTTCTAAAGACACCGCACAACCTAAAATCACGCAATATATCTTAATAACATATGCGTTATTCTTAATTCGAATCACATATTGAAAAAACTCAGCGCGACTACGCCTTCACGCTAAGAATTTCATATTTCCGGCAAAACTTCAGTGTGGAAAATCTCGGGAAATCCTAAACATATAACGTTTGAAGCATATAAAATAGTATTTTCATTTCATTACAAGTGTACGTTCACTAACTTGACAAACATTTTCTTCATACTCATATACTGCGTCAAATGGACAGACGATGACTGCGACGCTGCTGGAGGTAATTGGATTAAACTTGAAGACTTTGCGAATAAGAAAACTTGGCACGGATGGCTATAGTAGTAATATAACGGGAGCGAAGATATGATAAGGCTTTATGTCTCTTGTGTGCTTTAAAATCCTGTTCAGAACAAGCAGACAATCAGCTGAACGGCGGTGGGCAGACAGCGTTGGAAATGGCAACTTGGTATGTGGCATGGCTTGTTATGACAGTCGGGAATATAACAAAAATGAAGCCACAAAGATGATATGAAATTTCATAAGAATGATGCAAGAAAGAATGGATTTGTTGTGGTGTAGAACGTGGCAGGAAGAAAAGTTAAATATTGGATAGGTTTTAAGCGTGTTGTATTTGACACTCGATATCCAGTTTACAGCGAGGTAAAATCAGTTTTGTGTGAAAAGGTCAGGGTAAAGCAGGAATAACTAAAAGTGGGTTGTATAGCTGATTGTCTACAAGAAAGCAGTTAAATGATTATATGTTTAAGCCAGTAGAAGTATATTTGTTAGCATCTAAGGCACCATAAGACTTGAATAAGATTATGGTCTAGAATCTAACCCATTCTTTGGTGCAGTATACATAATTATCCAACCCAGGAGACCAATGTAAAGTCGAAAAATTAGAGCAGTTGCATGGAATTGACTCCACATTTCGGCACTGGATATCGACGTTTATCCATTTCCAACTTTTAACGTGTAGCTTCAATTCAGCAATACCGTCTGACGAGATCTCGGGTGGTTGAGAACTCATGTCCAGCCAGAAACTCCTGCAGTCCGAGATTCATATTTGCGAAAACTAGGTCCGTGTCCCTCATCAGAGTTCTGAGTCGGAGACCCATCGCTTCAACAGAACTCAACGAATAGCTGGTGAGATCTGCTTGCAGGCGAACATATTTTTCCAAATATGAGCGTCATCAAGCCGAGATCCGAACCGCTCAATAAGTTCGCATTTCATCTGACTAACTTAAGTCCCCACACAGTTCACGCATGTATGGGAACATGTAGGCGCGACATCAGCTTACACTCTGAGATACCATAGCTTTGAGCCAGGATGCTAACACGGAACACAAACTGACGAGCATCCATTCCACCAGAGCCACCATCAATCTTGAAACCTCATTTATGCGCGGGAATAAAATTTTCATCAGACTCAAGTGTCTGGCCATTGCCCTGGAACGTAAGCTGTTAACGAGGATTGGGTGGGCCTGAAAAAAAGCGTAATGGAAGGCACGCGAAGTCTTTATGTCGACCTCCTGGATTACGTTGTGTGTGTAGAAGCATAGTGGCAATTTAAAAAATTAAAAATCCACAGGCCATCTGAAATTTTAAAATATTGGATAGTCTACAAATCGTCACTAGATGGTGTTCGTTGTCATATAGTATATCGGGCAATCCTAATCAGATGGAGTCAAACTGGCATGCATTTGAAAGGTGACACTCCAGTCTACAATTTTCAAATAACAGTTTTGTGTTTCGTCCAGTTGTATTCATTTGAAAGTGAGTGGAATTTCTGAAAAAATTTGCTATATTTTACAATATCACTACGATCAAAGTGTGAATGCATCGCAGCCTCGTGAAAAATTTGTGGTATCTACGGTAAAGATACTTTATCAAAAGCCACGGCCAAGAGATGGTTCGCTCGCTTTCGTTCTGGAAATTTTGATGTCAAAGATGCACCTCGCTCAGGTCGACCAATCACTGAAAAACTCGATGAAATCTTACAAAAAATTGAAGAAGACCGACGCATAAGTAGCCATGACATTGCTCAGGAACTGAATATCCATCACCAAACAGTTTTGAACCATTTGTGTAAGGCTGGATACACAAAGAAGCTTGACATTTGGGTGCCACATGAATTAACACAAAAAAAATTTGATCGACCGAATTTCCACTTGCGAAATTTTAATAAAACGCAACGAATTCGAGCCATTTTTTAAGCAAATCATTACTGGCGATAAAAAATGGGTAAGTTACAAGAATGTCGTCCGAAAAAGATCATGGTCACAAAAAGGTGATTCATCACAAACGACTTCAAAGCCAGGATTGACACCAAATAAGGTTATGCTGTGTGTATGGTGGGATTGGAAGGGAATTGTTTATCATGAGGTGCTAGAACCTGGTCAAAAACTCAATTCGGCTCTGTACTATCCGCAATTAACCAGATTGCAACAAACAATTCAAAAAAACCGGCCAGGATTGATCAATAGGAAGGGTGTTGTCTGCGATCATGACAATACTAGACCACACACATCTTTGATGACCCGGCAAAAATTGACAGTCCTTGGCTGGGAAGTTTTGATGCATCCACCGTATGCAGCCCTTTTCAGGCCTCGCTTAGAGATAGAGTATATCATTATCTTGATCGAACGTATCGGCTCTCGAGAAAATGATATGATCAGTACCAGTACGTATCATAACTGAACGGGCTAATAATCCATCTGGTGATTCATTCGAAACAAATTTCGTTGTCACCAACGTGATTCGAACCAGTGACCTTCGGCTTACGCAGCGAGCACTCTAACCCCTACACCGCGCGGACTACCGTCGGCTCTATTTGGTCAATCAATATTAGCTCTAAGTTTATCACAATCTATAACTTCCTGTTCTGTTTCCTAATCTTGGAAATAATCGGTCTTAAAATTTTAAGAAAATCCCGCCTAGGAAATCACATTACCATTTTATAGACTGAAAGTTTAATCTCGATACTTAATGAATGAAAAACAAAATCAAATAATGCTTGCCTTTAAAAATTTCTTCCAAAGTAAACAGAACAACTGGTCTGAAATCATCTGCAAGTATAAAATATACAGCAACTCAACTCCATCAAAATCCATCTCATCATTCAACACCACTTACACTCATCCATAAAGCGCCACTTTATCTTTCAAAAACTTTTCATAAGATTAAACGCCGCAATTCTGTTTATCTGTTTCGATTTGTTTTATAGATCCCAATATAGTCTGTCTTATCCATATTATACCATGAATCCTCCCCACATACTATGTTGCAAGCTGAATCACATCACAAAGTTTGCAGGGCCATTTCGATTGTATTGAATTTATGAAGACAACACAAAGCACTCCCCATCAGTAAAATTTAATTCATCTCAACTCTTCGAAACTATAAAAAAAAATCAAAGAATTGCTCTTCAAAGTGGGGATCAGATATGACATCTGGTTGACAACATCGAGTCAACTGAATAACATTTTATTTTGTCTTGTTATTTATGGTGACTCAGCAACATTTTAATTAACTTGTTACAGATTGATTTATTGCAATAAAATTTTCTTGATGAAATGAATGGAGTTTGAAGTTCATCAAGTATGCTATGCGTAGGGTTGATGAGATCACACTCATCACTGAGTGAAATTTGTGAACATAATGTGGATTTTTCCTTGCTAATTCAATGTGATGAAGTTATGGATGTCCTGTAACTTTTCGAAAGCTACAAAAAGTAGCTGCTATGTACTTTCATTTGGATCTAATTTATTCAAAAGAATCATCCATCATACTTCTTTGGTGGTCCTTTCCATTTATTATTATTATGTCAATATGAAGCGATTTGATTCAGTCTTAAATTGTCCAATAAAACCTGCAATACATATATTGTAACTAAGTTAAATATCCTGCCACCAATTTCAAAATAAAATTTGAAGAGTAAATTTTTAACACTCACTATAAAACAGTATGTTGTAATTCAGAATTAGTTCAAATTTTGTTTTGCACGATGTTAATTGTGAGTCACACCTTAACGTCAAGTTGTTCGCCCAATTTAATTTGACATTTCTTTGTTTCATTGTTTGACAAAGTCAACCAATCAGAAGTATACAATTGAGCAGCCTGTTAAGGTTGCTGAAGCCTTTTACGAAAATGCATTCCGTGCACTTCGTAATTTTTTTGGTCAGCATAATCGACCAAATGTTTCGACGATCGGGAGAATTGTGCGCCAATTTCAGCTAACCGGCTCTGTAGGAAATGTGAAATCACCTGTGCATGCTCGCCCAGTTCGTTCTGCGGAAAACATTGCTGTTGTTCGCAATAGTGTGGCAGAAGAGCTGTCAATCTCGACTCGTCGTGGTGCCCAACAATTGAACATCTCACGAACATCACTGATGCGATTTTGAGTAAAGATTGAATTAACACGCTTAAAAGGTTCAATTGCGACGAGGTACACTTGCACCTCAGTGGATTCGTTAACAAGCAGAATTGCCGCATCTGGATAAATGAGAATCCACGAGTGATTATCGAAAAGCCGATGCATCCACAAAGAGTGACTTTTTGTTGCGGTTTATGGGCTGGCAGCGTCATCGGGCCGTTCTTCTTCAAAAATGAGGACGGCCAAGCAGTTACCGTGAATGGTGTTCGCTATTGGGAGATGATAACGGACTTCTTGTGGCCAGAAACTGAGGTTATGGATCTGGAAGACATGTGGTTCCAACAAGATGGTGCTACTTGCCACACCACCAACGAAACAACGGCTCTTTTGCGCGAGCAATTCAATGGCCATGTTATCTCACATTGTGGCGATGTTAATTGGCCGCCACGAGCATGTGATTTGACACCGTTGGACTTCATTCTCTGGGGATATTTAAAAGAAAAAGTGTATATCAATAAGACAACAACAGTTCAAGAGCTAAAGGATGAGATCATTCAGCACATTCATGACATTGAAACTCAATTATGTCTCAGAATCATTGAAAATATGGACCATCGGATAGAAGTACGCCACCGTAGCCGTGGCGAGCATTTGGGCAATATTTTGTTTTACGCATAATTGTTATAGATTTTTCTACGATAATAAAAAATATTAACATAATTCTTTGAAAACTTTTTGTTTTACTTACAATTAACATCGTGCGCTTTGATTGCACCATCCTTTACCTCCATTCCCTATCACTCTTTCTTCGTCGCACAACGCTCGTGCGATCTGCATTCACATGACGTCGCTTCGTCCTTTGTGCAACCCAGACACTGTTTAATATATCGGTATAAGGGGGCACACAAAATAATGTGAATTAATCCTTTTCATGAACATCTAGTCCAAAATCATGATCAGCTCTCAGAGATAAAAAAAATGCAATATAATACGACGCATTCAAAAAAACTCAGAGTAACAGTCTCTTTAGTATCAATTTCAAATGCATATCATTTCAGTAGCATATCATTAATTTATCCATCGCTCCCAGTATAATTGTCCAAACCGGACCAAATTGAATTCTATATAAAGATATCAATAATTCAATCACTCAAAAGCCAATAAATTTAACTTTTTTGTTTAATTTTCTGTCTTTTGTAAAGACAATAAATTTTTAACTATTCTGAAATATTAAAAGATTTCCTGATTTATTCTAATTTAGAAAATCCTTTTCTAAAGCTTCTAAACAAATTTTAACAAATAAACTTGCTAGAGCTAATTAATTTCTCCATTAACTTCGGAACGACTCGATTGATTCCTTAATTTTCCCGCTATCAAAAGTTACCAAAAAGAATGTTTCCAAAAAAGGATTACAAAACTCAACGAAAAATAAAACGAAAAAATCTCAATATTTCCCTTCCTTTATCATAGCCTTTAATATCCTACATTTCTATTTGCTTCTATTCCCTTTTGAATCCATACATTCATTCATTTAATCTATAGAATTCCCCGCGTATGTCCTAGAAACGTCAATCAAATCATTCCTTTACCATATGCATATTCCGGTACATGATTACATTACAAGAATACCAACCAAGTCTATCATCATCATCATGACGTTTTCGGAACGTAAATAGTTCATGAAATGTTTGGAATACAGATGGGGGAGACCAGATAATAAACATGTAAAGTTTTTTGTCTCTATTCAAAATTAGTGCTTTAATGTTTAGGATCTATGAAAGAGTTGATTATTCTAGGCTTTTTATGTTTTGTTTCCATTGATGAAACTATGTTTTCAAATGAATTGATATGTTTGCTAACTGAATGTTTTTTCTCTATTTTCAGGTATGTTTGAAAAGATAAATCAAACTCGAAGTGAGTCAACAAATATTTTCTAGTTAAGACCGAAAAATATTTGAAGCGTACTCCCATTATGGTAAACTTTTGTTTGAAATCTTTAACTCTTACTAGATATATTTCATATTTGTAGAATAAAATTTTCCTTATAAAAACCGAATGCAGCAAAATCGGAACATTGCCAAATTTTGAAAAATAGTAAGTAAGTAAGTAAGTAAATACACTCGTATTTATTAATATTTTTCTATCCCTACAAATATGCCATCTTAAGTTAGGGGTCCTGAATATAATTCATTTCAACTTTAAGTTTAATTTAAGCCTAGCTTTTCTTCTTAGCACTACAGCCCCTCTCGGGCCTTCGCTTCCTACAAATAGCACCTCCCAACTGTCTCGGTCCATTGACCGCGTCTTCCAATTCCGAAATCCGAGCAGCGATGAACTGTCTTCGTCGACCGAGCCAGACCAGCATTTCCTCGGTTTACCCACTGGCCTTTGGCCTTCAGTTCTTCTGACGAATACCTTCTTAAGTATCCGTTGTTCGTCCATACGATTCATATGTCCAGCCCATTGCAGCCTCCGCAGTCTTACAATCGTTGAGACCTCCAGTTCATCAAAAATTTCATACAGCTCATGGTTGTATCTAGCTTCGCTCCGATTATTCGCCTTAGGACCCGTCGCTCAAAGGCGTTCAATATACTTCTTTGCGGATGCTTGGGTTAGGATCCATGTTCCACAGCCATAGCATAACACAGGTCTTATCACAGATTTGTATACTTGTAGCTTTGTTCTCCTGTGTATGCAGCTGGTCTTCAAGATCGTCAATACTGAATAAAATATTTTATTTGCGGCCTATATTTTTCGGCGTATTTCGTCTCTTTCATCGCCCGTTTTCGTTATTTTGGCGCCCAAATACACAAATTCGCTGACATTCTCCGAACTGTATTCGCCAAGTGTGATATTTTGTGTATTTGGGGTATTTTTCCTCGACTGCGTCATGAGCTTTGTTTTATTTTCGTTGATTTGTAGCCCTACTAGTTTTACTTCGCTGTCGAGTTTCAGTAAAAGTTCTTTGGCAGTTATTAATGGCCGTGACAGAATGTTGACGTCGTCCGCATAGGCTACTACTTGGCTCGACTTGTATAGTAATGTACCTCGCGTATCGACAGGTAGCTTCCTTATGACGTACTCCAGAGCCAAATTAAATAGCAATGGGACCAGCCCATCTCCCTGTTTCAGTCCGATATTTGTGTCAAAGGCATCGATGAGTTGGTTATTGATGCGGACTTGGGAGTTCGTCAGTGTCTTCCATCTTTCAAGTACCTGTTTGACCGGGAACAATTGGTCTATTGTCGATCTACCTGCTCTTAAATACTTTGATACTCCCCAATAATACAGTTGGTGCATGATCCCATTTTATTTTCTAAAATTTAAAAAAATACTTTGTACGCAGTACAAAGTATAGTGGTTTAGTGATATGCCTCTATAATTTTCGCACTGTAGTTGGTCACCTTTTTTGTGGAGGGGAGGCATAATTGATTGGCTCCGCTCTTTCGGCATATGACTTTGTGAATAGCTTTATGAACATCGCTGCCACTATATTTGATGAGCTCCACTGGAATCTCATCGATGCCCGGCGCTTTATTATTCTCTTGGGCTTTGATGATAGAACAAACTTCATCCAGAGTTGGTGGGCCCAACAGAAGCTCTCCGCAGACATCTATAGGCTCCGATGTTCTGGAGGTTTTCGGAGGATTAAGGAGGTTTTTTGAAATATGATGCCCATCTTTCGTTAATCTTGGTTTCATCAGCGATGATATTGCCGATATTATCACGACAGAGCTTGGTTTTGGGCTGATAACCTCGTTTCAAGCTTTTCACTACTTTGTATGCTTGTCTTGTGTTGTTGCTCGCTAGACTTACATCTATACTTTAGTCTTCATAGTATTTTCTTTTCGTAATCCTAATTATCTTATTCGCTACTATTCTGAGATTTTCATAGTATTCTTTCTTCGTCCTGGTATGCCTACCCACTTATTCTTTGTGCGCCTGGTTCATTTTATCTAACGCATTCTGGCACTCATCATCGAACCAATCATTCCTCTTGCACCGGGCTTGATGTCCGATCATCTGTTCTGCTACGGTCCTAATAGCCGCTTCCACTTCCATCCAGAGCTCGTTGCTTGTCTTTAATGACGCATCTGATAAGATGAGAGCCAGCTGGTTGTCGAGAGTCTCCGTGAATTTTTTGGCCAAAGACGCTGTTTGGAGCCTTTCGATGTCAAATTTTTGTAGCGGGATGGTCTTTGCCGAGTAAGGTTAATTTGATCAAGTAGTGATCTGAGTTAGTATTGGCTCCTCGGTATATACGGACGTCAAGTATGCTCGAGGCCCAACGTTATTGGATCAGAACATGGTCGATTTGGGTTTATGTGTTGCCATCCGGTGATACCCAGGTCATTTTATGAATGCGTCGATGTGGGAAGCCAGTCGAATGTATGACTCAGGCGCTGGCCGTTGTAATTTGTTTCATCGTAGAGGCGATATCCTCCTGTCATTCCCCGATGAGACCTTTGACGAAATTAGAAATCACATGGGTGAAATGCACAAATTTGATCACGAGACAATTATAAACTTCGCCGTGCCGAAATTTGATGAGAAGATTATAAAACGTTTCCTTGAATATACAAACGCACTTATTCCCCCCTGTTGATTGGACACATTTCTTGGTTTCTACAACTAAGGCGTTCAAAATTTTCACCTTGTATAATTTCTTAATATCTTGAGAATCGTGATGGCCAACCGAAAACTGCACCAAATGATTAAATAACGGGGGACAAGAGTATGAACACATTCACCATCGCCAATTGCACTCTCAGAATATTTCGTACGGAGTCACGACCTACGTCTAGTGCAGGAACTCACGTCGTCTGTACGGAATTTGGAGCAAACTAAAAGGCAAAATACAACTCAACTTACGATAGCCAAGCGAATTTGGCTAATTTCAATTCTTTTTTGCACTATTTGTCCTTGTATACTCGTCGTTGTGCGGGACCGTCTCGTTGTCCCGTCTCCACACAAAAATTTCCATCCACGGCACCCATGCGGTCTTCTTCGTGACAGTTCATGTCACCCGCCGCTTTTACACTGCATCATCTTCGCTTTCGATCCAATGCCTACTGAAGTATAAGCCGAAAAGCAGCAGCGCTTACTACGAATGTCATAATAGTTATCTCATCAAACTTTCTTATCGGTCAAGAACGCTATACTCGTATCTTCCATGTCGAAACCACAACTTTAGTAATCGTAGAACAATATATTATTGCAGTTTAACCATTGGTTTCTGCAATTATTTGGCGAACTTCATCTGCAGATCTTTTGAAATTCAAAATTAAAGACTAAGCTTCCCACAAATGACGATTGTTGTGTCAATTTTCATGCAAAAAAACTTAAACACGACAATGAAAATTCACAAATTCCATCGCAACATTTGTATTTCAAAAGAAAAAAATACTCCTTAATTATCATGACTCAATAATCCAAGCTCTTATAAAATCTCACTCACAATCTCGTATAATTCTAGTTCACGTTGCTCAGATGATCTCGAAATTAGCACAAAATGCTGATGAGAATGTCACTCATAACCACCGAAGAAAGCATCGTTCATGTTGTGTATGCCGAATGGTGAGGCCATCTTCACGTAAGCGGACAACACTTAAAGCAAAACTATGATTTTCATTCCCACTATTACTACCATACTAGCAGTACGGTGAATTTTTGCGGCCGAATTGCAGGCAGAGCCAATTAATATTTTATCGCAAATACGACCATGGCAACCCTGTTTAAACAATGTACTTAATACAATACACATTTCAATTTACCAATCCTTTCAAATGTGTCATAATTGTTATAATGAAATGTATTTTTACACATTTTCATACATCACATAATAAAAAAAGTTTAACTACATTTTCAGTTTTATAAATGAACAAACCCCTTGGATTTACCTATCGACTCCTTTCTCCTCTTCCCCACCTTTCCCTTAGTATTATTTAATTTCTAAAATTTTAATTATTTTAGTCTGTCGTTGCTGATTGCGTTAAAGCCATTGCTACAACAATTCAAATAAAGAAAAGAGAAGAAGAAAATTATATTGAAACTAAAAATATGTCAACACGCAAAATAGGATGTAATGCTGATTTGGTAAATCAAATCATTAAAAATAAGTCATCAAGAACTTCATGCTTGTGCAAAGGAATGAAACGCAGGAAGACAGGGGGTTTTCATATACTGAAATGTCTCCAAAAACCCATATCGCCACCCTACTGGATTTGTCGCGAACCTAGTTATGCTTGCTTATTTTTCTGTATCGCTCGCATATTACAGCGTTATCTACCTACAGCTTATAGACACTTTGGTATAGCAGGTCTTAGCTGCCGCACAATGTTTGAGATTTAGATAGCTAAGTCTTATTTTTGACTTGAAAGAGCTTTCTTAAAAACCCGACATCACCGGGAATCACCTTCCCGTGTCTGGGCGTACAGAAAGCAATTTAACTCATTTAGCGAAGTGGCCCTTTTTGCTGCATCTTCCGCATGTTTTTGATCGGTTATGTTCGCTTTTACACGTTCCAGCGAAGTGACCATATTCACAGTACTTGAAGCATCTTTTAAGCTGGACTTGCGCTCTGAGTCGACGGACCACCCATCCGATTTGTTTCCCGGCTGCCAGCACCTCGTTTGCTGCGCTGCCAGAAGAAGCAGATTGTAATCGTTTGTTTACCACTATATGACTTCCAGAGTGATATCACGGTGTCTTCTTTGAGATCGGCGAAGTAGTGATCATCATCATCATCATAATTTATGGTATATGCTCTAATCCGGGCTTTCGCCGCTAGTAGAAGTTGCCTCCAATCGTCGCGGCTCTGCTACTTTTTTTCACCAATTGGAAATCCCGAGCAGAGATCTGTTGTCAGCATTGATTTTCCAACTGGACGTTTCCCTTGCGCTCTATCCTTCAACGTTTGTTTACGAAGCCTGCGCTCTTCCATTATCGCCAAATGTCCTGCCCATGTTAGTTTGCATAGCTCTACGCATGCGATTACAGGTGGTCCAAAATATGATACAACTCGTCGTTGTAACGAAGTTTTCACTCTGATCCATGCTTTACTGGGCCACATATCCTCGTGAACACTTCACGTTCGAATATGTCCAGGGCCTTTTCAGAAGCATTTGCAAAAGACCAGGTTTTACATCCATACAGCAGCACAGGTCCTATTAGTGACTTATATACGCAGATCTCATTTTCCCAGTGAACACCTCTGGATCTTAGAAAAGGGAAGTACTGAGAAGTAAGCTTAGTTTGCTGCATTTATCCTTTTCCATATTTCATTCTTTGATATGCCCTTTCTATCAATATGGACTCCCTAAGTATAGAAGGCTATCCACACTTTCCACGTCCGATTTTGGCATACAGGTATGTCTTTCCTTGTTAGGGTCATGAATTTACAATAGTTTTAGTTTCATTCAACTGGAGGCCGACATCTTTCGCTTCTAACTCTTTGTATCTGGAGTTGATCTGGACATACGTGAACGTCGTCGGCATACGCTACTAGTTGCATCAACTTGAAGAGTACGTGCTCGTGGTGTCTACAGACGTTTATCTGACCACATCTTCCAGAGTAATATTGAACAAAATTGGGAATCTTTCAATGAAATCGCGGCTAACTTTGACCTGAAGCTCGGTATTTAGTGTTGTAACCTTAGTCATGTGGACGAGTTTAGTTGGAGCACGAAAGTCAAGCATTATTTTTTACAAGACATATCTGTCAGCACTGTCATATGCTTGCTCGAAGTATACGAAGAGCTAGTGTACCTTACATCGATATTACTCATATGTTCCCAGCACTTTTCGAGTATGAGTTTTACTGAAAGTGTCTGGTCAATCATAAACCGTCTTTTTCGCGAACCACCTTGGTACTTTCTGATCATATTTTCATGTTAGGCCAGCACTTTATAAGATGTGCTCAATAGAGAAATGCCTGTGTAATTTTCAGAGCGTAACCTATCGCCGCCAGTTATATGGTAGCTGCTCCAAAGAGCAAAGAGCTTGAGGTCATCTGCGTGCAAGAGAAAGCTAGAACTAAAACAGGAAAGGAGACCGTTATAAAAATGTTGAGGACAGGATTGAGAATGGACCCTTGCGGAACTCCAGAAGTAGGGAAGAAAGACAAAAATTAAAACCGTTCCAAATGACCGCACAGGTGCAATTCAATAGAAAAAAGATTTTTTTTTGTGGTTGAGAGATGAATGTCATTTACGCACAGAGTATGGGACTCCCATGCTCGAGAGAAGGCGACTGGACTACCCACTAAACACCTCCCCTGTCAACCTGAGAACCCAGCCGTTTGGCACATTACTTCGGGCCAGGTTTCGTTTTGTTACGCAGTGAGGCGCCTTCAAGCTGGGGAATACCTCCTCTAGCGAGAGGGGTAAATGGAAGAGAAACTGCTAAACTAGCGATCCCCCAGTCCCATCGCCCCCATTGTCGTGAACCCCTTTTATATTTTAGGACTGCCCGAGCATAATGTGCCACCTGGTTCCATTAGTCAATCGATGCGAGCATCACCGCGACTATACTATCCGGGGTGAGCTCTCCCGTTTCCCTGTATCGGTCCCTTCGCAGCTTGTCCCATTTGGTTTACGCAAAACATGTGTAGCGGGCATTTTCTTCCTCTCCTGGGCAAAACCGACAATCGGGGGACCGTCACTTACCAATCTTGTGCAGGTACGACCGAAAACATCCATGCCCGCTCAAAAGCTGGGTCAGATAAAAGTCAATCTCACCATACCTTCGATTTACCCACTCTCGTGCAATTCACCCAAGACTGCTGCCAATCGTTGAGTGAGCGCTGTCTCTCCTCGCGCACAACGATCTCCCTCGCGTCTTCGTTTCGATGCAGGTAAATAGCGTGGCGCTCTCTAGCAAGGAGGGCAACAGGTATCACGCCTGCAATAAATCTCACCGCCGGATCAGAGACTGTCAGATACGAAAATGCAATCCTCAGTGCTCCTCTGCTCTGTACCTGTGCCAAGCGTTTTTGGGAAACCTTCTTACTGCGAACGTCGCCCAACATTCCTGCTCCGTACAGTAGCATTGACCCTACAGCACCCATCAAGGGGCGTCTTCTTGATGGGTTGGGTCCCCTCGAGTTGACCATAAGTCGACTCAGAACCGATACTCCCGAAGCAGCCTTCTCAGCCGTTGCCTTGGTTTGCTCAGAGAAACTCATCTTCGAGTCGATCAGTAGCCCCCGGTGCTTCACTACTAGCTTCGATTCGATTAGTGTGTCTCCAATACTTATCATCCTTACTCTACGAACTTCATTTTCTTGTCAAGATGACCACTTCGGTTTTCTCCAGTGCTAGACTCTGTGGTCTAGTGGTTAAAGCATGAACGCATAAGCCGGAAGTCCCAGGTTCAAATCTCGTTGGGAGCAACGTGATTTAGTTCAGGGGATTTTCCGGACAGACTGCGAGCGTTCACTAAATGGTGATATGTACTGATTTAATCAGATCATATCATAGCTGAGCAGGCACACGGGAGCATGGTACTGACCAAACCAACCTCCGAAGAAATCAACACGGTCATGAAAATGAGATACTCTATCTCTAAGCGAAGGCCCGAGAGGGGCTGTAATGCTACAACGAAGAAGAGAAGAAGATTGAACATCCAGTCTCTCACTCGGCGTATTAGCATGCCTAGCCTAAGTTGCGCTTGTTAAACGGTGTGCCCAGTGGCCAGAGCCGCAACATCATCCGCATATCCGATCAAACGCGACTCATCTAGAATCTCCAGTTTCAGTAGTCCGTCGTAAGGCACGTTCCATAGGTCTGACCAAGGATAGATCCCTGGGCAACACCCGATGTAACTTCCATCCTTCGTTAGCCCTGTGTCGTGCTGTAAAGCAGGCTTTGTTCTTTCCCTCTGAAGCTGCATTTGATATTCTATAATTTGAAACGGGTTTTCCAAAGTATCCAGAATATCCACCCATCTAGCGGAGTTCAAGGCATTCCTAACGTCGAGTGTCACCAGCAGGACGATCCTTCGCTCAGTGCGGCTATATGCCTCCGCCTTTTGGACCGCGCTCAACAACTCTAATCACACCAATGGTGAAGCGTCCTGCTCTAAAGCTGTACTGCCGAGGAGATAGGTGCCCAGCAGCACGAATCGCGTCAGTGAATCTTCCTTTGGTGAGTTTCTCTAGTACTTTCCCAACAGTGTCTAGCATGCATAACGGGCGGTAAACAGACGGCGATTCGGGATTTCCCTTCCCCTTGCTGATCAGCACGAATCTCGACACCTTCCATCGTACCGGGGAAACTTCGTCCCGTAGGCAAGTGTTGACTGTGTTGAGCAGTAAGTCAGGACAATGGTGATAGACAAATTGCAACACCTCAGCTGGAACACCCCCTGGACCTGGAGCCTTCCTTGCTTTCAGTGAAAAGATTGCCTCTTCCAGTTTCGGCTGCGTGAAGAGTGCACACTCGACTGCTGTTTCACCATGGACAGCGTCAACACGGACGGTATGGTGGCAGGACCAGTTTCATCAAGATACTATGATGCGGAACTTTTATCATGATACTGCTCACTCAGCAGTAAAACGTTGGCTTTCATGTCCCTCGCAACCTGCTCAAGCAGATTTTGGGCGGTTCAACTGTGGTGTAGGTTTAGCTGCAGGGTACGGGTCATAGAACCTCTGATTCTGCCTTTGCCTTGGAAAACCCGGCATTTTCCTGATGCCAGGACGTGCCCAAGATCTGGTCGTGGATCAACATGCTTGCAAAGGATGCAGTGTGCCTCCTCTGTACACTCTTTTCTTTTATATCCCATTTCACCGCATTCGTAACATAGGGAACTCCTATCGGGTCCGTTGCATAATTGTGCGGTGTGACCATGAAACATTGAAGAGGCGCTGCTCTTCGCCGTATACTGCAGACAACCCACCCTATTCATACTTTACCCTTGTTCCAAAATTGTTCGGCGTCCTTTTCAGTCAAGTCAATGATGACTACGCGTTGTCCGCTATGGTTTTCTGTCGTAATCTCCTTGTGGACTTTAGGATGGTTCGTTATTATTTCAGAGTTCACGACCCTTACTTCAGTCGCTTCGGTAGCAGTAACCATCGAATTCTCAGTGCTCTTTATATTTTCCCCCACCGCTCGAACATCTGGCGCGTCTTGCAGAGTTTCCCTCTCTTCCTTCTTAGGACGCCCTGGCGTTAGTATCATTTTTTGCTGCGCCCAAATGCCGCAAAAATCTCAGTCTGGACAAAACTGTCTGTTAATCTCCGTTTTTCGTCCGTCTTCACTGTCATTCTATTCATCGTCGTTTTTGTCATCGTCAGTACTGCTCCCGATATGCTGTAAGCATCGTGGCTACCGCTGCTAGTTGTGTAGTTATTGTTATTTTTGCTTTCTTATTTTATCTTTTTTTAGGGTTTGTTGGCTGCTCCAGTTTTATTGGGTCCCCCCTCGGAGCCGCTATCTCCATTCCCGTGTGTAGTCGCCTTTTTGGTCCCATGGTTATCTTTGCTGAGCATGGAGGTCATGCACGGGTTAGCACAAGTCCTTACGGGGACAAGTGCTCAGAGCCAGATTAGTGCTAATTGAGAATCCGTCTGAACCGTACCTACACCACCAACCCAATGGTGCGAACTTCGAACGTACTCCGAGGCCTGCCAAGGTTTTACCGGGATCGAGACGGTATGATAGTTGGATTGGAGCCGTTCATGCACGAGTGTCACGTCAGCGTTACCGTGCAAGTAACTAGGTCCAAACTATCATATTCGCCAGCCCAAAGCATCAATTGTAGTTCGTTGTCCAAAACGTAGTCCAGATTCAGTCAGGGTCGTTACCTGTCATCCCAGGAGGGAACCTCACGACGCCGTCCATGTCCCAAAAGATTGCTACCCTCCAAGAGTACTCATGTCAACCGGCATCCCCCCTGCGGGGATTTCCTCGGGTACGTGGGGGTGGCACTCCCAAAAGAATCCTAGCCTTAATGAGTAATCCTGTCGGCGTAGCCTTAGAGACGCATTTGGTTGCGCGGTCTGAGGGCACTGTGGAGAAGTCTACAACCGAAAGCTTCATCTTCAACATCTCAAAAGCTTCCTGACATTGCTTCCTATTGCGGTTAGCCAACGAAATTGGGAAAAAGATACTGCTGGCTTATCCAGTTTACAATTTTACGATCTGTTCAAGATTATTCCTGATGTTTTTTTGAAGGATCATGATGATCTATAATACCTGTTTTTCAATCAATTTGACGTCAGGTATTAGTTAATATAATTGTATTTACTCATTCAATAGCAAAAATAGCTCAAGAGATTATTTGGAAATGTTTAACAGAAATCGGGACAATAGAGAATACATTCTGACTTCGGCAGATATCGCAGGTAATTTTGTGGTCATATTAGAGAGGATCTGGGAGGAACTTGTTGCATATCAAAAGCCAATGGGAGCGTCCTCGTGATGAGATGATGACAAATTCCGCATTAATTTTCTTCAAATCCTTCTCATAAAAAAATCTGCGTCTGAATAAGGTGCAACTATTGATTTCTGTACAAAGAAATACATCGTTTCTCGTCCCTCCCGCAGTAAAGGCATAGCTCCTTTGGACTAACTGTAAGTTCAACCAATTTCACTTTTCACCATTAAAACTTTTCTTCAAGTATTTCATACTTGACATTATATATAATGGCAGCAGCAAGCAAGCGAACAGAACTATTACAGTATCCCGTTTTCTTTAATGTTCCACTCAACCACTTTTCAACGCTCTTTCATATGCAAATTTTATACGGCAGGACGCATATGTTTTTTCTTGTGCTATATACAAGTCTTTCAGATACATTTCAAAATAACTGACATCATAAGCAGAAATAGAGGGTGTATATATAGTTTATCAGATTCAAGCGTATGAATGAATTTTAAGTATGCATATTTACTTAGTATTCATATCGTTGAAAGACAGTTATAAAACAATTTCCCAAAGAAAATGGGTTAAATGGAGAGTAAAGCGTGCGACGGCAAAGCCATTCAGTACTTCCCATTAAAATTTAAATAATCTCGAATTTGCGTCAATCATTAAATTTAAATGCAAACTTGCACAGATGTTTGCTAAGCAGATTACACCGAATGGTGATAATGAATAGCGATGACACTCAGTAAAAGAGACGCAGTGTGCGATGTAATTAAAATATTGCTAAAGAGATTACAGATATTGCAATCAGTAATGAATGCAGAATTCATCCCCAATGTACTTGTAATTCGAAATATTCGTAGTATGTAGCGCAATGACGTCTCTGATTGCATGGCAGCCGTCCAAATTGGTTTGCCATTCAGCATAGAACTATCTACGATATACAACGAGGCATTCCACCATACCATCATCATTCATTCATCCAAAGCGGGATATAATGGTACAACAGCAAAAACACAGTTAGACCTTAATTGAAGTCTGATCGAATTTGTAATGGAGGGATTATGTTAAGTAATGGCTAAGAATGAAAAGTAGCGATTGCTTTTCTTCGCTCAACCACCGCAAGAACAAGGAGCAAGACGTAAGACAAGCAAGAAAAGTTGAAACAGCTTGAGCTGAAGAATTGCAAACCGCTAAGAACTTTACAACTGAAGGCTGCCTAATGCATTTCTAATTCATGTTGACCTCGTTTGGATGTCATATGCCGGGATTCTATGAGATGCGGGATTGGAAATACGAGTATATTGAGCCAGTACAATACAAACCATCAGCTTTCGCAACATAGAGAGAGAATCGCGGAAAAGCTTTCAGACTACTTACAATCTGCAATCTTTTAGATATTTTTATTGTTGAAAAAGTTTGTTCACTTAAAATTCACTCGCTGACTGCTTGCACTCCAAGTGATGAAAAGTGGAACAACACATCAACCACGGTAGTATCGTCAATCAACAAGTAGGAACGGTATCTGCTTCAGCATTATAATAACAGTTGAATGGTGGAACGCCACTAGATTGTCCATTATGGTGTCTAAACTTCATATCCATGTTTTTCATGTGAATTATGTACTAAGCACTACAACGTTCGTTGACTTGATAATTTTTTTGCTGGTTTTATTTTTTCGCCAAACTATGATTCGACGAATTGGGTATGGTAGGAAAATGCAAAATATGAGGAAAAGCAGTTGTAAAAAGTAGTAAAATATTGCAAGTAGTGTTTGTCGCAAAATGTATGAGAGTTGTGTTTTCGCAAAGTGATTGATTGTTCTTTGGCAAAGAAATTGTGTTAGCCGTTAATGTTGTATGATTTATGGCTTCCTTGGTATGTGCAAGGAGTGTGGTGTATCTAAGAGGCGTTAATGAAGAGATTCATCAAGTCTTTGGAATAAAGTTTTTCTGATTTTGTGAAACTTATATGAAATGCTCATTAAGATGTTTCTTCATGGAGAAGCCAGTTCCCAAGAAGTCATTTGCAGATAGATCTGGTAGGGTTGATAGTGATGATAACTAATGGCTGTATAGATTTTATGTATAAATACTAATAGAGTAAAGGAGCCTTATTTGAGACCCATTTTAGAAAAAAATATAAAATAATGTAAAAATTGTATAATAAAAGTAAAAAAAAAACACTAAGCTTTTAGACTATGCATTTATTGAACAAGGGCTTTGATAAAGAACAATTATTTGATGAAAAGAAATGAATTAAAAAACAAATCCAAATACAAGTCAAAATTACGTTAATTTTAAGAAGATGGCTAATATGACGCCCTACAGCATATTTGGCACCCTCCTAGAAACAAAGTCCTATAATGTTTTTTTTGTATAATGGACCAATCAAATTAGCATCATCTACTCCACAGTCTTCATGGGCCCAACGATAGCATTTTCTGCACTGGATCCATTGTTCTTCGTAAGAGTCGTCCATATAGTTACCACCACAAAATATGCATTCGGCAATAGTTTCAGTATCGTCATCGAGGCTGTCGTCAAAAAGCTCCATTTCTTCTTCAGAAGTGTCAGACGAGGATGACTTGCATGTTTTTATTTTTAGGTGATACGGTAACCTTTCCTTTTATTTTCTTTGAAATTCCAAGAGATTTAAATAAGTTTCGTTTCTTTTTCTCTACTTTTTAAATGCTCTGTTCTAAATCTTTTTTACTATACTCGTATATGGCGACGACGCACAGTGGTCAAAAATTCCAAAAAGCTAGCCATAATGTAGAAAATAATTTTTTTTCCGGACACATTTCAAGTTTCAAATGAGTGTAGTGGTGCCCCTAGCATCGATTGAGATCAATGCCGGAGGAAAGGTGCTTCTCTTAACCTGTTCTTTCCTGTTACCTTCAAAGACGTCAAATGCATTGATATGTGTGCACATCGCGACTGAAGAAAATTTTTTTTAAAAGTGCATTGTTTTGGGATGAAGTGACCGAATCCAATGAAACAACATAGATTGTTCTCGTGAATGTAAGTACTTCAAAAAATTGTAAAACATAAATACATGTGACAAAGATAAAACTTATAAACAATTGAACGATTGACATGCGGTTTCTTGATCGTCATGTTATTTTCAGATGATAAAAATAGACTTAAAAAAAAAATTTTTGCTATATCGGGCCCTGTTTTTAATTTGGTATGGAAACTGACACATTTTCCTAAAAAAACATCTAAAAATTAGCTGCCGAAAGATGCCGGTTTGGCCTTGAGACATTATTCCAGATGTAATGAACAAATGCGCACGTTGTTATTACGATAAAATCGTCAACGTTTTCTTCAAAATAAGGAACAAATATCTGCCTGTTGAAAAAAATTATGTTCAAATAATTAAAAAAATACTGTCTTTCTGATGTAGCAGAACCTGTCATATTTATTATTATGAATCGGAAATTAAGTGTTGTATAACATTTTAGGCTAGTAAATGAGACGATATTTGTAGCCTAAATTTCTTTTAAGTATTTTTTTTGTGGTAGGGAGGTGAATGCTATTTATGCAGAGTGTGGGACTCCCATGCGCGACTGGACTACCCACTAAACACCTCCCCTGTCAACCTGAGAACCCAGCCTGGAACCGTTTGACACAACGGGCCAGGTCTCGTTTTGTTACGCCATGGGGCGCCTTCAAGCTGAGGAGTCCCTTTCCTAGCGGGAGGGGAGAGGGGAAGAGGAAATGCCAGAAGAGCGATCCCCCAGCCCCAGCGCCCCCCGGTTGCTGTGAGTCCCTTTTATATTTTAGGACTGCCCGAGCATAATGTGCCACCTAGTTCCATTTGTCGACCGATTCGAGCATCACCGCAACTATATTATCCGGGGTGAGCTCTCTCGTCTCCCTGTAGAGTTCCCTTCGCAGCTTGACCCATTTTGTACACGCAAAAAATGCGTGACAGGTATTGCCCTCCTCTCCTGGGCAAAACCGACAATCGGGAGACCGTGACACCGATCTTGTGCAGGTAAGACTGAAAACACCCATGCCCGCTCAAAAGCTGGGTCAGATAGAAGTCAGTCTCACCATGCCTTCGATTTAGCCACAGTCTCATATCCGGGATGAGGTGCGCAGTCCACTTTCCCTTCGTGCAATTTACCCAAGACTGCTGCCAATCGTTGAGCTAGCGCTGTCTCTCCTCGCGGACAACTATCTCCCTCGCATCCTCGTTTCGGCGCAGGTAAATAGCGCGGCGCTCTCTAACAAGGAGGGCGACGGGTATCACGCCTGCAATCACTCTCACCGCCGAGTCGGAGACTGTTGGATACGAAGATGCAATTCTCAGTGCTCCCCTTCTCTGTACCTGTGCCAAACGTTTTCGGTATACCTCCTTGCTGAGAGCGTCGCCCCATACCTCTGCTCCGTACAGTAGCACTGACCCTACAACACTCATCAAGAGGCGTCTTCTTGATGGGCTGGGTCCCCCTACGTTGGCGTCGATTCAGAGCCGATATTCCCGAAGCAGCCTTCTCAGCCGTTGCCCTGATTTGCTCAGAGAAACTCATCTTCGAGTCGATCAGTAGCCCCAGGTACTTCACCTCTGGCTTCGATTCGATTAGTATGTCTCCAATACTGATCATCCTTACTCTAGGGATTCTCTTTTTTGTCAAGATGACCACTTCGGTTTTCTCCAGTGCTAAACTCAGCCCGCGAGCGGTCTTCCAGTCCCTCACTCGGCGCATTAGCATACCTAGCCTAAGTTGCGCTTGTTCAACCGTGCGTCCAGCGACCAGAGCCGAAACATCATCCGCATAGCCGACCAAGCGCGACTCATCTGGCATCTCAAGTCTCAGTAGCCCGTCGTAAGACACGTTCCACAGGTCCGGACCAAGGATACATCCTTGGGCAACACCTGATGTAGTTTCCATCCTTCGTTGGCCCTGTGTCGTATCGTAGAGCAGGCTTCGGTCCTTTAGATAGCTCCTCAAAAGCCGCATTAGATATTCTGGAACTTGAAAAGAGTTTTCCAGCGTGTCCAGAATATCCACCCATCTAGCGAAGTTGAAGGCATTCCTGACGTCGAGTGTCACCAACAGGATGATCCGTCGCTTGGTGTGACTATATGCCTCTGCCTTTTGGACCGTGTTCACCACCTCTACAATCGCATCAATGGTAGAACGTCCTGCTCTAAAGCCGTACTGCCGCGGAGATAGGTCCCCAGCAGCACGAATCGCGTCAATAAGTCTTCCCTTGATGAGTTTCTCTAGCACTTTCCCAGCCGTGTCTAGCATGCATAACGGGCGGTATGCAGACGGCGATCCGGGACTTCCCTTCTCTTTGCTGATCAGCACGAGCCTCGCCACCTTCCATCGTACCGGGAAAACCCCGTCCCGTAGGCAAGCGTTGAATGTGCTGAGCAGCAAGTCAGGACAATGATGACAGACGAGCCGCAACGCCTCAGCTGGGACACCACCTGGACCTGGAGCCTTCCTCGGTTTCAATGAGAGGACTGCCTCCTCCAGTTCCAGCTGTGTGAAGAGTGGACACTCTACTGCTGTTTCACCATGGACAGCGTCAACACGAACGGGATGGGCGGGGAAGAGTCCCCGCACTATCACGTCCATGTTTTCCGCGTCATGTATACAAGGCTTCCGTAGGGCACCAAGTTTCCCCATGACCAGCTTGTAGCCAAGGCCCCACGGATCCTTGTTCACATTGTCCACTAGACCTTGCCACCAGCGAGCCTTGCTACTGTTGATCAGTTTGCGAAGGCATTTCCTGGCCGACTTATATGCTGCCACCTGGTTGCATGCCTCGTCACGGTTCTGCGCCCGTTGAGCCTCAGGTCGAAGCTTGTGACACTCCCTTCGCTTTTCAGCGATTTCAGTTGACCACCAGTACACTGGGGGCTTGCCGTGCCGGGGTCTTCAACGGGGCATAGAAGCGCAGCAAGCAGTCGTAATTATGCTCATAGTAGAGTTCACCACGTCTTGAGCTGCCAATTCTTCCGTCCCCTCCGAAGCTCCCTGCAGTGGCTCACCTGCTGTGAGAACCTTCCGATGTTCCATCCAGTTTTAGACGGCCGAGAGCACGGACGTCAGGAGACAGCATCACTTATCTCAAGCAGAATGCACTGATGATCACTGGCTGAGTAGTCCTATAATACTTTCCAGTTGTGCATCCTCCGTACTAAGGACTCCGAGGCGAATGTCACATCCGGTATGGTTCCCTCACAGCCAATATGGCGGAAAGTCGGCGTATTTCCGGAGTTTAGTACGACGAGGGCCGTCCTGGCCGCTATTTACAGGATTCGTTTTCCCCGCGGATCCGTCTAAGGCATGCCCCATTCGATTGCTTTAGCGTTGAAGTCGCCCCCAACGAGCACTTTGCCCTCTGCGTTCGAGGCAGCGCCCTCTAAAGCATTAAGCTTAGCTTGGAAAGATAATATCGACTCGTTAGGCGTTAGGTACACACTAAAGAAGGTGATCCCTCAGCACCGAACCCACACGAAACCATCCCCCCGTCCACAACTCTCCGCTTGAAAGTCACTGTTCCGAACCCAGATGGCGGCAGTACCAGTTTCATCAGAATACCATAATGCAGGACTTTTATCATGGTGCTGCTCACTCAGCAGCAAGAAGTCGGCTTTCATGTCCCTCGCAAACTGCTCAAGCAGACTTTGGGCGGTTGAACTGCGGTGTAGGTTTAGCTGCAGGATGCGGGTCATCGAAGCTCTGATTTTGCTTTGGCTAGGGCTTCCTGGAACACCCGGCATTTTCCTGATCCCAAGACGTGTCCAAAATCAGGTTTTAGATCAGCATCCTTGCAAAGAATACAGTGTGCCTTCTTCGTACACTCTTTTCTTTTATGTCCCATTTCACCGCATTTCTAACATAGTGAACTCGTATCGGGTCCTTTGCATACTTGTGTGGTGTGACCATAATCAAGGCATTTGAAACATTGAAGAGGCGTTGCTCTTCGCCGTATCCTACAGACAACCCACCGTATCCTACAGACAACCCACCCGATTCGTAGCCTGCCTTCTTCAGGAATTGTTCGGCGTCCTTTTCGGTCAAGTCAACTATGGCCATGCGTTGTCCCCTGTTGTTTTCTGGTGTCAGTCTCGCTTTGATCCTTCCCACGCTAGGGAACTCCTTTTTGAAGGCCTCTTCTACCTCGGCCAGATCCGTCACGCAGTCAATGTCTCGTATTTCGATCATTGCCATCAGCACGAGCGGGGCTATAGTAGGGCTCTTCCCGAGGACTTTCTTAACTGTGTCACAGAATGTTTCTTTATTGCCGGCCTCTGCTCCGGTTTCGACCAGTATGTGGCCCGACCGCGTTGGTCGTACTACTTTAATGGTATTATTGGTGTCTTCGGGCCTTACGTTTCCCCTGATGTCCCGCAGTACCTCCGTGTAGGATCGGCCATCTTGGGCTTTACAAGCAGTGCCTGCTGCCGGGGTCTTCGTCGGGGCTTCTTTTCTCCTGTTTTGCATCAGGTCCTTTTTCTAATTGGGCGTCCGTACGAACTTAACTTTCTGGCTTTTTTTGAAGGAATTTCATTGCGGCTTTCTTCGCTCCTTTTGTAAGCACTGTCTGGAACCCCTGATCTAATGCTCCACGCCCATCAAGTGCCTCTTCCTTCTTTCTTTTATCCCGATCTCCTTCGATTGGGCTAAACGCCATTCTTTTATTGACTCTTGATGGTGGAGCTATCTGCATGTCGCCTTTAGATTTCGCCCCTAGCGCCTCTTTAGCCTTCTCTTCGTCTTCGACCCTTAACCAGCTCCTCCGATAGTGCCCTATGCGATCTAGGAGCTCCTCTAGTTCAAGGAGCCCTGCCTTTGCTGCTTTGCTGATTTTTGGGGAGTCGCATGCAGCTTGTATTCTTTTCAGAACATCTCCCGCTTTTCGAAGTAGTCTTTCTTCTTCGTATTGCTGGGCCGCAATTGTACCTTGCAACCATCCTTGGGAGAGGTTATTGCGTTCCGTTTCCGAGTGCAGTACTTCCGCCACATTTTCAACGTTGGCGGTGCATTCACGCGGTGTCTGGTCACTCTTTAGTGCTGTAATCTCCTCGTTGGCTTCTGGATTTTTCGTTGCAAAGTCGGGATTTGCGACCCTTGCATCGGTCGCTTCGGTAACGATCGCAGCAGTGACAATCGAACTTTCGATGCTCTTTGTGTTATCTCCCACCGCTCGAACACCTGAAGTGTCTTGCAGAATTTCCCGCTTCTCCTTAATAGGACGCTCGGGCGTTCGCATCATTTTTTTGCTGCGCCCGAACGTCTGAACCAGACTGTCTGTTATTCTACGTTTTTCATCCGTCTTCACTGTCGCTGTGTTAGTCTTCGTTTTTGTCGTTGTTAGTACCGCTCGCGATGCACTGTTGACATCGCGGCTGGTTGCGTCGTCGTTATTATTTTTCGTTTCTTTTTCTGGGTATTTGTGATCTTTTGATTTTGTTTGCTCCAGTTTTGTTGGGTCCCCCCTCGGAGCCGCTATCTCCGTTCGTGTGTGTAGTCGCCTTTTTGGTCCCATGGTTATCTTTGCAGAGCAGGGAGGCCATGCGAGGGTTGGCACAAGCCCTTATGGGGACAAGTGCTCAGAGCCAGACCAGCGCTAACCGGGAGTCCGTCTCAACCGAACCTATACCACCAACCCAAGGGTGCGAACTTCGAACTTACTCCGAGCCTGCCAAGGTTTTAACCGGGACGGAGACGGTATGATAGTTGAATTGGAGCCGTTCACACACGAGTTTCACCTCGGCGCTACTGTGCAAAGCAACTAGGTCCAAACCATCACATCCGCCAGCCCAAAGCATCAATTCCAGTTCGCTGTCCAAAGCGTAGTCCAGATCTAATCAGAGTCGTTACCTGTCATCCCAGGAGGGAACCTCACGGCGCCCCCCATATCCTCAGGTCCGTAGGGGCGGCGCTCCCCAAAGAATTCTAGCCTCGAAAAGTTCTCTTGTCGACCGACATTCCCCTGCGGGCATTTCCTCGGGTACGTGGGGGCAGAACTCCCCAAAGAATGCTAGTCTCCAAGAGTGCTCTTGTCGACCGGCATTCCCCCTGTGGGCAATTGGTTATATTATTAAATAGTCAAAATTTTCTTATCTGACGGAATTTTCAATAATACAACACAACCTCAGAAAATTGAAGAAATATATTTTTCCAGATACTGATCATGGAAATAGAGTCACAAAACAGCGAATTTGTGTAACCAGGAAGGAATCATTTGAACTAATTACAGACAAAATTTCTGAAGGTTCTGATAGCTGCTTCTTCGTTATTGAACAGTCGTTTTCTGAAAAACACAACGTTCCATTCACTTTCGACGCAGACTCTAAAAATCGACTCAGAAAACTATTTTCCGACTTAAATAAAAGGTGGAATAATGCCCACAGAACAAAACGAGATTTTTTGAACAATAATGCTGAGTCGCTTAAAACTAAGGTTGTTTACACTAGTGAAAACGACGATAAATGTGGGCGAGGCGCGCAACGACCGCGACAACTCCGAAACAAGATCTTCGACAGAAAGCACCGGTCGCCCCTTGTCGAAATCTTCCTTCCAAGAATTGAGTGACCGGATAAAGCGAAGGAGGACAGAAAGTATTCGTCAACAGTCTGATCCCGAACAGTTAGGCTATGCTACGCAGATGAGCCTCCGAGCCAAAGGAAGGGCAGTCGCAGCAAAATTGGTGAAAGATGTTATAGCACGGAGCCCGTCTAAAGCATCAAAATACGAGAAATATCTTCAAGAAAAACCCAAAGAAACCCTCTCTGTTGACGAAGCTGTCGCACTCAAGATCGACAATAATTTATCTGAAGGCCAATATATTGGCATACGATCTGTGACTCTTGGAAATAATTGTTTTTGTACCCTCCTTACCATCAAGTTCTAGAGGCTAGAAAACGGTGTTATCCTTAACCGTCAGAAATTATCACTGAATCGAGTGCAGAAATTAAATTACAACCATTGCTAGATCACACAGTCGGACGATTGTTATTAGTATAAGCGGGCGTTATCAAAAGTATCCCATCAGAAAAAAAGTGTAGTTAATCTGCAAATGGGGATGTGATGGTACATCGGGGCAAAATACGTTCAAACAAAAGTTTCACGATGATTATCGAACTAAAACTGACGCTAATATTTTCGTTACTTCTTTGGTACCTCTTTCTTTGGTACCTCTGCAGCTCGTTTTTGCAGATGAAATTGGGAATCATGATGCAGCTTTGTGGAAAAATCCACGCCCTTCATCTCCACGATTTTGCAGGCCGACAAAATTACAATTTTTACATGAAAGTGCTGAATCAACGAGAGCAGTGGGCTATATCAAAGATCAAGAACGAAATTTGGTACCTTATCGAACGGTTTTTGACGGTAAACAAATAAACGTTTCATACAAAATTGCGCTCACAATGATTGATGGAAAAGTTTGTAATTCGTTATCACATACGACTTCTGCTCAAAGTTGTTTTCTCCGCAAATGTACTTCTAAACAGTTCAACAAAATTGATAAAATGGTTCAAAAAAAGTAGATTGCGAACATGTAGAATTTAGGATTTCCTCCTTACATGCATGGGTTCGGTTTTTTGAGTCCCTATTGCATATTTCGTACAAATTGGACATTCAAAGTTAGCAGTGTCCCAAAGTTGACAAAGTGAAAGTTGAAGCTCGGAAAAAAAACATTCAAACTGCTTTTCGGCAGCAATTAGGATTGTCCCAAAACAGGGGTATGGAAGTTCTAATGACGGAAATACAGCCCGCCGTTTCTTTGAAAATTCTCGTGTCTCAGCATCCATTACGGGAATAGACCAAAATTTAATTCAGAGATCCCATGTCATACTTCAGCTCATTTGGTGCGGCTTCGAAATAAATGTAGTGAAATTTAAGGAGTACGCTTTGTTAACTGCGCTAAAATTTGTTAAACAGTATTCAAGGTACTTCATGCCAACTAGTATGCATAACATTTTGATACATGGGTCACAAATCCTAGAGTCATCCTTGTTGCCTATAGGACAAATGTCTGAAGAGGCTGAAGAATCATGCAACAAATTCATCAAAAAGTTCCGACAAGATTTCAGCCGAAAATGTAGCAGGACTAAAACTATGGAAGACGTTTTTTGTAGATTGTTAGTCATCCGATCCTCTCATTTCGAGCCTGCGAAAGCTTCCCGCGAAAAAAATGGGATCATTGTCACCTGATGCGATAGAGTTGTTAAAAGAACCGTCAATCGAATAAGCTGATGTTTCAACTTCATCTACTGATAAAGCAGATCATTAAATTTTAATTTTTGCCTAGAAAGGACGAGTGTGGCCAAAACGAATTCAAGTTTTTTATGAATAAATATCAATGATAATTGACTGCAATTTTTCTGTAAAGCTGATATTGCATTTGTAGTCCACGACCATAAAAAAAATCAATAATTCATTTTGCTGTGAAGGAATTGAAATCGAAGAAGATATCTCGCTATTACTTATCCGCTTTTTTCTGACTTCGAAAACCGAAATCAGATTCATGATCAGCGACCCCAAAAACACATAAGTCGTGGTATTTCAGGTGAAAAAATACAAACATCCGTCATTTTGTATCCACCATTTTGTTTTTGGAAAACCATCATCAGATTCGATATTACCGACCTCGAAAACCCGTAAGTCATGATTTTTCCAATGGAAAAATCCTCCTCCATTTCGTATCCGCTTTTTTAAACAACGAAAATCGGATTCATGATCAGCGACCCCGAAAACCCCTGAGTTAAAAGATTCATCGCAAAATCATGAAATTCACAAATTATGGCCAGCGTTTTGGGTTTTTCGACCAATGTGGGACGTGGTCATATTTGCGGTTCCTGGTTTTGTACCTCTTTTACCTGTCGCGTCCTTGTTTGTACTTGAAAGTGGAGTTATGTCAATAGGTGTGGTAAACTGACCAGAAGCACTGGCAACAACATCTTGCAAGTCGCTCCTCTATACGACAGAATTTGGGCTACATAAAGTAGAAGACATAGGTTCGATGATTTAGTTGTTTATTTCAACCAACTTACAGACTAAAGTCCAAATACAAGATTTGTTCAAACAATAAAAATGGAAAAACACAACAAAATATATCTTCTAAGCTGGGTATTTAAAATGAAATTTTCAAGTTCATGGTTATAAATGATGACAGATGGAGGATACGGACCAAACTCCATAGCATTGTCTTTTCTTGGCAGACACAGCAGTAGTGAATGGTAAAATGTTTCCGTTCTTGCAAATGGAATTTAGTTTGATCCCTCGTGTCTAGAGCAATAATTAGATGTCCACATTATCAGTAACTCTCCTATATTTGTATGCAACTGATGATGGTGAAGCTTATATAGGAGACACTCATCAAAAAAGAGTCTACGGGATGATAACGAAGGGAGGTGCAGAAAACGAAAACTTTATTCATAAGATAGGTACGGGACTTTAAATTTAAAGAATAATATTTGGGTGAACTTTTGTTGCACAGATTCCAGTAGTGAGTCTAAGTACTTATAATGGGGTGTCCAAATTTGGGAACAATACTCGAAGAAAGGCCGAACAATTCGTATATAAAGATGTACTGGAGACAGGATATTTCCAAAGATCCAAGAGTGACGGAGAACAAATCCGGAAACCCGAGAAGCACGGGACGTGATATCGAGGATGTGCTCTTCGAACTTGAGTTGCGGGTCGAAGATTACCCCTAAGTCTTTAAACTTGGTTACTACAGATAGCGGCTCATTGTGTAGGCTTGTTACGTTAGAAATGAAATGTTACGCCGCAACAAGCGATTCCGGTTGGGGCCTTGGGGTGCCGACTAGCCCGTGGAGACGGGGTAGATAAGCGATACTCGCCAACTCTAGAATTGCCCCAGAAGCCAATTGGCGAGCTTGAGGCTCTCCGGAATAGTCCTTCCACCAGAATAACCACCGGTGACCTTTACACGGCTCGTCAAGCCGCCTATCACCACTTTCACTTACTTCCACTAAGAATACTAATTTCCACGAAGTAAAACTAACTGCCACCAAGGAAAAAAACAACCTCCACTAAAGCGAACGTCTGCGCAAATTGAAATCCTCGACGCGAAGGATCCTTACGCACTCCAGACCGAATCTACGCCTTCCGCCGACACGGCGCGCTCTACGTGCAAAAACACTGGCTGAAACACTTCGCGCAACACGAAAATTTCATATAGAAAATTAAACTATAAACCAATATGATTTCGGTTTAATGCGAAGTTATTATTCATAAAATTCAATGTCTTAACACTTACACAACTTCTTTACTTCCTACGTTGGGGGCCTCGTCGGTGATTGAAATCCTCGCACTTCATCTCGCCGCAGCCTGGATCGGTTTCCTTCGCTGGTTGTCTCGAGCAATTTTCCCTTCTTCGACGCTATTTCCTCCTGAGATTCTTCACTTGTTGATTAGCAAAATGTTCCGCCCTTCCTTCTGTCGCTCGCAAGATGTTCCGTCCTTCTGATGTTCTTCGCTGGCCAAGAGAGACCGCTTCCATCGTCGCTGGCTCTTTTATCAACTTGGCCGAACGACTCTTTGACTTGAGTTCAAGAACGCAAGTTCAAGGCCACAACATTCACCACGGCTGCTCAACAGTGCAGCGTTTACCTCGGCCGCAAACCCAGTTTTACTTGGTGGCCATCTTTCCTTCGCGCACAGTACTGCATTACCAATACCAGCCTTATCGATTTGTTTTGGTTGAAGTGTCAATTGTGTTGATGTTTGTGACAACGTGCGCGTATGTTTACGTTCGTCGCGAGTTATTTTAAAGTAATTGTGTTTGCCGTAATTGTGTCCGCGAAGGGATGTGTTGGGCGATCAGCCCGAGGATTTCTAAGTACATCTTGATTCGCCAAATACTCTTGTTTTTTTAGCAATTCTTCATACTAACTGCATCGATACCAGATATCAATGCAACGGCCACAGCGATTGCCTCGATCATTCGGATGAAGAGAATTGCATGGAAGAAACTTGGATTCTTTGTGCTGACAATATAACCTGCTTATCGCGCAAATTTGTCTGTGACGGAAATGACAATGAAATCGATGTACGTATCTTGATCCATCAAAGTTTCGCTGGTTGTGTAATTGGAAAGGCAGTTATGTCGTGACGCAGCGCGATGCTGAGAAGGAAGTCTCGTTCGATAACGTATTGGCTGGATCAATAGCGGAAGATTGTTTCTTTGCAATGCGACCACTCCGCCAACGATACACTTTTAATTTCATCGAAGGTGAATTGTATGAGAAGCCACCATTCACTTTGCTCGACTTCTTGCAACAACTCAAAAGCTGCCTTCAAGGCATCCTGCTTGTGGTGCATTTGAAACTGATCCCTCTAAAGTACAAACTCCTATTAGGTATAAGTGTTTATTCGTGGGTTACAATGCCATTATCCACTTCCAATGTCATTTTTGCTGGGCTCTTTCCAATACCCTGTCCTAATCTAATCTTTTATTGGCGCCGTGAATATTTACATGTACACATTTGGTGTAATCAAATTATTTTCATTGTATCGAAGCGGATTTATCAAGTTCATACCATATGTGCTGGGTGCAGTGTGTACGATACCAATTAATGTGGTAATTGAAAACTGCGCCGTCATATATATACATTGGCGCGTTGCATCTGGTGTAAGACAAATTTTATACTATTTATAGTAATATTATTGTAATGATCTTAAGCACACATCATGTATGTCGTTTTGGGGTTGGTGTTTGTCTTCTTTGAAGCATGCGCAGCTCACACGACCAATCAAAGACAATTAATGTTACGCTGCTCAATGTTTACCCGAAGCTTCATTAGAAGTCTACACTCACAATTTTGTGAACCAGCTTTTGTACTTTCGATATTTTGCAACAAATAAACACGTTTGCCATAATACAAACAAGCTACCACAGCAATACAAATTGATGAAATAATTGAAAATATATTTCTACTTTGCAAGAAAAAGTCTTTTATTTCAGTATTAAGGCGCGATTAACACTTGCATGACAAAGTCACAGTACGTAGAGAGTTGAAGTTGATAGGGAGCGGTCAAGCTCAGAAAAAGTCAAGACAGAGTTGAATAAAGGCGCGAAATTCAAATTGAGATTTTAACACAAATAGCAATATACACTCGACTTATTTCGCTTGAAGCGACCAGATGAAAAAGACTGTCCTGAAAATTCAGATGAAACGGAAGGATGTGAAATTTTGGAGAAAGAAAATGTCTCCTGTTTTATATCCCCACCAACTGATATACCTCCAGTCAACAATACACAGGCCAATACACTAATCAACCATACATCAGTTTGCAATGATGATGGTTCATATTGTAATACTCCAGGTGCGACATAAACGGGTGTGCCAAGAATTTCACGAATTTGAGTACCATTCTTCTCCTACTTCCTTTTTGTTTTTTTTTTGCTTGGTAATCAATACCTAACATTACTTAAAGCGAATGATTTACATTGATGCGAATTTTCCTGGTTGCCCTGGGAGAGGAAGGATTTTTGATCAACGGCGGAAATACCGCCCCTACGTATGTAGATTCATTAGTGAGTAAATCACATAATTCCAATTATTGTTAAAGCATAAATACATTTTCCTCTGAATTGAAGCGTGAATTTTTAGTGAATTGCGTAGCTTCAATTCGTGCATTGTAGATTCTCAGTTTAGGCATGGTGGTGAAATTTCTCCGATAAACGCGGTTAACGTGAGGGTTTAGGGCTGAAGCGAGTGGCGTCTATGCCCGTCTCTGACGAGCAAAACCGGGGCCCGCAGAACCCTCAATCGGAGCGCTCTCGAGGGAAGGGTAACACGAGTACAAGGACAAGGATCGAAACCGTTGAAAAATTCGTACGCGACAAAGCACTCAAACTGCTCGACACAGTAGACAGACATCCTCACAGTACCCTGGGAATCCTAAGTTATCATGCAGTTCAAAATGAAACCTATCCAACCACCCACGATGGTTTTAACTAAATTTAATATGAATAAGAACAAAACGGTATGATCTCACTAATCACGGTGAGCAAATAATTGCTCATCGATAGAAGCGAGCTAGGGTACTAAATCGCACCAGCTCCTGGGTAGTTATACGCTATTATGAATAGTTTCAGTGTTCAGATTTTCACAGCGCAAACCCTTCAGATCATAATGAATGTAAACTTTGAGGGCTTGCTGATTATTCTCATGGGCTCAGAATTTAATCAACAACAAAAATTTTTGTAGTATTTAAATGTGTATTTGCTCAAATGTCAAGTCGGGGTCACCAAAAATATAACTTGGCCAAACTTCAAATCAACATTAAAATGAAATGGTGAGCATAGACAATTTTCTGTTATTCACCATTCATTGTGTAGTAATCTTCCTCAAAAAATTCTCAAAACCCTAAATCATTTTTACTTAAATTTTCCCCATCAAAAATATGCTTCGATACCCATACAACGCTAACAAACCGCTCTTAATTGTAAATATACCTTTAATACCAAAATAATCTACTTAAAGATATAATTCGTAAGTTCTCCATTCCATCCCGAATCAATACGTCAATCTTGGCCACACACACAACACACCACAGATCTATCGTTTCCTAACAACATTGAACTCTATTAATCCACTAACCCCGTCCCATATCAAAGAATTAAGGCTTCCCCCAATCCATTATACTTTTGCCCACAATTTAATCATCTTATCATCTTAATGAAAAACTTCAATGTGAGCCGCTTTGCTGGAGCGAGGTTTGTTGGTTGCAATTTAAGCTCTGAACTAGCTTTCACTTTGTTTCGAAGAACAAAGTTCTTCGAAACAGATACAAAGAGAGAGAACTACAAGAACTACCAGCACTTCTAAGTAACTTAGCAAGGGAAGATTCTTCGAAATTTTTTTCGTTTTCTTTGCTTGATCCTCTCGTGGTAGAAGTAAAGTTTATTTATGGTTACCACGCTTAAGTGCTACCATATAAAGTATGTATTATGTATATGCACATACTCGGTTAGACTGACTGGGTTAGACAGAGGGGGCGGGAAAGATAAAGTTTCATCGAGGAAAAATTAATTAAACTTTGAAGATTTTCCATCACGTTTCACGTAACATTACCCAGACGGAGATACTCATATAAATTGGTAAGTCAGTTGGCAAAGTGTTAGGTAAGGATTATGGTATGGATAATTCGATAAGGACTTATCTCGGGGAAAAGTGATGAACGAATTCCAGACAGTTTAGTCATTATCCTAGGAACATGTTTTATAATTCTTGTTACTGGAGCATAAACATTGGATATGGATAAAAAGCTTTTCCTAAATTATATTTTCCCCTTCGCTGTGATTATTTTTAATCTACTCACCTGATTTCCATTCCATTAAAACAATTATTAAAACCATATTTCAATTTAATTAATCTTTTATCATGTTCATCATCCGGCAAGGATCAATTTTACACCATATTAAACCAATCTGGCCAACAGATGCTCTTCAAAGGACGACGGTCGTAAATATTGTCAACCCAATCTGTTGGAGACATGCGAATTTACTCGTATATTTGCACATACGAGTATATATCTTTTTCATACTCGTGTGCACCTGGTGAGGACGAAAAAAGCATTTCCATGAAATTAAATTACAGTAATCACAATTCCCAATCCCTTCTATCCATTACGCATGTTTGATAGCAAGGCTTTTCGCTGTATCCTGTGTGGAAACTCTTCGTGACACGATAAACCCTCGAGGCTAGAGACAGATAAGCCTTATGACAAATGGAAAATGCCAACAACAGTCTCATTCAGTGCTTTCCATGTTAAGATTTTCATGATATGAATTTTCAGGCGTTTTTATTTTGTATCTCGGGTAAAGCATGTTTCATGTGAGCTATTTTCGGTTGAAGCAAAAGTCAAAATGACACATTATATTTGGTAAGACAGGGCTGATAAAAAATAACGTCTGGACCCCAATTATAATTTTTAATTGGAAAGTCATTCATTTACGAAAGTGCGTCTATGAGTAGTTTGGCTAAAAGTTACTTCCTAGTGAAGGTTCATATAAGGACATAGTTTGATTTTGTTTTATAATATTAGTTTACCTTATGGATACATACCAGCTCCTTGATAAAAAATTCAAGAATTATAGGTTAAATATGTTAAGAGCAAACCCCTCCGCAAACCTATATAGAGTTTCAGGTAGACCTGTTATTTAAAAGTAGACTGGTTTTGACGTTGACAGCCAACCTCAAGGCTATTCAGGGTTATTCATCAATTGCCAAAAGCATTTCTCTCAGACTGGTCACAAATACGTTATTACCTGGTTGTTGCTTTCCGTCAAGGCTTACCAAATGCTGTGGAGCCCATTCATAAACATTCCGGGCAGGATTCCCGATCATGGCACCTTACAATAAGGAGGCAGTCTAATTCGCCTAAATTATCCAGTAAACAAGTCTATCCCCTCTGCTTAAATAGTAATATATGGTATTGTGCTAACCTCATCTTTGCCAGCAGAACAAGTATTTTTTCCTTACTTGTTAGCCTGGTCTTTGAAATCGTAACCCAGGATTTGTGAATTAAGCACCGCATCCCTACCTAAGTATCACGACGAGGGCTTGGAGTTAGTAGATAGTAAAGTGGGATTCCGGATCTTTCATTCCACTTTCTCACCTTTTTCAAAATTTCACGTTTTATTCCTTCAAATGTTATACAATCAATAATGACTTTATAGCCATTTGTTCCATGAGTACTTCGAAACAGTGGAAGCCTAGAGCCCATGGAGTTTGCATAGGGTTTGGCTTCCAGGTTGTTTCAACCCAATAAAATTATGAGTATAGAAAGACTGAAAACAGATGTCAAATCCTTCATCAATACACTGAACAAGACCTTTGAGAAAGCAAGTTGTGAATAGAGCGAATCTGGCAAAGGAGTCCAAATGGTGTTTACCGTCGAAAAACGAAGCAAACAAGAAGCGTGTTTTGAGTATATAAAAGATCTTAAATGTTCAAAAGCACAAGATTGTAAATCGGTAACCAAAATAGTTGAACGAACTTCCTTAATTGAAAAAGTGGAAGAAGTTTCTAGACTTCGCGAAATAATCCAATAAATTCTGCATCAACTAGTTCACTGAATAATATAAACATGTGTAATGAATCATGCGACGCCGCTGGTGACCACTACCAACACACTTTGCTGCTAGGTGGCTTGTCATTTTACGTTGGTTGCGACCAGTGCACATCCCACGTCTATTTTGTCGTGGGATGCCAACAGAATTTGACAGCCACATGGAATTGAAGTGTGGAGGTAGTGGCCGCCACGCATGAGGAAGTCCCAGAGTGTGCCGATAGTTCCGAAAGGGTAAAAAACGGGCAGCGTGTGTCGCGAGTTATAGTGTAGGAAGGTTTATTTGATATGATTATATTTACCCGACTGGTAGAAAGTTTTATTATCCATGTGTTAAACCTGAATTAATCGTCGTGAAATAAGCTCGTGAAAGTTTTAACCTCCACAAAAATCAAAAAATGTTCCTCGTAACGTATAACGGAGTATTGGTGTGTGGAATTTGGGTATAAATTCCAATTTACCCAACAACTTGTCCGTAAGTAATTTGCATGCCATTCAAACTGCATTATGAGTCTTCCAGTTTCTAAACAAAATAAAAGCACCGCATCATTGTCATCATCACAAATATCTGTACTTTTTGCTAGATCAACTCCTTCAACAAGTGTCGATTTGGATGGGAATTCAGAACGCCCTACACTTGACGAGCATGCCACATTCAAGTCCAGGACTGAGAATGCCCGCCTGTTATGGAAGACTTCATTAAGTTTGCCCGATTTGGAGACATGATAAAATTCCTACATGCTCTGCACATTTTCATCGCAAAGTCTAGTAAGGACGGAAGGATGACAATTCTTAAGCGGGAACGCATTGCCCAAACGAGAAAGTAATGAAAAGATTCTTAAAGTTTTTCCAGCTTCTTTCAATGTGAGTATCTACTCCGTGCTAAGTAGGATCCTAAGACAATTCCAGTAAAGGGGTCTTCTCTGGCTGCGTTCCTGAACGTAAAGAGAACTTCAACAACAGAGAAGTTCAGGTCTCAGGGGAATGCTACTCGATAGAAGTTTTCATGGAAGCTAGTATTCTTTAGGGAGTGCCGCCGCAGGTTCCTTAAGGGACTGACACTGAATGCTACCTGGATTACAATCTGAAAAACCAGTTCGAATTGACGTTATGGGCTGGCGGACATGATCATTTTGTCCTTTTTGCACAGAACGATAACGCCGAAGTGACACCCGAGTGCGAACTGCTCCAAGCTAACAACCATACCTTCTCCATTCCGGTATAGCCGTGGTAGGCCTCAGCGTACGTTCGTAGTTCGCACCCTTGAGTTGGTAATGTATAGTATGTTCGGTTGAGATGGGCTCCTGATTAGTGCCGGTTTGTCTCTGAGCACATGTCTCCATAAGAGCTGGTGCCGACTACTGCTATTTTATATAGATAACCATGGAAACAATTAAGCGACTACACATACGAATAGAGATAGGGCCTCCGGGAAGGATCCAATTAAACAGCAGCAACAATGACGAAAAATGATGGAACGAACGGGAGAAAACGCCGCGCACGCCAAAGCGCCCTGTGTAGAAAGGAAGGGCACTGTAGAAATTGATGCTGGAAAAAAGATAATGTAGCGGGAAATTCCCGAACTAAGGGAATTAAAAATGCCCCGTTGGATATAGTATCTACCAAAGCGCCAGAAAACCCGAATTCAGGTTGTAATAACCTCCCTCTAGGACAAAAATCAGAGAGGTCAATCGTTCTCCTCCATTATCACGAAGAATGATTAATTTTGATACGTGAACCGTCGCCAAAAAAAAAAAAAATCAAAGTCGAAATTAATACTCAAAAGAGCCATAGTAAAGACATCAGGAATGGGATCCTGGAACTTGCTGAGTTCCTTAATCGTGTTGGGTACTTTTGCCGTAATGAGCTGAAAATAGAAGAGGGACTCAGGGCTAAGACTCTTGGCGAAGCCCCGGTAGTGCCCATGTCTAGTCCAATAGAAGATGACTGATAAAAGAAAAAAATGCTCAAGAAGATATGCTACATCAGGAAAAGAAACCCAAGAATGTAGTCAGCCGTAACCCACCACAACCTAACCCAAAAATAAGCCACGGTGTAGGCCCCCGAAGGAGGCACCACTTGCGAAACCAACAGGTAGGGGATCCTATGCAGATATCTTGCAAAAATGAGAGTCGTTGTCTAACCGAAAGGCACCAAAACAGGACTACTGGTGAAATTCGGAGAAAAGGCAGTAAACACGGAATCTTCCCATGGTGTAGTCAAAAAGATCTTCGTGAGAAGGTGACAGTGATCTCACTAGAGCCTATAGCAAAGCTACTGATCAGGGACTTCGCGTTACGAATGAGTTAATTAGTAAGGAGGTTTTAACCTATAGGAGTACAGGTAAAACTGACGCGGGAAAACGCATGGCCATCGTTGACTTGTCGAAAAAGATGCCCAAAAAAGTTCTAAAGAAAAGCCATTGAAAATACTTTAAGTAATTTGCAGGATACGCCGAAGAGCTGTTCCTCTCCGCTGCTTCAAGTGCCTCGAAAACCCGATAGGAGCTCTCTGTGCTGCAAATGCGACGAAATAAGACACAAAAAATGACTACACGCGTGAGACATACGGTGTCCTCTGCAGGGACGTTGACTATGATCCGTATCCTACAAGTGAATTCACATGGAAACATAAACGTTATGAATGTGCTTGAGGTGTTTACGAGAGTTATGCAAGTCCACCTTTTGTTGCTTGACAAACAACATCTGAGGATAATTCGCCAGCACTGTATCGTAAAAGAACTTGTTTCGCCGCCATCTTGATTCAGAATAGTGCTCACTTTCCAGTAGAGAGGCCCTTGAATGAAGTGATGGTTTTGTGTGGGCTCGGTATTTAGGAGCAACATTTTTCAGTTTGTATAGGATGACTTTTGAGAGCTTAAAAACTTTTAACTGAAATTAAAAGTGCAGAAATTAATTTGAATATTATTATTTTTTTAATAAAAGTAAATTCTGTGCCATTTACCATTGAAAAATAATTTCTGGTAAATGGCCACCACTATCAGCAGTTACAAAGCGCGTCCTCAATCCTATTTTTGTCCACTTTCTCCGATACGTTTGGTCTTATTTCGTGAATAACACGTCTATTATTTTCCTCCAATGCTTTCAATATTGTTGGTTTGTTAGTGTAAACCATGAACTTGACATACCCTCAAAGAAAATAATCTAGAAGCGTCAAATCGCATGATCTTAGAGAATAATTGACTGGACCAATGCGTGAAATAATGTAGTCTCCGAATCTCGTTCTCATTAAGTCGATTGTTTCAGTGGGTATGTGGCAAGTAGTACGTCCTGTTGAAACCGGTATTCATCTCATTGATTTTTGAAAATGAAATTTTTTTTAGCATGGTTCAATAACGTCTACCATTTACCATAACGGCAGCTCCTTCTGCATTTCGAAAGAACTATGAACCATTAACTACGTCACACAGTCGATTCTAATGGATGTAATGGAGTTTGAAAATATTGCCTTGGATTGTCATAACCCCATATACAGCAATTTTTTTAATTGACTTATCCAGATAACCAAAAGTGAACTTAATCGCTGAGCAGAATTTTACGGCTTCGCTAATTGAACCTTTATTTTGAAAGTAAATTTCCATAATTTGGAAGCGTTGATCGACTGTTAAACAATTCATGATTAAATGGCAAACATTACTAAACATGAATGTCACAAAATTGTCAATTTCGACGTATGTATATCATACACAATTTATCCCTATTGAAAGATCTCTAAAAAAAACACACAAACAAAACAATGTCAGCTTTTCGAGGTGGAGGACTTTGTCGTGAACATAGTGATCAAGGTCTCGCTGTAGATACTTCGATTCTCGAGCGATTAAATGGAGCATGCCTCACCCTGAGAAAAACAAAAGGAGTCCACAAAATTGCGTCCAAAACAGCAACATTGGTAGCACTCTTGCTTATCATCGAGGGGCGGCGTGAGAACCATACCGGATACGACATTTGCTCGGAGTTTTTAGTACCAAGGGCACACTATTGGCGAAATTTAGAGGACTACTCAGCTTTTGACCACGATTATATTGCACGGTCTACCACTATTAGGTAGAATATCGAAGAGATGGACGTCGAGAGCTTCATTGATGTGCTAATGGCAGGCGCAACGCTGCTGGGAGCTTCTACGGTGTACACGTAGTCAATTGAAATTGCTGAATATCGAAGCAAGCGTCATAAGCTCCGAAAGAAAGCTCGGCGGGCATATACTCAGGATGAGGCGGGCACAAGGCTAGTAGCACATACGAGCAAGTCGGCCATGCAATGCCTTCTAAAACTAATCAGCAATAGTAAAGCCCAATGCTGGTAAAATCTTGTGGATAAGGTGAACAGAAATCCATGGGGCCTGGGCTATTAGCGAGTGATGCGGAAAGTTAGCGCCCGATTTACATAAAGCAGAAAAAATGATCGCAACAGTGTGAGCACTTTTTCCTATAACTTCCGTTCGTGTAAATGATATCTATGAGTAAACACTAGTTGATTACCCACCGTTCATGGGAATGGAACTGAAAGAGGCAGTTCTGTCCATGAAGGCAAAGAAGGCATCGGGACCAGATGTGTTCCCAGCTGGGCTATTGCAGCTTGTTCATTATCCTTGTCCTTACTTGCTGCTTAGTGTAAACCTACACCGCAGTTGAACCGCAGTAAATCTGCTTGATCAGTTTACGAGGAACATGAAAGCCGACTTTTTGCTGCTGAGTGCACAACGCCGTGATAAAAGTTCAGCATGATGGTATCCTGATGAAACTGGTAGTGCCGTCATCTGGGTTCGAATAGTGATTTCCAGGCGGAGAGCTGTGGACGTGGGGATGGTTTTGTGTGGGCTCGGTGCTCAGGGACCACCTTTAGTGTGAACCTAACGCCGAACGAATCGATATCATCTTTCAAAGCCAAGCTTAATGTTTTGGAGGGCGTCGTCTCGAACAACGGGAATGCGCTCGTTGGGGGAGACTTCAACGCAAAAGCAATCAAATGGGGCATGCCTCAAACAGATCCGCGGGGAAAACAAATCCTAGAAATAGCGGCCAGGACGGCGCTCATCATTGGCTGTGAAGGAACCGAACGTGACATTCGCCTCGGATTCCTTAGTACGGAGGATACATAATTGGAAAATATTAGAGGACTACTCAGCCAGTGATCATCAGTGCTTTCTGCTTGAGATCAGTGATGTTGTCTCCCGACGTCCGTGCTCTCGGCTTTCTACAATTATATGGAACATTGGAAGGATGGACGTCGAGAGGCTCGTCGAGGTACTCACAGCGGGTGCACCGCTGCAGAGAGATTCGGAGCGGACAGAAGAACTGGCAACTCAAGACGTGATGAACTCAACTATGAGCATCATTACGGCTGCTTGTAAAGCTTCTATGCCCCGTCGAAAACGCCGGCACGGCAAGCCTATGTGTACTGGTGGTCAACTGCAATTGCTGAAAAACGAAGAGAGTGTCAAAAGCTTCGGCGTGAGGCTCAACGGGCGCGGAAACGTGACGAGGCAAGCAACCGGGTAACAGGATATAAGTCGGCCAGGTAATGCCTTCGCAAATTGATCAACAACAGCAAGGCTCGCTACTGGCAAGATCGTGGGGCCTTGGCTACAAGTAAGTTATGGGAAGCTTGGTGTCCTACGGAAACCTTGCATACATGATGCGGAAAAGATGGAAGAGATAATGTGGGCCCTCTTCCACGCCCATCTCGTCCGTGTCGGCGCTGTCCATGGTGAAATAGCAGTCGAATGTTCACTCTTCACACAGCCGGAACTGGAAGAGTCGGTCTTTTCACTGAAAGCGAGCAAGGCTCCAGGTCCAGATGGTGTTCCAGCTGAGGTGCTGCAACTTGTCTATCACCATTGTCCTAACTTGCTGCTCATCACACTCAACGGTTGCCTACGAGACGGGGTTTTCCCGGTCCGATGGAAGGTGGTGAGGCCCGTGCTGATCGGCAAGGGGAAAGGAAATCCCGAATCGCCGTCTGCATATCCCCCATTATGCATGCTAGACTCGGCTGGGAAATTGCTAAAGAAACTCATCAAGAGAAGACTCACTGACGCGATATGTGCTGGTGGGGACCTATCACCTCGGCAGTGCGGGTTTAGAGCAGGACGTTCTACCATTGATGTAATAGCAGAGGTGGTGAACGCGTTCCGGAAGGCAGAGGCATATAGTCGCACCAAGCGTGGGATCGTCATGTTGGTGACACTCGACGTCAGGAACGCCTTCAACTCCGCTAGATGGGTGGATACTTTGGATACGCTGGAAAAGCTTCTTCAAGTTCCAGAATATCTAATGCGGCTTTTGAGGAACTATCTAAAGGACCGAAGCCTGCTCTACGACACGACACAGGGCCGACGATGGATGGAAATTACATCGGGTGTTGCCCAGGGATCCTTGGTCCGGACCTGTGGAACGTGTCTTACGACGGGCTACTGAGACTTGAGATGCCAGATGAGTCGCGCTTGATTGGCTCTGCGGATGATGTTGCGGCTCTGGTCGCTGGACGCACCGTTGAACAAGCACAACTTAGGCCAAGTATGCTAATGCGCCGAGTGAGGGACTGGATGACTGCTCGCGGGTGAAGTTGACCAAAAAGAGAATCCCTAGAGTAAGGATAATCAGTATTGGAGACTTGCGAATCGAATCAGTGAAGTATCTGGGGCTACTAACTTACTCAAAAATGAGTTTCTCTGGGCAAATCAGGGCAACGGCTGAGAGGGCTGCTTCGGGAGTATCGGCTCTGAGTCTTATTATGGCCAACGTGGGGGGACCCAGCCCATCAAGAAGACGCCTCTTGATGAGTGCTGTTAGGTCAGTGCTACTGTATGGAGCAGAAGTATGCGGCGACGCTCTCAGTAAGGAGGTTTACCGAAAATGTTTGGCACAGGTACAGAGAAGAGGAGCACTGAGGATTGCATCTTCGTATCCGACAATCTGATTTGGCGGGGAGAGTTATTGCAGGCGTGATACCTGGTGCCCTCCTTGCTAGAGAGCGAAACAGTGCCCGCTCAACGATTGGCAGCAGTCTTTGGTGAATTGCACGAAGGGAAGGTGGGCTGCGCCCCTCATCCCGGATGTAAAACCGTGGCCAAATCGAAGGCATGGTGAGACTGACTTCTATCTGACGCAGCTTTTGAGCGGAGATGGGTGTTTTCAGTCTTACCTGCACAAGATAGGTAAGTCACGGTCCCCCGATTGTCGGTTTTGCCCAGGGGAGGAAGACAATGCCAGCCACACATTTTTTTTGTACACAAGATGGGACAGGCTACGAATTGACCACTACAGGGAGTCGGGAGAGCTCACCCTGGATAATATAGTTGCGGTGATGCTCGAATCGGTTAATAAATGGAACCAGGTGGCACATTATGTTCGGGCAGTTCTAAAAAATAAAAGGGACTCACAGTAGCCGTAGGCGTTGGGGCGGGGGATCGCTTTTCTGGCACATCCTCTTCCTCTCTCCCCTTCCGCTAGAAGAAAGATCCCCCAGCTTGAAGACGCCTTCCCGGCGTAACAAAACGAGACAGAAGTAATGTGTCAAACGGTTCCAGGCTATGTTCTCAGGTTGACAGGGGAGGTGTTTAGTGGGTAGTTCAGTCGCCTTCTTGCAAGCATGGGAGTCCCATACTCTGTGCATAAATGGTATTCACCACTCAAACACAAAAACAAAAAGTATGTTTAACGCTTGCTTGCGTAAAGAGGTTTTCCCCGAAGCGGTCTCACAGCTGGTCTACTCGATCCTTTTGGCTTAATTTTTTTTGCTTTTGATGCCTGATGTCAAGAACGCTTTAATTTTCTTCTGATAGGCGAATATTCTGAAAACGGTATAACTTTATTCCAAATCCCGGAATATCTAACGAGGGATATAAGGCACTATCTCACGGAACGTAGCCTGCTCTATGTAATGAAGGAAGGTTGGTGAAGGATGGAAGCTACATCAGGTGCGCTTGATTGGCTTTGCGAATGATGTTGCGATGCTAGTTGCTGAACGCACAATTGAGCATGCGCCACTTTGGCTAGATATTCTGTCGCGCCAAGTAAAGGACTGAATTACTGCTTGTGAATTCCGCCTTACGCTGGAAAAGCGAAGTACGAGCAGTCATTCTAACACAGACACGATTACAAGAATAAGGGCGATCAATATAGGGGAACTGCTAGTTTCATTGAAACTAGCAGTGAAGTACCTGGGCGTTTTGATCGAATCGAAAATGGGTTTTTCAGAGCAAATTAGAGCAGTGGCTGATAAGGCTGCAACGGGTGTATTGGTACTCGTCGACTAAAGGCCAACGTAGGGAGACCCACCTGATCCAGAAGGCAACTTCTGATGAATGTCTGTGCTACTAAACAGTTTACAAATATGGGATGACGTTCTTAGCAAGGAGCTGTGCTGAAAACGCTTAGCACCGGAATGTTAACCCTGTCATTCCATTGAATGAATCACAAAGTGACCGCAACTATGTGGAATGTCTTTGTTGTATCTTTAGGAACTCTTTGGCTTATCAGCTATTTTACTTCTGATTATTTCGCTCCGGAATAAATATCTTTCCCAGGTGAATTTCTAAATACTTTATCTCTAGATTAACATAAAGCACGGATCAAGATTAAATGTTAATCAAAAAGACAAAAAATATTTGCTCATTTACCTCAAGCCTCATCATTTTTATTAAGTCCTGGAAAAAAAAACTATTTCTTTAACAAGATTCTAGCTTCCACCAACCGAAAATCAGTAGATCTATTTTATGTGAGAACTTCCACCATAAAATATTCCAGCCGGATCAACCCTAATCCTCAATCATTTTCTCTAATCATTACAAAATTTATTGCAACGTTTAATGATTTAAGTCATTACAGCATACATAAGTGGATAAGGATCATTAACCCACCAAGAACTTTCGCCCGAGAAATGCCCCTTAACAAACTTTCCTAATTCTTCACCTTGCAGGATACTCGTCTATTCGTCACTGCTTTCTACCCGATATTAATTATTTAATTTCGATGGGGGAAAGGATACAAATTATAGTTGAGGAGGATGATGGTTGAGTCTGGTCAGCAACAAGGAATCGATACACAGTTTATGAGTATGTAGAAACGTACAATCATAAAACTAGTGACATAAAGTTGTCAATGAATAATCTGTATGATGAGGACATGCGCGATAGTAAAATTTATTGCAATCTCCTGGAGTGCGTGCTTATTTATGTGCTGGCAAGTTGAAGCAATTATGTGTAGTTTCTGTTTGACTCATCAAATTAATGAAGTGTGGGGATTTAATGTGTATCGTTTTGTTAGCTTCTAGGATAATGCCTTGTAGGATAGTGTCTCTATCGTATTTGGGTAGCATTATTAGGGATTCGGGTGTATCATTAAGTTCTAGCTAAAAGCGCTATACTTAGCGGGCAGAGAGTTAGAAATTAGTTTGCTTAATGACTGTGTAATTAAAGTAATTTTCTATCAAATATGTTTTGAGAAATATTTCGGATAGTTGAATTTGGTAGTTGTTCATTTTGAAAAACATTCAAATTTGATAATTTGGGGTAATGTACATATTTTGCGATTGAGTTCTAGCTGATTAACTTCACTGGTTCGAGTCCCAGTGTTAGGCAGGAAAATATTTTTTGAGTTCATCTTTAGACTGACTAAAAAATCAGCAAATAATCAAATTCTTAAGGTTGATACTCCGATATATATTTTTTTGCTGTAGCACTACAGCCCCTTACGAATATATCGGCACTCGAGAAGGTGATATGCTCAGTACCACGCTGTCATACGTTCTGTTTTTAAAACAGTATATATCATAGCTGAACGGGCTTATAGTTCGTCCGAAGAATCACTGTAAACAAATTTCGTTGTTACCAACGGGACTCGAACCAAGTACCTTCGGTTTGCGCAATGAGCACACTGACTACAACATTGCGCGGACTACCTGTTACCCATAATAATTACAACATATCTTGGATTATTGATACAACGATTATTATTGATTGTTTCAATTGTCCGTTATGTAATACCTCTAATAATATTTCCGCTTCCCTAACAATACTCATCAATGCAATCAAATGTTAAATCAACCACAATGTAAACCATATAAGCGCCATTTCATATTCAAACAATTCAAAATCAATCAGCCGACACTTCAATAGCTTTCATTTTTCAAAATATTCAAATTTCCTCTCTAAATTCTCTACATATTTTCCTGCATCCCAGTGTATCCTTTCATCCTATTGTATGAGGATGCAATTTAATCGTTATTAAAACCGAATTTACAAATTTACCGGCTCAACTGCAAACAAATAAATAGGTGGAATTGCTTGTCTACCTTCGCAAAAGCGAGTAAACATTCCACATTTTCATCATTCACTCAGTGCATAAACAAACATTGGTGCAGCGAATACTCGAATATTTAATGCAGAGTATACCGGCTCACAGATGAGTACAAAACATGCTATACAATACATACGAGGTGTGTTCAAAAAATATCGCGAATTTTGTTTTTTTTCAAAAATTATTTATTTATTCATGAATATCTATTTTGTCCCCTTCAAAGTAATCCCCATGAGATATTATACACTTGTGCCAACGGTTTTTCCAATCTTCGAAGCACTTCAAAAAATCATTTTTCTTAATCTTGTTCAGCTCCTCCTTCGATGCCGTCTTTATCTCGTCAAGCGTAGCGTAACGTCGTCCTTTCATGGGCCTCTTCAGTTTAGGAAACAAGAAAAAGTCACAGGGGGCCAGATCTGGGGAATACGGTGGCTGCGGCATCATTAGTGTGTTGTTTTTAGCCAAAAAGTCGCGCACAAGCAACGATGTGTGAGCAAGGGCGTTATCGTGGTGCAAAAGCCAATTTTTGTTCTCCCACAAATCCGAGCGTTTCTGGCGGATTGCTTCGCGCAAATTGCGCATAACTTGCAGGTAATATTCCTTATTGACCTTTCTTCCTTGTGGCAAGAACTCATGATGCACCACGCCCCTGCAATCGAAGAAAACTGTCAGCAAAACTTTCACATTCGACCGAACTTGGCGCGCTTTTTTCGGTCTTGGTTCATGCGGCAGCTTCCATTGAGATGATTGAGCTTTGGTTTCCACGTCATAACCATAAACCCACGATTCGTCACCAGTTATGACCCTCTGGAGCAAATTTGGTTCGTCGCGAACAGAGTTTAACATCTCATTAGCAATGTTCATGTGTTGCTGTTTTTGGTCGCAATTGAGCAATTTTGGTACGAATTTCGCGGCGACCCGTCTCATGCCCAAATCGTTGATTAAAATCAAATGGCACGAGCCAATCGATATGTTTAGGTCCTCAGCAACTTCTCTAACGGTGATTAGACGATTGGCCAATACCATTTTCTCCACTTCATTAATTTTTTCGTCTGTTGGTGAAGTGCTCGGGCCTCCGGCACGCTCTTCGTCGTTCACATCTTCTCGGCCTTCTAAAAACATTTTGTACCATCGATAAACGTTGCTTCAGTCCAAGGTAGCTTCTCCGTATGCCACAGTCAACATTCGGAATGCATCCGCGCACTTAATTTCGTTTTTCACACAAAATTTGATACACGATCTTTGATCCATTTTTTTGAATAAGTAAAAATCGAAGACGATTGAAAAAACGTGCAAGTAAAGCAGCTATCACCAATTAAGTGAACATTCAAAATGGCCGAGCTTGTCGGCATAAGTGACAGACATGAGTAACAACATAACGCCACAAAAAAATCGAAATTCGAATATACGTAACCCGCGAAAATTCAAAATTCGCGATACTTTTTGAACACACCTCGTATGTGGAGTAGTATAAATATTTTATAGTTAGTTAAATGTTTGAATAGTATCATGGTTCATGCAGCTTCAGGTTCAACACCCAACAGATACATCGGATCACTTCTACACCACCAGCAGAATGAATACCTGACATTGGTATCCGTCGGTGGGTAGGCGTGAGAGACAGACAGACAGATATTTAGATTCACTATACATCGGTAGGCAGTAGGCAAGTTTATGAGTTGTTATAAAGATTTCCAGTTTTATAAATTGGCTAGTCATTATGAAGGGAAGAAAATGTTTTATTTTTTTGAATTTAGGCGAAAAGGATACTAAGTCGGACTGAAATTTTTCTACTCAAAGAAAATGAAGCCTTCTATTTTTCAAGGAAATGTAAAACTTGATTAACTAATGCGTCATTTGATTTTTTTGAATCAATAAAAGATTTTTCACTTGAAGAAGTTCGAAGATCTAAATTCGAAAAATAAAAAGAATCCTGTGTTGAAACTGTATCGGCTAGCAGAAATTAATGGTATCGTTGCACAATATGAGGCATATCTATAAAGAACTTCAAGAAACCTTTCAAAAAATCATGTTGTAGAAAAATTTATCTTTTAATTGACGTGGGGAAAATATTAATTAATGAATAAGAAAAGCGTAATATGAATAGAAGTATCGTCTTTAGGTATCGCTAATGTTCCACGCATAAGCTAAAGGCAGATCCTCCAGTTGTATTTTTTCATGAAGAACAAAACAATATCATATGCTTCTTCTTCATCGTAGCACTACAGCCCCTCTCGGGCCTTCGCTTAGAGATAGTTAGAGTATCTCATTTTCATGACCGTATTGATTTTTTCGGAAGTAGGTTTGGTCAGTTCCATGCTCCCGTGCGCTTGCTCAGCTATGATATGGTCTGATTAAATCAGTACATATCACCACTGAGTGAACACTCGTAGTCTGTCCGAAAAATCCCCTGAACTAAATCACGTTGCTCCCAACGAGATTTGATCTTGGGACCTTCAGCTTATGCGTTCATGCTCTAACCACTAAACCACACCGACTACCAGTTCTATTTTTTTGAAGAACAAGACAATATCATATGCTACTCTGAATAAAATTATATTAATTCTTGGAATATAAAAAATTGATCTGCATTAAGGTACGTACAAGAGGTACAAAATGATGTTCATCGTTTGAAAGAATTTAATCAAGGAAGTACCAAATTTTCCATAAAAAATCTAATGGTAACAGCATCCAAAAAATACTACAAACATATCAATTACAATTTAAAACAGTTGAAAAGTGAATTATTCAACTAAAAAATGCGATCATGATGCACTTTGAACAATTTTTTTCAATGTGTTCCAAAGCGATTTCCGCACTTTTCCGGAATTAAATTTTAGCGTTAAGATCCAAGCACTCTATAAATTAAAGAATTTAACAAAAATTGTAAACTCCACTCAACAATTTATATTATATATTAACATCTTCTCTCTTTGGGGTGGGCTAAATACAAATGTCTTTTTAAAATTGCAATAAAATGAACAAAAATAAATTTTTTTCTTATATTTTGGCTTTATTCGCAAGAACAACCCTTCCCGTTAGTTGTGAAATACAAATTGATTCATATGGCTGCCACGGCTGGCGTGACAGTAGACCATCCTCTCAGCCCAATTTTCCAAGACATTATTGAATGCTTCGGGCAGTGCTTGAATCGTTTGTGGATTTTTCGCATAACATCGATCTTTCACATCGCCCCATAAAAAGAAGTCCAACGATGTCAAATTGCAGCTTCGAAGCGGTCAATTGACATAGCCAAGGCGGCTAATTAGACATTTTCAAATTTTCTGCGCAAAAGATCGATCGTTTGATGAGCAGTATGGTATGGCGTCCCATCCTGTTAAAACCAAAGGTCAGTCAAGTCCAGATCCTCAAACTCCGGCCACAAAAAGTTGGTTATCATGCCCCTGTAGCGCTCTCCGTTGACAAGGCTCATTTTCAAAGATAAACGGTTTAATGATGCCACCCCTCCAGAATCCACATCGCACTGTCACTCGCTGAGGATGCATTGGCTTCTCGACAATCACGTGTGGGTTTTCCGAGCCCAGATGCGGCAGTTATATTTGTTCACAAAGCCGCCAAGTTGAAATTGTGCCTCATCCGAAACGATGATTTTTTCAGAAAAATCGGCATCCAGTTCGATTTCAATATTTCTCAACGTTGTTCAAGCGTAAATCGATTCATCTCGTTCTGCGGAAGGTTAATATTGACTCAGTAACATAATTTTTGGCGGGAAACAGCTGTCAGTGTCAAAATGACATGTGATTTAAAAAGAAACTACTATATTGCCCACCCTGTACATATCTAGCAATTCTCCTTTACCAGCGTATGGGACATTTTTTGATGAGTGTTCCTTATATGTCTTCTCGTGGCATCTGTATTCCTCATTTTTAATTTGTGGTAACTTTAGCCTGCATTCAGTACAATGGTCATTAAACCCCCCTTTTCCTCTACTATCAATTGATGCTCCTTCCATGTGTATTCCATCGTTCCCATCGTTCTATTCAGTTTCTCAATTCAGTCCACCTTCCCTACAAACAATTCACCAAAGACTGCTGCCAATCGTTGAGTGAGCGCTGTTTCTCCTAGTGCACAACCATCTCCCTCGCATCCTCGTTTCACCGCAGATAAATAGAGCCGCACTCTCTAGCAAGGAGGCCGGTAGGTATCACGCCTGCAATGACTTTCACCGCTGAATCAGAAACTGTCGGATACGTAGCTGCAATTCTCAGTGCTCCTCTTCTCTGTACCTGTGCCAGGCGTTTTCGGTAAACCTCCCTACTGAGAGCGTCGCCCCATACTTCTGCTCCGTACAGTAGCACTGACCCTACAGCACTCATCAAGAGGCGTCTTCTTGATAGGCTGGGTCCCCCTGCGTTGGCCATTAGTCGATTCAGAGCCGATATTCCCGAGGCAGTCTACTTAGCCGTTGCCCTAATTTGCTCCGAGAAATTCATCTTCGAGTCGATCAGTAGCCCCAGGTACTCCACCGCTGGTTTCGATTCGATTCATATGTCTCCAATACTGATCATCCTTACTCTAGGAATTCTCTTTTTTGTCAAGATGACCACTTCGGTTTTCCCCAGTGCTAAACTGAACCCGTGAGCAATCATCCAGTCTCTCACCTGGCGCATTAGCATACCTAGCGTAAGTTGCGCTTGTTAAACGGTGCGTGCAGCGACCTGAGCCGCAACATCATCCGCATAGCCGATCAACCGCGACTCATATGGCATCTCTAGTCTCAGTAGCCCGTCATAAGGCACGTTCAACAAGTCCGGACCAAGGATAGATCCCTGGGCAACGCCCGATGTAACTTACATCCTTCTGTAGCCCTGTTTCATGTCGTAGAGCAGGCTTCGGTTCTTTAGTTTGTCCCTCAAAAGCCGCATTAGATATCCTGGAACTCGAAAAGGGTTTTCCAGCGTATCCAGAATATCCACCCATCTCGCGGAGTTGAAAGCGTTCCTGCCGTCGAGTGTCACCAACAGGACGATCCGTCGCTTAGTGCGACTATGTGCCTCTGGCTTTTGAACGGCGTTCACCACCTCTGCAATCACATCAATAGTAGAACGTCCTCTTCTAAAGCCGTACTGCCGAGGAGATAGATACCCAGCAGCATGAATTGCGTCAGTGAGACTTCCCTTGATGAGTCCAGCATGCATAACGGGCGGTCTGCAGACGGCGATCCTGGATTTCCCTTCTCCTTGCTGATCAGCACGAGTTTCGCCACCTTCCATCGTGCCAGCAAAACCCTGTCCCGTAGGCAAGCGTTGAATATGCTAAGCAGCAAGTCAGGACAATTGTGATAGACAGGCCGCAACACCTCAGTTGGCACACCGTCTGGACCTGGAGCCTTCCTCGCTTTCGGTGAAAAGACTGCTTCTTCCAGTTCCGGCTGTGTGAAGGTGGGCACTCGACTGCTATTTCACCATGGACAGCGTCAACGCGGACGGGATGGGCGAGGAAGAGTGCCCGCACTACCTCGTCCATCTTTTCCGCATCATGTATGCAAGGCTTCCGTAGGTGTTGTTAATCAATTTGCGAAGGCATTTCCTGGCCGACTTATATGCTGCCTCCCGGTTGCATGCCTCGTCACGGTTCCGCGCCCGTTGAGCCTCACGTAGAAGCTTGTGATACTTCCTTCGCTTTTCAGCGATTTCAGTTGACCATCAGAACACTGGGGGCTTGCCGTGCCGGAGTTTTTGACGGCGCATAGAAGCGCAGCTAGCAGTCGTAATGATACTCATAGTTGAGTTCACAAAGTCCTGAGCTGCCAGTTCTTCCTTCCCCTCCGAAGCTCCCTGCAGCGGCTCACCTGCTGTGAGCACCTCCACGAACCTCTCGACGTCCATTCTTCCGATGTTCCATCCAGTTGTAGAAAGCCGAAAGCACGGACATCGGGAGACAACATCATTGATCTCAAGCAGAATATCGTGATGATCACTGGCTGAATAGTCCTCTAATACTCTCCAATGGTGTATCCTCCGTACTAAGGACTCGTCCGGTATGGTTCCTTCACAGCCAATACGGCGGAAAGTCGGCGTTTTTCAGTGTTTCGTACGACGATCGCCGTCCTGGCCGCTATTTACAGGATTCGTTTTCCCCGCGGATCAGTTTGAGGCATGCCCCATTCGATTGCTTTAGCGTTGGAGTCCCCCCCAACGAGCATGTTACCCTCTGCGTTCGAGACAGCTTCCACCAGAGCATAAAGCTTGGCTAGGAAAGATGGTATCGATTCGTTCGGCCTAAGGTACACAGTAAAGAAGGTGATCCCTGAACACCGAACCCACACGAAACCATCCCCCGTCCACAACTCTCCGTTTGGAAAACATTGTTCCGAACCCAGATGGCGGCAGCACCAGTATCGTCAGAATACCATAATACAGAAGCTTTATCATGGTGTTGCTCATTCAGCAGCAAGAAGTTGACTTTCATGCCCTCACAAACTGCTCAAGCAGATTTTTTTTGGAACTGCGGTGTATGTGTAGCTGCAGGATTTGGGTCATCGAAGTTCTGATTTTGCCTTGGTTAGGACTTCCTGGAGAACCCGGCACTTTCCTGATCTCAAGACGTGTCCAAAATCAGGTCTTGGATCAGCATCCTTGCAAAGAATACAGTGTGCCTCCTTCGTACACTCTTTTCTTTAATGGGACCGCATTTGTAACATAGGGAACTCCTATCGGGTCATTTGCATACTTGTGTGGTGTGACTATAGCCAAGGCATTTGGAACATTGAAGAGGCGTTGCTGTTCGCCGTATCCTACAGACAACCCACCCTATTCGTACTTTGCCCTTATTCAGAAATTGTTCGGCGTCCTTTTCGGTCAAGTCAATTACGGTCATGCGTTTCCCTCTATGGTTTTCTGGTGTCAGCCTCGCTGACGCTAAGCAACTTCCTTTTGATGGCCTCTTCTACCTCGGCCAGATCCGTGACGCAGTCAATGTCTCTTATTTCGATCGTTGCCATCGGCTCGAGCGAGGCTATAGTTGCGCTTTTGGCGAGAACTTTCTTTATTGCGTCGCAAAATCATTCCTTATTGTCGGCCTCTGCTCCGAATTCGACCAGTATGTGGCCCTTCGAGCCTTACGTTTCCCTTGATGTCCCGCAGCACCTCCGCGAAGGATCAGCCATCTTGGGGTTTTACGAGCAGTACCTGCTACCAGGGTCTTCATCGGGGTTTCTTTCTCTCCTGTTTTGCATCAGGTATTTTTCCTTATTGGGCGTCCATGCGAACTTTACTTTCTGGCGCTTTTCGGTGGAGTTTCTTTGCGGCTTTCTTCGCTCCTTTTTGCAAGCATTGTCTGAAACCCCTGATCTGGTGCTCCACGCCCATGAAGTGCCTCTTCCTTCCTTCTTTTGCCCCGATGTCCTTCGTTTAAGCTAGACGCTATTCTTTTATTGATTTTTTATTGTGGAGCTATCTGCACGTGGCCATTAGATTTCGCCCTCAGCGCATCTTTAGCCTTTTGCTCTTCTTCGGTCTTCTGTTCCTCTTCGGCCTTTAACCAGCTCCTCCAATAATGCCCTATGCGGTCTAGGAGCTCCTCTAGTTCAGAGAGCCCAATTTTTACTACTTTGTTGATTTTTGGGGAGTCGGATGCAGATTGTATTCTTTTCAGAACATCTACCGCTTTTCGGATTAACCTTTCTTCTTCATGTCGCTGGGCGGCAATTGTACTTTGCGACCATCTTTGGGAGAGGTTATCACTTTCCGTTTCCGTATACAGTACTTCTGCCACATTTTCCACGTTGGCGATGCAATTTGCCTGATCAATCTTTTCTTTTCCTGCCGTAATCTCGTTGACTTCAGGATGGATCTTTATTATATCGGGATTTGCGAACCTTGCATCGGTCGCTTCGGTAACGACCGCAGCAGTGACCATCGAATTCTCGATGTTCTTCATATTTTCCTCCACCGCTCGAATACCTGAAGCGTTCTGCAGAGTTTCCCGCTTTCCCTTTATAGGTCGCTCTGGTGTTCGCATCATTTTTATGCTGCGCCCGAAGCCGCAGGGATCAGTCTGGATTAGACTGTCTGTTAATTTCCGTTTTTCGTCCGTCTTCACTGTCATTGTATTAATCGTCGTTTTTGTTATGGTTAGTACCGCTCTCGATGTATTTTTAAGATCGTGGCTGCAACCGCTGGTTGCGTCGTCGATGTTATTATTTTTGATTTCTTTTTTGGGTTTTTTTAAATGTTTTTGGTTGCTCCAAATTTTTTGGGTCCCCCCTAAGAGCGACTATCTCCGTTCGTCTGTATAGTCGCCTTTTTGGGCCTATGGTTATTTTTGCAAAGCAGGGAGGCCATGCGAGAGTTGGCACAAGCCCTTATTCGGACTAGTGTTCAGAGCCAGACCAGCGCTAATCGGGAATCCGTCTAAATCGAACCTACACCACCAACTCAATGGTGCGAACTGCAAACTTACTCCGAGGCCTGCCAAGGTTTTACCGGGACGGAGACGGTATGATAGTTGAATTGGAGCCATTCACACACGAGTGTCACCTCGGCGCTACTGTGCAAAGCAACTAGGTCCAAACCATCGTATCCGCCAGCCCAAAGCATCAGTTCCAGTTCGCTGTCCAAAGCGTAGTCCAGATCCAATCAGGGTTGTTACCTGTCATCCCAGGAGGGAACCTCACGGCGCCCCCCATATCCTCGGGTCCGTGGGGCGGCGCTCTTCAAAGAATGCTAACCTCCAAGAGTGCTCTTCTCGATCGGCATTCCCCCTGCGGGAATTTCCTCGGGTGCGTGGGGGTGGAACCCTCCAAAAAATGCAAGCCTCCAAGAGTATCCCTGTCAACCAGCTTCCTCCTGCGGGGGGATACACTTTAAAATCTTGTCTGGGGATAACTCCATTTTTCTTTGAGGATGCTTTTCTTGAAGATACATCTGGACCAGCCTTCTTTCACTAAATACCCAAAAGACCAATCATTGTTATAACGAAGTATCTGTTGTGCGAGTATGATTAACTGGGCCTAAATTTGTAATAGTAACTCCAGCATCAGAAATCGTAAAATTTAGGAATGAATATTACTGACATTTACTAAATTTCTCGAGCATTTATTTGGAAACGTATTCTGGACCAATTATTGGATTAGCCAAGAAAATTGATTTTCGTTTGATTTCGGCCTACGCATTTGGAATAACTTTGATACTATGCCAAATTACTAAACTTGGCTTAATCAAGATACATTAAGTTGCCTAACAACTTTCAATAGAATTTTCGTGGTAAAAATGTAGGGTCATGCCCCCGGACACATATAGTAAAAATAGTTTGCGTCCTTTCATTATTTTAATTTATGGAACATGGTAACTATCTTTAAGAAATTTTCAAGACAATTTATATTTTCTGGAAATATAGCACAGTCGATTAAATCCTATAAGGTCATAGTGAGTTTTGAATATCTTTTTTCAGACTCCCTTGCGTAAAACTAAAAAAAAAATTAAAGCTCTCATCTCAAATCTGAAAAATTTACTAGTTTGAACCCATACGACTAGTCACGCAGGTTACGGACTATCATCATAATCACCATCATCATCCACAAGATTCATTCATTCATTCACCCTGCTGTTTTCGCGGAGCTTTTTTGGTTAAGGTCGATGGATGGATAGATGTTCGGTCAATGGTCAATGTTATATCGCGTAATTAAAGTGGAGCGCGCAGAAATCATTGGTTTGACCATTCTTCTTCTCTGGTGCTTCCTCTCCTTCCTCCATTCGCTAACAACCATTGCATTAACAGCCGAATTGCAAATTTATGGTGTGATGGCTTGAAGCGGTAATTTAAGTTTTGAAACATTCAGACAAACACAAAGTTTGTTTGAAACCATTAATTCCAAATAAGTGCCTGCTGCTGCTGGTGGATGCCTGGAATTTGGCTTGATAGTTGCTGATGACTATAACTACCAGCTGTGCTTTTACTGTCCATGTCCAACCACCCATAGTTTGGCATCCATCGGCGAATTCCGAATGATGGTCGACGACCTAAACTTGATTCTTTGGATGCGTTTAAATTCGAGATTTTAGATAAATCGGATTGCTAGCGAAAGCAACATGGCATGAAATGTAATAACATTTGGATATCGATAATGTTGATGATAGGGCAATGATGATTTCGAAGCTTAAGTGTAAACAATGAGTGGATAATTTTGCAGAATCAAAATGTGATTAAGTCTGGTGCTTTGTTTGTTTGTAGATAATGATTATTACCGATGATATGATATAATCGCATAAATGTGTGGTTGAAATTTGCAATTAGATTTGAAATGTAATTTTGTGGAGGTCAAATAAATGAATCCTTGATTGTTAGTTTATTAGTTATTATTTTTGTTGTTCAATTTCTCGGAATGAATTTGAACTCAGATAATTTTAAGTTTGATTACACGCTACAGAAATTTCCAACGAGAATCAGATAATAAAACACCTAGACAGACTTTATAGTCTATCCAGAATAAAAGTAATCCCTTTGGGATCATCAGACTCAGGATTCACTCGTGTTCAATTTTCCTGGCATCAGTATATTTACACTTTACTCACATTTTTATGAGACTTTCGTGTTTTATGTCCATTTCCAGACGCAGGTATAAGAGCTTATTTCTCAAAGTAAAATTATTGTCATATAAAAATACAAGAGATGCCATTTTATTTGTTTAGCAGGGGTAAAATGTCATAAAATACTCACTTCGTAAAATGTGTAGTATGTTCATATAAAGATGCTATTCAATATTTGACAAAATGTCTACATTAGCCAAAAAATAAGTATCATATCCGTGGTCCTGTATTCACGTTAAGTGTTTTAGTATTTGAATAAATTATATAGGTAATAATTGATCAATTATAATGTTCAATCTCGTAAAAGGGTATTCGTCTACGTACATGTGATTTTATAGATTACTAACTTTCACCCGTGACTTTGCGTAGAATTATTGCTTCGAGTAGCATACACATACATTTTTTCCCTGAGCTCTCATTAATCTCCATAATATTTAAATAATTAAAAAAAAAAACGAATCAATGGTTTTAAAATTGAAAGGTAAGTATCAAAATTTAAGTAAAGAGGTCAATAAATAAGAAGTAATCGACGGAATACTCGGTCAACTGCCAAAAAGAAAACTAAACCACAAGCTTTGACAAAAAGATGCTTTTTGACAAATTTCGCTCGAGGTGAAGTTAAGAGATAAAATCGCCTTCACAGTGCCCGGATGACCCCTATGTCAGTTAGTCACTATGCCTTTTAGCCTGTGCAACGTAGCTGATGACTCGGCTGTGGATAAATTTACTCTACCTCACCTAAGACACTAAGGGTATGTATGCTTAGATGATCTCTTACTCATCTCCGAAACATTGAGCCAACACATAATACCGCTGCAGAAAACGGTCTTACACATTCGAAAGGTGAGGCTCACTATTAACATCCAAAAAAGCCAATTTGTCATGACAGAAGTCTGGTAATTAGGACACATCATCAGTCACCGTACCATCAGGACCGATCCGGACAAGACTCGGGCTATTGATGAGTTCCTCTTGCCGAAAACGGTCAAGCGGTTGCGACGTTTCCTTAGTGTAGTATCTCCGAAATTATGCAACAATGTCTGAACCGAGCACTACCGAAAAGCATTAAAGGAGCTTAGAAAAGCGTTAACATCTGCCCCCATGTTGCCCAGCCCTGACTTTAGCGAGCCCTTCTCTATTCATTGGGATGCAAGTCAACATGTAGTTGATGCTGTGTTAGTGCAACTAACGGAAGACGGGGAAGAAGCTTCTGTCGCTTTCATGTCAAGCATAGTAAATTCATATAGTATCCACGCTCAACCTAGCCTCCGGAAAAAAACATATATTGAATATTTTAAAAAATATTGAGCCTTTTTTGTCACTAGATGGTGTTCGTTGTCATGTATCGGGCAATACTAATCAGATTCAGTCAAACTGACATGCGTTTGAAAGGCGACATTCCAGTCTGCAATTTTCATGTGGACATTGTGTATTTCGTCATTCGTGTCAACAGTTGTATTCATTTAAAAATTAGTGAAATTTCTAAAAAAATTCGTTATATTTTACAATATCACTACGATCAAGGTGAGAATGCATCGCAGGCTCCTGAAAAAATTTGTAGTGTCTACGGTCAAGATACTTTACCAAAAGCCACGACCAAGAAATGGTTCGCTCGCTTTCGTTCTGGAAATTTTGATGTCAAAGATGAACCTTGCTCAGGTCGATCAATCACTGTAAAAGTCGATAAAATCATACAAAAATTGAAGAAGGACGACACATATACAGCCATGACATTGCTAAGGAACTGAATATCTATCATCAAACAGTTTTGAACCATTTGCGTAAGGCTGGATACACAAAGAAGCTCGACGTTTGGATGCCGCATAAATTAACACAAAAAATTTGATCGACCGAATTTCCATTCGCGAAATGCTAATAAAACGCAACGAAATTGAGCCATTTTTGAAGCAAATCATTACGGGCGATGAAAAATGTGTAAGATACAAAAAGGTAAATCATCACAAACGACTTCAAAGCCAGGACTGACACAAAACACAGATTCTCGTTGCTCGTCCATTTATTGATATGTCTTTGGAAAAAACCGAACACAAGCCGAAGAGCGAACCATAAATCTTCGGCATGTAGGTAGGTAAATGCTGACGCAAGGATTGGCGCGAATATAAACATGTTGTTCGAATAGAGATTTCCGGATTACCAGATCTCAAAAAATTAATAACATTGCAGAAAAACAGATTCGTTCTATGCCTTCTTTTAGTTTTTTATTAGGATCCCGCAATACTCCCATGCTCTGAAATGCTTAAGAGAACCTGTACGTCGGAAATTTTATTTGCTTTTTATTTCGTTTTTTGAATACGACGGGCCTTGGCTCATCTGACCGGCCCCGACTCAGCTGACCGACCCCGGCTCGGCTGGCCGGCCGCTGGGAAAATTCAGAAAGTGTGCAACACAGAATAAATGGAAGGTGTGGATACTTTGTGAATGTAGTATGATGTCCAGTAAGCTGAATTCGTCCCAGAGGAACTAAACCGTACCCGAGCGTATATAATAATTTAATTCAACAATATTTTGTAAACAACGTTTTTGGTTTTCACATTTATTGCTAAAACATGAAGATTTCGTGGGCTCAAAACTCGTGAGCACGCAACCTACAGTTGCCCATGGAAAAAAAAGTTTTTTTCTAAAAGCACACCTACTTTCACTGTTTGTTCTTGATCTTCGTTTATTGTCATAAAGAATGCTACTTTCAGAGGAAATTGGACTCTTTTGAGCTGGAATGACAAATCGGTCGGGGCTATTGCAATACGGAGAATTAGTACATATTCTCCCTTTACTGTTCCTGTCATAATTATTTCTCCTACAATATTACATTCCAGGTTTGTAATTTGTAGTCGTGTGCCATTACAGACACTTGGTGCATCAAGATTTTGCATTAACAGGACTGAAACATCAACTTTTAGCCTTATCTCATGGGAAGGCACCCCAGGCAATTCCAAATAGTTGAGAAACTCTACATAGTATGGCGTCACTTGCACAGTTCCTATGACATCAGTCTTCTCACTAAGTAGCTACGGGCTAAAAGGTTATGTTAAAAATTCCGTTGGCTGTCTACTTAGAAAATCAGACTTTTTATTAATACCTTAATTGGTATTATTGCTTTAATTAACAGAATAAAAAATAACTCAAAAATACTTCTTCTAATAAATGAATATTTTTGAAAAGAATTATCATCATCCGTAAGGCCCGAGCAGTGTAGGTAAAATGGATTTTATAGGCGGGCAAGAGCAAAAACGTTTAACTAGTCATCGCAATCATCATAGCACACATATGTGATGAAGACTCTCCGTGGGTCCATTATCTACATGTATTAGATTGTATCCAGTCTTCTACAGGACTAATTTTACAAAACCCTTCTAAAATCGCGACCTGTCTGCCCGTGTGTTACAGCAATTATCTCGCAAACTACTTAAGTTAAAAACATCAAATTTTGTTCGTAGGTGTAAAGTGGTGCTCTCTTCAAAGTTCAACTACAAAAATATTTTATAAGACATTTAAGGGGGTCTCCCCATATAGGGAAGTGGCCCCCGATATGTATATCAAATGAAAGGTCTTGACGAGAGCTTTTCAAAACAGGTCTTAAACCGACATTTTTTTGCTTCGGGGGGGCGCACAAGAAGGGAAAATACGCGAAAAATTTGGTTCTGGTGGACTTGATATGTTCTCATGGAGCTGTATTGAGTATGCCAGTTTTAGCCGTTCCGTCGATACTCTGCACTCTTTCCCACGAAATGATGAAAACGTTGTCGCTAGCTCTTTCGCTTACTTAGTGAGGTTGAGGTCTCGTGTAAGAGGGCTGTAGAGCTTTTCTTGGTTTGTTATTGCGCAGGAATACGAGTCCAAGCGTGCAAGTATGTAAAGCCTTAAAAATGAACATATTATCTTTTCGGTGGTGTGCAACTGACGAGTTTTTAGGCCGTTGCAGGCTCTCCCTGAAGTGAAAAATTTGAGGCGCAACGCCAGGATTTTCATCAAAAATCAATTCTCCTGACATTCGAAGGGTTACACCATATACCATCTCTGCTGGGAACATCCAAGATCCAATTTGACTGCAGTTCTTAGTCCCAATATGTTAAAATGATGGTAATATTTCAGTCTATCGCTCTGTTTCGTGACATTTAATAGCAGCCGTTAAGGTTCTGTGCCATCTCTGTGCGCTTGCATCCAGGGAGTTGCAACAAGGCTCGAAACAACACGGACTCAAACTGAGATCACTGGTCAGTTGGACTGTTACAGATGAAACAAAACGTGAAATCCAGCCTGTATAAAAAGCAGTTGCTACTGTGTTCGCTGTAATATCACTGCCTCTGGCTACCGGGAGAATCGGTCGATCATCATGAGAATGTACCTTTGCTCCTTCGACAGTGGTAGCGGTCCCACTATGTCAATATGGAAATGCTACATTCATTACATTTTTCCTTAGCTCGCTGGCGTTGTAGGCAGCATTTCACCCAGTTGGTGATATCATTGTCGACTCCCGACCAGACGTACTACGCACGAATCTGTTTGCTGGTAGCTCCTCCCCCGGGAAACAAGTTGAACATTCTCTGTCTCAATGCTCTATGGATGTACGGTCAGATTGTTTCTGTCGATGTATCGCAGTAAAGGGGTTGCTTTGATGGGACTGTTTATAGTTGCCTTAGTGTCAACAATGAGCTCGAGCTCAGTAGTAATTTTAGCTCTGTATGTTATGCTCTTCTTGATATTTAGCAAGCTCGCTAATATCTATTGCTGTTGGCATTGTGATTGTCTCAATTCTTGACAGTGCGTCTGCAATTAGGTTCTGATTCCGGCTAACATGTTCGAATTCAGAGTAGAACTGGGAAATGTATTGTAATTGTCTGCATTGCCGAAAAGATGCCTTACCCGTCTGTTGGTAAAATGCAAATGTCAATGGTTTGTGATCTGTTCGCATGATGTCTCGAAAAAGTATCTGAAGTATTTTTCCGCCATGTAAACTGCTAGCAACTCGCGGTCCTATGTCCTGCATTTTTGTTGGGCAGTGCTAAATTTAAGCGGAAAGAAAGCAGAAGGCCAGTGTCCATCGAAAAATTGTTCCAGAACGGCCCCCACTGGGATGTCTGAAGCGTCCGTTGCAAGTTCCAATGGGGTAAACATTTATCGTTTTTTCGGCTTCCTGTCAGATAATTGTTTAGCGGTACCAGAGTTTATGCGCCATTTTTGAGGAACTTTCAGCAATAATTTAGGATGCCGAGGCATATCCGCAGAGTTCCGTGATTGTTGGTGGATGCTCGTAGCTTAATATGGCATCGACTTTTTGTGTTAGAGGCTTAATCCCAGTCGAAGTGAGCCAGTGTCCCAAGTATCAATTTCTGGTTGTCCGAATACACATTTGTCTGAATTAAGCTTTAGCTTGTCGGCTTGTAAACGTTGGAATACTTGTTTATGATGATTTTCATGTTCGTTGATTGTGGACGATGCAATAGGATACCATCCAAGTAAACGAAAGGGAAGTTGATTCCTCGGAGCACAGTGCCCAGCAGCCGTTGAAACGTTTGCGCGGCATTTTGTAGTCCGAACTCATCAAGGGAAATTCAAGAAGTCCGAACAGTATTGTGATTGCTGTTTACGCTACATCCTCGGGGGCTACTGATACTTGATGGTATGCCTTCGCGAGATCCAGTGTTGAAGATATTAACTTCCCCGCTAAGTGCTGACCAATGTCGTGAGTATGCAGCACTGGGATAGCTGTCTGGAATAGTTATGTCGTTCAGACGTCTGCAATCAACGCATGGCCACCATTCGTTATCCTTCTGTTTGAGGAGTAATGGGCTTGCCCAAGGACTGCAAAATGCCTTTCTCCATCATAAATTCGAAGTTTGGCTTCGCAATCTTCTAGGGCCTTCTTTAATATGTCATTTTAGACATAAACTGACATCGTTAATTCTGGAAACTCACTGAAAATTTAGTCGAATTTGTTCATCGAATCGACGGCAAAAAACTGAAATAGGTGACATTGAAACTTGACGACTCTATGTGCAGTTTAGTGTCTCCACAAGTTTCCCGTGTAAAATGTTCACAATTCATCTCTATAGCTTTCGAACTGTAGATTGTCACCTTTTTTGTGGGCAAGGAATGTAGTGCAATTGATTATCTCCTCTTGTTCGGCACTTGTTCTTGTTGCCAAATGTGCTGGATGAATTTATGGATGGCTTTTTGAACTTCACTGCCACCATACTTAATGAGCTCCACTGCAATCACATTAATTCGCGGCGCGTTATTATTCTCTTGGGTCTTAATGACGGTACAAAGTTCGTCCAAAATTGATGAGGCCAATAGAATCTCTCTCCAAGTGGTAGCCTATGCGGACGACATCAATATTTTGTCACAGTTGTTAGCAACCACCAAAGAACCTTACCTGAACCTCTACAACGAAGCAAAACTAGTAGGGGAGAATAAAACAAAGCTATATATATTCTCCTTAGTTTCTAAACGTTTATAAGGATTTTATATTCTTGTGTTTTTTTTCTATTTCCAGTTGCTCACTTTGTTTTTGTTGCACGTATTATATTATATTTCATTAACTTTTTTTTTAAATTGGATTCATGGATCTGTAAAATAGCGTAAAAAATTAATAAAGCTCATGACGCAGTCGAGGAAAAATATCTCGAATGCACAAAATATCACACTTGTCGAATACAATATCGAAAATGTGGGCGGATTTGTATATTTAGGCGCCAAAATAACGAGAACCGCTAATGAAAGAGATGAAATACGCCGAAGAATACAGCTTCCAAATAAAATATTTTATTCAGTTTTGACGATCTTGAAGAATAGCTGCATACATAGGAAAACAAAGCTCCAAGTACACAAATCTGTGATAAGACCTGTGCTATGATACGGATATGAGACATGGACCCTAACCCAAGTATCCGCAAATTTATTGAACGCCTTCAAAAGACGGGTCCTGTGGCGAATAATCGGAGCGAAGCTAGACGGGGAGCAATGGCAAATTTGATGCAACCATGAGCTGAATGAAATTTTTTGACGAGCTGGAGGTCTCAACGATTGTAAGACTGTGGAAGCTGCAATGGGCTGGCCACATGAATTGTATGGACGAACGGCAGATACCTAAAAAGGTATTTGTTGGGAAAAATGAAGGGGGTAGGTCATGGGGGAAATGAGGAAACGCTGATCTGACTCAGTAGACGAAGACCGTTCATCGCTGGTCGAATTTCGAATTGGGGGACGCGGACAGTGGACTGAGACAGTTGGAGGAGTTTGTTGCAGGAAGCGCAGGCCCGAGAGGGGCTGCAGCGATAAGTAGAAGAAGAGAAGCTCTCCGGAAATCTCTTTAGGCTCCGATATTCTGAAGTTGTGTGGAGGATTTAGAAGGTTCTTTAAATACGATGCCCATCTTTCCTTAATCCTGTTTTCATCAAAGATTATGTTATCGGTGTCATCACGGCAGAGTGTGGTGTTGGACTGATAACCTTGTTTCAGGCTTTTCACTATTTTGTATGCTTGTCTTATTGCTCACTCAACTTACATCGATGCTTTCTATTTCATGATATTGAGAGCAATTCCACCCTATCATATTCTACTAATGAACGTCAAAATTATTTAAAAAATACTGTAACCTCTCGGTTTATGTCATATTTGGTGTCCATTTTTTCTGCTTCTGGTCGCTTCCTAAGGTTTAGTTATGACTCCAAGAAGCCAATATTCTGGATGAAGAGCTAAGTTGCAGTTTGATGGTACAGGAAGCTTGAAGTGAGCTGTAACTCAACCCTCAATGTTATCCCTCGTTAGTTTATGGCAGCTGATGATCTTTATCGAACGTCCAAATTGTTTAAGATGTAATCACCGATGTCATTCGTCGATGTCTCATACGCAAGACGAGAGATGAAATTTTGCTTTCGCGGGGCCACGACGTGAGGAGATTGAATTATCTGTGGTTGTGGTAGAATTTCAGCGGAATGAGAAGCATTCGCTATTGACGCTGGTTGAATTTCCGCAAAATGTGAAGCTTCCGATACCGGAGCGTTAGATGATGGGGGCCAATTTTTCAAGATAGTGTCCCTACGAGAAGATGAGGGCCCACGTGATGTTAAAAGTACAACCTCAGATTCGTTGCTGGCCATCAGTTTAGCGTTGTTTTTTTATTACTTCTAGTTGGTAGGTGAGGGATATTTTCGTCCTTAGTGTGGGGCACCCAAGCGCGCAAGACTAAGAAACATAGATGTGAGTTTTTAGCAAACTTAAGGGTCCATTTTCGATTGTTTGATGTTGATAAGTCTATCGGAGAAATATTAGATCGAAAGGGCACTCAGCTAAAAGAAGTACTCAATTTCGACCTTCCTTGATATCGAAGGGGCTTCCAATAATGTTTGTCTAAAAGCCACACTGAATGCTCTTCCAAAATTAAAAGTTAATTCAACATATGAAACAGATACCGAAAATAATCGGGAACTCCACTCGTCAATGGATAGCCCTTCCCTCAAGCGAGCGACGAACACTGGTATCGCGCAGGGTGAGGTTTTATCTCCCTTGCATTTCACAGACAATTTTTCCCCTCTGCGGAAAGCACGGGAGTCAAACCCTCAGCATTACTATAAACCGCTTAAATTTACATGGGTAAATATTTTCATGTGAACGATGAAAATCATACGTAACTTTACGTAAAATCAAGCATAATTTTAAGCAAATTGTCCAATAGCTCAATGCGAGCGCTTTTGTCTTGTGGTCTATGATATTCGGATTCGATTCGAGTCTGAGCTTGTGAGTAGGTAAAATTGTGGTTTCAAAATAATTGTGAGGCGGAAAAAGGGGAAAATAAATTTAGTTTAGTTTCAAGATTTTTTAAGCTTTTAAGATTTTTTTTTTTCAATGAGCGATTGGACACAAATTTGAGTAAATAGCCCTCCATTATAGAATAAATTTCTACAAACTTTTGTACAACATGCCGTCGACTTTTGCTGACCCGAAAATTTCATAAAAATGTGTACAACTTTACACGGTTTTTGTGTAATTTCCGATGAACTTTTTTTCTTGGCGTTGAATCTAACAGTCAATGAGCTCTAAGAGAAAACTAAATGGACTGGAGGTCAGATAGTAGCTGAAGAGATGTTGCCTGGATCAGGGAAATTTGTCAACGCTCTCAGAATCATCCCTTATTCATTCTATCGTAATGAGGTTCCACTTATTGTATTTCCTTGAAACAACACTGCCTATTACTATAAAAATCAAAAGCCACCTGCAATTGCAACTTACTGATGCTTCACTTATCTATCATTAATTTTACGAAAAAGAAATTATGTAGTGTATTCCAAACAGGATTTTTTAACACATCGAAAAAAAAAATAGACAGAAACCATCTAAATCAGCTCTGCCTCATTATATCTTAATTTTCCCTTGTCTAAACTAACTCTTCCGTTCTACTGATCGTATAAATCTGCAATATGAGATGCTGATATTTGATATCACAACATTCATACACATCCTCAGCGCAGGAAATCGGAGAAGTTTTTTCTTACTATCCCACATCACCCTCGTCGTCTTCACCGGCGTCATTCCGAGTGGACCACATAATTCACATGAGTACATATGAATTGCATTAACGATACGGTCTCACTGAAAGCTTGAATGGGATTTACATGTTACTCGTACAATGTGTGTGCGCCAAGCAAACCTGCTCCTCTCAGATCCACTGTTTTTTTCGCAGACTTCAGCCGCAAGCTCTTCTCCTAGCTGCCGGTTGTTGGCTTTTTTTACGGTTGTACATTTCTGTTGTTCTTGGTCAACCAACTACCATCCAAACCATCATCACCATCCGCTCGACCATTCCTCCTCCTTTCTTGTGTCCATTCATACATTCATTTTTTCCCGTTGTCCGAGGAGAGTGTTTTTCTAACGTCACTTTTACGAGTCCCCCGAGGAAACATTCCGTGTATATTCGTCGTATATCAGCCGACAGTAGTGAAAAGTTATTGGATTCTCCTGGTTGCTTGCTTGCGTCCATCCGGTTGCGGCAGCAGTGAAGCAAAATGAATGTGATGCTATGACGGATTAAAGACTTAAGACCAGTAGTCAGATCAGAGACAAAATGGACATGATTTGAGCCGCACATATGGTACGGAATGTACTTTAAAGGTGGATGAAGATTAGATTTCCGCGACGATTGTAATTAAGTTGGAGATGGGGAGCTATGAGTGGTCTCTGGTCAAAAGGAATTGTAATGTACATTAGACCATTATTTGCTAAGCTTCTAGGAATATTTCGAGGTTCGGTGAACTTTCTAATTTGATGTTGGGATCATCACCAAATTCGAGATGGTATTCTAATTAAATTTGTAGTTTCACACAGTAAATTAACTGCATCTGGCTCTTCCTAATTAATTTGTTTATTCTGATGGTGGAATCATGTAAATTTCAATCAGACATGGAAAGGAATGAATGTTAGTTTGATTGCTAAGCGGAACTTGTAATTAAATGAAATAATGTTTTATTCATTTTGTTGTTTTATTACTCATATTTACACACTGTTTTTTTTTATTGGTTTCAGGTAAGTGACGCTTAGAAGCTTTGTTGCCTTTACGATAATCAGGTAAATTTTCATATTTGAAATTCCAAAAACTGAAAAATAAAACGGAAACAGTATTGAGTTCACAGTTGTGGTTGGTCCTATGTACCGTGAAAATGAGATGATTGTTAAATAGAGTATTTTAATGTGAAACTTGCTATTAAAATTTTAAATTAAGGGAACTAAGGTGTATCACATACAGGGTTTTCCAATAAGAGGTGTTATTTTGATATTAAAAGAAAAATGCAATTTTTTAATATAAATGATCGGATGTTTATTTCATTATAAAGAGGAAGGTATAACGTTAAAAGTGAAAAACAACATCAGGCAAATGACCACCACGACCACGCCTACAGGACCATATCCTTTTCATGAAATTTTCCATAACCAAATCGCACAGTGGCTGCCCTATGTCCTTGATAGCTTCACGAATCTCATCTTTGAGGTCTTGAATCGACGCTGGGCTGTTGGCGTAGACCTTCTCTTTCACGTGGCACCAAAGGAAGAAGTCGCAAGGTGTTAAATCACAAGATCTCGGAAGCCGATTGTGATCACCTCTTCGAGAGATAACACGGTCCGCAAGCTTTTCCCGTAAAAGATCAATGGTTTTGTTGCTTGTGTGGCACGTAGCGCCGTCTTGTTGAAAGTAAACGTTGTCCAGATCAATACCATCCAGTTCCGGCCATAAACAATCATTAATCATCTCTCGATAGCGCAATCCATTCACCGTAACTGATGCTCCAGCCTCATTTTCGAAAAAGTAAGGTACAATGCCTCCCCCGGACCATAAACCGCACCAAACAGTCACAGGTTGAGAATAGAGAGGCTTTTCAACAATAACTCTTGGGTTTTCCGAGCCCCAGATGCGACAATTTTGCTTGTTGACGAAGCCCCCGAGGTGGAAATGGGCCTCATCACTCAAGATGATTTTTCGATGGAATTCCGGATCATTTTCATCCATTTCAAGGACCCAATCAGCAAAGACACGACGTTGTTGATGATCGACCAGCTTGAGTTATTGTGTTAACTGAACTTTATAAGCCTTAAGACCCAAATCTTTATGCAAAATACGGTGTAATGACGTTTGTGGAATGTGTAATTCCAAAAAACGACGAGGAATGAACAAACCTGGGTTTTCTCCAACACTTTCGGCTACAGCAGCAATATTCTCGGCTGTTCTTGAGTGACGTGCACGGGTTTTATTCTTCACATCACTAAGTTGTCCCAACAGCTCGAATTTTTCCACCAATTTCGGTATTGCGGTCCGACAAGGTGCTTCACGACGACCCAAAAATGATCGAGTGTTACGAACCGTCTCTGCCAAATTTTCACCATTTTTATAGTGAATTTTAATGATTTTAATGCGTTCTTGAGGCGTGTATCGTTCCATTTTTATTAATGGCGTAGTTTCTACTTGTCAAATGCCAAAAAATGACAGCTTCAAAAGTGGCATCTACCGATATAGCGGGCTATTCAAAATAACACCTCTTATTGGAAAACCCTTTACTTTCTTAATAAAAACTAAAAAAAAATCCAGTTAAAAAAGGGCTAGCGTATCATGAAGACAAACTCAAAATCGTATAAACACAAACTAATCAACATTTATGATCTCCAATGACTGACAATTTTTTGTCACCATGCGAATAACCGCCAATGCACTATTTTTCTTTAGTTAAATTTATTAGCTAATTATCATTCAACTCCAACCATTAAAACCTGAACTAAGAACAAGGAATTCTATTGTTTAAATCGCGAATTGACGACACATTAATTAAAAATGTTTTTTAATTAAAACTTTACCCATGATATTTGCATATGCACATCGTATAGGTGATGAGTAACACGACACTAACGAATGATATGACGGCATGCTTATAATAGCGTTTAAATGCGGTACAACTTCATTACTAAATATAGCCTGGAATGCATATTGCTTCGAAAAATATGTTCGGTTGAATTAATGCATTCGTTGAACGAATAAATTTGAATGAACGACCCACTGTAAATCTAATTAATTTGCAGGCAAAACACTCTATAGTCCTAGTTCAGGAATAATGTAGTTGCGCAATCCCTTACTACACACAACGTTAAAAAAGGATAGCTGTTTGTGTATCGTCCTGGATAGCCAAATTTTCAAACTAAATTCTCAAATCTACTAAGAATTCATATCTGTCTTTTACGTGAGCTTAATTTATTCATTAAAAATTAAAACTGCATTACTCCAAATTTAAGTTCACTTAGAGCACAGTTATCCAAAACGAAAACGATCACCCATCCGCTTAACTCATCCTTCGACTATATAAAGTAGTCGAAACGCGTCTGCTCACACAACAAAGCAAGGCCCGACGGCTTTTAAAGAAAAAAAAGAAAACTATTAAATTTATACAAAACTAACAATTTTTATTTTTAGAAATACGTATTTGAATAAAAAACGTATGGGAAAAAAAGAAAACATGAAATAAATTTTATGGAACCCATGCCACATCAGTTTTTCATTGTTTCTTTCCTGATGGCGCACATTTTCGAAGTTTTTATGCTGAAACGGGAACATTGATTGGGTACCGCTTCCATAAAATTTATTTCATCCTTTTTAGGTCACTTTGAAGTCAGTTTTTTTCACTTAAAATTTTTTTATTTCGCCGTTTTTAGAGGCAATTTTTTTTTCATTCCAAGTCGATTAAAATTCAGTTTCTTGAATATATTGTACCAAGTTTATTAAAATTGAATTTCTTGAGTGCAATGCAAAACTCACTACTGTTCAAATCTGCAGCGTCCATAGGAATCGAATTTAGTTCTGATACATTTTAGTCCTAGACCTTATCAACGACTATCTTTATTTTAGGTTTCATAAAAATCCAATATATGTAAATTGTAGCTTTAATAAATTTTCGAGTTTCTTACTTTGCCTAGCCGCCTTTTTGATGTTCTGACCTGACCCTGAAAGCTTTTCATTGTTCATTAGACCGTGACAGATCAGCTAAGAATGGGAAAAACCGCACCGGTTTAACCAAAAACTGTTTTTTGGTTTGGAAAACCGTTTTTTCTTTCAAATTCAAGAACCAAATTAAAACCTGGATAGAAAGGAAAAGAAAAACACCGAAGACAAAAAAACAGAAAGCAGTTTTTTTTTCGCCATCCCCACCTAGGCATATTTAATGCCCACAGCTCACCAGAGCAAAGCAAAGTTCTATATTTGATTGGTTCTTGATATAACATAAGTTGTTTATATTTCTGTTTAATGTGGACTCTACGTAGGGTGTGAAGAGAAGCTAGCACACGATGCACAATAAATGACTGAACTGAAGGTTCTTTCATCCTTATACTGTAACAATAAGCTATCAGCTTAGATTTAAATGCGTTAATTTCTCATTTCTACAATAATACAAAGATGAAATATCCTTCAGTTCATTTTGATTAAAATAATTTAGTGAGCGAAAATCGAAAAACGATTTACACATAAAGCTGATCAATGGACATAAAAACATTCATTTAACTTGGGATCGAGTTTTTTTATCTAAAAACTTTGCTAAGAAAAAAACCGATTTTTCCAAAAACCGGGGTTTCGGCTGTAAAAAGCCGCTCGGTTAAACCGAAGATGGCAAAGACCGAAGAACCAGTTTCTTTGACGAAAAGCTGCCATCCCTAGGATCAGCCACCCACCACGCACACGACATTGTTGCCGACGTATCGCAAAATGTAGCAGCTGCATCAAAGCCAGCATACACGTTTGTGCGCCATGGATATAGCAGCAGCAACGCAACAAGCATACATGCTTGTGCGCCACGCGGGATGCAGTCGTCGAGAGGCGTATCATATTCGTAGACTATCAGCGCATGGCTATGAAACATGTACCCGCGGAGCGCAACATACCATAGTTAACATACGTCCACATAGTATCCACACCTTCGATTTACCCTGTGCTGCAGACTTTCTGAATTTTCCCAGGGGCCGGTCAGCTGAGCCGGGGCACGTCAGCTGAGCAGAGGCTTGTTTTATTCAAAAAAAAAAACAAATAAAATTTCCTTTTACGCATTTCAGAACATGGGTGTGTTGCCAAATCCTAATAAAAACTAAAAGATTGTATAAAACGAATTTGTTTTTCTGCAAAGTTTTTAATTTTTTGAGATCGGGTTATCCTAAAATCTCTCATCGAAGTACATGTTTATATTCGCGCCAATCCTCGCGTCAGCATAAACATACCTACTTGCTGCCGAAGGTTTATGGTTCGCTCTTCGCCTTCTGTTCGGTTTTTTCCGGAGGCTAGGTTGAGTGTGGATACTATGTGAATGTACTATACAATAGACGATGATGACGATGCAGTTGCTGATGCTAACGTCGCACATAACGTGACACAGATGCATGACGAAGAAGAAGATATGCGTCAGCATATTTGATGCATGCAAGCGGCGGATGCAACAAATTTCACTCCAGTCAGTCATTCATTCGCTCACTCGATAGAACGTCAGCGCATTGCAATTTCCTTAATACGACGTTTATAAAATAAATTTATTTATAAGGAAAGGGAACTTGTATTCACTTATCCCACTGTACACAGCAACAGGATTTCCAATAGCAGGAGGACGTGGAGCTTTGGTTCGCCCAGGACGACGCAAATTTCGCCAAGAGCCGTGTGAATTGACCAAATTCAACCTGCTAGTGGCAAATCCCGACACAAGGGCGATGCTTCAGGTGCGTAACACCGACATCAGAAAATAAGTATAGTGGCTCGAAAACGCTCTACTGTGCGTCTACGCGGACTCGCCCCGGCAGCTTATTCAAAAGCTCTGTAGTGAATAAGAGAGTTCCAATAAGTCCGTGAAGGACCGCAGCGATGTTCTGCTGCCTCGGCAGAGGAAGGTGTTGATTCCTGCCGAGAATGCCCTCGTCCGGAGACGCGTGAATGCGCTGGCAGGCTAGCATTGCGGTGTCGTGGGGCGGGTTCGTTTCCCCGGCACGAGGACTCACTACAAAACATTTCGCATTCACAAATTGCTTGCAGAGATCAAGAGGACGACCGAAGTCGCAAATGTGTAGATAACCTCCACGAAGGAATTACGACTTGTTGCGAGAACAAGTGCAACCTGACAAGAAAGACTAATGTGGGGGTGACCTCGTCCTTACCCAAATACATTCAGGGCCCACAAATGAAAGAGGGGCAACCGGGTGGTGGTGGAGCCCCTTCATGCCCACCCAACCGGAATAAATCCAATGTTAAACTGTTGAAGTGGCCAGGTATTCCTCTTCTGAGTGGAAAACTCATACAACTTGAATTATATGAACTTTCCCATCAGAAGGGGAGTACCCCGGTGACCAATTTATGTCATAGAATTATACAATTGAATTGCATAACTCGATGCCATAAAAAGGCACTTGGCTTGGGCCACTCAACCCATAAAGTCTCCTGAAACAAAAGAAGAAATTACTCTGTACCCGGCGGCTGGCTCATATTTTGGGGTGGAAGCCTGCCACCGTACCGGGTCCTATACCCGATTGGAAAAGACCGGGAGGGAAAAGACCGATTCTTCCAGTTTAATTCATCATTTTGTTTTTATTCGAACAACGCCAATGTAATGAAATTGATATATCTCCACAGTATGATTTTTCTATGGCAATCAGCACAGCAATTTACAACACCATATTGAAAAGCATTTAACCATCGAAAGAGGGAAATTGATATTAAAAGAAGATTAACATTAGAAGAAAATTCATTTTACTCCAATTTCCTGTATTATTACAATTATTGTGGTTAGCTCTTGTAGATGCCACTCTTTCACCCTTCCTACATTATGTTTCAAAACTTTTTACATGGATTTATACGAAATTAATCATTATTTCCTTTAAAAAAAAAAAAAAAAAAATTTATACGACGATTCTTCCTTTTTTTTTCTAAATAGACGGATGCATTGGGAGGACGATTGTCGTCCTATTACATTTTCATTTTGATCATTCAATAAATTAAATTTTTATATATATTCAATATAATTTGCTATGTGGAATAAATATTAATTTTTATATATATTCAATATAATTTGCGATGTGGAATAAATATTAATTTTTATATATATTTGATATATTTTTTTTTTTTTTTGTAAATTAAATAAATATATAATTATAAAAATGTTAAGAGGGTACTTACAGTACCTTTCCCTCGACGACGAGCGCTCGTTGACGATTTGGAGGTAAGCAAGTCCTGGAATTTTTGGTAGTGAAGAATCGCGTTCATATATCAAATATTAACACACGAGTATTAAGACATAGAATAGATCTTAAGGGTGTATAAAATCATCTAAAAATTCAGCTATCAAAGTGTAAATACATATAGACTTCCTTGGATATCAGAACCGTATGGTCTTCGAACGTGGTAATGCTCGCTGCTACTTCTTCTACTGCTTTTAATGTTTAATATTTCGTTTATATGCAATCCGTTGGTCAATATATGGATTGAGTGATTTGACTAATTCTTCTGGATCTAACTTTTCAGTTGATTTATCACTCCTTGTTGAACTATGTTTGAATACACAATGCGCCTTTTTGCATACAAACGGTGTGGTTTCCCAGAAACAGGAAGTACGGTCCCGCCGTTTCCCAATCAACATGTGCCGCTTCGTAATATGAAGATCTTCACCTCGGCCTTCCAACCACCTGTTGCACCCCACTTCGGGACCTAATGCTGATGGCTCATGGCGATATTGGCAGCTGCTATCATTTTTTTTTTTACAGGCACGGTCGTAGAAAAAGTAGCAATATCTGAAGTTTCCTTTTTTTTTTTTTTCTTCTTCTTTTTCCGCTGTGCATCCACAGGATGGTAGAAGATGTCTCTGCCACAAACCTGAAATAACGCATATTGAACTTGAAGTATCGAACAAAGACCTATAAGGTAATGGACGCGAAATGAGCTTATTTTCATCCATACTGGATTGCATGCAAACGTTCATTAAAAAAAAAAAAAAAAAAAAAGTATTCTGTGCATTTGCATTTGCCTATTTCATACATTTTGGTCTCGTCTGCTCCCACTCGTCTATTATTTACATCATTTTATTCAAGTGCGCTCTTTCTTTATCCCTATTAAATTCAATTTTATTACTATTTGGACTCTAGAAATCAGAGCCTGAGTTCGTTTTGCCAAATCATTCTAGGCCCCATATATTGGGCCAAACTGTTCTGCACTATTTACAGGTTTATCTAACTCCTTCCTCTATTCCTCATTAAAGCTAACGCGACCAACTTTAGCTCTTTTCATGATGTTAATTTTCTTTTCTCCTCCCAATACTCTTAAAAACACTTTGGTAATCAATCCCCTACAATCCCTTTCATAATTTATCATTCGACTCGCATAAGTATTAAAAATCAAAATTTTCATTCACGCCGTTTCATTCACAATTTGTTCCTTCATAAAGTACTATAAATCCAAAACGCGAATACATTCACACATAAATCAGGCACTCGCGCATTCCCGCACGGACTAACACACTTGTAGCATTTAACTATTTCACAGACATCGTTCTTCCCCACGTTCTTCCACTTGCTCACGTTCCCTTCTTCATTGATTGATGAATTGCTGATGTCGTTTCCGTTACCGCTTTGCAAACTTGGTAACGAGTTGGCAACGTAAGCGAAGGATCGACCACTTTTGGAATTGGTTTAATCTCAGGGCTAATTCCTTTTCAATGCGATGCAAATCGAAACGAACCTCATATGCGATTAGCTTGATGGCAATACCCGAAGGTACGAAACGCCCTGAACGGCCAATACGATGTGAGTAAGTCCCAGCCATACGTGAAAAATCGCAATTACTAGCAACATTCACAGCCTATACATCAATACCACGTGTAAAAAAAGATCAGCGCAGACTAGATTTCTGCATAGCCCCTGTCGAAACTCATGGAAAACACGATTTCTATGCGCCTGCGCCATGTTGGCATGGATATAGTAACAACAATAACCAAGTTCCGTGATCTTCTTAGCCAGCAATTCCACACGTCGCGTTGAATTGCAAAATATTATCGATTGCTTATTTGCAACTTAGAGAATAACGCATTAAGACGATGCACTTTTTGCTTCAAATGTATGAACTTTTAATGATTGAAATGTTTTAGGCCAATATAAAATTAAATTTTCATCCCTGTATCCAATTTTAGAGCTTGCTTAAGTATTTCGTATGTGGAAAATGAAACAGCTACCATGGGTGTTGCTCTTAAATAGTTAATTGACATTCCTCGATATAATCATCGAACGATACCGTTTTCACGGTAAATTAACGTTAATGTTTGCATCATTCCCATCCCAAATTTTGTTGTATCTGGGCTCATCATTGCGAGTTGCATTCTTCTTCTAGTAACATCCAAGGGATATGAAATTGATTGCGCAACAGCTCCAGCTAAGCCACCACATACCAGTTTTACAGGTATATGTAATACAAGGCCACCAGTATTCCTTTCGCATTTGTTGCATGCGTACTTTGGCAAATACTTCATGCAAAGAAATTTAAACATCTCGAAACAGTAGAATGACAGCCCGGCATACGGGACCATGCCTGTTAAAGTAGGAAAAAAAACCCTCTGTAAAGTGCACGTATTCCGCCTTCATTGCGGAACATTTCCGAAGCACGCTGCAAAATTTCAGTGTATTTGTGTTCTCCCATTACTTGAAATGCTAAACGAGCCCGAATTGTATCTAGCGGATATGCCAATGTAACAGCCGTCAGTCCTGCACAAGCTCCTGCTATAAATTTATCCGCGTGTACTACAAACTTTTAAATGTAGTTCAAACTGCGATAAGTACTTCTTGTACATTTCAAAGGATGTGAACTGCGTGGCTGCGTACGGAAATATCCTAATCATCTGTGCTCCATTGCCTTTATACAATGCCAAAATGATTCCTTCAATATTATGTGCCTGAGACCACTAAACACCCCTAGATGTTCGTAATGAGAGGAATGTGCTTGAAGTAAGATTTTTTATCTATCTAATGGCGCTACAGCAGTTTTAGAACACATCCCAGCAATTTCCTCAGCCAGAAGATTTTTCAGAACGGTTCATAGTTGCGAAAAGATTCAGCGGAAATAACCATTGTGGATTGATAAATGTCTATTTTCCACTAATTAAGTCTGGCTAAAGTTTCACAGGAAATACTATTACTAACATTTCATGAAGAAACAATATAAAGAAAGCCGATAAACTGTCGGTTAAGCTCAAATTTATTTTAAGCACGTTTAGGAAGTTCGATTCAATGTTTTCATTAATTCAGTTCGAGATCGGCGTAGCAGATCGGGATAAACAACAGTAATACACGCTTTATTGTCGCGGCTTACGACGAGCATCACCTTGGCGTTTCTAATAAATCCAATAACCACTAACGAATAGCGATACTCCCCTTTCAACGTAGTAAAACCCATACTAGATGCACAAAGTCTTCACTGCTTCCATTTGCTCTATGTTGCACACTTTCCTGTCTTCGTCGTCCCTTCGAATCGCTTACGCAACATAATTTGTGTCGCTGGCGGATTCGCACGCGTAGATTCATTAACTGACCCGAGCAATCTCTGGACACGCACAAAACAACCATTAACTGTCCTATACACTCGCACAACTCCAATTATCCAACTGTTGCCTCGAGTCTTTGCTAAATTGCGTTTTTGTCTCTGGCTTGAAGCTTACATGAACAAAAGATTTTTCCACAGAACTTCATAGCAATAACAATCCACCAAACAGTCCCTTTTCTTTTTAGTTCGAAAAGGAATTTTCTTGCAGTCAACGAAAGCAGGACAGGTGATACAAAGAGCGTCGAAGAAAATGAGATAAAACACAGTTTAGCTGACTGCCACTTACACTGCCCCCGTTCGTCCTAAACTACACTCCACGTTCTAACGTGTCCGATTTCCGCCTGCTGAGTCCCGCAAGCAGAAGTCACACTCTCGATGATACTATGACACGAGCTTGGATAACATCACGAGATGGGTCGATTTGCTCGATTACGGGAATGCAATAAGTACCGGTTTTCCCAGTACCGTTTTTCGCTCGTGCTAATATATCTTTACCACTTAAAGCAATTGGTATAGCCGCCTTTTGAATAGGCGACGGTTCCTTGAACTCATTCACAAAAAAAGAAAAAAAATATAGTCCTTAGAGAAACTAATATGAATTTACTCACGTTTTATTAGCACGTCTCCCTCGCCAACCATCCAAACATACTTCTCAAATGATCACCACAAGCACACAAATCACTTCACCAGATCCCTGTTGGCACTTGATCGGATCGGTTTATGGGAAACTGTTCCCTGAAAACATGTTCGAGGCAAACGCAATAACCTCGCTCGTACCATATGGAAATAGAAGTGCCATCTATGTGTGAACATGCGGTGGTGATAATGCACACTCATTTCGGTTATTTTTAAAATTCGAAATTGTTTATTTTTTTGTAGATTCGATTAAGTTTTCAATTGAAAGCAATTTAGGTTTATAATTATTAGGCGTAATTAAGGGGGAAATAAATCGAAAGAATAGGACAGGCACGCGTTAATTACCAACAAACAAAACAATTTTTAATTAATATTATGGTTGGAATGGGTAAAATTTGACAAATTTTGTGGGGTTTAAATGATACAATGATTTTATCGTTCCTATAATTTAAGGGGTTAACCGTTTCGTTCTAAGCATTTGCATACCGCATTACACCGCAATTAGTTAAATTATGTTCAAAAGATATTGAAATAAAATCACTACACATTAAAACAGTTTTAGAATTTTGTTTCCCGGGTGTTAAGTACAAAAGAAATTTTTCCCTTTAATTATTTTTCATGCGAAGAAAAAAAAAACGAGTGTCGCGATGAGGAAGGTGACTGAATGGTTACTCCTTATTGAATTGAGTTGGTGCTGTGTGCCTGTGTCAGCGCTGCTTTTAGAGCCATAGCTCCTAGATTACTACAGCTCCTTTCGGAGATCGAGCTGAGAAACCAACGCCCATCGCTGCTGCTCAATCAGATACGCACGCTTGCTAACGGAAATGTGTCCGACCCCTTCTTACAGCAAATGTGGCTGAACCGCCTCAATGTCACACTGAGGAGCATCCTATGAGCCAATGATGCCCCAGTGTCGGATCTCGCAACGATCGCTGATCGCGTGCACGAGGTCACCAAGCAGTCGGTGACAGCGGTTGCAAAGGACGACGAGCCGCGGCACAGCATCCCACCGATGTTGCGAATTTCTAGCGAGCTAGACAACCTATCCTCCGAATTTCGAGAACTCAGCAACCGAATGATGAAAATATAGGGCGCGCTCAGGACGCTGTCCAATAGGTCAATCTCACGACACAACTTACGTCGCACACAACCGACACAGTAGCAAGAGTCGTCAAAAAACCACACCAGAACGACCGACGAGCAACTTTGCTGGTACCATCCCGTAATGCTGACGGCAACCCTGCTCCCACTCAAAAAAACTAAACACCGATCGTCCACACGTAGTGACCTTCCATCGCACGATTCAACGATTAAGAATTCGCGATATTTCATGTATGCCACCAACCATCCAGGATCTCAGTTCTTCCAACACCATTTCAAGGTTAGTGGCCGTCAATGATTAACAAATTAAAACATTCATCAAGCGAGTGGTGAAATTGGACTTGGAACTTGCAACGCCGTTCAAGTGGACCTTCACGATAGCCGATGTAAGCTCTTCAATGATCGGAGCTGACTTCATCGAACACTATGGCCTCCTCATCGACATGAAAGGGAGATGGCTCATCGAGCGCACACGCCTCAAAACTTTCATAGCACCCATAGACAAAAAAGCCGCCCAGAGCGGATTTACTACCGATGGATATCAGTAACGAGCTGCGATCCCTGCTGTTCGACTACGTCACCCTTTCAGATAGCAGCTAATAACTGAGCACCAGGTGCACGACTACGCATCACATTCAAACCAAGGGACCACCGGTCAATCCAAAAGGACAAAGACTCTCCCCCAACAAGCTGGCCGCCGCAAAAGCCGCATTCAACAAATTTATCAAACTTGGAATTTGCCGTCTATCAAAAGGCGCATAGAGCAGCCCCTTGCATATGGTGAAAAAAGCCAAAAGGAAATTGGCGACCATGTAGAGGCTACCATACGCTCAACGCCCGCACAATCCATGAGGGCTATCCAATTGGAATCTTCCAAGAGTTTACCGCAGCCCTCCACGGAATGTCAGTCTTCTCCGTAATCGACTTGCAAAAGGCGTACCATTAAATTCCCCTGGAATCTAGTGATATATTGAAGACTGCCATCATCACACCGCTCGGATTGTACGAATTTATGTACATGACGTTTGGACTGTGCAACGCAATCCAGACGTTCCAGCGGTTTCTGTGCCAGGTGCTGCGAAGCTTAGACAACTTATTTCTTTATCTTGACGACATCCTGATCTTGCCCGACCAGCAGGCGCATTTAGAGCACGTGAAGCAAGTGTTGGACCGACTAGTCAAATTCGGTCTGATCATCAACACCCCTAAGTGCCAGTTCGGGAAATTGGAAGTCAAGCTCCTGGGACACGCCATCTGCAATTACGGATTGAAATCCTTACCTGAAAAAAGGAGGGAATTTCTGCAACGCCGAGGCCGAAGACCGTACACCAACTGAAGTCCTTCTTGGGGATGGCAAACTTCTACCGCAGCTTCCTCCCATACCCAGCTCAACACCAGCGTGCCCTACTGCAGCTGATTGCAGGAAACAGCAAACGTGCCTCTCAAGTGGACGGACGAAGCGATAGCCGCAGTCGAGCAGTCCAGGTCAGACAGAGAAAGCCCTGATCCTGGTCATATGTTCTTTCTGCGCCGTCGCCTCAGACAGGGGCATTGGAGTCATAATACAACAATCGAGTGGAAGAACCATAACGCCACTTGGAGTCTTCACCAGGAAGCTAACAGACTCCCAACGAAAGAACAGCACGTACGATCGGGAACTGTTTGCTATACACGAGGCAATTCGACACTTCCGACACATGGTTTAAGGCGGAGTGTTCACCGACTACAAGCCCTCGCAGTTCGCACTCAAGCATCGCTGAGGCACCAACGCCAGCTGGACTTCATATCGTAATTTACCACGGACATCCGATACATTCCAGGCTGACCTGCCATTTGACATTTGTCAAAATTAAATGTCATCCAAAGCGTGTTTCTTTTAGTTGAAGATTTGCCATTTAGAAATATGGATTGTTTAACAGTCGAAGAATGCATTAAAATTATTAAATTTTATTGTAAAAATGGTGATTCTGCTGTATCAACATTTAGGGGTTTACGAGCCGATTACGTTCGACATAATCGACCTACACAGCAAACAATTTCGAACACAGTGAGAAAATTTGAAGAGACTGGATCGGTTATTGATATTGCAAGGCCTGGCATCATCGCAACATTCGTTCTGCTGAAAATATCGCTGTCGTTGCTCAAAGTGTGGAGGAAGACCCGAATTTGTCAATTCCTCGACGTGCTCAACATTTTTGCTTGCCTTACGGCTCATTTTGGCGCATTTTGCATTTGGATTTGCATCTCCATCCGTACAAAATCCAAATCACTCAAGAACTTAAGCCTCAAGACCATAAACAACGTAGAATGTATGCGAATTGGGTGATTGAACAACAAGCCATTGATAACGATTTTTCGAACAAAGTTTTCTTAAGTAATGAGGCTCATTTTTCGCTCAGTGGTTACGTAAATAAACAGAATTGCCGCATATTGGGCTCTCAAAATCCTCAGGTGATCGCAGAAAGGCCTTTGCATCTGGAAAAAGTGACCGTTTGGTGTGCATTCTGGTCTGGTGGTGTTATTGGCCCGTATTATTTTTAAAACGATCAAGGAAGGGCCATTACAATCGATTCTGACCGCTATGGACGGATGTTAACCGATTATTTTTGGAGAGAAATTGAAGATTATGATCTGGTGAACATGTGGTTCCAACAGGACGGAGCCACAAGCCACACAACACAGGCTAATCGAACACTTTTGCAAGAGAAATTCCCAGGACGCGTAATTTCGAGATTGAGTGATGTCAATTGGCCCGCAAGATCCTGTGACCTGACACCTTTGAATTTCTTTTTATGGGGCTATGCAAAAGATCGTGTTTACGCGAACAATCCTCAAAATCTTGAGCAATTGACAACCAATATTCGTGAAGTTATGGCCGAGATATTGCCGGAAATGTGCCGAAAACTCATTGAAAATTACCTCAAAAGGATAGAGGCCTGTAAGAGGTCCCGTGGAGGACATTTGAATGATGTAATATCTCACGTATAGTGGCAAGGTTCAATTTTTATATTGAATAAAAAATTTTGTATCTATCTGAATACTTTATGTGTTTTCTTTAGCTTTTCTTTCCCAAGCGTAAAATAGATAACCCTATATATATATGTTCCAGTATCTCCCAGTACCTCCCACTCCCACATTACACTCAAGCATAGCTTAATTTTCAAAAAAACATTCTTGATTGGATTCGGGATAGGGGACTCCCTTTTCTAGCAATTCCTCTCCTTTGATAATTTTTGCAGGGAATGTGATTCCTATGACTCGGTGACGCCTTAAGGTATAGGAAAACAAAGCCTCGCCTAAAGTAATGTGTGAAACGGTTCTAGACTAGGTGCTCAGGTTGATTGAGGAGTTGTATCATAGGTATTACAAAGATATGACGCTGAAGGGAGTCTTTTACTGCAAGTGTAAATTGCTTTAACCTTCCTCCAATAAAATACAAACGATAGCTTCCACTTAACAAATTATCAAAGTCTGCTGAAGCAATTTATAGCTCAATCACTTTACAAAAGGATTTCATCCTTTCACATACCTAGACTTCTGAGTTTGAATAACTCTAATGAAATTTCTGTTTAACACTCAGTTATTGTGTAATTTCAATAGCCATTCCGAACTCGTAGAATTCCAACTTTACCAAACTGATACCTTGCTAACTTATTCCATAAGGATACCTTCCATTAGCACCTTTCCTTTGCATTCGAAATTAATTTAAACTTTGACCATACACAAAAGAGATTCAATCAAATCCTTTGCATCCAACGTAACAATAGTGAAGTCTGGCTCCTAAGTCTTAACCAATTCAACCAAGCACTTTGCTAGAAATTTGATATCCTATCGAATACCAGCAGTTATTGTCACATTCCACACATGAAGAAGCAATCATTCAGCATACCACGGTCCCTTGACCTGTTTCCTCTAAATGGGGCACGAGCAGTTGAGAAATGGGATCTGGACATTTCGATGGACATCTCAGAGGAATCGATGAATGAAATGGAATCGACTCACCCTTTACACATAAACGTTTAACGACAACAATGTCGAGCATCCCCTAATATGTAGTGCAATATGTTCCATCGAGCGTATTGCACGACCCTAATAAATCCTGGAAAATGTCTATCTGTCCAATTTGGCCCGTACTTCATTGGATTTGATACGATAAACGATAGATGTTTGCTCTAAGAGTGGGACGTGTGGGTGTGACAGAAGAAGCAAAATAATAAGGAATGTATCAAAAGTGATTCCGATAGAAAGCCTGAAAATAGGGACAGAAAACAGAAAGGATTTTCAATGATATCGATAATTTTTAGTCTAAAATGTTTTCAACCATTATAGGGGCCACCGTAAGCTAGTATTGATCCCTTGAAATTTCTGAATTCGAAAGTTTTCTCCTTAATCAACGTTCTCCAAGCAACATTTACGAACGAGTCCTTTTTTGCTGGCTATAGCTTGTAGGGCATAAGTTCAAAGAACCCTCTCACATAGAATATTGATTTGCTAAATTGATTTCTCATCTTCTCTGCACAGTTCTTCAAGACATCTCTCAAGTGCTGTCGCTAAAGTGGGTCCTTTACTGCTAGCTGCTGGTGTACGTACGTGCCTGCAAGGAAAAAGCATTAAACCTTAAGCCGTTCACCACATTTCCTTTTCTTGAGCGTCAAACATGATCATATATTTCCTTATGTATGCAATAAAATGGTTAGGATATGTGCAGGTTTCGAGAACGAACAACAACATATGCCATACTTCCTATTCCACACCAAAGGATACCTCTGTCACATCCATATCCTGTTCACCTTTGTTTCCACATTGTAATTTTCATTCTTCTACGGAGGAATCGGTAGATTTAGACAGTTTGTTGGTTGGTTGCCTGCACTTTATAGCCCGGCGGCTAAAGGAATAAACGAAATGAATGCAAACGAGAGTCCTGAGAGAAGAAATACGGTTAGAATGAAGGATTTATAAATTAATAATATACATCTGAAAGAATTTGCCAAGCTTGAACGTTCGAATTTTGCGCTCGGTTCAAAAGCAGCAGGTGAAGGTGATGTATAAATTTTCAAACAGAATCAAGCTTTTGCAACTGAAAATTCCTAGAAGGAAGTGGTTTGCTTTCAAGTTTTATAAATTGATGATGGCATGGAAGGAGCGCAAAGAGAATTAAATTTCAAACTCTTGTCGAGTGTGTGGAAGTTTGTTCATTATAGAATTATCAGATTTGGTTTTTGTGGGAATAAGGTGAAGTACAAAAACAGGACAGACATCCTTTGTAGATGGTGTGTGCAGCTTGCAGATTTTTAAAACTATTGCTCTCGACTTTCTTTGTCCTCCACTTCATAAAATCCTTTAATTAATACTTAATTGCGAAACTAAATCTTTCAATATTGTACTTAGCTAGTCGATATAGAAGCTGCATTGCGATATACCAGCATCCGTAATCCCTAGAGATCCTGTGAATGCAAGCTCCAAATCAAATCAGAACAAAGCAAAATGCCACAACTTCACTGCAGGCTCTTAACATTCTTTCAACTATTGAGGACATTAAATCTGATTAAAAGTTGCAGTGTCTAATTCTATTTATTCTTTCAGTCTTTTCGTGCTCGTATTTACTCAATTGGGTGTCGTGTCTTATCCTGGTGTCACAAGTGTTGCGTTGCTAAGCAAGCGAAGTTTTCATTTGAGTCTTAATTGGGTCAACTTTGAACATACTCGTATATAGTGCTTGTTACACACATTCCATAATCGACTGCAACGCCCTCTGCACTTTACCAGCAGCGAGTTGTAGGAGTGTGTTGATATGAAAGTGCAGCATAGGGAAAATAAAGTTAAGTGGGCTGGGGATTGGGAATCCTTCGTGTTGGATGGGATAGGTTATGATCTAATATAGCATAAGCTTTATGGAGCAACGAAATAGATGACAGTGTTATCATTGTGAAAAATGAAAAGGACGATTCGCAATGTTTTCAGTCTGATGAATGATTTGCATGTCTTTGAACATACTTTAGGTTACATACGATTATACTCTTCTAATTAGATCAAATTAAAAAATCCCCGTTGGCACCACTAGCCGGAAAGCAAAATTTCTCACAGGCACCCTTAATTTCAAAATGCAAATAATGATTTGATCTCCCGCCGCTTTAAAAGTCAAGTTCATGGATAGTTTTCTGTTGTATACTCGTAAATGCTTCTAATGTAAGCCATTTCAAACGCTTCCATGAAAACATATTGAACAGTTGTTACTAAAATAACAAGTTTCGCTAACCTTTTGACCTTTGGAGGCCGCCAATTTGTAATTTAAGCATATAATTTTGCATTATATTAAGGGCTATCTGTCTTAGTGTCTCATTACCCATTTTGCCAAATCTCATTCAAATCGCAGTTTTACTCTGGACAGGGAAAAGTATTCAGTTTTATTGGAAATGGCAGCTAAATATATAAAGTTTTTAATTTTCAACTTGTCTTTCATCATCCAATTTCCATAAAACGAACTTGTTTCATGAATCTATAATTTCAAATTTCATCCAAGTCCGTAAAGAAAAATGGCTACTAGAGGGCCGCGAAAATCTGAAAAAGGCTTTAAAATTTTGAAATTTGACACCTAACGTTGAATTTATTGTTCTCTAGATACTTAGGTATATTGCCCCGATCAAAACGCCAAGTTTCATTAACATCGGTTGAAGGATTTGATCACAACTATAAACACAATTTTTCAATTTTTGAGTGGCCGCCATTTCGCTTCAGACGGTTCATCGTTGAATTTGTTACTGTGAGCTTTGTTACATAGCTCAGTGAGCCTCTGTTTAAAATTTCACCAGAAAGCTTGTGTTTAACAGGATCAGTTTTTTCCTAGAATTCACCCGAGTAGAGGTAGCCACAATTACCTGTGTAAAATCAATAAATTCAACGAGGTCTATCATCCCCTCATTGTTCAGAACATGTAATTTGGCGTCGATTTCGTATTATAATACGTTTATGCCACAGATTTATTCTTGGATTCATACTTTAAGACTAGACACGTCTATAAACTTACTGCTGTGCTTGACAGACACGCATTAACTCCTAACAAGCGACAACGCCTGGACCTTTTCCATCTTACGCTATGCAAGCCCTTGGCCGCACTACTCTAGTCTCACATGTTATTGACGTTAGCGATAGCAAGCCAATAAAGCAGAGACACTACGCTATCTCGCTAGTGTACGCAGAGTTGGACAGAATGCTAAAGTTAAGGGTTATAGAGGAATCTTAAAGTGCCTGGTCCTCCCCAGTAACCTTTATGGTAAACCCAGATAAAGTTCGTCTCTGGCTAGACGCCCAGAAGGTCAATGCAGTGACCCTTAAAAACGAGTATCCTCTTCCACTCAGCGATTGAATATTGGGAAGGCTGACAAAAGCAAACTACATTAAGAGTCTCGTCATGAAGGATTCCTTCTGGCAAATTTCACTCGATGAAGAGTCGGGGGATAAAACTTCTTTCAAAGTGCCTGGACGACCAATATTCCAGTTCGTCACAATGCGAATTTTGAAGTGAGTCAAGATGACTCAGGTTACCTTTCCCGGGTTATCCTAGGATCTCCAGTATTCCTAGCTCGTCTCCGTAGTTTATTCTTCTTCCTTATCAGGAGCTTAATATCTTGAAGGAGTTCATAGGGGTTATGTTTCCTTACCGGAATTTGGGCTGCATTATTTTCCTTGGTAAATAGGATTTTGATGGTAAGTTGTGTCACCGACTGGAGACCGGAAAAGGACTAACCGAAGCAGTCGGGGTGTAGACGTGATGGAGTACGGTTCTTCCCCAATAAAGTGTAAAATCAAACGCCCGTGTATTATTTATATCCGATCCGCTATCGCAATTGGCCTCCCCTGACAATATCAGAAGTGGGATAATCCCAAAAATCGCGTCGGTACCGCGGGAAGTGAACCTGAAATTAGTGTCTATCGAACATTGTTCTTGATCGTGCAAGAACTTATTTCGATCCGTCGCCGCCATGTTCGTGCCAGAAAACTCGTCCGAACGCTACAACACCGACTCATCGTATCGTTACACAAATACACCATTTACGTGTTGCGCCATCAATCTGTGTGCGTGTAGTCGGCACCCGTCCGTCAGTGTGTTCCGCAACGCATCGCTCCGTCCGCGCATCTGTTTATTATCGCCATCCAACAGTCGGTAGAACTCCGTTCCGTCCACACACACACACCCCGTATCGTGTCGTGCTGACGACTTGTGTGTGTGTGAAGTTGAAATTCAACCGTCCGTCAACGTTAATCGTTCCGATCCGTATGCGCATCCGTTCGCCTTGGGCGTTTCAAAACTTTGCACTACTGTCCGCGCATCACTGCAGGAAAAGCAATCTGTCAGTCATCGTCGTTAACCATCCGAATCATCTGCGCATCCGCCGCTTTTGCTTGTCAACATCTCGCATCGTCTACGTATCCGTCCGACCGGCAACGCTATCAATCGTTCCGTCTACGCATTCTTCGTCATCGCCATCAAACAAGCGACTAAACTTGATGCCGTTCACACACACACACCCGGGATCGCGTCGTGCTAGCGACTTGTGTGCGGGGAGTGAAAGATCACCCATCCGGGATAGTCAAAAACAGTACTGGGTGCCGCTCGGATATTCGCGAGGGAAAAAACAATACTCTAGTCGATCTGTATATTCGCGAGTGCGAAAATCAGTACATTGGTCCCATCCGTATATTCGGGAGTGAAAAAAAAACAGTAACCCGTGTACCGCGTGGCAAAGGGGACACTCTTGTCAGATCGAGGGCAAGTGTGGTTTGCAATGCCGTTGGGAAAAATCGACTCATTAACCGCAAAACAACTCCATGCCGTGCTCGGGACGCGAAATCGTTCCACCGGAGGAACAAAAACGGAACTGGTAAATCGTTTGCTGAGTGAACTGGGCACGGACGAAATCGAGATGGACGACATCCTACTCGACCCGTTGTTATCGTTTGTGTCCCGTGCGGAATTCACCAAATTAAAGTACGAGATCGCCAACATTTCTGCAATGTTGCAAGAATTAGTGCAAAGTCGTTCGCACCCCAACCAGCAGCCAGTTGCCGCCGCCATTCAACCGAGTCCGTGCCGAACAACATCGATACGCCGTCCGATGTTGAGCAACCTGTTCGTCCGCCGTCCCCCGCCGAATCGAATGCCGCAAATGAGCTGATCCAGCCGTCGTTATGTGCAACATGTCACACAAGGAATCAGCCACCGCTACACCCGCTCGCCGCTAGAGTGCAATCGTCCACCGAAGGAACACAAACCGAGTTCCACGAGCCGACAGCATCAGCACTTCCGTGTGCAAATTCTGTGTTTCCCGAATCGAAACATGGGGTAGCGACGCCAGCTACCTGGGTTAACACCCAAATGCCGACCGTCCGCGAAGTGAGCGACATGCTGCCTGCGTTCGACCCGCCGTCTGAACTATCGCTTTCCGCGATACAATTTGTTGATCGAGTCAACATCTTGCGAACAATGTCCTCGTGGGGAGATGATTTACTCCTGCTGGCCGTACCGGGTAAACTCAAATCCACAGCGAAGATGTGGTACGATAGCCAACCGATGGCGCATGGATCATGGCAATCGCTCGCCATGGATCTCGTGAGAGACTTCCCAAATCAGTTCGACCAAAGCGACGCGCACGCGAAATTGATATCCACAACTCGGTTAACCGGAGAGTCGGTGGAAATGTTCTTCCGCCGAATGTGCTCCATAGCCCGACGCGGAAACGTGAGGGAAAGGGCTACAAATCGTTACATCCGATCGAATCTTCGGCATCCCGCACTGCAAAATTCTATCTCATGCATAGAATTTGCAACAACCACCGACCTATTAGTAGCGATCCGCCGTTTCTTTGCGAACCAACAGTTGCAAACCGACAAGCACAATGGTGGAGGAAGGAAATCACGAGAGGATCCGACACCGAAACCGAAACGAATCGACACCGACCGATCCACACCGCGAAAGGATCCGGTATGCTACAATTACTGGACACATTGCAATTAACTGTCCACAACCGCAGCGACGGGAGAGATCCCAGTGCCCCGAGAGAGATATGCACGCAAACGTTCGTCAGATCTCAACCGCACCACAACTATATTTGAAGACGTGCAACAAAAAAATCATGGTGTGCCGCAACGAAGTGGAAACGTTTGTTCATCCAGGGAGCGATCGATCTTTAATTCGACACAGCATTGCCCGCAAGTTGTGCCAAATTGTCGAAGGTGAACCCGTACTGCTAAAAGGCTTCGCTGGTGGGTTCACTGAGAGCAATCAACTCGTCATCGCCGATGTCACCATTGATGAGTGCAGACAGAAGGCTAAATTAGTAGTCGTGGACGACGACCTGTTACGAGACGTGCTATGCAGTGAAGACAGTCAACTAGTTATCCGATCTGGTGCGTGCCGAATGGAGAAAATTGATCCGATGAACGTAAATATCGGAAGCGAGCTAATTGAAACCGAACGCCAAGAGCTATACCAACTAATTAGTGAATATTCCGAATGTTTCGCTAATGACATATCGGAATTGGGTTGCTGCCGTAATATTGAGATGTGCATCCAGCTTAACTCAAACAACGTCGTAAATTCGAAGTCGTACAAGATACCGTTCCCGCATAGGGAAATTGTTCGTCAGATGACTAGCGAATTGCTCCGCGATGGAATCATTCGACCGACCGAATCCGAGTTTTCCTCGCCAATCGTCTTCGTCAAAAAGTCGAATGGCGAAGATCGACTATGTATCGACTATCGAGCACTAAACGCCATCACCGTGAAGCAGCCGTACCCGATGCCATCTGTTGATGAGCAGCTTGCCATGATTTCCGGCAATAAATTGTTTACCACATTGGACCTGATGGCCGGCTACTACCAAATCCCGATGGAAGAAAATTCCAAAAAGTAAACCGCCTTTATGACGTGCGAAGGAGCATTTGGATTCAACGTGATGCCTTTCGGTCTGGTTAATGCCCCAGCTGTGTTCCAGAAGGCCATCGCCCCGCTCATCCGTAAAATGACTCCTGGAGAAGCCATACTATACGTTGACGAAGTCATAATTCCGAGCCGTACCGTCCGTGAGGGCATCGAACGCCTACGATCGTTCCTCACACAGTTGAAGGAAGCTGGACTAACACTGAGATTATCGAAGTACAACTTCCTCGCATGAGAAACAACATTCTTGGGACACCGAGTAGCCGAAGACTTGCTGAAGGCCAGAGTGGAGAAGACACCAGTGATCGGAAGTTTCCTAACTCCGACTAATGTAACCGAAGTGCGCCGTTTCCTTGGACTTACGGGATTTTTCCGGAAGTTCATCCGCAGATATGCTGTGATTGCCCGACCTCTCACCGCATTACTGAAAACGTCATCGAACCCGATATTCTCTTGGAGAGAAGAGGACGAAGCAGCTTTCCAGACGTTGAAAACGGCTCTAACGAGTGAGCCTGTGCTTGCAATTTACGACCCGACCAAAACCCACGAATTACATACCGATGCCAGCTCAAAGGGCCTAGCAGCTGTGCTGATGCAAGAAAGCGAACCGGATGTATGGAAGCCCGCCTTCTTCTTTAGCCGTCAATGCAATGACCGAGAGAAGAATTTCCATAGCTATGAACTCGAAGTTCTGGCGATCGTCGAAGCCCTAGACCGTTTCCGACTTTATCTGCTAGGGAAGAAGTTCCGAATCGTAACCGACTGTTCAGCCGTAACCACTATGAGAGTATCCAACCCGATGATACCGAGAGTAGCCAGATGGCTTCTGAGACTACAGGAATACGATCATGAGATTGTACACCGTCCTGGAAATGCTATGCCGCATGTCGACGCGCTCAGCCGAGCACCTGTCGGAGAGCCACAGAACATCGCGAACGTAGCCGATAAAATCATGCGAATCGAATCCGAAGTCATCGATCGACCTGATGCCAACGCCGCCGTCGCCGCTGCTGCCGCTGGCAGTGCAATACTCCTCATCGAAGCTGAAACCGTTGATTGGGTTGCCGCTATGCAATCTAGTGACGTCGAAGTAAAACGAATCATCGATATCGGTCAAGGTGTAGAAGCCTCACCGCAGCAGAAGCAGTTGAAGAGCGAATATCAAATCAAACATGGTCGCTTATTCCAAATGATCGAAGGCCAGGGAAAATTCGTTGTTCCCCGAGCAATACGATGGAGAATCGTCAAGCTGTACCATAGTGACATGGGCCACTTCAGTGTTGATAAAACGCTCAACCGCATACAACAACGCTTCTGGTTTGCGAGAATGCGCAATTATGTGAAATCGTGTATCACGTCATGTATACAATACTGCTACAACAAGACGCTCACCGGGAAACCAGAGGGACGGATGCACTGTTACGATGTCAATCCAGTGCCTTGCCGTGTTCTGCACCTGGATCACCTCGGCCCGTTTCCGAGGAGCGCGAAGGGCAACACCCACGTTATTGCCGCGTCGGATCCATTCAGCAAATATGTGATCCTCAAAGCCGTCCGATCTGCCAAGAGTCGCCCTGTCATCGAAATGCTCAACAAGCTAACCGCATACTTTGGACTGCCGAATCGACTAATCACCGACAGAGGAACCGCCTTTCGTCAACCGAATTCGAAACATATTGCAACGATAATCAGATCGCCCATTCGAAGACCGCAGTCCGAGAGCCAATGGGCAGGTCGAGAGACTGAATAAAACCATCCTCGATTACCTGCGAACGTCGACGACCAGTCAGCGCGATTGGGACAAAGGAATTAAGGACTTACAGTGGAGCATCAATTCGATGGAGAACGCAACTACGAAGTTAAGTCACCTGGTGCTTGCACTCAACGACCACGAGCCGCCCCGATCCGAAGATGCGGCACAACCCTCATCAACGGCGGAAAGACGAAATGCCGCTGCACAGAATATCTTGCCCGAGCGGAATCGATGGAAGTCCCGATTCGACGAGCGACACCGAAGGCCCAGAACCTATGAGGCCGGAGACCTCGTAGTCATCGAAAATTCCTTGCCGTCAACCGGAGAGTCGAGGAAATTGAAACCACGATACCGAGGGCCGTACCGAGTCAAACGAGCCCTGAGATTCGACCGATACGTAGTGGAGGGTCTACCCAGGGAGGACCGCCCAACTTGAACATTCACATCAATCTTTTCGAGCGAAAAGTTGAAGCCGTGGTGTGAACCACACCCAGAAGTAGACGAAGCCGACGACGACGTCGAAGTCGATGATCCCGAGCTCGAGACGAGCCCAAAATCAGGAGTGGCCGAGCTGTCACCGACTGGTGCCGAGTGGAGACCGGAATAGGACTGACCGAGGCAGTCGGTGTGTAGACGTGAAGGAGTACGGTTCTTCCCCAATAAAGTGTAAAATCAAACGCCCGTGTATTATTGATATCCGATCCGCTATCGCAATTGGCCTCCCTTGACAGTTGTTCTATGCTTTCATCGACATCACTGGCATCTAAATGGCCACTCTCTCCTTATTAAATTTAGATCTTAACCTCACCCCATACAAATAAACTCGTGCTACACTTGAAACAAAAAGCTCAATGAAAAGAGGATATATGTACTATATATGGCGACTGCATTGAAAATTGTGTCATTTCATACTTCATGTATTGCCGCTTCCAACATTAGTCCCGATGGAAAATCCGGATATCAAGTGTAGAATCAAATGAATTCCTCGTATTCAATCTATAGAATGTACACACGGGTGCAGTTCATACTTGTATTATATACATAGGTAACACTCTCACCAATATCCTTATGAACAAACTACATGGCCACCATGTAACTACATCCTAGCATGTAAAATTGTAGACTAAGCTGAGTGAAATGCTTTTTAGAAATGCATTTCATTTGAAATTGAAAACGTACAATCATTGTTGTATGCATGATAGTTTGTTGCTTGATAGCCAGAGAAAGTGCATATTGCATTCAATCGTTTTTCATCAAATTACTTACAGGTAAAAGGATTTTGCCTACTCGCTTGTCGCTGGTAAGCGCGCGGTAGGGAGAATCAAATTAAACCATGTTGATAGGATACTCGGCTCTAGGATCTTGCATATTCAGGTTGAGAGAAGAGAGCTTTTTCCATGTAATTAAATAGATAGCGGAAATTTCATTAAAATGCACATCGACTGTCATTAGTTTAACATATACAATTTTCTATTTACGGGATGATAGGAATCAGTGGTAGCTGAAGTATTTTCGAACTTGTAGTATTTGTTTCATTGAATTGATGGTTTTGTTTAACACGGTCAATTGAAATTGGAGCTAAATATTTATATCCATAAAGTGATATCAGTAGTAGGATTGCGTTTTACTCCTTTTTAGGGTAGTTAACGTTATTCGCAAATTGACAATCTGCTTGTAAGGAGTCATTTGCTTCTAATAGTCCTGTAATGATAAGCTCCTAGTTTAATAAAAAAAATCCCTCACTAACAACAACGTAATGATGCATTCAGCATACCTCTTTCATCAGCTCCACTCGAGCATAACATAATTTTCCACTTTTCTTCATACCTTGAAGTATATTTTTCAAAGCTAATAAGATTTTCCGCTGTATATCCTTCACAGTTGTGCGATACAAAGTTTCTCACATCGCCAGCAGCGTCCATTTGCACAAAACAATGGGAAAAAACTAAACTATGATCCTTGAAAAATATTCTATCCTTTTACTATGAAATGATATACATTTGTGTAAGTATATTCTTTCCATAAATCCTTGAAACGATATTCCATATTGCTGGTTCTAGGAAGGTTTCCTGTTTTAGCATTGCAAACTTGGTATGGCTTCAAGTCGATCCATTTATCCGTTCAGCATTAAAGTTTTCGAAATCCTTTCTTTCCTTCATTCCGTTTATCTTCATCGAGCACCTTTTCTAATGTACACTCCACATAGTTTATGAGATAGTGAAAATTGTAACGGTAGAAAAAAGTTATATAGAGTGTAATGACCGATTTTTATTTCTCGAGAATCCTTTTCTTTTACAGTTGAGTGAAAACTGATTTTGTGCTTCCTTGCAATCATGTAGAAAAAGAAAAATATTTTTCATCTATTTATATCCATACATTCCTTTTACGGAGTGGAATGTATACTCGTATGACGATGGGGTGAATGTGCCGTTTAAATGCGTTGAAGTATGAAATATGGATAGTTGTATTGCTTTCACATATGATGGGTGCTACTGCCCAAAAGCTATCACATTCATAATGGACTGAACGCACCTGGAATAATAAGTACAGTACATACTGGAGCTCCAGGGGATGACTCAATCGAGTGAGTACATTTTTAAGAGTGCAGGGAAAACTTAAAGTTTTGTTCACACAGTGCAAGTAAATAAGCTGCGAATTTTCTTCAACTTACAAATTTTATGTAGATGGTATGGAGCCTCAGCATTAGTTGATAATAAATAAATAAACACATAATCATGAATTCTTGAAAAGCAATAAAACTCATCAGAATCCAATTACTGTGACTTTTGACGAAGATGCTTTTATGTTTCCGATTCAATAAAGATTTTTCATGCATAATATGAACCAAGAAGTCTACTTGCCATTAAAATTATTTTACATTATAAGCTTACAAGGATTTCCTAAAAAATGAAACTCAATCATCAATGAATACTCTATTTCGCTATTTAAAAAATTAAAGTTTTCCTAAAAATCTACAAAAAAAAATTTTGTATGATCTTTTGGTAGCAACCTCGTCATACAATACCGAAAATAAAAAAAGCATTTCGAAAAAAAGAAAATGCGCTTAAAAAGGGTGAATTAAAATTTGTGGAATCAAAGCAAAATCAGTTTTTCCCCGATGTTATGATTGATTAATAAACTCTCGACACCCTGGGTACTGTCACTTTTCTCGTGCCAGACCCATCCATTGCGAAAAAGAAACAATTGGTGAACATCTGCGATCTTTTTTAAATTAATAAAAATTGCAGAAGATGGCTCCTGCATGTAACAAGAATATTGGTAGGGGAGCATTCGAATTGAATGTTCAGTCGGTTTTGAGCGTAGGTGACGAGTGGACGTTTATTTTAACCGAAAAAGGCAGGAAAGCGTTAAAGCTCTAATATTTTTGGTGTTCTGAAGACGGATCAGACAAAAGTTTACAAAACCGGTAGAAAAGTTTAGTTTCGGTAAGTTTTTCGTTGGTATACCACGTGCTTTTTGTAACGTACTCACTTGTGCGCCTCAGGATCGAACTACAGTTTATGCTAATATGATGGGTTTTTTATTTTTTAAGAAGAAATCATGTCGCGTTTTTTGACGGATGAAGAGATAGTGAAGCTCTTGAATTGCAGTAATGATGATCTCTCCGATAACGATGTTATAGATTTAGTGCCGATCAAGGATGCTGCAGAAACCACCATCTTGGAATCAGAAGAGAAACAGGACGATGTAATGAAACAACTTGAGGATAGCAATCAAAGAATGTTATGGCTGTCGAAGTTAATGACTCCTCGTGGTCCGGATATTTCTAATGACAAACTGCAATGTGAAGGAGCTTCAGAGATTAGTTGTCTATACTCCTTTTTTAAGTATTTAGACGTCGACTTTTGGAAGTCGGCGGCAGATCAAACAAATTTATATTCGGCGCAGCAAAAAGACCTTCGAGCGGTGAAAACAAGTCAAGTAGAAATGATCAACTTCACTGGTGTACAAATCATGACGGGCACGCTAAATAACCCTCAAGCGAGATTGTATTGGAGAAGAGACCTTGCTGTGCCCGTTATAAGCGAAACTATGCCGCGCGATCGCTTCTTCGAACTCTGAAACCACATTCATTCAAACTTGTTCGTTGATAACACTACAGAAAATCAAAATGGAGACAAGCTCTGGAAAATCAGGCCGTTATTACCTAAAATCCATCGAAAGTGCCACAGTCTACCTCGGTCAAGAGCAGGTGATATCAGTTTCAGGAAGATGTGGCTTTCGTCAATATGTGCCGTCGAAACCTAATTCTTTAGGGTTGAAAAATTTTGTTTTTGCTGTGAGGGATGGTCTTCTATTGGACTTTATCATTTACGTTGGCTCTAACACGGTACCTCCACAGGACATGACCAAACTTGGCTCAGGTGGAAGCATCGTCTAACTGCTGTGCCGGATGATTGATCAAGATTCTGTTTTGTACACAGACCGATTTTTCACAAGTCTGAGACTTGCAGACTATTTGAACGCAAATAAACAGAATGTGTTCATCACAGGGGCAGTTATGAGTAACCGGTTTGGTGAAGCTTCCAAAAAATTGAAAAATGACAAGCAACTCAAAAGTGGCGAATGGGATGAGCAAGTGAGAAGCAATGCGAATGTCTGTGTTTTGAAGTGGAAAGACACTAAAGTCGGTACTATGCTATCCGAATGCGCAGGAAGTGCACCAGCTGAGACCTTTAAACGATGGTGTTAGCAGACAAAGCATAAAATAGACGTGGCACAGCTAGCCGTGGTTAGGAATCAAAACAAATGCATGGGCGGAATTAACCTAAGTTATAGGCTGATCGCTTATTATCGCATTTCCATGCGAAGTAGGAGCTGGACAGCTCACACTTTTTGCTATTTTATAGATTTATGCATCGTCAACTACTGAATAATGAATATACGGTGTTGCGACGAAGAAGGAGTACCTGCCTGTCTGATGGACTTCAGGCTGAATGTTGCCATGATCAAATATGAGGGTGGAACTTTCTGCAACCAGGCATGAGCAGAAAAGCTACCGAAAAACAGGCAAAATCAGACGCAAACGAGAAACCACAAAAAAAAACATCGGATCAACGTACAACGGCCGAAACCAGAAATACGGTTTGATGGAATCAAACATCCGCCGCAATTAATGGAAGACAAGTACGCTTCAAAATGCAGGCATCAAACATGTTCGTCCCGTTGCCGAACAATTTGCAGCAAGTGCAACGTGTACTTATGCAGTTTAAAAATAATTGCTTTGAAATGTATCACACGGAAAAATGAGAAATATTGAAAATTGTCCACACAGATAAACATAAACATACACATTTGTGTACCTTCGTATTTCAAAAGAAAAACTATACAATTTATACAAATAAACGGATGCGCTTTTCATTTGAACCATTTTCTAAAGGAGGAAAACTAAAAATACCAAAACTTTTGCTCACAGCGGTTTTGGGTCTCAAGAGGATAAGTTACTGTTACTTAGTCTTCCAAACGGGGAAACTAATTTGGCTCCGATTCCATAAATTTTATTTCACATTTTTTAGCGCATTTTGAAGTCGGTTTTCTCTTTTTCGAAAAGTTTTTTTTGACTTCATAGATGAGGGGTCCCGGCTAGTGAGGATTAAAGTCCGAACTGTTAAAATTATAGAAAATTAAATTTTTCAAATTCAAGTCTCAAAACTGGCATTGTTTTGTGAAAAAATGCTTTTTTCACAGCAGCTTAAAAAATTTATTTAGCCACATAAATATTAAAGAAAAAAATGGTAAAAATTATTCTTGGCTTCTCAAAAAAAATTTCAAATTAAGGAATTTAGTATAAAACTGGGAGTCTGATATTTTTTCACCGCTAGGTGTCAATCGGTATGTCGTCGATATACTCTTCATCATCCTGATCACCTGAAATGAGCTCTCTGGAACGAGGTTTCGATAGAATGTTTGTGATTCCAGATTCACCAGAAATTGCGAGAAATGAACTAAGTCGTTAAATTTTGCCGCTTTTAAGGCTACTTTTCCGTTGTATAACTTTTGGAGTCTTGGCTCTTGTTGGCTCAATCTGCCAGATCGTCTTCGCGATGCTGAGTTTGGTTTAATTACTCCAGAATGGTAACTACTGAAGAATGAGGGTTTGTAGTATACGAGTCGCGGATGGTCTATTTCGATAATTAATGTTCTGATTGGTCGAGTTGGCATCTGACACTTTTTTGTATGCGCTGCTCCCAAAAATTCTGCCCTCAACGCAGTTAATGACTCCAAAAAGGAATGGCTTCGCTCGGGAGTTCCGAAGAACATCAAGCCAATCCTCCGGCGTTTCCGTATAAGTAGTTTGTCGCACTAAAAGAATGTCCTTGGATTGGAAAATACATCTTGATGCAATCAACGCGTTTCTTTTCATGGAGCATGTAATGTAAGTAGCGTATTACGGTGAAATTTTTGTTTATTGTCCTCCGCAAGAGTCGCAAAGAAGTAGGAGCTTCTTCACGTTCATGTCCAATTCGTCGTTAAAGAAGTGTTCTACATAGAGCATATCTCATCAGCTCCTTTATGAGCAACACTTTCACCATTGTAGAATGTCAACAATGAATCTGACAGCACATGGATGGTAAAAGTGATGAAGTTGGGCTGCCTCCGATAATAGACATCATATGTTGTGATGTTGGGTGTAGGTAGATTCTTCTGCAAGTCCATGAAAAAGGCTTCAGTTTCTGCGGACCAACGAACTTCTTGTCTGTATTTTTTCTTAAGAGAGTAAAACTAGTCACTCCTGGTCAACGGTAAATTTTTTCTTCCAATTTTTTTTGGGTCAGCTTTGAGCCTTATGTCAATACTTTGTCTTATTTTTTATTTAAAAGCCGTCAGGCATTGCTTTGTTGTGGGCGCAGACGCTTTTCGACTACTTCGAGTAATCTTCAGTGTCAAAGTCAACGATTTTTTTCGTTTTGAAAAGCCGTCGGCCCTTGCTTTGTTGGGTGAGCAGACGTATTTCGACTCTTTTAATTATCTTCAGAGATACTGAAGATGATTCGAAGTAGTCAAAACGCGTCTGCTCACACAACCAAGCAAGGCCCGACGGCTTTTAAAGGAAAAAGAGAATGGGCCCGCGGATATCAAATAAACAAAATTATTGACTACTTTGTCTTATGTTCAGTTCCGGACGTGAAAGTTCTGCTTTAAAGACATACACGTACCTTTCCTTAGAAATTCAACAGATATATTAAAGTTTACTTCAAATATTTCTGGGAACGTAGTATATCCGAGCTGAATGTTAAGACTTGCCTCAGTGCACATGCGATGCAGTTAAGCCATATTAAGCTCTTTAGGAAGATACAATTTACTCGAGTCTTGCAGGACATAGTGTGATTTTCTACACTTGAACGACCTTATGAAGTCCTTGGTTTTACTTTTAGTCTCTTCAGATAGTTTTTTAGCCTGTTGCCATGTTTTCCATGACCGTCATATCTTGAAGTGCCATACTCTCTTAATATTTTTTTAGTCTTACACGACGCGGTGAAATGCGATGAAGCGACAGAAATACTTGGTAATAAACCTATACATCCTGTAGTTTTTTATAAAGGTGATTACGGAGGCGGTAGCAAGAAGATGCCAGATTGAAATTCGCCTCGTCCTCGCTCAGGAGATTGCGCCGATGTTTGACTGGCAAAACAGTGATCAGCCCACTCAAATAATGATTTTGTTCATTGCAATCTCCAAGTCGATTGAAATAAAAAATTATGCATTTTGTTCCATCGATAGATGTGATGGTGAAAGATTTAAATCTTTTACACTCACAGCCTTCACCATTGTCATGAGTTGTAGCTCGACATTTTTTCAGTACGTCAGTCATCTTTCCGGTCGTCTTTCGTTTCATGGTATCAGATTCACATAAATTGGCACCATGTCTTTCACTGTCGACATTACCGTCACTTAAATCACTCGTTTTGATGGTTCAAAAAACAAAATCAGTAGACACTTACATAGGTAAGTAAAGACGGGCAGATGCTCAAGATTGAACTGAATAATATTGTGCACCAACTGATAAGACTGGGATGGGGACACCGATTTGCATATATGGATAGTGTACTGGACTCTGGGTGTGTCAGTAATTGAAAGCCATAATACCTAAGGCAAACTGGTCAAAGTAGACACAATTTGTATGGGACTGGAACTAAAGTAAACAAAATTTCTGACCCGAGCCGTGGCATGATTTGAGCAGGAGTAAGAATAAAGTTGACAACAATCGATTATTTGTTGATAAGAATCGATCATAAAGTTGGCAAGGATCGAGTATTTGTTGACAAGAATCAATCATAAAGTTAAGAAGAATCGGTTGTTTAAACTTTGGATCCTGTTTCTTCTTCTCCGTAAACACATGGACATTGCCTCTATCATCGAAACTAAGAGCTTTCGAACTTGGTGGTTTTCCAACTGATTTTCCTTACCTTGTTAGTTATTCGCCCGTCGTCCATTTATTGCACTGGGCCCGCCTATTGCAGCTTATGGAGTTTCATCGCACTGAAGGCCTCTGAATCATCGACTTATTCATACAACTTGCCATTGTATCCCATTGGCACTTGTTTGGCACTTAGAATGCACCTCAAGACCTTCCATTCGAAATAACGGATGCTCAAGATGATATACTTCCAACACTTCTCAAGATCTTCCCTGGCGGTAAACTGTTGGTCATCTCGTTCTAAACCCAATTCCAGTATTTTTCAGTGTCAGATGTCAGCCTACCCTCTAATATTCTGTGCGGTTTAATAGGATGTACAAAGTAGTGATGTGCCTATGGAATGTTTTCTTAGCAATTAAAAACTGCTACGTTTTTTTAGTGTGTTTGCTTCCGAAAAGACCCTGGACGTATTCGGACGCAAAGTTCTCAGGAGGATATATGGCCAAGTAAAGAATGGAGCAGAGCTACAATGACGAGTTATATAATCTTTATTATGATCCACCTGTATCCTCTCGTGTAAACTACCATGGGCAGGGCATATGGAGAGAATAGAAAAGCACAGGCTCCTCAGAAGGACGTTGATGGGTGGAATGCAAGAGAAATGTTCATTTGGGAAACCGAGGAAACAGTGGAAAGATTCAATCGATGAAGATAGCAGGTCCCTGCTTAGTATTCTAATTGGCGCAGAACGCGTCGATTGGAGGCGACTACTACCGGAGACAAAGGTCCAAATTGGAAGCTATACATTAAATAATAATGATGGTCAGAAGGGAGAAGTGGAACCGAGCGAGACGAGTCGTAAAACCTAGTAAGGAGGGAGGTAAATAAGAAATGAAACCGGGATCTTATGATGATTTTTTTTAATAAAAAAAAATACTGGGTCCATTATGAAAGTGATGGAGATGATTTTATTGAGACGTGGCTACCCATCGCAACTGGGTAAAAAGGGTCGAGAATGGTTTGGGGGGATCCCCTTCCAATGCAGCCGGCCGCCAGTTTCCTCCGAGATGATTTGAGTGGAAAGCCGTCCCTCCGCGTAATGAAGCGTTCGCTTGAACAGCAATACGCCATCAAATTTTGTGTACAGCTTGAAAAAAAATGTAACCGAATTATTCCAGATACTTCAAGAATGACTGTGTTTTAAGGTCACAGTCCGGGAGGTGAACAACGGCGAGAACCGATGTAAACGTATAACTAAAAGAGTGTAAAGATCTTTTATTAGAGTATTGAAACACCAAATTTCAGTGAATTTTACTGGGAAAAACCTTATGCTTACAAGCCCTACTACTCGTATTATTTATTTATATAGATTTCGATTTCTAAGGTTTTTATTATTTTTGTAATTATAAAAACCTACTACCATCATTTTGTCACCTATAAAATGTACACTTGCATCAAAAGCCAATAGACTGTATGTTACATCAAATGTTGAAAATGGGGAATAATTTAATTTACGTAATATGCTCATTTCAAATGGCTGCCAATTTATTTTATGGTTGCTGATAACACTCATCGAACCAATTCTCCAATATATTCATGATATCTTACGATTATATTCAAGAAAATGTCGAATTAATAAATAATGATAGTACTAACAAAGTTCAAAGTATTGATGAAAAAAAAATTGTAGCACTACAGCCCCTTTTGGGCCTTCACTTAGAGAGAGAGAGAAAGTTAGAGTACCTCATTATCATGATCGAATGTTTCAGCACTCCACAAAGTGATATGGTCAGTACCACGCTTTGGCCGTGTGTCCGTTCACCCAGCTGCGACGCGTTCTGATTTTAAACCAGCACGTATCATAACTGAACAGGCTTATAGTCCGTCCGAAGAATCACTCGAGCTAAATGCCTTTGTCGCAAACGAGAGTCGAACCAGAGACCTTTGGCGTATGGGATGAGTACTCTAACCACTACACCACGTGGACTACTCAAAGTATCAATAGGGTATTGCAAAACAAAATTATTTTATAAACGTTCTTAAAAAATCAAATAAATTTCAGCTGATGAACTAATTCGGAGTTTGCAGACTACGCAGTCTTCGCCAATCAATTCAACTGATTGCTTTATTGCTCCATTCAAAATGCCTGGCGAAATCAAGGAGAAACACTACGTCTTCGACCGTCAACTAGATAAAACGAAAACCTGATGTCATTCTGCAGTCCTATTCCCGATACATAATCAGCTGATACCGCCCAAGGAAATAAGAACATTTAATTGGAAACTAAATTTATTGGATTCAACAAGTCTATCTATCGCATGACATCACACTGGTCAAAAACCTCAATGAGACACCGCTGACGTACTCCTCGGTATGGTCTGATACATTTTTATCATCACCTATAATATTACGAAGACGTATAGGCAGATTTATGCGCAAAGAGGAAACTGAACCTCATATAATGCCAGCATTGAAATCTGACCTTTAATAAGGAGAATTTCATTACGATCTCATATCTTCCACATTATCAAAGTTACTGAAACACACCAATGCATTGGTTGATTGACACCCATGTTCAGGCTGACCTCTTTGAAACTATTTGCATTTCATGGTGCAAATCACGAATTTATAGTTATCTCATAGTAAAGACTTGAAGTATCTTAAAAAGTTTCAGTTGTAACTTCAAGCAAAGAAAACAAACGTTTTAGTCTAATTGATCTTCGCTCCATCAACAAAAGCCATCGTTGAAATACCACCAGAGTCAACAGAGTGGTTCACCTAACCTTAAATAAGATGTGTAACCTAGAATATCCGACCTTGAGTCTGCCCTGCCAGAGCTGACTGTTAACCCGTCGATAACCCCTGAAGACCTACACTCTAGCTATAGCTTGACGACTAGTATTACGTTCTTGCTGGTGGATAGAATGTTGAAACATAATACTAACATACAAACAGCTCAAATATTCAATTCCGTTCAGCCTATCCAAACGAGTCCTTAACCAATATTTCTGCGCTATGCCCTAAAAAAAATCAAAAAAATTATTAAAATATTTTTTTTTTATTTTTAGAATGAAGTCTGAGGACAACTACCACTGTCAAAGATTCAATCACACTAGACTATGTTTCTACTTGTAAACTTAGTTATACTTGCACTCATTGCTATACATATATTGTCACGTATCCCAGTAATGTCACGAAATACTGTAGCCACTAACATAAAAGCTATTGCTTCACCATTTACTGGGCAGCAAATACCATCAAAAACACTCATCCAAAAAAAAAATGCCATTGAGCCATCTTTCAGTCTATGGGCTTCACTAGTAGATCTAGTAAAGAGAAAGGCAAAAACACATTTTTTTGGAGCATATACGAGTAGAATGCTTAACGATGCTACAAAGAAAAACAAAAACCCGCTTCTCGTATCGATGACATCGTTTTGGCAGACGCAAAATGGGTTACTATACTCGATTGGAAGATTGGCTATGGGACGAAAGAAGCGAAAAACCGCATTCTCACTTGGTACCAAATTTTGGCAGTTTATGGTGAAGCTTTTTGGACTTTACAATGCTCCAGAAGCATTCGCATGTCAGTGGAAATGTGTGTTACTGATGGAATAAGTGCTATGTTGGAAGACCTGCTTCGTATACTCGTACATGGGCAACATTACCACTATAGGAAGAACGTTCAAGAGCAACTAGAACAAGGTATTCTCAATCTTGCGACTGGTGAATTTGAAAGTTAAAGCCGATAAGTTCAACCTTTTTGAAGCTGAAGTAAGATATCTAGAGCACGTCATATCACCAAGCGTCGAAAAAGCGAGTATTAAGAAAAGTAAAGACATAGACGTTACCGAAATAGCTAAGTGACTCCATAATCAAACCGAAAAAAACTATCCCTTCATCTGTAAAGAAAAATATCAGGCAGCCTTCAAGACCCTGAAAAAGAACCTACGTGAATCATCCTTGCTAGTATATTGAAAACTCGGAAAAATATTCGTAGTCCACACTCATGCGAGCAACAGTGGGATTAGAGTGAGTTCTCTTAGCAGGTTGACGGTGCAGAAAAAGTCAGTTTGTATTACAGTCGAGTTCTTTTGAACTGTGGAAGGAATTGCTACGTTACCAAAAAAAGCTCCGCAGAGATGGTGGCTATACTTCGAAAACCCCGAAGGACAAGTTATCAGGTGGATTGAAAAAGCAATAGTCAAGCGACTACTAAAAAGTTGATCGGAAGTATGGAGTTCATAGAATAGTGGACGCTGCGTCCCGTCGCCCCTATTTAGCTTAATACAAGTTACCTTGGAGTTAAGGAAAAAGAGATAAACGTGGATATGCGAGATAGAAATTGTCACTGGTTGATCACAGGAGGCTATTCGGAGATGCCCAACTAGTTAGACCAGTGGGCATCATGATGAAAGAGCCTATAGATATAATGCGCCCTCTTGAATAGCTATTGGACCGAATGAAACCCTCTTCATGCAAAGGTTAAAGTGTTAAAGCGGAAATTGGGACGATGGATCGCTCCTCATATAGGATGCAAAGTTTTACCTAAAGCTGCTACTGGACATGTCTATAATGAAAACGTAAAGGATTGGTGTGGAACACGTTTTTCTCCAAACGGCTCAAGCCAAAGACAAGAAGCAAATGCAAACCTATAACGGGGGGTGCTGTTAGAAAGAATTACCTTAGGGATTGCAAGTCCTTTCCAGAAACAAAATTTCGAAAAGTATATACGCTGGTGGTGGCTGGTTACTTCATCAAGTGCCCCGATTCTTCTCCCAGCCAATGTCATATTTGTAAAGAGTTTTGGTTTTTAGGCTTATGTGAAGTTTTGAACATTCTCTAAACAGCCTCAAACCACCTTGGAATATACTAGTGAAGCAAAGCAACGGTTGAACTAAATATAAAAATTAGTACAGTCGAGTTGGCTACTGAGCGTATGAAAATACAATACAAACGTATTAAGTTCCAGAAAGTGGACTTGATGTGGTTATTCATAATGTTGGGCGCATTGATCACCAATAGTTTACACGAAAAACAAGCATTCAAAGCAACGAAATCATTACGAAAAATCTTGAATGTCCCCCTCAAAAATCGTTACGAAACATCATGGCTCCTTTTCTTGCAGTTAGAACAATCGATACAGTGCTAGAATGCGCTCGTAAAAATTAGTATAATTTCTAATTTTAGTGTACGGATGGGAAAAGGCCTAATAGAGATACATTTTATTTCAATTGAAATAGCAGACATTTGATTTTGTTGGAATAAAAATTATGGCCTGCGTACTCGTAGGTAAAACGCGTAGTAATATAAAATATACAGGCATTCCCACCAGCGAATAAATTTAAGGAAACCCGGTACCAACGTAGCAGTTAGGATAGCTGAGTTAAAATCTTGAAATTAAATTTATCAACTAATTCATTCAAACTTTTGACTAAAAGAAGATTATGTAATTAAGGGCTTTCCAATAAGTGGTGTTATTTTGAATAGCCCGCTATTTCGGTAGATGTCACCTTTGAAGCTGTAATTTTTGACATTTGACAAGTAGAAACTATGCCATTAATAAAAACGGAACGATACACGCTTTAAAAACGCACTGAAATTATAAAAATTCACTATAAAAATGGTGAAAATTTGGCAGAGACGGTTCGTAAAACTCGAACATTTTTGAGTCGTCGTGAAGCACCTTGTCGGACCGCAATACAGAAATTGGTGGAAAATTCGAGCTGTTGGGACAACTTAGTGATGTGAAGAATAAAACCCGTGCACGTCACTCAAGAGCAGCCGAGAATATTGCTGCTATAGCCGAAAGTGTTGAAGAAAACCCTGGTTTGTCCATTCCTCGTCGTTCTTTGGAATTAGGCATTCCACAAAAGTCATTACACCGTATTTTGCATAAAGATTTGGGTCTTAAGGCTTATAAAGTTCAATTAACACAAGAACTCAAGCCGGTCGATCATCAACAACGTCGTGTCTTTTGTTTTTAATTCAAACACGTATTCCTCCAAATTAAATTTTTTTGAATTTGTATAAATTTGATAACTATGCTCTATGTGATCCTAAATTTGGAGTAATGCAGTTTCAATTTTTAATGAATAAATTAAGCTCACGTAAAAGAGAGATTGTATTTCTGGTAGATTTGAAAATTTAGTTTGAAAATTTTGCCCTTCAGGATTATACACAAACAGCTGCCCTTTTTTATAATTGTTTGTAGTAAGGGATTGCGCATCTACATTATTACTAAACTAAGACTGTAGAGTATTTTGCTTGAAAATTAACCAAATTTACAGTGGTTCGTTCCTTCAAATTTATCCATTCTACGAATGCATTAATTCAACCGAACATATTTTGCGAAGCAATATGCATTCCGTCATATCATTCGTTAGTGTCGCGTTACTCATCACCTATACGATGCGCATATGCAAATATCATGGGTAAAGTTTTAATTAAAAAACATTTTTAATTAATATGTCGTCAATTTGCCATTTAAACAATAGAATTCATTGTTCTTACTTCAGGTTTTAATGGTTGGAGTTGAATGATAATTAGCTAATAAATTTAACTAAAGGAAAATAGTGCATTGGCGGTTATTCGCATGGTGACAAAAACTTGTCAGTCATTGGAGATCATAAATGTTGATTAGTTTGTGTTTATACGATTTTGAGTTTGTCTTCATGATACGCTAGCCCTTTTTTAACTGGATTTGTTTTTTAGTTTTTATTAAGAAAGTAAAGGGTTTTCCAATAAGAGGTGTTATTTTGAATAGCCCGCTATTTCGATAGATGCCACTTTTGAAGCTGTCATTTTTTGGCATTTGACAAGTAGAAACTACGCCATTAATAAAAATGGAACAATACACGCCTCAAGAACGCATTAAAATTATTAAAATTCACTATAAAAATGGTGAAAATTTGGCAGAGACGGTTCGTAAAACTCGATCATTTTTGGGTCGTCGTGAAGCACCTTGTCGGACCGGAATACCGAAATTGGTGGAAAAATTCGAGCTATTGGGACAACTTAGTGATGTGAAGAATAAAACCCGTGCACGTCACTCAAGAACAGCCGAGAATATTGCTGCTGTAGCCGAAAGTGTTGAAGAAAACCCAGGTTTGTCCATTCCTCGTCGTTCTTTGAAATTACGCATTCCACAAACGTCATTACACCGTATTTCGCATAAAGATTTGGGTTTTAAGGCTTATAAAGTTCAGTTAACACAATAACTCAAGCTGGTCGATCATCAACAACGTCGTGTCTTTGCTGATTGGGTCCTTGAAATGGATGAAAATGATCCGGGATTCCATCAAAAAATCATCTTGAGTGATGAGGCCAGTTTCCACCTCGGTGGCTTCTTCAACAAGTAAAATTGTCGCATCTGGGGCTCGGAAAACCCAAGAGTTATTGTTGAATAGCCTCTCTATCATCAACGTGTGGCTGTTTGGTGCGGTTTATGGTCCGGCTGTGTGATTGGTCCTTACTTTTTCGAAAATGAGGCTGGAGCAACAGTAACGGTGAATGGATTGCGCTTTCGAGAGATGATTAATGATTTTTTATGGCCGGAACTGGATAGTATTTATCTGGACAATGTTTACTTTCAACAAGACGGCGCTACGTGCCACACAAGCAACGAAACCATTGATCTTTTACGAGAAAAGTTTCCGGACCGTGTTATCTCTCGAAAAGGTGATCACAATTGGCCACCGCGATCTTGTGATTTAACACCTTGCGACTTCTTCCTTTGGGGCCACGCGAAAGAGAAGGTCTCCGCCAACAGCCCAGCATCGATTCAAGACCTCAAAGATGGAGTTCGTGAGGCTATCGAGGACATAGGGCAGCCACTTTGCGATTTGGTTATGGAAAATTTCATGAAAAGGATATGGTCCTGTAAGCGTGGTCGTGGTGGTCATTTGCCTGATGTTATTTCCCACTGTTAACGGCATACCTTCCTCTTTATAATGAAATAAACATCCGATCATTTATATTAAAAAATGGCATTTTTCTTTTAATATCAAAATAACACCTCTTATGGAAAAACCCTGTACTAAAAAAATAAAATTTAAATTCTATTTCATCCATAGCAGCTGGTACTAACTTTATTACTGAATTTTGGATAGAATTAGCTTTTTGCAAAGTTCCATCACAAAATTTGCAAGGAAACATAATGTCATCAAAATTTTTTTGCAAAATGAATAAACATAAAATAACGTTTTTTTGTCATTAATAATTCCTTTTGTTTAATCCCAGCTTTAGAAAAATCAAGCGAATGAAAACTCTCTTCTGGTAAAATTTAAATATCCTTGAAAGCAGGAGTATGGGCAGTAAGGGCAATAGAATCGATACATCAAATTTCTATCATTGACACTTCACTGACAGGTTATGATGTGGACAAGAACCAACCCTCGTTCTTATGCACGTAGATTCCCATTGCTGCGTTCCATTCACATATTTCCTGGGTGATATTTCCGGGATCCACGGACGAATGTGAATGCAATGTTAACTTTTGTCTGCCGAATAGCGTTAGTATTAATCCCAGTTCAATGGGGACAATAGAATGGGCAGCCGACATCGGTAGCAAAAGTGTCTTCGCCAACATTTTCTATCATTCACTCATATGTGAGTGTATCCACCTATTTGTTATTCACAATGCATTCTAATTGCGTATGAGACTGAGAATCATGAATGAAATTCTAATGACGATTCGGTACTTTAGAAGCGACACAAAAAGGGTGGTAGGCATTGTAGTGCACGCTTGGATATGTAGACCAGCAACGGTCTCTCCATAGTTGGAATGTATCGGCTACGCATCACAGCATATGAGTGAAATGTGTCAAAATAATTGGAAACGATTGTTCTTAATGGGGCCGAACCTATAATGACAAAAAAATCAGAATGAGGGAGGCGTTCAGTAGACTGTGAATAATGGTTGAAATAGAATCACGAAATCTGGGTCATTCTTTGGTAATTAGAGTATGAAGGAATAACTGCCTAGTTTAAAATATTTATTTGAAATTGATTAAATTTTGTTTATTTGTATAAAATCGTTTAAGGGCAAAAATCAAGTCTTATTTTCTCCATAAAGATAACTCTCAAACTGCTCCAGAGCGTCCTTATCTTCCATCGAGATAAAACCTTAAGAGTAAGAATTAATCTATCATTACTCCTTAGTACTGTTCACTGTTAATATTCATCTCCATCACAGAGGCATTAACTTCATTTCCCTTTAACAACGTATCCATTTAAAATTAATGTCTTCGTTATGCTCAAAGTTAAGAAAAGTCTCTTCCAATTTAACTTCTAAAGCTTTTTCGTTTGTACCTCTCTAATAACCGTCTCATCAGCTAAATCTACTCCGGAAAAACTCATCTCATTTATCCCCTCTTTAATTACACCATTGTTATTTTCTTATCGAAATTTTTCGCTTAAATTGGTGTATTTAATTCAAAATTAAGAACTCAAATGATTATTTAATGACATATGAAGACGGTAGAAGAGAAATTTTGTGTATTTATGCATTAAGTTTTCCGGAGTATGAAAGTTTTTTTTTAAGCTGACGAAGGTTGGAGGAGTAATTTTTTTATTGAAAAACATTTTTATGAGTCATAAATGCTTTAGGATATATCGAGCGAGAAAAAAAATTGAGAAAAAATGCAAATAATGCCATTTTAGTTTGAAAGCATTTTTAGGTCTGCGGAAACCTGTTTGGCAAAATATTGTCGCGTGTTATGGTTCGCGGCCGATAATTGTAATGTTCCGGGAAAGTGTAAACGCTGTGCCTTTTAAATTAAGTTAAAAGAGTTTATTTATTAAAAATGCACAGTAATTATTTTCACTATTTTACAATTCGCATTTTAATGTACTTTTCGCTGTCTATCAATTTATATTCCAACTGTGAACTGTTCAATTATCACAAAAATCACTTCACTATCAATCAATATCGCCTTTAATTCGCGCTCTACTCCTATCGCCATTTCACCATCGCAGTTTTTACTACTACTAGTCATTCAATCCATTTCTCGTATATTGGCGAATGTTCTGACCAGAACTACCTGGAATCTTTGAGCAATTCTGAATACTCGCACTGACGTCACTTTCAGAAATTGATCATGGATCATTCTTGTGCTTTCGAGTTCATTCGTTTACTTTTCAATCAATATTGATCATGATGTTATTAATAGTTGCGACAGTAGCGCGCATAATTGTTTGGAAAAGTTACAATATTTTTAATCAATTTATTTTATATTGGAAGCTTAGATAAGTCACTCAAACTGACCAATTTAAAATAGACTACCTTAGGCTTATTATGTGGTCATTCTGTTGAATTATTTGTCGTAATCAAAACTGACGTATGATAGGAAGCCACATGGCAGCAGCACTTACTGCCACACATGACCATTAGTATGTGATGAATTGTGGAGGTGCCAACGAAAATTCTAGGTATTGTACGGCTTAGAGACGGATTTCTACAGTGAAAACCAGATGGTCCGCGGAGAACACAATAGCGCTCCTAGTGAAGTGAAAATTATTTCAATTCTTATAGTCGTTTAATTTTTATCTCAACGCTGAGCTAGCAGCGGAAGGTGCAAAACATGTGCTTCATTTGCTCCTCTTGAAAAGTTTAGGAGTACAGTCCAAGGTGAATTTTAAGCATGCGTGGAAGGCGTTTCGTACGTTTTCATTCGGAAAATAGCATATATTACGCGATATAAGCATTTGCTTATGCCGCAGTCGGCTGACAGCTCATGGAAGCTTGTCCACTAGTAGGCCGACTAATGCATACGCAAATTGCTACTATACGGTTTCCTATCTTACGTCAGTTTTGGTCGTAATTAATAGGTAAGGTAGTTATGTTGTTGCACCCCTGCTGTAACCGCACATATGAATCGCATACTTAAACCCAAAAGTTTGGCGGGGTTCGAACCTGCATCTCACTGAGCACAAGGCAGATACACCACAACAGATGCTACCGGCCATACTTCGTTAACGAGAAACATTAGAAAGGCGCAGAAAAACCGGATGTGGATTAATCATCTGTCTAACCGCTTGGGAAATCGACACATTTTCTTTATTTTGTCAGTAAGTATATCGGGTAACTTGTAATTTGGTCACAATCGAATACCGTCCATTTAACAGCCAGAGAAAGGGCTTCTTATCTCCTTCTGTGCTTTGTCGGAGGGCTCGACTTTAACTAGAAATTAAAGATGGGAGGCCTTTGGTTTCATCTTTCATACATCCGACAGAGTTAAGAAGGGTCGTCCGATTTACAGAAGTCCCATATAGTTGTACAATGAATGTCATTGGGTTAACGAACCCCACAGCTAACGTTGGGTGGTGGCAGTCTAACTCAGTACCAAGCGGTGCAATTTTATGAAACCAGGTCCTTGTATATATGATTGAATTTGCTCCTCTACTTAGCTTCTTCAAAATGTAATTTTCAAAACTTAATTCGCCGAGTTTTTCACTCCTTCCTTTTTCAGTATTGAATGTTTCTTCTTCTACAAGTTACAGTAATAACATTCTAATTTAGTTTTTTTTCCGTTTCTTTACAGGTACGTCATGCGCAATCGTAGCTAGATTCTTTTAAAACTAAGTAAGTTAAAACGGTAACTGTATGCTATACGGCTCTGCAAAGCATGGAGCAGAGTGGAGACATCGTCGCAATGATGAGTTGTATTATATGGACAGAGAGTCATCTTTATACACATGCGTAAGTCTGCGCATGCTGCAACTAAAGCCACATGTGTAGTGGATAGAAAACCACTGCTATCCAGGTAAACGTTGAAGTTAAGAGCATCGTGCGATACGCTATGCAGAACATTGAGTTGAGGTACAACCGTTAGTAACGAGCAAAATGCAGTCTTAAAAAATTCTTTTTTTTTCTGAAATGCAGTCGGGCCTTGCTTTTTGAGTGACCAGACGCGTTTTGACTCCCTCAGTGTCTCTTCAATGAAAATTGTCTTAAAAAACAATCACGTATTACTTCATAATGGCATATTAGTAATTCTTCCAAAATGGTGAGGTTGGATTGGATTATTTGCTCGATCATTTCAAAGTATTTTTTTTGCGTTAGGGCGGTGAATGCCCATTTACGCCCTGAGTCTGGGACCCCCAATGTTCGCAAAAAGGTGACTGGGCTTTTCACCAGGTCTCGTTTTGTTACGCCGTGAGGCGTCTTCAAGCTGGGGGATCCCTCTTCTAGCGGAAGGAGAGAGGGAAAGAGAAGTGCCAGACAAGCGATCCCCCAGCCCTAATACCCCCGGCTGATGTGAGTCCCTTTTATCTTTCAGGACTGCCCGAATAAAATGTGCCACCTGGTTCCATTTGTCAACCGATTCGAACATCACCGCGACTATATTATCTGGGGTGGGCTCTTCCGTCTCACTGTAGAGGGCCCTTCGCAGCCTGTCCCATTTCATGTACGCAAAAAATATGTGGCAGGCATTGTCTTTCTCTCCTGGGAAGTACCGACAATCGGGGGACCGTGACTTACCAATCTTGTGCGGCTAAGACTGAAAACACACATGCCCGCTCAAAAGCTGGTTCACATAGAAGTCAGTCTCACCATGCCTTCGATTTAACCACGGTCTCACACCCGGGATGAGGCGCGCAGTCCACCTTCCCTTCGTGCAATTCACCCAAGACGGCTGCAGATCGCTGAGTGAGGGCTGTCTCTCTTCGCGGACAACCATCTCCCTCGTATCCTCGTTTCGACGCAGATAAATAGAGTAGCGCTCTCTAGCAAGGAAGCCGACAGGTATCACGCCTGCAATGACTCTCACCGCCGAATCAGAGACAGTCGGGTACGAAGATGCAATTCTCAGCGCTCCTCTTCTCTGTATCTGTGCCAGGCGTTTTCGGTGAACCTCCTTACTGAGAGCGTCGCCCCATACCTCTGCTGCGTACAGTAGCACTGACCCTACAGCGCTCATCAAGAGGCGTCTTCTTGATGGGCTGGGTCCCCCTACATACTCCAGAAGCAGTTATCTCAGCCGGTGCCCTGATTTACTCAGAGAAACCCATCTTCGTGTCGATCAGTATCCCCAGGTAGTTCACCGCTGGCTTTGATTCGATTCGGATGTCTCCAATACTGATCATCCTTACTCTAGGGATTCTCTTTCCCACTTCGGTTTTCTCCAGTGCTAAACTGAGCCCGCGAGCAGTTATCCAGTCCCTCACTCGGCGCATTAACTTACCTAGCTAAGTTGCGCTTGTTCAACCGTGCGTCCAGCGACCAGAGCCGCAATATCATCCGCATAGCCGGTCAAGCGCGGCTCATCTGGCATCTCCAGTTTCAGTAGCCCGTCGTACGACACGTTCCACAGGTCCGGACCAAGGATAGATCCCTGGGCAACACCCGATGTAATCGCCATCTTTCGTTGGCCCTGTGTCGTGTCCGGGAGCAGGCTTCGGTCTTTTAGATAGGCCCTCAATAGCCGCATTAGATATTCTGGAACTTGAAAAGGGTTTTCCAGTGTATCCAGAATATCCACCAATCTAGCGGAGTTGAAGGCGTTTCTGAAGTCGAGTATCACCAGCAGGACGATCCGTCGCTTTGCGCGACTATAAGCCTCTGCCTTTTGGACTGCGCTCACCACCTCTGCAATCGCATCGATAGTAGAACGTCCTGCTCTAAAGCCGTACTGCCGAGGAGATAGGTCCCCAGTAGCACGAATTACGTCAGTGAGTCTTACCTTGATGAGTTTCTCTAGCACTTTCCCAGCCGTGACTAGCATGCATAACGGGCGGTATGCAGACGGATTTCTCTTCCCCTTGCTGATCAGCACGAGCCTCGACACCTTCCATCGTACCGGAAAAACCCCGTCCCGTAGGCAAGCGTTGAATGTGTTGAGCAGCAAGTCAGGACAATGGTGATTGACAAGCCGCAACCCCTCAGCCGGAATACCATCTGGACCTGGAGCCTTCCTCGCTTTCAATGAAAGGACTGCCTCCTCCACTTCCGGTATATCTAAGCGTTGAAGTGTAACAGGAAGCATTGATATTAAAATTAATTGCTTGTTTGACCGTTATATCAGAATTATAGTATCATGTATTCTTACAGTTCCAATTCATTTGTAAGTGTCTGAACTCCTATAATTCTATGTTATATGAATACAAAGTAGGTCGCTGTCTGTGAGATTTACAATTCTGTTTGGTCATTTTATTTGGTTAGAACGCCGATGTGACTGATTTCAGTAGGCCACGATGGGATGCCCATGCACTGATCGATCAAATATAGGACCATCCGGCTATTTCGCCCCTAAAAACTATTTTTTTATGAACAGAACCATAGCGAGGGATCAGATTGGGTGCACCAAAATCCAAAAAAGTTCAAACTCCATTTAGATTAGATGTCAGCGTTTAGTGTATTTTGCTATATATATTTTTTTGTTCATTTTTTTATTCACATAACTTTTTAAAGTTTTATAAAGAATTTACTAAGGTAGTATAGTATTTATATTCTGCTCATTTGCCTCAGCTTAATGGAATCTTCTTGAGGTGAGGAAAGCTCAAGAGGTTGTTAACCCTCCACGGGCAGGTAAGTTCAGCTGGGTTCTACGGATCCGGAAAGGTCGTCCCAAGACGGACGGAGGCGCCACTTGCCTTGCCTAGGACCTCGATCTGAGCCGCCAAGCGAGAACGCAGTTCGCCAGAACTCAATAAAAATACCACCGAAATTATTACCCCGATATATTTATCGGGCACACACGAACGGTGCAAAGGAATTAAAAAAGGATTATCTCTGTTTGGAGCTCTAACCGCGTAAAAACATCACCCGAACCAGGGTTCGCAATTAGATCGTGAAAGCAACGCGAACACTTTTCAAGAATTTTCTAAAGCTTAATCTAAATTTGTAATTGTGAGGCGTGCTGTGTGGCTAGTGCCACCATCTTGTTGAAACCATATATCGTTGATGTCAAGTTCATCCAATTCTGGCCACAAATAATCTTCCAACATGACACGATAGCGCTCTCCATTGACGGTAACATGACAGTCGTTTTAATCCACGAAAAAATACGGCCCAATCACATCTCCGGCATGAAAACTGCACCAAACAGTTATTTTTTTTGGGTGCAACGGTGTCTCAAGAAGCACATGTGGGTCTGTTGCTGACCGATAACGCATATTTTGCTTATTAACAAAGCGATTGAGCCGGAAATGCGATTCATCGCTAAAGATGATTTTTCGATGAAATTCTTCATTTTCTTCAAGCTTTGCCAATTGGAGAAACTTTGGCATTTCGAATCAATTCGATCTTGTAATGATGTAGGCCAAGATCTTTTCGCAAAATACGACACAGTGTTGTTTGAGCGATGCCCAATTCTTGAGAACGATGTGAAGTCGACTGATTTGGCTTATTTTGAATTGATGCGGATATGGCTGCGATATTGCCTTCGGTTCGAGCGGTACGATGTTTTTTTGGCACCGGAACGTCAAATGGTGAAAATTTGGACTCGAACTTATCCACTATAGCACGCGCTCCCTGTCGGGTGGGACGATTATCGCGGCCGAAAATTAGAGTAAGTGCTCAGAATTTCGGCAGTACACTTTAATAATTTCCAAACGTTGCTGGTTCGTGAACGTTACCATGACAAAAATGTTGACTTTAACTAACGATTTGACATTGACAGTTCATTAGAATAGTTTAGGTGTGTGTTTATATAGAGATACAAAATTGTTATGTCCCTAATGGAAAACCCTATATTTGTCATTGGCGCTAGGTTTGAATTGGCTATAGTTGTGTCTGAAGGTTACGAATTCTCGTCCCTTTTTGATTTCATTCAGGTACTTCAGTTTTGAAACAGCCTCCGTTACTATTAATCTAGCTTCACGTTCCGGTATTGTCTTATGCGGCTTCAGATAGAAATCCAGATCGTGATCATGGATTTGTATTTATTTTGAAGACATCATACAACTTGACTACTCGGGGATGATCTCAAATTGTGTGTACATTATTTTCTCGCGATGCATGTTCGATGTAATTAGTTCTCCTATCTTCCTTCGGACCCCTAACCTGCTGATGCACTTTACACGGTGCACATCGTTGTTCCTTTGAGTCGAACGCTTTGCGAACTTCGGAAAAACCTATCTTGCCAATCAGCATTAACAGCAAGTATCGATCATTTAGCACAGGATGATTGTTGGATTGTGACTGATCTTTACTGTTCCCTTCAATTTCCTGGTATGCAAATCACGTTCACGCTCTAGCCTCTCCATCTCGAGTTACAGATTGTTGTGGACGTGGCGCTCGTTGCGGAACTAACCATTTGCGTGGCGCTCCCGGTAGCATTGCTGTCAGGCTTATGGTGATATCTGAGCTTCTATTGGACGTCGAAGATCAAACTGTTGAGCCTATGGGGTCGAGGCTTGCTGCTGAGATAAGGCTTGCTCCGGTATTACTCGTGCTTCGTATATGTTGCCGATGGTAACGACGGTTGTGGCTATTGTTGTAGTGCTTAAAATAATCTACACTTACAAGCTAAATAGCCTCTGTTCCGCGCTTTCAGTCATAGGCTTCATTGTCAGCATCTTGTTTTGAAAATGGTCGGAGCATTCAATATTTCTCGAATGAACTTTTTCACGACGAAAAGTAATGGTATTTGAAATCGATGACATCTTAAGAAGGCAATTTTTTGCTTAACTTTTGTATGGTCCTTAATGTCTGTCAGATACTTCAAAACAACAATTTCAGGATGGCGCACATGGGCTACGAAAATATTGCATAGGAAAAATGGTAGAAATGTAGAACAGCCGACTCGTGTTTTCTTCCAACTCATCATGATAGAATTTTGATTTGGAACTAAATTTGTGCACTGAGAAAAATCTGCGAAGTTGTCTTAACACAGAAAAATCTACGGGGTAAAATTTGAGAAATATGGTGTGCAATTCTTTTTGACACAGTTTTCACTTATATAGGATGGCACTCTTTTATTTTTGTATCGGGAAAATGCAGTCTTGCTTTTATACATATTTATCGTTTTTCTATCAAAGTCCTCCAAGTCCGTGAGCGCCGTCTCTAATTTCTTGTTCGAACGTCCCTTAAGACAGTTAGGACCATATAAAAATTTGGAGCCCCTCTTCCAAACATTTAGCTTTTCGCGTTTCACACATAACCAAAATCGGAACAACCATATCAGATTTTTCTCGTTTCAGCTGTTGTACTATAGCGCCTATTGGGCCTTTGCTTACAGGTAGAAGGTAGTGAGAAGGTGAAATGGTCAGTACAATGATTTGCGCAGATTAAAGTAGAGCAGGCTTATAGTCCATTTGGAAGAATAGCTCGAAACAAATCCCATCGTCACCAACGGGTTTCGAACCAGGGATCTTCAGCGTACGCGGCAAGCACTCTAACTACCACACCACCCGGACATTCCAAATTTGGTTCCTTTGAAAATTGCTTTTTCTGTAAAGTTTAAAATTTTTTAAACTGAATTTTTATCTCAAGACCACTTTAAAATTTCACAAAAGCATGCAAAATGTCAAAGCAGCCTAACAACGAAATAAAAAACTTTATCCTTCATGAGATTCCTTACAACTGCTCTGAAAAATCGTCCACTTTTTGAACGTTTCCAAAATAACCTGAAGCGGATTCCGGAAACTGTTTTGTGTTGAATCCTTATGAAGCTTTAACAAATGAAATTATCCTCCACAGTTTCGTTATGTTACCTCACGTGACGTAGCAAACGAAAAAAAGATAACACAGAACGTACCCTATGCTCGTATGTATCATAACTAACTAGACGATTTTGATCATTCTTCTTTCCTCCATCTCCCACTTGCTTCTTTAGGGACATTTCTACGCTCGTAGTAGTCGGATGCGCCTACAAAGGAAATCATCGAGGTTGAGAGATAACCGCAATGCCGCCACAATAAAGGAGCTTTGTGTAAATGAAATAAAATCCCATTAAGGGACAGTCGTTATACACCTGCTTTCATTTGTTCAAGAATGCGTGTATGAATACACTATGTCTAGTTGTTCTGCTTTCTTGTCTGTCCTACCGGAGCACTTGCCACACTGGAGAGAGGTTTTGGAGGTATAATTTTGTATACACGTTAGGCTGCAGCATGTTGTCCTTGCACCACCCCCTCACCAACTGTGAAATTTCAGAGAACAATAAGGATAAAATAAACTCAAATGTATCATATTCGCTGGAAGATACGCCAGGATCGTTCTCTCTCTCTCTCTCTCTTTACTCATTGTGTGCAAGTTCTTGACGCTTATTTGTTCTCATGAAGAATAGTAAGAGGAAGCGGCAGAGTCTATTAGAATGGAGGACTCAATGGTTGACTGGGCAAATATAAAAGTTGTTCAATAAATTATTCTGATGAAAGCTGCTATTATGGTTCCTATTTAGTGGAATAATGTTAGTGCGAGCATGGACAAGGAAATGTGCGAGAGAGGAGATGGAAGCAATGGGTTGGAATATAAAGTTTGGTTTTGTTTAAATATTCTTCTGGTTACCAATAATGATCCTCAGAAGGGTGCGAACAAAACAAAAGAATTATTCACTTAGTTGAGGGCGCTTTAGCTTCCAGAGTTTTATTACTACCCTTAATTTTGCTCAAACAAGAAAGCATAAATTACTAAAGCATTACAAAACCTTGTAATTAGCGTCTTCTAATAAATAAGAAAACACGATTTGCAAAACGTAAATGACAATATTTCAAATTGCATATATTCCTTTCTTTTGAGGCCAACATCTTTTACATAGAAATTTATATTGCTCATTCATCAATTATTTAAAGTTCCGTCCTGCGAAATTTTCGTGAAAATTCCCTAAGAATGTAAAGAACACTTATGTAATGATTGTTCGTATCCAGTTGAGACTAGTAAATAGAAAAGATAAAAGGCAATAATGGTTTTATAAGATTTTTTGAATCTAGATGGATGGCTTCCGAATCTTTCAATTTGAGCTAGGGGGGCAAGGGAAATCTAATAGGCCAAATAATGGAGTAGTGGTATAAGGAACTCCTATTGAATCATTATAAATACGAAAATCTTCTCCAGTTTGGAATTTACCATAAAAACGACCGCCTCCCTTTTGAAATAATCCAGAAATATAGCCAATCAATATACTTATGTAGGAATTTGAATCAGAATGGAAACTGCAAGAAACAATTTATCGATCTTGAATACTAAATATTTATTTGTTTATTTTTTGTGGCAGTGGGGTGAAGATTGTTTACGTCCTTAGTGTGGGACTCCAATGTGCACAATGCTTCTGGACTACCCGCTTAACACCTCCCTTGTCAATCTGAGAACCTAGCCTGTAACTGCTTGACACATTACTTTGGGCTAGGCCTCATTTTCCTACGCCCAGAGACGCCTTCAAGTCACAGGAATCCCTTATCTAGTGTGAATTGAGCAAGGGAAGCGGATTGCTAGAAAAAAGACCCATTCATCCTTGACATCTCTTGGCACTTCAGTATTCCGTTTTTGACTGTCAGGACTCCGCGAGCCCAGAGAGAGCTTTTCGATTTCGCTTTGTAATGTCCGATTCTCGGCGCAGATTTCCCTGGCTGGCATCCACGGAGACGAACGAAGTTTCCAACGAGTGGTTGAGTGCGCCACCAGCTGGAGTTCAAGGCCGGTGTCGATTAGGCGCCACTCGCTCATGAGGACGCAGCACTGTAGCACCCAGCAAAAAGTCGCTAAGGGGTTTGGTATAACGACGACGGCGACACTTGTCGTCCCCAACCAATGCTACATAAATTCTGATCTTTGTACAATCTATTCAAACTCAAATATCAGTTTTTAGTATCTACGTATTACTCGCATATTCACCATTTTTTGCACTTATTAACTACGTGCGCACGGCTTAAGCTAACAACTATATTTTTCCTTAACTCTACTTACTTTTGCCTTGGAGGATGGCAAATGGAAGACGCCGACAGTGGCGGCCGACTGATACTCATCGACGCGGCTGCAGTGTGTCGATCGGCAACTTGTTGCTAAACCATTTGCCGGTTGCTATGTCCAAGCAGAGTGACTGAATTGGCCAATTGATGCTGCCGTTGAGGTAGGTCCCGTCTGGCAGCATTGCGGTGGAATGACGCAGAGCAAGCAGTTGCGGCACAATCACTTGCCAAAGTTGAATCTTCTTAGCACTACAGCCCCTCTCGGGCCCTCGGGGGTTCCTGTAAATAGCGCCTCCAACTGTATCGTCCTCCGATTTCGAAATCCGTGCAGTGATAAACTGTCTTCGTCGACCGAGTCAGACCAACGTTTCCTCGGTTTGCCCACTGGTCTTCGGCCTTCAGTTCTCCCAACGAATACCTTTTTGGGTATCCGTTGTTCGTCCATACGATTAATGTGTCCAGCCCACTGCAGCTTCCGCAGTCCTACAATCGTCGAGACCTCCGATCCCTCAAAAATTTATATAGCTCATGGTTGTATCTAATTCGCCATTGGTTCCCGTCTAGCTTCGGTCCGATTATTCACCTCAGGACCCGTTGCTCAAAGGCGTTCAATATATTTGCGGATGCTTGGGTAAGGTCCATGTTTCACACCCATAGCATAACACAGGTCTTATTGCAGATTTGTATACTTGCAGATTTGTTTTCCTGTGTATGCAGCTGGTCTTCAAGATCGTCAAAACTGAATAAAATATTTTATTTGCGAGCTGTATTCTTTGGCGTACTTCGTCTCTTTCATTGCCCGTCTTCGTTATTTTGGCGCCTAAATATACACAAATTCGCTCACATTTTCGAAACTGTTACCAAGTGTGATATTTTTTGTATTTGAGGCATTTTTCCTCGACTGCGTCATGAGCTTTATTATATTTTCATTGATTTGTAGCCCTACTAGTTTTGCTTCGCTGTCGAGTTTCAGGAAAAGTTCTTTGGCAGTTGTTAATAACCGTGACAAAATGTTGATGTCGTCCGCATAAGCTACTACTTGCCTCGACTTTTATAGCAATGTGCCTCGCGTATCGAGAGGTAGTCCTTATGATGTACTCCAGAGCCAAGTTGAATACCAATGGAGCCAACCGATCTCCCTTCTTTAGTCCGATATTTGTGTCAAAGGCATCGGTGAGTTGATTATTGATGCGGACTTGGGAGGTCGTAGACGTGATTGTCACTTTGGTAAGACGGACCAATTTGGCTGGGATGCCAAACCAAATCATTATTTGGTACTGTATAGTGCGTTACGATGAATACGCATGCTTGCTTAAAGTCAACGAAAATTTGGTGTACGTCAATATTGAACTCCCAGCACTTTTCAAGTACCTGCTTGACTGTGAACAATTGGTCTACTGTCGATCTACCTGCTCTAAAACCACCTTGATACTTGCCAATAATACTGTTGGCGTATGATCCGATTTTATTTTCTAAGATCTTTGAAAATATTTTGTACGCTGTACAAAGTAGTGATATGCCTCTATAATTTTCGCACTGTAGCTTGCCACCTTTTTTTGTGGATAGGGAATATAATTGATTGGCTCCACTCTTTCGGCATATGTTCTTGTTGCCAAACGTACTGGATGACTTTATAAATAGCATGATAAACACTACTGCCACCATATTTGATGAGCTCCACTGGAATCTCAGCGATGCCCGGCGTTTTATTATCCTTTTGGGCTTTGATGATGGAACAAACTTTATCCAGAGTTGGTGGGGCCAATGAAAGCTCTCCGCAGACATCTATAGGCTCTGATGTTCTGGCGCTGTGCGGAAGATTAAGGAGCTTCTTGAAATATGATGCCCATCTTTTCTTCATTTTGGTTTCATTAGCGATAATATTGCCGATGTCATCACGACCGAGCGTGGTTTTGGACTGATAATCACCTTTCAGGCTTTTCACTACTTTGTATGCTTGTCTTGTGTTGTTGCTCGCTAAACTTATATTTATACTCTTCAATTGGTCGTCATAATATTTTCTTTTCTTAATCCTAATTATCTTATTCGCTACTCTTTTGAGTTTTTCATTGTGTTCTCTCTTCGTCCCGGTTTTCCTACCTACATATTCCTTGTACGCTTGATTCTTTTTATCTAACGCATTCTGGCACTCATCATCGAACCAATAATTCCTCTTGCGCCGGGCGTGATGTCCGATCTTCTGTTCTGCCACGGTCCTGATTGCCACTTTCACTTCCATCCAGAGCTCGTTGCTCGTCTTTAACGATGCGTCTTATAAGATGGGAGCCAGCTGGTTATCGATGATCTCCATGAAACGTTTCGCCACAGACGCCGTTTGGAGCCTTTCTATGTCAAATTTTTGTAGGGGGCTGGTCTTCGCTGAATATGCCTTTGACATACGACATCGATGGATTAATTTGATCAAATAATGATCTGAGTTACAATTAGCTCCTCGGTATGTACGGGCGCCAAGGCCCAACGAGGCCCAACGTTGTTGGATCAGAACAGGATCGATCTGGTTTTGTGTGTTGCCATCCTGCGATACCCTGATCATTTTATGAATGCGGCGATGTGGGAAGCAAGTCGAACGTATGACTAGATTTCTGCTTCATGCAAAGTCAATCAGGCGCTGGCTGTTGTCATTTGTTTCATCTTGGAGGCAATATCCTATAGTCGTTCCCGGATGAAATAGCTCATTGCCAACATTAGCGTCGAAATCATCTAGAATTATTTTTGTGTCGTTTGTAGGCAATGAGTCCAGGTGATTGTAAAACGTTTCCTTCGTTTCTTCGGTCAGCGCGTGAACATTAATCAGCCAGATTTTGAAGAATTTCGCTTTTATACGGATCGGGCACAACCGTTCATTGAACTCCCTATCCACAATGAAGGCCACTCCGAATTCTCTTTTTCCCACTTTTGAATATTGCGTGCGATCTCATGTCTTGAATGTCGTTTCCAGTCCAATTCGTTTCCTGGACTGCCAGTATTTTTAATTGATATTGACTGGCTTGTTGTAAAAGATCCTTAGCAGCGCTAGGGTAATTGAGTGATCTGACATTCCAGGATCCAATGCCATAGTCCTTTTTGCGTTTGCGAGGTCGTTGCCTTGAGTCCAATATATCTGCAGGTTTCGAGAGATTTAAAGGTTTTCCCGGGACGGGGAGTTAGCCCGTCGCCCAATCTCCATTCCGACGGCATTGTTATTATATCGATTCAGTTATCAGGCGCGGAAGAGTCGCCTTCACCCTCTTACGTCCTCACAAAGGAGGTGTAAGTAGGATTTCGTAGCAGACCTGTAGATGTATTTACAGTTATTAGCATTTCTCGGCATTTAATGTTACATCATTGGGGAACCAGTAAACCCAATGTGCAACCCCGAGAGCATCTACTACCATTTAATCGGGGGTTTGGGATGAGGAATCATGGAAACTATGGGTTGGGGGAAACAAGGGGTTCACTCCTCCTTTCTCAAATGGGCTTGGGACCGTCTATGGCGGAGTTATTGATAAATTTGCCACCGGTGTTTTCGAGAACGTAAACAAAGTCTTCGTCATTTTCAAATGCAGTCAATACTAATCCATAGTACTTTTCATTAACATCGAGAATTGTTTAATATATTTTAGGAGCAATTTTTTCAGGTTCACCCCATTCTCTCGTTGTGAATGTGTTCTTCTAGTGTTGTTTTCGATTCACTTAGACCTTCCTGTATTTGCGATACTAACAAGGACATCTGAGCCACATCTACATTTTTATCTGCATTCAGTAATAACTAAAACCCTGCGAGGAACACCACCAATGTTTTTGAATTAAAACACGCTTGCAAGTTTTAGTTAAAATTATCCAATGTGCTGTACATAAATACGTTTAGATCAGTTTTTGCTCTTCTTTTAATCGTCTCTCTATATGCTTCAGATGTTCTGTGATGCTATTGTCCTGTAAGGATTCTGTACCTATTTTCTCCAGCATTAAATGTATCAGTATCAACCAAAAATATATTTACGAAACCGTCTTTCTAGATGCTTAAGTTAGTCGTCTTCTTGATCTGATTTAATCCTTCGTGGCCCCACCAAGCTCAAGGTAACAATAACACCAGAAACTAACCGTAAATTTATCGTCCCGCCCATTAATTACCTCTAAAATAGCGTTTGTAACCTGCGCTTATAATTCCTGGAATGAATGAACATGCCATGTTACCAGAGCTAGTTGAAAAATTTCGAAGATATCTTTTCGGCCTTCCTTGCATTCTCGTTTTACCCAATGGCTGTTTAAGTTAGCGCAAGCAGCATGACGGTCCTGACTTGACAATCGATAGGCCTTCCATTCTGATGTATAAAATGGCATAAGTTCTTCGCTGACACGACTTTTCATAACATGAATATCTCGACCGCTATCACCATCCCTAAAGTTAAAATCATTGCCCTAAATCCTTTATCTCACTGCAGAATTGTTCCATTATACCTAAGATTGAAAATAAAACATGAAGGGTTATGTGCAATAAAGTTCCTAATGCAGTCAGGCCTAACAAGGTCACCGCGCTACCTGTCCCACCTTTTTAAGACAAACAATTTTTGGGAGGTGTCGTCAAGGTCTTCTGTGTGAAACTACTATCGGGAGACCATGATTTATCAATTTTGTGTAAGTAAGACCGAAAACATCTATATCTAGTCAAGAGCTAGATCAGATAGAAATGAGCCTAATCATGCCTTGGACTACACCCCGGCTTCGGGTCAGGGATCATCTTTCCTGTATTTTTTCATCTTCCTCGTACTTTGCTCTCCCAGAGATCGTTTTCTCCTTTCCTTAGCGACCGTCTCTCTGTCACTTTCGCTTTAGTTTAAGTAGATCTTTCTGCACTCTGTAACAAGAAAGGTGATGGGTATCGCCCCTGCGATCACCAACATCGTCAAGCCAGAAACTGTTCGTTATGCATGTACGATTCGCAGTGCTCCTTGTCTCCGTACCCGTACCAAACGATTTCGGTACAGCACCTTGCTAAGAACGTCAGCCCATAGTTCTCATTTGTAGAGAAGCGCAGACTGCACGACGTGTCTCCTTGATGAGGTGGGTCCACCTATGTTGACCATCAGTCGAGGAAGTTCCGTTACACATGCTGCCGCCTTATCAGCTATAAAAAGCTGAAAAAACTCATCTTTGAGTCCATCAATATGCCCAGGTGTTGCAATGCTTCTTTTTATTCGACCAGGATTTCTCCAATATTTATATTCCTTACTCTGAAGACTATTTTCGTTGTAAGGTTGACCACTTCGGTTTTCTTCGTGCCAAGCTCACTTAGCGTATCAACATACCTTGTCTCAGCTGTACATGTTCGATTGTGCGTCCAGCGACTAGCGCCACAACATCATCCGCATAGACGATCAAGTGTGACTCATACAGCGGCCCAAGCCTCAAAAACCTGTCGTACGAGATGTCCCACAAGTCAGAGCCGAAGATGGAGCCCTGAGTGACATTCAATGTAGATTCCATTCTCCGCTAACCTTCTTTCGTAGATCAGGCTACGGTCCTTCCGATAGTCCTTCGAAATCCCCATAAGAAATTCTGGCACCTGGAGTGCTTCCAGGATATCCGTCCATCTAGCAAACTTGGAAGCATTTTTGACGTCAAAAGCAACCAGCAGGACAACCCGTCAGGTCTAAATGCGATGTGCCTCCGCACACTGAACCGCGATCCCCACTTCCTCGATTGCGCCGATGGTGGAGTGACCTGCTCTGAAGCCATACTGCCGTGGAATTTGATTCATAGGTCCCTAGCAGCATGAATCGCATCATTGAGCTTCCCCCTGATGAGTTTCTCGAGCACTTTCCTGGCTGTGTCTTGCATGCACAACGATTGGTCCTTTCCAGGAGTCTAGGAATATCCGCTCGCATAGGCAAGCATTGAACATACCGAGCAGCCAAGTCAAGGTTATATACCATTTGCATTATCTCAGCTGGAATGCCATCTAGTCCTAAAGCCTTTTTGGCCTTCATGGACAAGACTGCTTCCTCCAATATCATCTTCATAATGGTACATAATCCGCTGGAGTTTCATTGTAGACCGCTTTAACAATGATGGGGTGTGTTGGGAAGAGAACCCGCACAGTCGCGGCTGCCTTTTGTAATAACTGGCGGGCTTGGTCTTGGAGAGGGACTTGGTATTCGGCACTATGGGAGCTCCAATCGGAGATGACAAGTGTCTCAATGGCATACTCGTATCTCTGTCCGGGAACCGTCATCAAGGAATGTTGCACCTTGAGCTCGACTGTTTTCTTGTTAGTTCCCAGTTTACCGCGTGAAAATTTGATTGTGCCGGCTGCCGTTGACCAGTGAACATTTCGACAACGTTTTGTATGGGTAATTTTGTGACGAAACAAAAATGTAAGTGCTATGAGTTAAGATTTTTCACCAGTGCACGTCCAAGTCGCGTGGATTTTCTTGCGTAAAGTGGTGCGCTGCACTATCGCGTCATGGTTTACCCCAACATTTTTGCATTATTGATATTTTGATTAAGGAATTTGCCGACAGTTCGCTGAATGCATTCAATCTTAATGTGCTTCCATCCGTAAGTGGGGTAAATTTTCATGTGCCTTACACGAGTAACTCGTTGGGTAACGATCAACCACTGTAGAAAAATGGTAACTCATACTCATGTGTCGCGTAAAGTGTTCAATGATAATATAGCGAGGACTTCCAGTTTCTAATTAAGGTAGTTGCTTCTCATTTTTGTTTACGTCGTTCGATTTTTCTGCTATTAACCGGTTTTGAGAAACGCTGATAAGTAAGTGTTTTCCGTGATGTTAGTGCACCGCCACCCTCACAGTGGTTTCATTATCCCTAGATTCGTAAAAACATTCACTAGTCGCGACGCAGCCTGCAGTTAGCAATTAATTAGATAGAAATAGTTCATTACCGTTCTATCATGGCAATCGAATCAAGACCATGGTGCTGGACGCGTTCTAGATTCCAGAATCCACGAAATTTACGTAGAATATTATTTACGATATAAGGCGAACTCCTTGTTTGCGTTCGACATCAACGATATTAGTGGTAGCTTGACTCCGCACTTTGTCATTGGGCGAGTTCCTGTGAATCGTATTTATCAACATGAGCTCAGTGGCCCATTGTATGGCAGAGAGGTCTCCAATTAGACACATTGATGGACTTTTGCTGAGGAAGCCACGGAAATCCTTCTCCCATGACCTAACATGAAGCTGCAAAACGTGCAACCGCATTTCATTCATGGATCTGAATGGGCATTTTGGTTATTACGCCGGTAAACTGTTTCTTAAGCGTTTTTTCGTCGCAACCGCATCAAAGCCGTTAAAAATTCTCACGGTATTGCTGATATATTTTGATCGGATTCCGAACATCAAAACTCCATTCATGGCTTGTACATACAAACATCAGTTTTATAAATTGTAGCAACAACACTGAAGTATGTCATGTGAGCCAAGTGTTGGCTATTCAACTTTTCGCGAACTTGATCCAAGCAGCATTTGCTAATGTCTGTTGCGATATAGAAGAGGTAGGTATGGGGTGAAGGGTGTTTTATTTTAAATCCGTAACAGATCGGTTCGGTTCCGCGCTGCCTTAGCTTGTGGTCGTGTTTGTTGTTAGCGTAGAATATTTCAGTTAGAAGTAAAGTAGCTTATGTCTGGCACCGCGACGGCATTAAGATCGGGAACGCGCGGATTGATTTTGGTTGTGGTGGAGCGATGAAAAGCCTCGCAAAGGCAGATGTAAAGTAACGACAAAAATTGTTTCTCTTCGGGAAAATTGTTGAACGCATTTTAAACGAGCGTTTGGCTCGGTGGCTGAGAAAGTGTATTCGAACTTAGTCTACTAGCGTAAGATCTACGATTGAAACTCGTCTCCGAACTTGTTAGCCTGCAAGCAGCCACCTCGAAGTAGACTAAGGGTGCCCAAGCTAGTTGACCTATTAGATACAGTCAGTTGGCACGTACCGAGCCTTCACGTCTTTAAACGATGTAATGTCGGTTTAGATTTCCTTTGGGAAGTCTTGAACAAACGAAAACGTGAGAATAATCAATACAACTTTTCGCCTCGTATGTGCAGGGCAAACTTAGGGCATCGAGCTTCCGTATGACCAGCTTGTATCCCAAAACCCATGGATTACTGTTTACGTCATGCACCAGACCTTGTCAACAGATGGTTGATACATCAGTTTGTGGAGCCTGATGGATGATTCTTTTAAAGTCCGTGCCCACTGGTCCTCATGCCTACGCTTGTGGCATTCACTTCGTTGTTCAGCGGTTTCAAATACTTTTAACTGTGAATTAATTGCATTCCACATCCAGGATCCTAACGAAATTTCCATTATAAATGCATTACGTACTTACATATAATCTTTATATGGAAATAGAAAATTCAACAATCCATAAAAAAAATCATTTTCGTCATGCTTCGAAAATCTGTTCAGCATCCATTTTCGAATAATCCTCCAAGGATATCTTTCTCCCGGTCCAACTGTCTTGCACTTCTTCGGTCTACCAAATTCAAACGGCAAAGTAACAACTTCTCATCACCACACCCCGTTAACCCCTCATTTTATTTCATTTCCACCTAAATCTTTGGCTCATCTGCGTGCCTTATCCATCCAGCATGGGGACTTAAAAGTATTTCCTTGCAACTGTTTGGCATGCAAATTAATTGGATGAAGTGAATGAGTAAACTTACAAAGATAACGATTTCATCGCATTTTCCCTATTTTCCTTATTGTATTTTTGTGGTTTCACTGACGTTGCTTATTTTCTTTTTACTGTAGTCTTGTTATTTGAGCGCAAAGGCGTTATGGTCGTTAGAGAATATGCACAAGAAAGAGCGGAGCGGGAAGATGTCGCGGTTACGGTTGAAACATGGCTACAAATTTTGAAAGTTTCTCAATCACAAATATTTTATTTTACTGCTAGAGCAAGAATGGTTTGGCTGGTTGTCGTGTGGTTTTGTATTTGGATAGAAATCCTGAAGGAAAAATGCCAAAGGAGATCTTATAGGGAATGCTGTGGTGAAAAATAAGGATAAGATAGAAGAGAAAGCGAAGGCAATTAGTGTAGCGTTTTGTTTGAATTTAAATAAAAAATGAGACTGTTTGTGCTCTCAGCTGGCGTTGGAACGTTTCGTGATTTTACGCAATTAAAAAGGGTAATTTTGTTAGAAGATAGGAAAAAGAGAGCTCTGAAGAAGTACAGTATAAAGAGATGGAGAAAAATATATCACATATATATCCCGCGCCTCGTAAAGATGTGTTCGATTCCATAAAAAATCTAAACAATCAAATACAGTTTTAAAGGTTTTGCATAAGAAATTTTGCGATACACTATTAAAATTGGTATCTATCCGCCTGTCCATCTGTGCGACACAGCAATTTTTTTCAAGAACTATAAAACTTTTTGCAATTCTGGAGGTAGTACTCTAATGTAAACTTGGTAAACAGAAAAATGTTCGAAGGATTTTAAGCGGAATCTCCCCACGTAACCAAATGACTAAAACAAAACATAGGACTTAACTAGAGGATTTTCAGGATAAAATGTCAAAACAGCATTATCTATAGCTAGGTAAATAGCACGAAAAAGCTGTGTTCTGCTCTCTCAACATTTTACACCTTTGCCCGAAAAAAAATCTTCAAAAAACAACCACAGAGGAAGGTCTTCGTGTGTACTAGGGCAACCAATACCTGGGAGTAAAAATCCACGAACTTTGTATATAATAGTTTGATTTTCAGTTAATTTTTCTCCAATAAAATTCTATAAGTACCCTTTAAACCAATAAAATGTAATCAAGCAAAGATCGATAAGCTTAATATATCCTGAAAGTTACAAAAGCATCGAATAGTAATGAACGAAGTTCCTAGCATTGTAACAACAATGATATGTGGATATAAGACACAGGGAGTACTAGTTGGTAAAACCGTTAATTAAGGAAGTCAAGCAGATTTATTTAGAGCACCCGTTTTTGGTTTCATTGTGCGAAGTCAGATGCTTCAGCTTGTTGCCGGCTTCAAACGGGTAAATCCAGTTTTCTTAGACGAGGAGGACGCAACGTCAAGACGAAGAAAACAAGGCGCATGAGACCTGGATTTTTTTTTTTTTTTCAAATGCGTACCTATCTATTGCGCCTCAGAAAATTCTGTAAGTCTCAAGACAATCATTCATCTATTGATACCTCAAGGGGAAAGATCTCGTATGAGAGACTGGAAGTGCGTTCTTGGTATCAGGATGAAAAGGACACACATCTCATGTATGTTACTCGTGTTCACTTGTCGATGGATAACAATGAAATGGACTCAATGATGCACATACATTGAAAAAATGTGTATCGTCTACAAAGTGAGCATGGATGGAATGTTGAACCATGTAGACTTCAGACAGGGTTCAGCTAACCTGAATGTTGAAGTAGGTCGCAATTCTGTTTGCGACTGCACACCTGGCCCATTAAGGTTATTACGGATATTGACAGTCGCGTAAGAAAAACGAGTTCATTCTCGCCCTTCTCTTATGGCTATCTTTATTATATACCTAGGTTATGGCCTGTCAGTGCCTGCAACTAAGATGTTGCTAGATGGCCTTTGTCATACCCTTTCGACATATATGCTAAGCCCTTATACGTACATTTGAGTCGGAGGTAGTTTCTACGCCATATTATAGATGAATTCTGAATTCTGTTTGCGACTGCACACCTGGCCCATTAAGGTTATTACGGATATTGACAGTCGCGTAAGAAAAACGAGTTCATTCTCGCCCTTCTCTTATGGCTATCTTTATTATATACCTAGGTTATGGCCTGTCAGTGCCTGCAACTAAGATGTTGCTAGATGGCCTTTGTCATACCCTTTCGACATATATGCTAAGCCCTTATACGTACATTTGAGTCGGAGGTAGTTTCTACGCCATATAGTTTGCCTCTAACATACCCGTACTAAAACGTATATTAATCATGTGTTTCATGTCTGTATGGCCTAGTGGTTAGAGCATGAACTCATAAGCCGAAGGTCCCAGGTTCAAATCTCGTTGGGAGCAACATGATTTAGTTCAGGGGATTTTTCGGGCAGAAAAAATCAATACGGTCATGAAAATGAGATACTCTAACTATCTCTAAGCGAAGGCCCGAGAGGGGCTGTAGTGCTACAAAGAAGAAGAAGAATCATATGTTTCATTTTAGTTAATAAGGAAATCGTTGCTTAGAAATCTCATTAACTAATCTCAAACTCTAGTGACTATGAAATCGTGTCGAAAAAAACAAAAAGAAAAGACTATATAGAACACCTTTGACGCAAATATCGGACGCCTTTGACACAAATATTGGACTGAAGCTAGGAGATGGGCTGGCCCCATTGCTATTCAATTTAGCTCTAAAATATGTCATTAGAAAGCTACCTGTCGATACAAGAGGTACGTTATAATACATGTCAAGCCAAGTGGTAGCCTATGCGGACGACATCAATATTTTATCACGGTCGTTGACAACCGCCAAAGAACTCTTCATGAAACTCGACAGCGACGCAAAACTAGTTGGGCTACAAATCAATGAAAATAAAACAAAGCTCATGACGCAGTCGAGGAAAAATACCTCAAACACCCAAAATATCATACTTGGCGAATACAGTATCGAAGATGTGGGCAAATCGGTATATTTAGGCGCCAAAATAACGAGAACCGGTTAGAAAAGAGACGAAACACGCCGAAGAATACAGCTCGCAAACACAATATTTTACTCAGTTTTCACGATCTTGAAGACCGGCTGCATACACATAAAAAAGCTCCAAATATAAAAATCTGTGATAAGACCTGTGTTATGCTACGAGTGTGAAAAATGGACCCTAACCCAAGCACCCGCGAACAGATTGAACGCCTTCGAAAGACGGGTCCTGAGGTGAATAATCGAAGTGAGGCTTGGCGAGAACCAATGGCGAATTCGATACAACCATGAGCTGTATGAAATTTTTGACGAGCCGGAGGTCTCCACGATCAAAAGGCTACGGGAGCTGCAATGGGCTGGCCCCATGACTCGCATGGATGAACAGTGGATACCCAAAAAGGTATTTGTTGGGAGAACTGAAGGCCGGAGACCAGTGGAGGAATCGAGGAAACGCTGGTCTGACTCGGTCGACGAAGACAGTTCATCGTTGTTCGGATTTCGAAATTGAAGGACAAGGTCAATAGACCGAGACAGTTGGAGGCGCTTTTTGCTGGAACCGAAGGCCCGGGAAGGGCTGTAGCGGTACGAGGAGGATATTGTATTGCGTGGGAAGCCTTGTGAAATAGGTATAACTGGCTTGTTTCATGTTCATCCACTCGGAAATGCAAAGTGGTTGTTAATAGTACAGCCTCACCGCCTTTCTTTTCTATTCCCGGTATTCCACAAGGATCCATACTTGAACCTCTCCTCTTTCTTCTTCCATATAAGATCACAGTCTCATGTCTCCTCTGCACCGATGACTTTAAAGTTTTTCGGAATATTTACTCATCTGATGATAGTAAAGCCCTGCAAGCTGATTTATATTCTCTTGAAACGTGTCAATCGGACTTCATCTCTCTAAATATCCTTAAATGTTTTTAAATGTCTTTTACCCTTAAAAATAGGCCTTTTATGTTTAACTGCCAACTAGGCTCCTACTCTTTAAATTATGCTCCAGAGATAAAGATTTTGGGGTTATCTATGATCCTTGGCTAAAATATGATGCCCACATCATTATCTGTTTAATTTCTGAAGCGTCTCGCTAATCCGACTTTTTAATGAGACATTATTGTTTTTTTTTCTCGGGTAAAAATATTCCCTTAGACAATATCTAAGTATAGTCCTTACTATTCTCGAATACTGATGCCAAATTTTATGTCCTCATCTAAATTATCTTACCGCCCTTATTAAGTCCGTTCAACTTAATTTCACTCACAACCAATTCTATAAATTTAGGATTCCTTATACTACTTATGAGCATCGTCTTCCTTTCCTTCAAACTTTTCTCTTGAATAACGAAAGGTCTTGGTGAGTGCTTCTTTGTCAAATTATGTAACAACCTTCTTGATTGTCCTAATGCACGTCTCTTTCAAAGTCATCGCTCTACTCTAATATAATATATTTGATCACTCTATGACTTATTTTCCCTCACCGCTTTTACAGTTAGCGCGAAATCATGATCCTCTTCAGTTTGATCTTTTGTCTGTTTATATTAGTCCTTTTAAAAAAATTAAAATTATTGTAGTTTTCCACTTTCTTATACTTATTACTATTGGAGCTTACTCCGTTGTAAGTAAATAAATAAATCAAACTATGGTTTATAACTGGCACATCTTCTTCAAGCAAAGAAAGTACGCAATGCAAGGAGACCCTCTATCTGGACGATCAGTTGAAGCTACCACGCCAGAGAACACAAAAAATGTAGGAATACTTGTATTGGAAGATGGCCGGTTAAAGAGGAAACACCTTGTAGCATTAGTTGGATTACCAAAACATTCATTTTATGCATTCTACATCAATATTTTAGGATGACTAAAGATTGTTCAAAATCGGTCCCGAAAATACTTACGCCACTTTAAAAACGCAAATTTTTGTACCGCCAGGGAGAGCATAAGATAGAAACTATGGTTCGAATCATGACTGGCGATGAAACCTAGATTCACTGTAGCCCAAAGTGAGTTATAATGTTTGTATGCTGTTAATTGTACGTGAACGACTTGAAGCGATGTTGGGTTAACTCAGTGAAATGGGAGTTCGTTTTCCCTGAGAGTGACTTCCTCCTAGGACGCGTGTTTGTACTTGCTGGCTAGCGTCTGCGGTGTGTTAGTAGAGGTGGCTTTGTAATGATTAGTCTGGTGATAACAACTAGTGATAGGGCTGAGTGTCCGCTCTACGATTGAGTCTTGGAGTACCTGTAGACTGTGTGGGTACTCGCTTTCCCGTTTTTTGAAACGACACAATCAGGGCAGTCTGCAGAATAAGTGTCCGGCTTGTCACAGCCGTAGTAGAAAACCTTACGCTCTCCCCGACACGGCAAGAAGCGTCATCTAGTTTGTCCACAGTTCCAGTAGACCGTCAAATTCGATAACAAGGCTACAGAAAGTGCTTCAGATTAATCGGGTAGCTCCGCCACTTCTGAGCTTAAAGTTTCTGTTGCTACTTCCCTGACTCCTCTCCATGAACTGTGTCTGATGGTCAGGTATGAACGTTTCCGTATGTCTTCCTGGACATGTTCATGTCGGCTAATCGCTTGCATGAGGAAGGCCATGTCAAGAATGACAATCATTGAAATACGTAATCGCAGCTCTGGCAGTAAGTTCCGTTTCAGCACTCTCAAAAGTCTAAGTTGTGTAAGCAGTTCGGTCAATTAATCGTTGAGTTACAGGATGTCTGCTCGGTAAGCGCCGAACAATTCACCAGGCCGTTGCCAACCTGACTGAATTTTGCCTTGTATACGCTCGCCCTGGCCACCTGCCGGGAATTCAGCCCACATTATCTCTTTAAGGCGGGACCAGCGTTGATGTGGTGACGTGATGTAGATTCTCCAATATGCCTTTAACAGTAGAATTAAATACCCTGACAATGTTGTGAAATCTCTTCCCAGCAATTCATTTACTAATGACGCCACTCTGCCGATGAGCATTTCAACGGTCATTGAGCTAGATTCACCCTCGAATTGTACTCGTAAGCTACAACTATGGACTATAGTTGGGATTTAGGCCGGCTTGATTTTATAAGGGGAAGTAAGACTTTGCCTATGAGATTGTCGATCCACGGATTGGTATACAGGGGCCATGGGATTCATGATAGAGTTGGTTCTAGGCTGATCTGGTTCATTCGATGACCTAGGTGGCAAGGATCAAGGGTCTTCGATCAAGAAGAAGGAGACCCAGAACGTTGGCCATCGTCCGGAAGAGTTTGGTTTCTCGCTTTCTTTTCCAGCTGCTCTACTCTAGTGGAGAGTTTCTGTAGTAGGGAGATCACCTGCGCTATATCATGAGATATGGCCGGTGCTGAAGGGAAAATTGGTTGAAGCGATGATAAGACTTCCTCGCCTCCAGTTGCACCAGTTTCCTTAAAAAAAGACAACTTTGGCTCTCTAGCATTCGAATTTTCTGGTCCTCATCCTCTCGCTAACTGTTAGGTGTGCTATCCTAGGCTTCACAGTTTGTGGCTGGAATTTAATACATGAGCCTCGATACATCCACGATGAAATTTGCGAGTATACAGATTAGTCCTCAGATAGGCATCCAACCGAAGACTTCGCTTGTCCGGCATGTTCTTCGTCGCCATCGCTAAAAAGAACTAAAGGTAAGGGTATGATAAAATAGTTTAAATATTTTTAAACTCATACGTATAAATATAAAGTCTTCGCAACTTGGATGCATACGATTAATGATTTTTCGGCCCCGCGTTGGGCGCCATTTTTAGTGTTTGCGTATGGCTAGCAATCCTTGAATGGAATATTTTGTGCCATTAGCTGTGCTAATATTGGAGCACTGAGACAAAACCGACGGCGGATGGTCCCTCTCCAACGACCCTGTTGAAAAGAGCACCTATCGAAACCCCGGTGGAGCCTAAACAAAAGTTGAGCCGCCTCATCAAATCTTATCATTTTCGGCTCCGCAAATAATAGACGGCCAGAACGCCAGAAGATATCAGATCACGTCCACGTAAGGTTAAATGGTCAGCCCGTCGTTGAAAGGGCTTCGTCAAGCGGGTGCGCACCTGTCGTTAAAATATGTCATACTGCAACATCTCGGAAGTAACTGAAAATGAATACGACCGTATGCCCCAGATAAATAAATTGGCGAGGTCACTGGTGCAAGCATCAACTGTCTTGCCTCCAGTTTTGGCACGAAGGTGCTGAATCAACACTCCGAGCTGGTAAAACCCTAGTGCTCCATTATTAGCGCAGCTGATGGCACAACACATTCCATTCAAGGGGTGCTAACCACAAACACTGCAGAGTGAAATTGTTAAGGTATGCGTAGAACATAGAATTCTAGAGAAGAACGCAAGGCAATGGATACGGTGTGTCGACAACATTTTCGCAAAAGTGAAAAAGAACAGAGTCAAAGAGACTTTAAGGAAAATCAAACTACATAAAAATATCACCTTCACGATGGAAGTAGAGGCTAACAATGAAATACCATTTTTAGAATACTCATTTTCGGATTAATAGCGCCCTAAAATAAAAGAAAAAAAGAATTATTCCTTAAAGCACTATTTGTTTTTTATTTTTTCCAAATATCGATATTTCGGAGATAAATGATCTCCTTCCTCAGTGGCGATATTCGCCACTGAGGAAGGAGATCATTTATCTCCGAAATATCGATATTTGGAAAAAAATAAAAAAAAAATAGTGCTTTAAGGAATAATTCTTTTTTTCTTTTACCCTTTTTAGGTTTAGAAATCAACTTAGCGACGTCTTTGACACAAATATCGGAGTAAAGCAGGGAAATGGGCTGACCCCGTGCTATTCAATTTGGCTCTGCAAATTGTCATAAGAAAGCTACCTGTCGATACAAGTAGTACGTTACTATAAAAGTCGAGCCAAGAAGTAGCCTATACTTACGACATCAAAATTTTGTCACGGTCGTTAACAATCACCAAAATACTTTTCCTGAAATTTGACAGCGAAGCAAAACTAGTAGGGCTACAAATGAATGAGAATAAAATAAAGAAAAATACCTAAAATACCCAAAATATTGCACTTGGCGAATGCAATATCGAAAATATAGGCGAATTTTGTATTTGCTTAGGTGCCAAAATAACAGGAAACGGCAATGGAACATACGAAATACGCCGAAAAATACAGCTCGCAATCTTGGAGACCAGCTGTATACACACGAAAACAAGGCTCCAAGTATACAAATCTGTGATAAGACCTGTGCTATGCTAGGGGGCTGTGATAAGACCTGTGCTATGCTATGGGGCTGTGATAAGACCGCAAACATTTTGGACGCCTTCGAAAGACGGGTCCTGAGGCGAATAATCGGAGATAAGCTAGACAGGCATCAATGGCGTATTCGATACAATCATGAGTTCTATGAAATTTTTGACGAGCCGGAGGTCTGAACGATTGTAAGACTGCGGAAGCTGCAATGGGCTGGCCACGTGAATCGTTATTACGAACAACGAATATCCAAAAAGGCATTCGTTGGGAGAACTGAAGGCTGGATACCAGTGGAGAAACCGAGGAAAAAACGCTGGTCTGACTCGGTTAACGAAGACGGTTCATCGCTGCTCGGATTTCAAAATTGGAGGAAGCGGTCAATGGACCGATGCAATCGGAGGTGCCCGAGAGGGGCTGTAGTGCTACAAAAAAGAAGAAGAAGAATTCCAATTAACTGGCGTCAGCAAATGTTATTCTTGTATGATATGAGAAGTTTGTTATTTTCGAATTGAATCTTGTAAGGTTGCCGTCTGGAAGCGAGAATTAACAATTCCTTGGAGGTCACGCGCTGATCATCAGTATCCGGCCTTAGTGTACGAACTATACGGGTTAATGCCTAAAGTTAAATTTTAAATATTGAAAAAAAATTTTGTCGTTAGCTTTCGCTACAAGTTAGCGTTATGGTTTAAGCCGGCAAAGAGGGCGATGGCGTGCCACTATCTGCTACGAAAAAGAAAAAAAAACAGTCACGTTTGTAAGAAGGAAGGGCCTAAAAAGTTTGTTTTTGACTCAGCAGATAGTCGTGAAGAGTGATATTGCAAAAGACGTGGGGAAATGGTTGTTGGACAGGAAGGGGAACTTACTTTTATCTGCGTACTGTGTATACAACCGTTCGTTGAATCACGTTTATTACGAAATCGTATAAAAGCTATATAAGCTAGCATATAAGCTAAGTAACCGGGACCCTGTATGCGCGATACAAAGTATCATTTCCGACATGTGTCAGCGTGGAATCACACCCGGATACCACCTCTGGTACCAATAAATTAGTCCTACATGAAGTTTATATTTTAGGCACCGTCGCCTCTTCTAATTACAACAATAATTTGGGTTCTAACTAAGACGGTCCCAGTTGTGAAGGAAACAAGCCAGCCGCAGTACGCCCGCCCCTCAATCTCCATAACAGCCATAACAATGTCAACGCCATGGATTTGATTCGTAAATCCAACACAATGGTGGAAATTGATTTTATCCGGAGGTTTTTTCCTCCCGGTTTAAGCTGGGGTTTTCTTTCAAATTCAAGAAGCAGATAAAAATTGAATGCAAAGAAATAGAAAAATGCCGAAGACAAAAAACCGGGAAACAGTTTCTTCGCAGCATTAATGACCAGTCACCAGAGACAAGTAAATTTCGATGTTTGATTGATTCTTGCTATTAGTTGCTTATATTTCATTTTTATGTGGAGGACTTTACGTAGGGTGCGAAGTGAAGCCAGCACACGATACACAATAAATGCAAAACGCTTGAAGCCTGAACTGAAGGTACTTTCACCCTTATAATGTAAATGAATGATTTAGATTAACAGTAAGCTGTCGGCTTGGATTTCAATACGTTAGTCTCTCATTTTTAACAGAAAAATGAAATATCCTTTAGATCATTTTGATTTAAATAATCTAATGGGTAAAAAATCGAAAAACCATTTTACCTAAAATTAATCAATGGGCGTAAAAATGTACATTTAATTTTGATTCGAGTTTTTTGATCTTAAAAATTTCCTTAGACAAAATCGGTTCTTCCAAAAAGCGGTTTCTTACCACTTGCATGGGTAAAGACCCCGCCGGAATATGTTCGTAACAATCTTTAGGAAAATGCTAGAAATTAACACATGGATTCTGAATTTACAAATTTAATCTAGAAAATAATAAATCCTCATACACAAACACAACGTGGCCGCAACAAGTTTTCATCAGTTTTGTTTTTCCTTCTGATTCTGGATGGTCAGATAAATTAGCGCGGAATTCCAATAGCAAAATTGCACTGGACTGTCACATTAAATTTTACAGAAATGATAAGTCATCAATTTGATACTCCCAGAATTGCTTAAGCGTAATACTGGTTTGTCAAAGTTTTTCATTTGCCGTAGAGGGTTCCCACATAAACTGAAAGGCAATAATACTGGTAGCGGTTTTTCTATCCTAAAATTTGTGGATACCGATTGTACGAAATTTGTTAGCCGTCTCTGTAATAATAACGAAATATATAATCAAAAGCTTTTTGCTGGATCCCGGAATGTTATCTTGTATCTTTAGGTATGTGTTAATTGAACCATTTCACGGATGGAGAATCAGAAAACTCGATTACAAAGTAAGATGAATAGCCTTTGTTATTTTGCTGTTTCCTAATAATTCTCTGCTGCAAAATCTATCAAAAAGCTTAACCCACATCTATGATTTCACACTATCTGTGACCTGGTAGTTGTTAATCCATTTTATTGACTAATCAGCACGCTTTATTTATGCCACTACTTTTCTTCAAAGGCTTAAGATAACCTCAGTCACGCTTCGATAATATTTAAATAGTACTTTACACAAACTAACCTATTTAAATAAATGTCTTCCAACAAACGTAGCAGTTTCCATTCATCTTGGACTGAATTCAATTTATAACGAACACATCAATTTCTCATTCCGCTATTTGATGGCTTGTCAATTGAATTTCAAGTACCAAACTAATGGAATTAGTCCAATTAGTGACATAGTATAATAGTCGAATGTACTTGTTTATACTCATACCCACTCACCTACTCTGCCCGACCACTCATCAATGCATCCATCGCCGCGACATCATGTCGTGCTGCGAGTTACATTACGCAATCTAAATTGCAACGACGATATTCACCTTTTATCTTGTATCTAAATTTGTACTCAATATTATAGATGCACAATTCAGAATACAATGAAGCGTGTGTTGTTGTAAGAAACTAGGTTGGAGCTTTTTAATTACGGTTGGGGTGCGCAAGGTGATGCATTCGTTTGCATACATACATTAAATTCGCCAGTAATGAGATGTGAGGTAAAAAGCTTTTAGACAACAGATGAATGTGATTTTTTTTCAAATTGTAACAAAAAAATTGTCATGTGTGTCGGTAATTAGCAATGGTTGGATAATTTTGAAAGGGGTGAAAGGAAATGAAGTTTTTTTGTGATTGTTTAAAATGAATATTTATTTGTTGGTTTTTTGTCGCAATGTAATCATGCTTGCATTTCCGGGTTTTTAATAAAAGTAAAGTAAGATAAAAAAGATACTCTTTGAAGTTTTTTTTATATCTCGAAGTACTGTTAATATTTGGCTTGTGAATTTAAGAAGAAAACGAAAGTCTCTTCATACAGGGGTTTCCAATATGAGGTGTTATTTTGATATTAAAATAAAAATGTCATTTTTTAATATAAATGGTCGGAAAATAACATCAGGCAAATGACCACGACGACCAAGCTTACATGACCATATCCTTTTCATGAAATTTTCCATAACCAAATCGCAAAGTGGCTGCCCTATGTCCTCGATAGCCTCACGAACTCCATCTTTGAGGTCTTGAATCGACGCTGGGCAGGTGGCGTAGACCTTCTCTTTCACGTGGGCCCAAAAAAAGAAGTCACAAGCTGTTAAATCACAAAATCTCGGTGGCCAATTGTGATCACCTCCACGAGAGATAACACGGTCCGGAAACTTTTCCCGTAAAATATCAATGGTTTTGTTGCTTGTGTGGCCCGTAGCGCCGTCTTGTTGAAACGTTGTCCAGATCAATGCCATCCAATTCTAGCCATAAAAATCATTAATCATCACTCGATAGCGCAATCCATTCACCGTAACTGCTGCTTTAGCCTCATTTTCGAGAAAGTAAGGTCCAATGACTCCGCCGGACCATAAACCGCACCAAACAGTCACACGTTGAGAATAGAGAGGCTTTTCAACAAAAACTCTTGGGTTTTTCGAGCCCCAGATGCGACAATTTTGCTTGTTGACGAAGCCACCGAGGTGGAAATGGGCCTCATCACTCAAGATGATTTTCCGATGGAATTCCGGATCATTTTCATGCAGTTCAAGGACCCAATCAGAAAAGACACGACCTTGTTGATGATCAACCGGCTTGAGTTCTTGTGTTAACTGAACTTTAAAAGCCTTAAATCTTTATGCAAAATACTGTGTAATGACGTTTGAGGAATGCCTAATTCCAAAGAACGACGAGGAATGGACAAACCTGGGGGTTTTCAACCCTTTCGGCTACAGCAGCAATATTCTCAGGTGTTCTTGAGTGACGTGCATGGGTTTTGTTCTTCACATCACTAAGTTGTCCCAATAGTTCGAAGTTTTCCACCAATTTCTGTATTGCGATCAGACAAGGTGCTTCACGACGACCCAAAAATGTTCGAGTTTTACGAACCGTCTCTGCCCAATTGTCACCATTTTTATAGTGAATTTTAATAATTTCAATGCGTTATTGGTGCGTGTATCGTTCCAATTTTATTAATGGTGTAGTTTCTATTTGTCAAATGTTCAAAAATGACAGCTTCAAAAGTGACATCTACCGAAATAGCGGCCTATTCAAAATAACACCTCTTATTGGAAAACCCTTTAGATGTATCTCTTAGTGTTAAGACGGATTAAATTCAACTGAAGATTAAATGAAAGCAAGCATTCGATTATTTCAGACTGTAAAAGACATTTACTCCTAATATCTCTCAATAAAAACTAAATCAAAACTTGTAATAATTCTTACCAATTAAGGAGCCTACTTCTATTATAAATTTTGAATACCTAAACTTAATTAAAGACAAACTGCAAACAGTGTTTCTCTCAAAATCCATTACTGTCACAAAATAGTCATTGTACCCAATTTATCAGCCCTAATATCCAAAGTTTCTTATCCTTACAATCAACTAATAAAGTCAGTATTAAATAACAACACAAAAGCATTCAAACAAATATCTTATTGTCTCCTTCAAACAACACAAAACTTCCTTATCCACTCCAACTTAATTTTCTCTTTCTCATTACAATATTAGTAGGTTTGGGTACCTTTCCGATTTCCTATTCATCGACGCACTCCAATCCTCATCGTCATCATCATTAACCTCTTCATACTCTGAGGGCGGAGAAGTGTAGTACTCAATGTCAAGCCGGGCATGATGTTTAACACCATGCTATTTTGTCATCTACATGAATATTTTAATACCCAAAGTAAAACCTGCCGAATCTTTCCGCCTCTTCAATCAATAGAGGATATAACAGCCGACACGAGTCTCAACTCAACTCTCAATATTGGTATTTTGTGCAGACAAACTTCCCTTGAAACCACCTTGCACCTGTACTCGAATCTCAGCGTGGCGAAGTTATATTCTTGCTCTTGCGTTCGCTTGAGGAATTCCGGAAATCAAAACATCGGTAATGGCAATTTTCGTCTAAGAAAACATGACGACAAATTAACAACTTCCTTCCCTCTGCTTGTGGATGTTCAAGATGGGGTGGTTTATGGGGAATGAGTCACATTGGATAGGTAAGTAAGTGGTGGGTTGAAGTCACCTATTCTTGTACTTAAGAATTACCTTCTCCCTTGATGCCTTTTCAGTATGCTTCAGTGTCATCCTAGACGTCTGTTTGACCCAACCATCTTACAATTTGAGGATCGTCCTATTCTTCCTTTCAGACTTAAGTACGGAGAACTTATTACACCTGTATAAATATATTCTCTCTACGCTTCATTTCCTTATAAGAAGACGACATTAAAAGGAAATTTGTGTACTCTACCCGTTTCATAATGTCTTTGGGTTTGTATGTAGTTTTTGGATGCGTTTCGAAGTTGACTTAGAAGGGCTGCCAAGTTGGTATTAAAAACGTTTGTCCGTTATATTGATGCAACATTTATTGTCCTCTCTTTTGTCTTATTCACTTACAATTCTTTTTTTCTATTAGAGTAACTGAATCTATGAAAACTGCCAAAGTTATAAACACTAACAATATCCTTTGACTGGACCTAAGTACAACTGCCAAAAAGTAAATCTAATAGACACCTTCGAATTGAGGGGAAAAATATGCGTTGTGAAAACATGCATTACGCTTCTATCCTAAAAATAAAAGAAAGTTTTGGAAAAAAATCAAAAATTCTTAATCTTCTTCTTCATAGTACTATAGCCCCTCTCGGGACTTCGCTTCGTACAGATAGCGCCTCCAACTGTCGCGGCCCATTGTCATTCATGTTTCACACCCATAGCACAGGTCTTATCATAGATTGGAGGTTTGTTTTGCTGTGTATGCAGCTGGTCTTCAAGATCGTCAAAACTGAATAAAATATTTAATTTGCGAGCTGTATTCTTCTGCGTATTTCGTCTCTTTCATGACAGAAACTCGTTCTTTTGGTGCCTAAATACACAAATTTGCACACATTTTCGAAACTATATTTGCCAAGTGTGATATTTTGGATATTTGACGTATTTTGACTAGACTGCGCCGTGTTTTTTCATTTTGATTAATTTTTAGTCCTACTCGTTTTGCATCGCCTTCGATTTTTTGCGGTTGTTAACGATTATGGCTCGATTTGTATAATAAAGTCCCCATTGTATCGACAAGTAGCTTCCTTATAACTTATTCCAGAGCTAATTTCAATTGCATTTAGGCCAGCCCATCTTCGTGCTTTAGTCCGATATTTGTGTCAAAAGTTTTGGTGAGTTGGTTATTGATACGGACTTGGGAGGTCATTGACGTCATTGTAATTTTGGTACATGAACTGATTTGGCAGGGGTACCGAAGCAAGGCATTATTTGGTACAGTGCGTTATGTCGTATGCTTGCTTAAAATCAATAAGGATTTGGTGTATGCCTATGTTAAACTCCCAGAATTTCTCAAGTACCTGCTTGGTAGTAAACAATTGGTCTATCGTCTATCTACCTGCTCTAAAGCCACCTTCATACTCACTAGCAATGCTGTTGGCATATGATCTAATTTTATTTTTTCTGAATTTTGGAAATATTTTATAGGCCGTATAAAGTAGTGATATACCTCGATAGTGTTTGCACTGTATCTTGTCACTTTTTTTGTGTATTGGGAATATAATTGATTGGCTCCACTTGCTCGACGTATGTTCTGTTGCCAAATGTGCTGAATCACTTTATGGATAGCCTTGTAAACCCCGCTGCCACCATATTTAATGAGCTCCACTAAAATTTCATTGATGCCCGGCGCTTTATTATTCTTTTGAGCCTTGATGGCCGAACAAACCTCATCCACAGTAGATGGGGCCAATGGAAGCGCTCCAAGAATATCTGTAGGCTTCGATGTTCCGGAGCTGTGCAGAGAATTAAGGAGGCTCTTGAAATATGATATCCATCGTTCCTTTATCCTATTTTCATCAGGGATAACGTTCCCGATGTCATCTCGGTAGAGCGTGGTCTTGGACTGCTAATCTCGTTTCAAGCTTTTTACGACTTTTTATGCTTGCCTTACGTCGTTGCTCGCTAGTCTTACATTGATGCTTCTCAATTAGTCGTCATAGTATTTTCTTTTGTTAATCCTATTGATCTGATCCGCTACTCTTCTGAGATTTTAATAATGTTCTTTCTTCGTCCGTTTTCCTACCTAAGTATTGCTTATACGTCTGATTCTTTTTGTCCAATGCATTCTGGCGTTCATCATGGAACGAATCATTTCTTTTGCGCCAGGCTTGATGTCTGAATGTCTGTTCATCCGAGGTCTTATTAGTCGCTTTCACTTCCATCCATAGGTCGTTACTTGTTTTCAGCGTTGAATTTAATACGATAGGAGCCAGCTGCTTGTCGAGGGTCTCCGTGAAATTTTCTGCCACAGGCTCTGTTTGAAATCCATCGACCTACAAGTTCTTTGGGCGCTAGTTTTCACCGAGCATGCCTTTGCCATACGACATCGATATGTTGATTTGATCAAGTAATTATCCGAGCTACAATTGGCTCCTCAGTATGTACGGTCGTCAAGTATTCTCAAGGTCTATCTTTGTTAGATCAAAACATGGTCGATCTGATTTTGTGTGTTATCTTCCGGTGATGCCAAGGTTATTTTATGTATGCGTCGACGAGGAAAACAAATCGGATAATGGATTAAATTTTTGCCATATGCAAAGTCAGTCAGTGGTATTGTCATTTGTTTCATCATAGAGGCAATATCCTCCAGTCGTTTCCCGATGAGATAGTTCATCGCCGACCTTAGCGTTGAAAACACCCAGAATTATTTTTGTATCATTTGTAGGCAATGAGTCGTTTCTCCGTTCCTTTCTTCGGTCGAGGGCGTTTACGTTTATCAACCAAATTTTGAACAATTTCTCTTTTATACGGATCGCACACAATCCCGCATTGACTGCCTTCAAATCAATAACATGCGATTTGAACTCCCAATCCACGATAAAGGCCACTCTGAACTCTCACTTTCCAGCAGGCTTTCCACTTTTGAATATTGTGGGCGATCTCATATTTTGAATATAATTTCCAGTCCAATTCGTTTCCTGCATTGTTAGTACGTTCAATTTATATTGACTGGCCTTTTATAAAATGTCCTTTATAGCACCAGGTTTATACGGTGGTCTCACATTCCAGGGTCCAATGACATAGTCTTTTTCGGTTGTGAGGTCGTTGCCGCAGATCCAATCCATTTCATGGCTTTATTCAGGTTTCAAAACAATGTAGGGGTTTCCAGGGACGGGGATTTAGCCCACCGCCCAAATCCCGTTCCAGCGGCATGATTATTACTTTCGACTTCGTTATCAGGGGTGTAGGATTCGCCTTCATGTTCTTACATCACCTTTCTACAAAAAGTTAATACAAAAAGTTTGCGGTTATGGGCGTTTCCCGGCATTTAATGTCCCATCATTGGGGAATCAATAAGCCTAATGTGCGACACCGAAATGATTTACTACCATTTGCTCACCACAATTCATAATCGATCTCGAAAAATTCCTAAAAAACGTTCCTGAAATATTTGAAGAATGTGTTAAAAACTCTGTTTGAAATGCTATTGGATTTATTCATTTAAGGTCCAGTCTTCACATAGCCGGAACTGGAAGAGGCAGTCCTTTCACTAAATGCGAAGAAGGCTCCAGGTACAGATAGTTATTCAGCTGAGGCGTTGCAACTTGTCTATCACCATTGTCCTGACTTGCTGCATAGTACATTCAACGCTTGTCTAGAGGACGGATTTTTCCTAGTACGATGGAAGGTGGCGACGCTCGTGCTAATCAGCAAGGGGAAGAGAAAACCCCAAATCACCGTCTGCATACCGCCCGTTATGCATGCTAGACACGGCTGGGAAAGTGCTAGAGAAACTCATCAAGGGAAGACTCACTGACGCGATTCGTGCTGCTGGGGACCTATCTCCTCGGCAGGATGGCTTTAGAGTAGGAAGTTCCACCATTGATGCGATTGCAGAGGTGGCGAGCGCGGTCCAAAAGGCAGAGGCATATAGCCGCATCAAGCGACGGATCGTCTTGTTGGTGGCACTCGACGTTAGGAACGCCTTCAATTCCGCTAGATGGGTGGATGTTCTGGATGCGCTGGAAACTCTTTTTCAGATTCCAGAATATCTAATGCGGCTTTTGAGGTACTACCTGCAAGACCGAAGCCTGCTTTATGACACGACACAGGGCCAACGAAGGGTGGAGGTTACATGGGGTGTTGCCCAAGGTTCTATCCTTGATCCAGACCTTTGGAATGTGTCTTACGACGGGCTACTGAGATGTGAGACGAGTCACACTTGATGGGCTGTGCAGATGATGTTGCGGCTCTGGTCGCGGAACGCACCGTTGAACAAGCGGTAGGTATGCTAATGCGCCGATGACTGCTCGTGTGCTCAGTTTAGCACTGGAAAAATGATGGAATGATGGAAATGATGATCAGTATTCGAGACATACTAATCCAGCCATCGGTGAAGTACCTAGCGCTACTGATCTACTTGAAGCTGAGTTTCTCTCAGCAGATCAGGGTAGCCCCTGAGAAAGCTGCTTCGGGCGTATCCACTCTGAGTCGACTTATTGCCAACGTAGGGGGACCCAGCCCATCAAGAAGACACCTCTTGATGAGTGTCAGCGCTACTGTATTGAGCAGAAATATGGGGCGACGCTCTCAGCAAGGAGGCGTACCGTAAACGCTTGGCACAGGTACAAAAAAGAGGAGCACTGAGGATTCCATCTTCATATCCGACAGTCTCTGACTCGGCGATGAGTGTTATTGCTAGTCTGATAACCGTTGCCCTCTTGCTAGAGAGAGATGCGCTGTTTACCTGCATCGAACGCAGGGGGTTGCGCACAAGGAGAGAGAGCACTCACTTAACGATTGGCAGCAGTCTTGAGTGAATTACGCGAAGGGAAAGTGGACTGCGCGCCTCATTCTGGATGTGAGACCGTGATTAAATCGAAGGCATGGTGAGACTGACTTCCATCCGACCCCGCTTTTGAGCGTGCGTTGGTGTTTTCAGTCTTATCTGCACAAGATTGGTAGATCACGGTCCCCCGATTGTCGGTTTTTCCCAGGAGAGGAAGGCGATGCCTGCCACACATTTTTTCCGTTCAAAAAATGGGACGGGTTGCAAAACTCATCCCGGATTGTCGCGTTGATGCGTGAATCGGTTGACAAATGGAACCAGGTGGCACATTATGTTCGGGCAGTCCTAAAAGATAAAAGTTACTCAAAGCAGCCGGGGCGTTGGGGTTGGGAGGTCGCTTGTCTGTAAAATCCTCTTCCCTTCTCCCCGCCCGGTAGAAAAGGGATTCCCCAGCTTGAAGGCGCCTCACGGAATAACAAAACGGTACCTGGCCCGAAGTAATGTGTCAAACCGTTCCAGGCTGGGTTCTCGGGTTGACAGGGGGGGGGGGGGTGTTTAGTGAGTAGTCCAGTCATCTTTTTGCGAGCATGGGAGTCCCACACTCTGCGCGTAAATGACATTCACCTCCCAACCAGAAAAGAAGAATTGATTTTGGCTCAAAAAGATGGCACTGGTTCATTCCGAACTAGGCATAATGTTGTTCCTGAACACCGGACCCGCACAATACCATTCCCTCGCCCACGGCTTTGCACCGGGAGGTTTCCACTGTTCCTGAATTATTAGGGAGGTACTCGATTCATTGAGATACCAAGATGATAAGTTCACGTCATGATATTACTTGTTGAGCAGCCGCAGGTCGGCTTCCATGTCCCTATCTGTTCAAGTAGGTCCGAAACGTTAACGCTTTAGTATAAGTTTACTTACATGAGACATTACATTGCAGTTTGACTTTCGATGTCAGCTGCATTTTGTATAAAGATAGAAGCTTATGGTTTCCAGAGTACGACGGAGCTCGTTGACATTAGCTTGTTGAAATTCAGTATGATTCCAAACGCGACAGCGGAGTAGAGACACCGTAGAAGCTGAACAGATATCCCAGGTACTCGACCTCATGCACCATGCACTCTGAATGCACATTTTACCACTTTAATCACAATACCATACTTCGCTAGTCGTTTGAATAATTGAGTAAGTTGTTCCATGGGCTGAGCCTCAGAATCCGATGCTACCATAATGTCGTTGATATTACCAAAGGAGAAATCCAAACCGCGGAGTGCGCTGTCCATGAAACACTAAAATGGCTTTGGAGAGTTTCGTAAATCGAACGTCATGACAGTAAACTCGAAACGGCCGAACGGCTTCTTCGAGATACAGCATTCTTCGATGGGGCTCTGGTGGAATGCTTTAAAATGGCCGATCTTCGAAATGATTCATTTGCCGCTTAGCTCATCAGTTATATCATGTATGTGACGGTTCGGGTATTTTCAGGTACCTGATGTTATTAAGGTATGGAGGCTCATGGCCGCCATGCTCGATCTTTCTTGCGCACTAAATATAGGGGACTCACTCTCGGGCTATCCGACGACCTCCAGAAACTCCGATCCGGGGGAAATTTGAACTCCTCTTTTATTGCCTGCAGGCTCTCCTTGGTTAACCCCATGATTAGTCGGAGTTGGTCCAGCGGCGGGGTTAGTAAGTGTCGGAGCAGCGCATGATAACGCGGGTGGCTGCTGACAGTGAGCACTGATCCGTAATGGTGTCTATTGATGAGGTGTCGAGTTAATACGTTAGGATCAGCCAGTCGTTGATTCCGTTGATCCGATTATAAACCATAATGTCTCAGGAAGTCGGCTACTAAGATTGAAATTGACACGTTTGGCGCAATGAACTTTTACTGGATTGAGCGCTAAGAATCGAGCGACAAATGGAGTCTTATTTTGCCGAAAATGGCGATGGAGGTACCGTTTGCCACAAAAAGTTTGTATGATGATTGTTCGCGAGAGCTGCCTGACAAGTATTTGAAGATGATGAAGACATTCGCACCGGTGTCAACTAGGGAAGTGAATCGCGTATTATTATCGCGTATCAAAAGGCGACGTTGTGAAGCACAATCAACTGTCGCCTGTAGGACTAGTGGCTCGATGTATTTACCACCTTTGATCTGCGAAAAGAGCATGGAGGGCAGCAACGTCTGGCTACGGGCCTTGTCAGGCAATCTTCTACGCGAAGGTACCTTCTGGGGCGAAGGTTAGTGGCATGAACTACAATTTGTTGTCACCGCGTCGGAGCGGATGCGATTAATTTCTGACTGGAGCTCTGACACTTACCCTAACACATCGCCATCGACATTCTTGTCTCGATAAAGGTGCGTTTATGCGTTACGCCTGTTTCCTGCATGATTTGATGATGAGATACGATTTTGCATGTCGCTTATATACGTCATCACATATAATCCTGTTTCCATTTCTATCCGGAGTCGTACTATCCATTTCGATACCAGCTCTATCGAGAAGATTTATCTCATCACTAGCGACTTCAAGATTCGATACCTTCACTCGAGACTTCCTGCGGAATAAGCTATTCACTTTCGCAAAAACGCCATCTGGGTCCTGTGGGCTAATACCCCTCAGTTTTTCCGCCCATTGATTGCTGACCTCACTTCTGAAGTATGAACGGATTAAGTTCCGGACATTCTTCAGGTGTAATTTCAACAAAGCCAACGAGGGATGGTTGTAGTCCAAAAATCGTCGATAAATATTGTTGACGCGGGTGAGAAGAAGGCTTTTCAATCTTTTCAACCTTGCGATAGTTGATGTTTCATATCCTTCCATATTGTTTCGATGTTTAATCTTGGGAACAACTTTCTCAATCGTTTCCAATGTCAGCTTCTCTAACTTCGACAAATAGAGATCTATTTCATCGTCAGTTAGATTTCTGTGATTAGGAACCATTGAACAAGCGTTGCCATCATCAGAAGAGGGACATTGCTTCTGGTACTCCCGATTAAACTTCTTTTGAAGCTTTCCCAGTCTGTTTTTTTGAAATTCAACCGATGGTTTTCATGTTGAACTGGAATGAGGAAGAAATCATCCCTTTGATGATTGATTTCCATTACGATTGCGTTATGGTCGCTATCGTAAGGAAGCACCTGCAGTTTCCGTTGAGGACTATTAAAGCTGAATTCAAGTCTTGCGTCAGCAATGCAGAGGTCCAAATATGAATTTGTCCTAGGGTATGTTGGGAACTCCGACCCATATAGGTTGCACCTGTATTCAATTTGGTTCTCTGTTATCCATGATTTCAGGAATACACCTCTTGGATTATTGGTGGCGTTTAGCCATGATGTATGCTTGGCATTCAGGTCACCGGCAAAAAGATAATAATTATGCAGCCTGTTCAATTCGAGTATTTCAAACAAGGAATTGAGTTCCTCCTTGAACTTGAGAACATTTTGACCAGTTGCATAGGTAGAGATAACGAAGAGGTTATCCCCACCTGGCAGTGAAATTTACGATACGATTTTGCATGTCGCTTATATACGTCATAGTTTTCACGGCCCCGCAGTTTCTCGAAATGAAACAGTAAGTTATTTGAAGTCATTTTGTTTTTATGCACTTGACTTAAATAGAGAAGAAGTGTGAGTTCGAATGAAAATTTGCTTCAGTCAAATGAAAACCGCATGTCGAAAGCCCATAACATATTCGAGTTGAGCAGGGAGAATTAAACAGATCAGTTTAACAATTCTCAAAAAAGTTAAAAAGTGTTGCCTGCTTCTGGCTCTTGCCTTGCTTCACAAAAGCTTTCTCCTTCAATTGTTGCAAAACGATTATATCCTGAAGATTTTCGTTATTCTGTTCAGCCCATTCAATACAAATGTTGAAGCTTCGTACTGCGTCTTCATTTTCAATCTTGTTCACTCTTATCTCCAGGGCGCTTTCGTCAACTGAATTTGTTTCATCGTCGTCTATCTCTTCAAAACAAATGTCAGCTCTCGTTTCCACAATCCAGTTATCAATATCATCTGATGTCATATTATCATCAGGCCCAATTTGTTTTAGAAAATCACCTATTGGGTCTATTAAATCTTTCATGCACTGCATTTCTGATCTTATGATACTCAGCGCAACGTCATCCTTTTCCGTCCAATCAGAGACTGGTGTCATTAATTTTTCCCAGCATTTTTCAATAACGTGTGATCTGACCTTCGCTCATGTTCCAGATAAATGACATACGGCGTGTTTTAAGTTTATTCCCTTAATTATTTGCTCCATGTCCGATTCCTCAGAATCTACAATTTGGGCCAACAAGCTTTTTTTGTAAAAAAGTTTTGTCAACCTAATCACGTTTTGGTTCATAGGTTGTATGAGTGCCGTGCAGTTCGGTGGGAAGCACATTACGGATATCATGCCGTCATCACTTTCAAGCTAGCCATCTTTCGGATGGCATGGAGCATTATCAAACAGCAAAAGTGCTTTTGGTGGAAGTCCCAGACCACTTAGGAATCTGCGGCCCTAAAGCAAAATAAAGTCCATTGAAATCAATAAATTTAATTTACCTTACTTCTGGAACAAATGTGTGATGAAACCAGTCTCCAGTCTCCAGATCTCCAGCGTTTGACCTGGGATTCTTGGCTTTTCCTATTACTAGGATCTTAATTTTATGCGTTCCGGTTGCATTTTATATGCTGGAAAAGTTATCCTCGCCTTACTAGTTTTCCGTCCGGGTGCTGAAGTTTCCCGGTCCACTTAAGTTTTTTCTGGAAGAAGCTTCCAGAACAGGCCAGACTCATCTGCGTTGTATATCTGTTCTTGCTTCAATTGCAATCCCTTGATTATGGAATGGAACTTTTCAACGAATTGGTCAATAGGTGTGCTGCATTGTTTGACAGCTTTTCTCCACAAATTTTGAAAGATTTGAGAATTTTTTGAATTTGTTTTGGTTTTTCATAATACGGCTAATTGTCGATTTGTTGACGCTGTATTTGATAGATAGAGGGGCAATAAATGAACCACTTTCTAAATCTGTTATAACTTGCGCTTTATCTTTAAATGCTAAAAACTTATGTGCTTTTGTACCCGACATTTTCAAATAAACCGCACGAGCGACGTAAGAAAACGAAATTTAAACGAAAATCACATGAACATACCACTTGACAAGCACGCGTATTGGGGGATGTACCGAAAAATATTTTTCTGCCACTAGACTTCCAATAAATATCTTGTGAGTGCATACAACAGGGTAAGAAATTTTAAAGTAACGGTCTTGATTTGATTTCAACTTTAAAATTGCAACAAGAGTTGCAACTTTAGAGTCTACGATAGAAAAACATTGACTGTTGCAAATTTCGAGTATTGCAAATGATCATTCTCTTTCTCGGCATTATTTTAAATTAAATACTTGTTAAAATATGAAGGACGACATCATTTTGTTTACCGTAGATTTAAGCTAGAAATCTTTGATGTCTTCAAATAAATTTACTTAATATTATGTTCTTTCTAAAGTCAAACCCTCTTACCAAAATTCAGGAAAAAATTTTAATTTCCTTTGCTCAATATTCATATTTTTAGCATCAATTTCCATCTGTATCTTTATACAAATGCGACAAACAAACCACTTTCATTCATTTTGTTCGAAGTTTTTCGTGCCGAAGGCGAATCATCGATATTTCTATTAGAATTCACTCCTTTCCCAAATAGCATCGAACATGAAACTTCCGTTTTTTCACTGCTTTTTATTCGTTTTTCCTTGTGCAGTTATTTTCGGTTCCACTTTTTGAAATAATATGGTAAAGTTTTGCGAAACCGATTTGAACAGTCATAAATTTTTCCGGCTTTTACATACAGGTATACGAGTATGTATACCTTTCCCCAATATTTCCTTACTTCTATTTTACTCGTATGATTTTAACATTTACTTCGAGCAGATGGTTTGTGCATTCTTCTTGTATATTTTCGTACTTAAGGAAGTATCCTTTGGAATAACACCGAACAGGACACTTCGCCAAAGGGAGTACTATACATACATATGTGTACGCCTGGTACTAGCTTGTGAATATACTCATATGCTGTCTTCTTTGCCATTTTGTTCTACCTTGGTCAGGTGTAAATTCGTTACGAGATCTATAAATTTCACCATCCCTTTCGAATATTGGACTTTCCGTTTAACTGAAATGCATGCACGCAATTGTATATCGTCAATGTTTATCAAACGACTTGCGATTCCATGCTGTCCCCATGTAATTGGAACCATTGTACGCGGAAGGGTTATGTGCATTGTGCTTGGTTTCCAAAAGGTGGAACGTGGAACGTACTCGAACTAGATTTGGTGGGGCGAAAACTCATATAAAGCTTTCATTCTAAAATCCACCTTCATGTACTAAAATCAAGTATTCCAGATAAGCCGCAAACCAATTTCAGATGCATATGTGTCTTAGATAGGGAAATTTCCAGGCAATTGTGGGCTGAATGTGATGTGTCTTTGATATGTCCGCTCAAGCTGAATGTCTGCGGTTTGGTCTTTAATGAATTGGTTTAAAGATGAGATGAACAGTTTGTCTTCGTCTCAACAGAGGTATCACATGCACTTGAAAGAACGTCGTTCAGCGAATAAATTCTTAAAATACTGTTAATGTCGTCAATTCTGATTTTTGAGTTCTATTTAGTTGCTGCATGCTACATTGTCTCTTAAAAGTATAAATTATGGAGAATTGATTATAAAAAGCCTAGTATTGATAGGTTATTCTGTGTTTTGGATCGAATTAAATTAGCATTTATAGTACATTAATTTCGTACTGTATTCGTGTTTTTGTTTCTAATTTTTAGTTAGTTTGGTAGTACTTACTCGTGTTAAGCACTTTAATTGCAATCAAATGATATAAAACCGTTAAATTTAAAGGTGGTCAAATATGAATTATATTTCAAAAGCGTTTCTTGTGATGAACCCAAAAGGATGTAAATATTGAAAGAAGGCAAATTGTTGCTCATGACAATAAATTCAGTATTATTATATTGAATCAAAGGAACGCCAGCTGAGTCATCTCCTCACTGAGCTGAAATGCAAAGCCTTGCACCTGCAACATTCTCTGAAGAAATAATCAAAACTGTATGGTGAAAATGATTACCTATGAATGTAACATGTGTAAGAATGCAAATGAACACTCAAACAATGAAAATTTCCTAAAATTGCGGATCGCATCATGGCAAACAGTTCTCCAGCTTTTCTACTTGCACTTATCCTGCCTGCCAGATGTAACAACCGGCCGCAACATAAAACATAATTTCCCACTAGGCTGGAAGATCGAGTATCGAAGCCGAACGAGTCGGTCGAGTATCGAAGCAGAACGAGCGAAGCGAGAAAAAAACACGAGTCTCTTTAGGAAAGAATTAAAAGATAAAAACGCTGTTGTTGTTATTTGTAAGACGACGTAGCGCCTACTAATTGTTGACCCGACGACGTTAAACCGCAATGACAGAAAGCCCAAACAGCAGTGTTCTCGGCGCAGATGTACAAAAATAAGAATTGACGAACAGATGTTCGATCGCGTGATTAGTGAATTGGAACATGATGTACTCACGCAGATTGCGGACATTATAGAGGAGCCACCTCACACTAACAAATGCGAGACGCTCAAAAATCGCATCCAAGTACGCTGTATCTAAACGTGAGAACTTCCAGTAATCGCTGACAGACTTGGAGCTTGGGATAACAAGCTATCCCAACTACTTCGCTCAATCAAAATTACGGCGGCAAAAACGTTTCAAATGAATTTTTGATATAATTATGGATGAAACGGCTTTCGTTGAGTGTTCAAGATATTTTAACTGTGTCAACAGCGAATTTGGATCAGCTGGGCGAAATGGCTGACAAGTTACTGGAAACATGGGATAGCCCCAGACATTTTATTTCCGAAGTCGACAGAAGTCTGTAATGAATCATGCGACGCCGCTGGTGACCACTACTAACACACTTTGCTGCTAGGTGGCTTGTCATTTCACGTTGATTGCGACCAGCCCACATCCCACGTCAATTTTGTCGTGGGATGTCAACAGGATTTGACAGCCACATGGGAGTGTAGTGTGGAGGTAGTGGCCGCCACCCATGAGGAAGTCCCGGAGTGTGCCGACAGTTCGGTCAAATTCAACTCAACCAAATGATGGTGAGTATTGGCAACTCGAATGAGTATACCGACGTCATACACTATAATACCCTTCCCATTTATTGCCCGAACCCAGTGTATAACTTGAATGTGAGTGAGAATATTCGTGGGCAGGCTAATCCAGACAGAACCCCGAGCGCCGCTTCTAATACGGTATATGCAGCCAAAGCGGTGCCAACAAGCATCAATAGGTTTAAAAATAACAGGAAGAAGAACTTTCCTACAAAATGGTCATCCCAGATATCCATCGACTATTCAAAAGTAGTGGTAAATTTATCGGAAATTGGAATTGTTAAGTCGGCGAATGCAAAGTTTGTTTTTCCGCTTCGAATTAAAATAACGTTTTTTGTAATAGTTAAACTAACCGCGGATATCATCAATCAATCCATGCAGAGAACGGAACTAGATCTACGAGGATACAAAACACCGCAAATAGAAAATTTGGGAGCTACACTGGACCAATTCGATACAATAGACTTCTCTGATTATGATCTACGCAAACGTGATGGATGTCCGTATTTGCCTAGATTAAAGTGCCTGCTATTAAACAACAACCGGATAATACGAATGGACGATTACTTGCATGAATCTATCCCCAATTTGGAGTCAGTAGTTCTTACTGGGAACAATATTCAAGAGTTGGGCGATTTGGAACCACTCACGAACCTCAAAAAGCTGGAAACATTGTGCTTGCTCGTAAACCCCGGATCTACAAAGCCATATTACAGTGAGTATGTTGCATACCAGTTAAATCCGATTCAATCTGAGGGACATACAAATTAAACCACGGTAAAAGGTAGAAAATTTTTGTTTTAGAAGACGTTTGATTATGTAGATAACTGTCTATTAATCACAGAGATAGAGTAATCGTAACCCAACTGACAAAGGGTTGTCGTTTTCCCTGATCTTTGTCGTCAATTGGTTACATGGACCAATCAAAGCAAAATTGTCTCAAGGCAGATTTTAACTTGTAATTGTAAATTTCTCATAGAAAGCAGCGCGAATCGCAGTTAAACAAGTCAAAAATTACGTTCTATTGCAATGTCGTATTACTTTATTATATAAAATAACTAAAATTTTAGTTTTAAACAATTAGTAAGAGATAAGGAATGTTATGCACAAAGTTCATTGACGTGTGTGTATAATGAAATAAGACAATTTTCTTTTCTTTTTTTCTATTAAAAACCCATTTCGGATATTGTAAATTAGATTAAGATTAAATATGAATGTATTTGTTGGGAATACATTAAAATCATTAGTTTTAAGTCAGTTGAAGATAAGCTGCTAGGATATAAAATATGAACACACTCCGAAAATGATCTTATGAAGAAAAACAGGATAAAATGGAATTGCTCTCTAATGTCTAACTTTAGGGAATGTTGCTTACAATTTTTACGGAATACAATGTTGCATAGACTTTGAAGACGTTGGCGATGCAGTCATAAAAACGATAGGTTTTAATAAGTTGAGTCAGAATAGGGTTGAAAATCTTAGTTAGTGTGTTGTTAACCTTGATCACTCTATTATGTCGTGAAATAGTGCTGTGATACTTCTTAATGACGGATATTGTGGTCCGCTTGAAACCCTTCTTGATTTTCATCTGCAAACCCAGTTGGATTCGACTGCGAAATCAAGTCTGCATTTTCGCTTGAATATCTTAGTAGTGGGGAAATCGTATCGTCACATTATATCTTCCCACATTGCAATGAATTAATAATCAAAATGCATCGTAACGATTGTACTGCAAGAGGAGAAGAAGAAGTACAAATATTTTACAATCGTATACATTTACTTTTATTAACTTTTAAGTTTTTTTCTTATTAAATATTTTTTTTCCGATTCCTTTTCCTTTTTTAAATGTTTCTTAAAAGAATTTCTTGGTTTTATCAAACTAAACGCCATCACTAATTTACCAGCGAGAATAAAATGTTGTGCAATATGTGCAAGAAGAAGCAAATTAAGACCTTAAAGTTTAATTTGATAGAATTGACAATTCATTTCATCTATATGGAAAAATGAGTAGAGTTTAGATTGTCATTGCTTGCATTTACTAATGTCCAGTGAAATTCAGAAATCAGCCATTTTTTTCACCAATCCCTTTATTTGGTTGATTTTGAATTTTAATATTTTCTTATTTTAATTTCTCTCCCATTGGAATTGGACCCGATTTTTATAAAAAACTGGAAACACTCTTTGGTACAAGATTAAATGTCAATTTTTAAAAATTTGCTTTCGAATGAAATTGAACAATCAAATATGGTCTGTTATTAGTTTCACACATTTATCATTCCACTACTTGAAAATGAAAACATATTAAAACCATTAAATATAATTACCCATTTAGATATACATTACTTATCAAAAGAACACATTAAATTATATTGAAAATAAAAAATTATGTAAGTTTTCCTTTGTAAATAATTTGTTACTATAACTAAAGTTTAACTTGAAGAAACAAAGACGTTTCTATGTTGCTAAGTTTCTGAAGCGCTGTGTACTTAATTTTAATGCAGTAATTATTTTTATACTGAACACTGTCAGGTTTAGCGAATTTTATATTGAAAACGTATCGTAAAAATTTTACGAGGCCTGGAGAAACCACTTATAATAGGAGTTAAATTGTAGTATAGTCAAGTTTATTAAAATAACATGGATTGTTAAACCTTAATAACGACTTTCCTTTCCAGTGGTTCTTCTTTTCAGCGGGAAATAAGGTGCAGGGTTGGTATGCCGTCGCGAGGGTAGGGTTTGAGAAAATCCGCTGAGGTCGGTTCCGCGTCGCGCGCGGTACGCGGTACCTTTGTTGTTGTTTCGTCGGGTTGAGTTAGCGTAGCACATTTTTCGGTACCGCGTCGGAAATTCGGGAACGCGAAGTAAAAATTAGATTTTTGTCCTCGACTGGTTAAATGAAGAAATACGGAGTAACGTAAAGTAGGTTTCCTCTCCGTATGGTTTTGTTTTGTGACGCGTTTGAAAACGGGCATGTATTGGTGGCCGAAGATTGTGGATGAGCGTAATCCATTAAGAGATCCGCGACCGAAATCCTCTCCGATCTAGCTGGCCGACAAGCAGCCACCGCGTGAATGGGTTACGGTGCACGGATTGGTTGACCGGTTGGTACCATCCGTTGGCACTTCTCAGACTTAACGTCTAGAACCGATGAGAGGTCGGTTCCTCGTTTGGACGTAGACTTAAAACCATTACAAGTCAAACTGCCATTGAAATGAAAGCAAACGTGAGCTTCCCAACATTTTTTCGCGTCTAGACAGACTGGAGTTCAACAGAAGCCTCAGTCGTACTCGCTCGTTCACCTAACACGGCTAAACGCCGAAATAAAATATGCTACTTTCATCGAAAATTCGGTAGAGTGGCAAGAAAATGCGAAAAACCGTGTGCTTTCCATACTAAAAGTGGTCCAAAAAACTAGATAACGCGTCGCTTGTCGCAAGCATAAGCACAAGCGTCATCCCTGCCCCACACACCATTGCCAAGTAGCTCGAAAACGGCTATAACCTTTTTGCTGCCAACGGCAGTGAAATTCAAACACTCGGCACGCATGTACTGAATGTTTCACTCGGCCTTAGAAGAACTTTTTGTTGGAGATTTGTGGTAGTAAAGGTTACCCGACTAATACTTTTTGCAAATTTCCTGCAATACTTCGGACTGCTGGTGGACATCAAAAATCGTTATTTGTTTGACCCTTAGACACAATTGTCAACCTGCGGCTTGGTCGACGTACAAAAGCACTCGTCTGCGTCCACGTTAAGTAGCAACGTGAAGTAATTTGAAATTCTGAGCAAATACCCGAACATCACAAACCCGTCACGTCTTAGCGAAACATAAAAGCATTCAGTGCTACATCACATCGTAACAATAGCCCACGCGTCACAGGGCGCCTTAAAAGACTCATACCAGAAAAATTCTCGGTAGCAGAGCGGAATTTGAACATACGACGCTGCTTGGCTATTGTACGTTATCCAATAGCCCTTGGGCAGCGCCTCTACAGCTCGTTCCGAAGAAGGAAGCTAAATGGCGCCCATGTGAGGACTGCCGGCGTCTAAACGCAGTTACGATTCCGGACCGCTACCCGATGCGACACATGTATGAAAATCTTTTCAAAAATAGATCTGCTTAGAGCATTCCACCAGATCCCTATCGCAGACGATATTCCAAAGACGGTTGTAGTAACCACATTCGACCTCTACGAATTCACTGTACTTCACTGCACTTTCGACCTCAGAAATGCTGGCCAGTCATTCCAAAGATTTATGGACGAGGTTCTCAAGGGTCTCAAATTTTGCTCTTGCCATCTTGATGGCATATCGATCGCTTCGGATACACGTGAACATGAGAAACACCTTCACACCGTTTTCAAGAGGCTGAACAACTACGAAGTGGTAATCAATATCGCGAAATTTACACTAGGAGTTAAGCAAGTCGAATATCTAGGACATGTAATTTCAGCAGATGGAATCTATCCCCCAGAAAAGCGGATTGAAGCAATTAGAAATTTTTCGAAACCAAATACAATCATACAGCTCCATCGTTTTAACGTTTAACTTCTTTCGAAAGTTTGTCAGAAAAGCTACAGAAATGCATGCTCCCTTAAATAAACTCTTCCACAAATGAAAGAAGAATGACAATATCTACTCCAATAACTTGGACCGAAGAAACAAACGCAGCATTCAAAAAATGCAAAAACTGCCTCGTAGATGCCACACTCCTAGTGTATTTCCAGAGCGAAAGACCTCTCGTCTTGTCTACCAACGCATCAGGTACCGCTATCGGAGGAGTGCTCGAGCAATTGCATTGTTCCAACGCAAGCTCACCACAGCTGAGGCCCGCTATAGTGCGTATGATAGGGAGTTACTTGCCGTATACAGCGACGTGAACGGCAAACAGTTAAACTTTCGACAGAACGCCTCAAACCAGCATTTCTCTTCAATTAGAGACTCCTTGCCCGGCCACAGTTTCAAGCAAAATCATCACGCGATTGCTTTCGCAAACTCCCACAATGATGGCAAGAGGATATTACGTTGAAAATAACTCCGTTAAATAGCCACATCCTACTCAAGCATGTAATCGCCGAATCAGCTGAGATGCAAACGTCAGAAGCCCTTCATGCCAACGAGCACCAGTCCGGACTTACCCACCAGCCAAACGTCACCGCAATTGCAATTTGCAATTACTAGGAAGGGAACCCTGACCGGCTGCAGACTCGAACTTATCCGCCTGCCAGATATAGCAACCGGCCACAACCTAAAACATATCTTCAACTAGACTGGGAGATCGAGTATCGAAGCCGAACGAGTCGATCGAGTATCGAAGCAGAACGAGCGAAGCGACGAAAAAGCTGGAGTCTCTTTTGGAAAGGAGACAGCGTCACGACAACATCGAATCATTGTTACTTGTGGATATACCAGGCGAATAAAGTTTGTCATTAATTAATAGTTGAAAACTTTGTTGTTATTATTTGTAAGACGACGTAGCGCCTACAGAAGTAATCGAAAAATATTGGGGTAGCTGACAAGTAATTTAAACAGCTCATTTAAGAAACTAAAGGCTAACCGCATACCGAAAAAAGCAGGGATTTGCTTTTGTCGTGCCAATTTGGCAGTAATGCTAAACGTTATTTGGAACCTTGGACATTTATAAACAAATAAACGCCGGAAAACATGAACAGCTGCCTTCCATAGCCGCAGTGAGTGACAGGGTTTACGCAATCCCGGAATATCGATTACATATAACCGATCATACCTAAGCTTTCTCACCCCTTTGCAAAGCAAAAAAAACCTCATCTGCTAACGCTTCGTGCCACCAATTATCCCCAAACTCGAATATATGGTAAACAAGTTTTAAAAGTAAGCCTGGCTTTCAGACAAATGTTTGAGTTCATCATCGCAAACATCCAGGCACTCATAATCGGAGCACAGTCCCACTTCAGACTTTGGTTGACCTGAGAAATTGGAAATTAATCTGCCATTTACATCAGCAATTAAAACAACCAAATAACCTCCAACCAACGCAATGGCACAGACCAACATAACATCAACTTGCCATAGGGCCAACTAGCTCAGTAGCACACTTTATTGAGACCATAGGACCTCCAGTTTGTAGTAATCGAGCAATTTGCCTAGGCGGGATCTTCACAAAAATAATTCTATAACAATAACAACGCAATAAATGCGGAACAATTCGATACGGAACTTATTAATGTTATTAGCACTAGCCCGAAATAAACACCGCTACCATCATCGATAAAAAGTTTCTCCGATCCCTACTCAATGAGCATACAAGAAAATTTCTATTAACTAACAATAATCTTGAGATAAACAAAATCACAAATTTACTTATACAAGTTAGTCTTAAAAGCGGTCATAATAAACCTGGAATTGAATTTCTAAATCAGTTCAGAAAATCGTTGACAAATAATTAAATAACGATCTGACCAAATAATCGATAATGGCAACTGCATCGCTACGCGAATAAGTGAAACAATTCCAACATTCCACTTGCATCTGAATCTTCCGTTATCGCTATCACGAGAACTCAAGCAAGTGGATGAGGAAAAGCTCTCGTCGAGTGAAACGAGGAATGGGATGGAGACTTGATCCCGTACCGATGGAGTTCGAGCAGCGAAGAAGGAAAAGAAGAACGTCAAGTTGCCAAAATCGATGCTGGATCGCTGCGCGTGTTATTTTGTGCATTTACCTACCAAATACCCCCAGTACCTATCACAACTGAACGGGCTTATAGTCCGTCCGAAAAATCTCTCGAAACAAATCTCGTGTTCACCAACAGGATTGAACCAGGGATCTTCACTTACGCAGCAAGTACTCTAACCACTACACCCTGCTGACCATATCCGCGTCATACTTTAGGTGCATAATATTTTCTTTATCTGAGCAAGACAGTCTGCTGTTCGCTGGCTAGCTTGTCAGCATTTCCAGCAATCGACGCGTCATTTTTTCTCGTATTTTGGGTGATAGCTACCTAGTTCGTGATGTCAAAGACACTCTTCCCCATCCATATTTCTTGAGTCCCACTACTTCGGGTCGTCCTAAATGAGGGGTCCTATTGACCCCCGGCCTCTTTGCAAGTGCAAAGTCGTAGATCATGCGCCACAGTGTATGCCGCTCGGTCTTGTAGTCTGTTCGGAAATAATAGTAGCTCTAGTATGGGGCCTGGCATTGTCGTGAAGGAGGATGACTCTTCAATTGTTTGGTCTCGTCTTTCATGGCCATATGCATCCATCATCTCGTTTGACTGCACGCAATAGTAACCAGTATAAACAGTGCATCACTCATGCAAAAAATCAATGAGCGAAATACTTCATCGGACGAAAAACAGTTGGCAGCTGACAGTTAAGTTTTGGATCTCATTCGGTCTGCCTCCGCATTTCTCTATACCTCCTTACTATCTTATTGGGATTAGGGTATGCAGCAGAAGATTCACATTTTGTTGCAAGTGACTATCCAACTCAAAAATGCATTAACTTCTCTGCAAACCTTGCTATGAACCTTTGACAGACCTACAAACATCTCAAGTTCTGATTTTCTGTCAAAAGGTGACTTAATTCATCTGGCACACACTTTAAGGCATTGAACGGCGTTTGTGATGGTCGTTTCGCAGATACCATGACTTAATCGGGTCACAGTGTTGTTCAAGAAATCCAAAAATTTTCAAACCATACTATAATTAATGAAATCGTGCGAATGTTAGACTATTTATTTGTTGTTATTGCGTTTGTTGTTGTTGTACTCATTAAGAACCACCAGAATGGTTTGTTTTAACTGTTTGGATGACAGGTCCCCAACCGCAAGAGAGGAAGACAAATTCTTCGTATTACCGTTCCTTCCACCTACACTCCTCCCACCCTCCGTCGCGAACAACGCAGTTTTAAGTTATATTTTCGTCAATACCTTTGACTTGTTATCCGACATGTTTCGGTACTTTCCTCTCCATATGGGACACTCTTGCCCCCTTAACCTACCATGTATGGTATTTATGGCTACTAAACACTCGGAATAAAAAAAGCTGTGATACAAATACGAACGGGCAGAAACACATGTCTTGATTTCAATGAAGTTAAAAAATGCTTGAAACACTTTAAGTGCTGTGCAATAAAACACATTATGAAGAGAAAAAGTGCTAAGGCAGATAAGGAGAATGCAATGCAATGTCGTGGGTAAAGGGAAAACTGATAAAATGACAAGAAAAAGATAAGGAGCCTAGAACGGCTCTTTGGATCAAAATAAGATAGGAGGGACTCCTCTTTTTAATTATTGCAAAATTTATTGAAATCATTTAATAAACAAAAAAATTAGATGTGTAAGCGATCGGCTTTTCACTTGCAAATGATGCTGCAGAGGCCACAAAAAGGAACTGGTTGCCTTGAACAAAAACTGCAATTTTGCAAAAATGTGCGTCATTTCGCTTATTTTATCATGTGTTATCGATAGCGATGAAATCGATCGGACCGCCAGCTAATTCAAATCTATCTATAACTTTTACCAATTTCAGTATCCATGTGAATGTCATTTGATCCCATTAAACATCCTTTGACAAAAACTTCGCCTCTTTAACAAACGCATCACTTTTCTTCTCCTCTGGAATTGGTTCAAACGAAGACTTAAATTTAGTATGCACCCTAGTAACCACGAGAACTTTCTCCACGACCTAAATTACTCATCCAGCATTAAAAATAACCAGGACGTTCTATTTTTGTGACCCAATAGCTTTAGCACCGCAACCAACCATGAGAGGACTAAATAAATTTGTACATCAAAAGACAAAGTAGTGTCAACTAATTTCGTATTTCAATCACGCCATGTGTGGTACGAGTATGTACTCTCGTACATGTTCTTAATATTGTAGCTATTGGGGCTGATTATGCTGCTGCAACCTCAGCCTAAAACATGAATAAAAATATCGTCTTCCATTGCCACCATTTGCTCAAGTTTAAAGCAAAAAGAAGTAGATGTTTTAAACAAACGTTTCCAGCGGCAAACAATTTCGCCGCGTGGTGTTTCAATATTTGCTAAAGAAAAACACGTTAAATTGACTAACAGAGTGAGTGGAGTATGGAAAAGGAACAGCTGGGGATTGAAAAAGGTGGTATTATGCCATAGATTGAGAATTTCGTAGAAGAAAAAGGAAAAACAGGATGGGGATACGTTGATGGTGATGGTCTTAGCAAGGGTTGTGGAGTTGAAAAGTCTAGAATGCCAGTTTGACCTAAAACTTCTTATACTTATGCAGCCATCTTTGATGGCTGCAGTGCTGTGGTTGTATTTCTCCTTATATTTAAGCATTATCCTTATGGCTCCGATGATGAAGGTAGTTTGGACTCACTGTTAGATATACCCACATCGCATTAGAATAAGAATGTCCTTTTAATGGGAAAACCTAGGAGTTTCCGTTCATAATGATTGAAGCTTTTTGATTTTCAAATAAACAAGAGTTCATAGTATCCAGGAATATCGCCATATGTCCTTTCGTCCTTCAAGTCACAAATGTTTCGATAAAATAGTGCTCCTGAAAAAAGATCACCAAAAATATCAAAGCATTAATTCGAAGCGAATTATACGGGAAATCTTCCGCCTGTCAGCTTCGTTCTTACAAAAATTGAAACTAAGTAATCACAAACAAAATCCAAAGAATACTTCCAAAGAAGAGAGCGACTGATTATTCTCGTACTACTTACGACTCATTTCTCTCCATTTCCATAACAACTCGAACTCGAGAAACAGAAGAAGAAGGTCGAGTATTTAATTTAGCCACTTAATAGTCAGGACTACGGAATATCGAATGAATTGAAATCGTCCCCAACTGCTAAAGGTACACACACGCTTCCTTACTTATACATCCAACAAAAGAGTCACCCTCTCTGATTGCAACGAAGCAAACCCCTCATCCATTCGACTGTAAAGTAATTTCCTGCAATTTGATTTGCTTCACTTGGGTCGATATTGCGGGAGGACGACATTCGTTGCAGCAGTGATTTGAAGCATTTGTTCAATCCTTCGTCTCGTCTCAATCTTTTTTTTTTGGTATCATTAAAATACATAATTGCATCCTGCCACAATCCAAGCCACTGCCCATGTCCTGATGTGGGCTCCCCTTCACAATTACTGTAATTTCCAATTTGATATAGGGTTTCAACTGGAAGGAAAGCCATCAGTGGTGCAGTAAGTACGCATCAAATTAACCTTCAATTAAAGTTCAATTGAAGTTGTAACCCGTTCAGTTGGAATGGAATTGGATTCTTGAGATGCTATTCAGACACTGGTGCTAGGTGGGGTGTGGGGGGAAAAGAGAGTGTATATATGACTCCTGACAACGAAAAAGCCTCTTTCGAAATGGAAAGCAAAGCAAACACTTATTTTGATTTCGAGAACAGCGAAAACGGAGGAAATTGAATTTCTCAAGAGTTTTTCTTTTCTTCAGATTTGGTCCTTTTGATATGACGAGAATAGTGGAAAGTTGGATTATGCTGTGGGTTTTGAGGATGATAGAAGAGAACTAGACAAAGCTTTTGGATTAGATTTGCTTTCTAGAAGCATAAGTTTCCAGAGAAATTTGACTTCCAGTTTCTTGGGAGGCATGAGCGATCTGAGATTAATATCTCATAACTTCTTAAGATGTCATTAGGTAGGATTGTTGATTATTATTATAAAAGAAAAGCAAGGACTAAAAAATATGTTTGTGTGTGAGAAGAGAAAAGTTGTATCAGAATTGTTAGTCACAGTTTTGCATCAGAATTGTTAATCATAGATTATGTCTAACCTTCAACGTCCGCCTGAGAAGTCAGAACTTTTCCATCTTTTCTACATGATCTGCCCGTTACAATTCATAAGCAATTTGGATACAAGTAAGTGGAACGAACGAAGCCTCCACTGTGCTCCATGTTTCTCTGAGCCATATATGTATCTGAGCATTTTGCATCCGAATACATCCAGACCCTTTTCGGAAGCATTTTCAGGAGTCCAGGTTTCGCACACATCCAGCAGTATTTTTATTTTATGAGTGACTTGCATATGCCAAGCTATTTTGATTATTCATATCTCTGGACTCTTAAGCTTAGAAAGTACTGAAACATAGGCTTTGTTTGCTGCTCCTTTTCCATATTTCGTCCTGTTCTGCTATCTTCCTATTCTATCAAGGTAGACTTCTAACTATGGGAAGCTGTTTCCTGATTGTACTCCTTTAGTAAAGTTTTGTCAAACTGTCATGTCTTTCCTTGTTTGGGTCATGAATTTTGTTTTACTTTCGCTGACCGAAAGATAAATATTTTCGCTTCTGACTCCAGTCATATAAAGGCCTCCTTTGCATCTGGAATTGATCAGGACTATTACTTCCATAAGTGGATAATTCGGCGAAGTTCTTGCAGAACTTTGTTCCGCTCGCCGAAGACGGGCGTGCACCCTCACTATCGAAATACTTCACGTAAGAGGAAAAACCACAGTTTAAATAGTCTTATCGTCACATTTACCCCAAACCCTGTCTGAATAAAAAGGGAAGAAAACAATATCGGCACTTATTGAACACCTGCTTCCCCTAGCACAAAACTAAAAACAAAGGAACACGTTGACGCTAATCAATAAATTCCTGCCAAAATTACTCTTCCCTAACGTTTTCCTGATAAAACACTGTCACATTCATACGATGTGTGTTCAAAAAGTAAGGTGACTTTTCGAATTTCGCGGTCAGCGTTCATTATTTTTTTATGTTGGTACATTCGTCACGAACATATATTTCCAGTTTCAGATATATAATATGTTTAGTTTGTTTATGAGAAGCATAACGGTTAGAAGTGTTTTACGCGCTCGGCGATTTTTGCTATAAAAAAAAAAATGGATAAAAGATCCAGAATTTTTTCGCCAAAAACACCACAATCATGCCTCAGCCACCATATTCACCGGATTTGGCCCCATGTGACTTTTTCTTGTTCCCAAAATTGAAGAGACCTATGAAAGGACGGAGATTTGTAACGATTGGAAAAAGCGTTGCCACAAGTGTATTGATTACTTTGAAGGGACAACACAAATATTGACGAATAAATAAATATTTCTTCCTAAAACACACAAAGTCAACCTTACTTTTTGAACACACCTCGTATAGTAGCTCTCACGCTGCTACTAGATTAGTTTCAATTTCCATCCTGAATTTTCATGGTGATTTCCTTATAAATTACTGCTAGACTCACCCTCGATATATCGCCTCCCAAAGATTACTCGTCATCATTGCCGATCGCTTGATATCTCAGATTCACCAAAACACAAAAGACATCACTTCGTCATCGGGCTTTATAAAAGCTCCTACCAATCAACGGTCATCCGCTAGCCCTCGGAAAATTTTCAGAGGAAGAACTTTGTTTGAATTCCAAAAGATCCCACGGTTTCATTTCACTTCCAACTTGAGAAAGGTTTTCCAGTGCTTTCAGAATATCCGCCCATCTAGCGAAATTAAAAGCGTTTCTTACATCTGGCGTCACCAGCAATACAAGCTGTCTATTCGGGTGGCTGTAGGCATTCGCTTTTTAGGCTGTACTTACCACTTTCGAGATCGCTTCAATGGTGGAGAGAGTGCTCTAGAGCCATACTGCCGTGGAAATAGGTCCTCAGCAAAACGGACCACGTCAGTGAGTCTTCTGTGAATGAGTTTCTCGAGCAAATTTCCGGCCGTGTGTAGGATACATAACGAGCAGGTATGCAAATGCTGACTCCGGGTTTCTTTTCCCCTTGCTCATCAGTAGAGCTGAACCTACTGAGCAGCAAATCATGGCAAAGATCGTAGAGCAGCTGCAATACCTCAGCTGAATCCCATCTAGTCCGAGTGCTCTCCTGGCCTTCATGGATAGAATTTCTTTTGCAAGTTCTATCCTCGTGAAAGGGTGGCACTCGATTAGTGTTTTGTCGGGTATGGTATAAAATTGAACAGGATGTATAGGGAAAAGAGCCTATACAATTTCGTCCATCTTTTTTGCTTTAAGCAAGCTAATCGTCCATTGGTTATTGAGGTTACTAGCTTATACTCCAGTTCCCATGGGTCACTGTTGACGTTGTCGGCAAGATCCTATCAGCATCGGGCCTTACTCCTATTGACATTGGCTGAACTGTATGCTGCAAGTCTGGTGCCCACCTCCTCCCGTACCCGTTGGACTTCTCGTCGAAGCTTGTGACTAGTATACTGGAGGCTTACCCAGTCAAGATCTCCGACGGGATATAGATGACCCACAAGCAAATGTAATGATGCTTATTGCTGAATTTACTACATCTTCAACTGTCAGTCGTCTACTCCTTAGAAAAGCTCGCGACGACAGCTAGCCACCTGTGAGCTTGCTAACGAACCTCTTCATATCCATTCCAGTATCCCACCCAAAAGTGGAAGTCTGGATATGTGTACATCGAAAGGCATTGTCGCGAATCTCGAGCGCAATGTACTATTGGTTACTGTCTGAGTAGTTCTCTAGTACCCGCCAATTGTGTACTCTTGGAACTAAGGATTCCGCAGCAAATGTCACATCAGGTATGCTTCTCACATAACCTCAACGTTGCAAAGCAGGCGTGTTACCAGTTTGTAGCACAGCAAGAACTGTCCTAACCGCCATTTTCAGAACTCTCTTTCCTCTCGAATAAGATTGAGACATGCCCCATTCAATGGCTTTAGCATTGAACCCTCCCCCGATAATCATTGAGTTTTTGCACAAAAGGATGGCATTGGGTCATTCGGAGTAAGGTAAACTTTGCATTGCTGTGGACCAGAAGATTAGAACTGTCCCGAACCCAGGCGTTGGAGGTGTCAGATTCATCGAGATACCAGGCTGGCGAGATTCCGTCATGATATTGCTTGCTGAGCAACAGCAAGTCGGCTTCTATATCCCTCGAAAACAGTTCAAGTAGCTCCTGAGCGTTTATGTATCAGTGCAAGTACACTTGCAAGATATGTGTCATTACAGTTTCGCCCGTATCCTGCAGATCAACCTACACTGTAGTAAATCTGCCCAAAACCTGCTTGAGTAGTTTGCGAGGAACATGACTTTTTGTTGCTTTTGTTCGTCATCATGATAACCTGACAAAACTGGTAGTGCCGCCATCTGCGCGCAGGACAGTGCTGATTTCATAGTGGAAGATTTAGATGGTTTTGTGAGGGTTCGGTGTTCATGGACTACATTCTTTAGTGTGTACCTAACGCCGAACAAACTCATATCTTTCCAGGCCAAGCTTAATGCTTTGGAAGACGCTGTCTAAAAAGGGAAAACTAGTCCTAGAGATGGCAGTGAGAAAAGGGCTCGTCATGCTGAAAATCGGCGATATGACGACTTTCCGTCGTGTTTGCTGTGAAGTAACCATAGCCGACATGGCATTCACCTCAGAGTTCCTAGTACGGAGGGTGGACAATTGAAATGATTAACAGCAGTAAAGTTTACTGCTGGCAAGGTCTAGGAAACAATGTGAACAGGGATCCGTGGGGCCTTGGCTACATGCTAGTTATACAGGAGCTTGGTTCCCTACACAAGCCCTGCATATATGAAGCAGAAAAGAATGGAAGAGATATTGCGGACACTTTCTCACGTCCATCTCGTACGTGTTGACTCTGCCTATGGCGAAACAGCAGTCAAATACCTATTCCTCACGTGGCTGAAACTAGAAGAATCAGTCCTATAATTCCAATCAAGGAAGGCTCCAGCTCGTCTTTCACCATTGTCCTGACTTGCTGCTGTGTACATTCAACGCTTGCCTGTGGGACGGGATTTTCTCGAAACATTGGAAGGCAGCGAGGTTCGTGTTGATCAGTAGGGGAAAAGGAATCCCGGATCGACGGCGGTTAATGCACTTTTCTCTTGGAAAAGTTGTCCGCGGCGAAAAATATTCTTTGCAAATCACGGGCTCAAACCGTTCCAATGGCACTTCTACCTTATCACTGTAGAGAGTCTCCACGATCCGTCATCTGATGGCCATTGTCGTAACGCTGGAAAGTACGTTTTATCCATTTCCTGTATATTCATGTATCTAAAAGGCTCAATAAATTTGTATGTATGTATGTATGTAGGTGGCTGCTTCAAATGATGATATATATTTTATTGAGTACTGTTACAAAATGCTCAAATTATCTGGAATAGTAGTGACTTTATTTACCAGTGAAATTCTTCAACTTTTCATTTAGCCTCGTGGAACTCTTTAGTTAACTCCTTTACTTTATTGTCAGCATAGTCAGTGGTAGCGAAGTGACTTTTAAAATCATTCAACTGCATCTCCAGGTTTTCTTTCCAATGACGTTCCTCAGCATACAATTTTTGTAATTCTCGTACCATCACCATACTCCCTTTTCTCTTTCATAGCGTTCAATTATAATTTTTGATTTCATTCCTTCATGTTCCGATTGATGTTGTTTCTTTAGTTCGTTCATTTCATCTTCTAATTTCTTGTCTGCTTGAATTCACAAGAGTTGCCATTTCGGTTTGCGATCCATTGCTAGATGTTGTCGGTTTTTTTTTTTAACTACCACTGTTAGACGTTTCATTAGGATGCTTCCATGCGAAATTTCCCAGCAGAGAGCGTTGCAAGGGAATTCATTAGAGTTCCATTTGCATTTAATGTTTTCGGTTTTGATTTGGAACTACCACTGTTAGACGTCTCATTAGTATCAGCATCTCCAGAAAGTTTTGTGAAAGTAATTACGGCCAGGCTTGATTCATTCCTGGTTACTTCTGGCGGTCCTTGACTACTTACATGTAACTCTCTGCTTGAATTCTGAACCTAATTTCTTAATTTAATTTCAAAATTGTTTGGATTTAAAGAACTTGCAACTACTGAGTTTCATCGTGGCTCGGTTGGTTATGGTGTCTTTTATTTCAATTCTTTTCTTCTTAAAACAGGCGCATTTTTTGTTTACTCCTCGTGCTTGTGGTAGAAGGGTTTCCTTAAGGGCAAAGTAAAAAGACGATACCATAACAGAACATTGACGGACAGAGCACAAGGTAGATGTCCAGTGGGAAGACCGACAACTCGATGGGAAAACACAATAGAAGCTGACAGCAGATCCTGTTTGGGAGTAAACAATCGGCCGACAAGGTCGCCGAATCGTGCTGATTGGATGAAATTAATCCTAGAGGCCAAGGCACTTTTTGGGGTGTCCCGCGATAGATGCTGATGATGAAGATGCTGCCTCAAATAGTTTATTCCCAAAAATAACCAATGGTAAATCTAAAATTCAGTATCCGGCGGTTACCAATCGATCCCTATACCATCAAACATTGACAACCATATCAAAATTTTGAATAAGACTGCTTCACTGGTCGCCTTCTTTTGGTAGTCCCATTTTCACTAACCTAATAATATTCCATCTCTATGTGATTCTCGCTATCTGTAACTGTGTGCCCGTTAATTATTCATATTCAAAATTCTAATCCTCATCAAATACAAACCCTGTGCAACGAGGTACATAGTTGCAGCACATATATCATCACATGAAAATCACCCACTAGAAATAAAAATGAACTAATATTTTTATCTATTTGGAAAACAGTTTGCACTAGTCAATATCGAAATTACCCATAAAAAGTCAAGCCCTCTATCGAAGCAAGCCAGAAAAATATAGATTTGCAATTGCATAACACACACATCTTCCTGGCGCGTAGCGAGTGCTTAGTCGTTCAATTAAGACATATATGTCGTCAGATTACTACTTACCATTGCCTACATATCTGCAGTTCTCTAAATTCTTCATCTGGGCCCGCATCTGAACAAAACTTAATTGTATTTAATTTATTTTAGCTTAGTTTTGTTTGTTAATGTAAACGATAATGAACGAAAATTAATAGTGCTGAGAAGATGTTAAAACTAACTTGAAACATTGAAAATTACTTTGAAAGCATAAAATGAATTAAGACAAAAGGAATTAAGTTGCAAATGCGTAAGCAAATAAACTATAATTAGAATTGCAGAAAAGTTTTTAAAATAAATTTCAAGCTATGAGAATCAAGTCTAAAAACAACTTTTTTTGATAATCATTGAAAACTGGGAAGAACAAAAAAGATAAACCGATCATTATGTAGGAAAAAATGCACGTCAATAATCATCATTATCATCTATGGCGCGACAGCTCAAGCGGAACCATGGCCTCCAGGAGCAATCCATTCAGCCGGAACAAAAGTATCTGTGAATGATCACTTTTGTTGTGCAGATACATGTCGCCGCAAATTTCATTCGTGATGTCCTCTACGTTCCGCGATTACAATCAGACTTCCAAACGATTTCAAAATTCCAACTTTTGATTAATCTTCGCTTGTCGGCGCGGTTCTTCCGGCGTGCTCACTGTGGCGATCCGTCATCGACTCCTCGATCCGCCCAAGCAGATCTCCTCACTAGTTGCAAACAGCCACTGTACGATACCTGTCGCAACAGTGGTTGACGAGCCCCTCATCCATCCACTGTAAATTGCATTGCGGCACTGCAATTCGTGGAAAATTGCGTTATAAAGGGGTTGCCGTGTCCACATTTTAATTGTAGATTTAAATAATTAGTTTTTTAAATCCATAGTTAAAATTGGATCAGCTTTATGATGGTTTTCGAGCAGTTTGCTTAGGCGACTGCTCGATTACTACACAGCTCATCACTTTCCCAGCTAGGATCTGCTAGTAGCTTCTATCGTGTCTTTCCATCGAGATTGATCGTGCTATAATTTTTACTACCAATTATGTGGACTTGAGCATTAGTGTACTGATGACGTGTTTCAGCACAATATCAAAGAACATTGTGGCAAGTCCATCCCCGTATTTTAAGCCTAATCCCATTATGAAGCTGTCCGTTAGTTTGTTGTTTATCTTGACCTGACAGTCTGTGTTTAACATCGTGACCCAGACCATGCGGACCCGTTTTGTTGGGATGCCAAAGTAAGGATTATTTTGCATAGGACATTTCCGTCGATACTGTCATATGCTGGCTTGAAATCAACAAAGAGTTTGTGCACATCGGTTTTATATTCCCATAATACAATACATCACAGATATTCAGCTAAAAGGAAATCACATCAATCAAAGTGCTACATTGGCGGGACGTCAAAGCATCGTGCCTGACTCCAAAGCTTTTTTGTTTATGGTGCATATTCATCAGATACCGCCATTTGGGTTTTGTGGCGAATTCGAATTCCAAGACAGACAACCAATAATTATATGTAGTGATAATAAGTCATAAGCAAAATAAGTATGGTGCAAATCAATTTTCAAAGAATTTTTTTATGTTTCCTATGAGGACTTTAAAATAAATAATGCACAAATCTCCTAAATAAATTTCCGCACAATTCCCAGTTAACATATTTTTTTTTCTTTCGTCTTTTCAGGTAAATACCCGAAAAAATAAATTTGCATACCTCAAATCCGCAATCTGAAGGTAGGTAGGACATTGCGACCCCTTCGGCATCAATAATGGAGTGAATAAATAGGTGTGTGTAGAAATAAAACATGTTTGCATGTTATTTCGTGATATTCACAAGAAAACTGCCTACCCATGGGAGTGATATTTTGCTCTTCATTTATTTAACAGAAATATAAATTGCATAAGTGTAGCTATCGTTGCGTGCCCTCTAATAAGGGAGGCTGGGTCACCATCAACTTGAGCATCTCATTGCTATATATCATCCTGGAATAACAAGCACATACTCGTCTGCTTCTTCCACAGCCAACGATACTCGTACATATCTGCATGCTGAAGACGATTCAACTAAAGATCTGCAGCCTCTCAAATGTTTCCATGGGATGAACTAGTATACAAGCACAAAGATGGGTTTTTCATTCGTATCCTTGATACTTTTGCTAATAAAATATGCAACATATACGATTAGCCATCTCCTAGTGAGCTTTACTACAAGACACTTTTTTTTTTTCATGTTATCGCATGTCGTACATGTATTCTGCTTCAAAAAAAGATTACCAAGCGCCTAAGTGAAGCAGTCCTACAACTTTGAATACTCCTTTTCTTAAAAGGCTGTACGTTTGCGAAAATAAGGATCCTGTGCAGAAAAAAAATGTTATAAAACTTGTATAGTATAAAAGGAGCAAAATGTATATTGCGATCAAAGATATAGCCACCACTTCACTCAGAACTCAGTCAACATATCCTAAAATTGTATATTGAAAAGGATTGCAATCAAACAAGTCCTTGAATAACTCCCTGATGGTCCTTAAAGTGACTCGGCATGTGTTACGACGATAATTGTGATTTGCTTGTGCAAATTTTTGCTCTCTTGAAGTGGTTGGTAGCTTGTTAACTTCTCAGGAGTGCCAGCACTATTTCAGGGACAATTGTCTGCTTATTAGCGAATGGTTAGGAGGGAAATTAACGATTTGTTTGTTTGTTGGTGTGTTCGGAGGTTTTTTATGATATGCAGGAAAATTTGACTGATATTAAAATTGGGGTGCATTGTCACACATTCCGGTTCTTGATTTATGTCAAAGGTATTTTTTCTGAGTGAAATATTTGAACCTTGAGAATGATTTGATACAATTTTAAATTTAAATTTGCAGCGTTTTTTGTTATCCTGAATAATATTGCAGATAAAGTTTCAATTCTCTAATTGTTATAAGAATTCGTCCTATTAAAATGAAAATGCAACCCTTTTGCAATACACGATTATTCCGAAAGTAATTCATTATCAAGATCAAAGTTATATGCAGAATGCTTATCCTTCACATAATTCCGTCCTTATTTGCATCTACAAGGATGTCATCCTCAACTCCAAAAAACAATAACCGCTCTGCAAGGATGCCAGAGAAACCGATAAAAATAACCACGGGCGGTCTCGGTAATATGTGGAAGAATTTAATCCTTCAAAATTTTCCTGCACATTTCATACGACTGTGGCAGGCTTGCATATTCCTTATTCGTAATACGGAATACGATCCAACGGTTACCGCAACCACGAAATTCCCTCCAGCTGTACTCATACTCCTCCCCAAATCATCTGTCGTCGGCAAGATGCCAAGTAAATCCGATTATCATGAAAATATTTATTCTTCTTATTCGTCCTGATTCCTTTTCTCCACTAAACAAAAGTGCTTGGCAAAATTTCTCCGATTGGCTTTATCCGCAACAAAATTCATATTATGATGAGCGGAGAAAATGAAAATCCTTTTTCCGCATTTCTTGTTATCGTTTTGGGTTGTATGATGGTTTTATTGGTTTTTGATTGCCTGCTATTGTGCCCTCGAGTTGTCGTCGTTAAACTAAGGCACGAACTGAAGCCATTGTGTCGCTTTGAAACTTTCATTTGAAGAAATGCGAAAACTGTCTAGGCATGCCCTGTGAATCGTTTTGTATATCGGCCATACTACGCTTAGGGAATAAATGTTACAAAACCCTAACATAGTACTTGGAAAATGTGTCACAAAAATAAAATTGCAATGCCATTCCTTACGTAACGATGTGAAAATGTTTTTTTTTTCAGGCGGGGGGAAAATGCATCTCTGTGGAGTATCTGGATCTGAAGTGAAAGTAGTTTTGATTCCTTGATTTCTAATTCTGACCTGGACATTTCTCCTTACAAAATCACTGAATCGAATCGAAATGAACATGCTATGCATTTCTAGTTATGGCGGAGAAAGTAGAGGAAGGAAGTAATTTCAAACATCTCACTTGCCACGTTAAGAAGTTGTCGTCCTGGCGAGAGTGAAATTATTCTCATGAAATTGAAATTTACGATGAAAGTTCCATTGGGTTGCGTTGTGACATACCCTCGTTGTTTTATTATTCCCATGTCTGTGGTAATCGATGGGTTTGTTCCACTAATAACTCGTCGAATACGAAGAAGAAAGTTTTCAATTCGAAAACCATAAATATATTGGAGTAACTACATTATTGAAGGGATGACAGGTTTATTAGAAACTTTCTCTTGTTTGGTGTGATATAATGCTGGGTAAGCATACAGTCGAAACGAATCCTTTTGACATTTAAAATTGCTGTTTATTCGAGAACTTCCATGTCGTTAACTATATCGAAAGGGACGAAATTGTAAGTTATTTATGATCTGATCTTTTTTCGTTATTCAATTTGAAAGAAAATTATCTTCTGCGATCCTTAAAGTGGATGAGCTATTTTTGCAAAAAAATGCATAAAAATTCCAAATTTGATTCAAAGTGAGCACGTTTTATCGGTATATCATATCGCCAATGGGTTTACTGGGTAGCCCCTGCAGCTACTCACACAACGAAAGATCTTTTGCGATTCACTGTGTGCACTGCAGTCGAAGAAAATTGTGTGACTTCTACAGGTTCTCAGTCTCGGGCAGGCACCTTAAGGCCTGCTAGCATTTATTCTTGTGACTTTTTTTTTGAGAGTAACATTTCCCTTGCCCGAGTCCATCTATAGAACAACATAATTCATCTGAAACAGATCATTTTTAGGGTTTTGTTAAATAATTTTGCAAAACCCTACTAAAATAGCGTCCTGTTCTGTCCGTTCGTCCGTCCGTATGTCACAGCAGTTTTTCTCACAAACTACTTAAGCTAGAAACATAAAGTTTTGTATGTAGGAGTGAGGTGGTGCTCTCTTCAAAGTTCAACTACCAAAATGTTTCGTAAGGTATTTAAGGGAGGTCTTTCCATAGAAGGAGTGGCCCCCAAAAAAAAATTTCATCAAAAGTAGCCGATATGGATATCAAATGAGGGCTTAATGGGGATATCCATAATGAGAGCTTAATGGGAGCTTTTCAAAACAGATCTTAAACTCACATTTTTTGCTTCGGGGGGCGCACAGAGAGGGGGAAATACACGAAAAATTTGTGACCCCCCCGCCTCGCTATTAGACATCTTTGATCAGAAAAATCTGAAAAAATTATGGAAGTAGGTGTTTATGAGCACAACAACAACAAATGCCTAAGAAGTCAAAATTCGCTCAACTTTGTTAATAATAGTATGGTCTCCGAATTTCACATTTTCTCCAATACGATCGTATACGTACCCTTAAACTCAATGAAATTCCATGTAAGGTGGTCTTATAAAAGATCCTTATATTCTGTAAGTTTGATGAAAATCGAATGATATACACGGAAGTTATAGCCATTTGAAATTTCTCCAATTACAAAAACAATAACACATAATTTTGGTATTTTATGGACTTTCCATCGAATCAGACACTGCAGTTTTGATTTCATCTTCTTAAAATCTTCAAATAAAATCAATAACATAAATACTAGTGGGAATAATTGATTTGAATGATTTTTGCTACTTTGCAACAAAATGGCGACCGTTGAAAAAAGAGAAACAATGAATTTTCTTATAATCATGCACATCTCTTTGACGTGTTTCTTGACTTCATTCGATGCTGGTACTGCATTTCGGAGAAGTTGGGTACAAAACCCTTCTGACATGAGCGTAAGTCTGTCTACCCAACTTGTTAAACATAGAAGAAGTAGTTTACACCTCCATGATTTGTATTTAGAGCTAACTAATGTGCAAACTCGGTCTGAAATAAAAACAAAAATGTAACCTAGATGTAACATCTACAGTTTTCTAATCGTTATTCAAAACCAATAAGGGAACTTAAAGGTTTTATTCCTCTTCATTTTCGTAGTGCTACATCTCCTCCCATACCTCCGCTTTCTGCAAAAAGCGCCTCCAACTACATCGGTCCATTGACTGCGTTCTCCGATTTTGAAATCCAAGCGGCGATGAGCTATCTTCGTCGAACGAGTCAGACCAGCATTTCCTCGGTTTTCCCACTGGTCTCCGCCTCTCAGTTCTCCCAAGGAATGCCTTATTGAGTATCCATTGTTCGTCAATATGATTCACGTGGGCAGCCAATTGCAGCTTCCGCAGTCTTACAATCGTTGAGACCTCCGTCTCGTCAAAAATTTTATATAGCTCATGATTGTATCGAATTCGCTATTAGTCCCAATCTAGCATTGCTCCGATTATTCGCTCAGGTATCGACTCTCGAACGTGTTCAATATGTTTGCAGATACTTGTGTTAGGGTCTATGTCTCACACCCATAGCATAACACAGGTCTTATCACAGCTTTGTATACGTGGAGCTTTGTTTTCCTGTGCATGCAGCTGGTCTTAAAGATCGTCAAAACTGAATCAAATATTTTTTGCATGCTGTATTTTTCGGCGTATTTCGTTTCTTACATAATCGCTTCTCGTTATTTTGACGCGTAAATATACACATTCGCCCACTTTTTATTTTTAAATACCTCTATTCCCTACCACTCTCTCCATCACTCTTTCATCGTCGCACAACGCTCGTGCGATCTGCACTTCACACTTCTTCGATTCCTACGTGTGCCTCCAGGCAATGCTAAAACATCGGTATAAGAGGCACACAAAATGCAGTGAAGTACTCCTTTCCTGCTAGTCTAGTCCGATTCGTGAACAGTTTTCAGAGATAAAAAAAAATATTATAATACGACGCAGTAAAAAACACTAGAAAAACTGTCTGTTTTTAAGTATCTCGACGTTAGGGTCTAAAATGCCCTAAGATACTGCATTTTCAATCCTCCCGACTTATCGTTAGTTTGAATTTATTAGATGTTTTTAAGGAAATCATAATGGGTTTGCGTTTTCCACTGTTTCTGGAAGATTGTTGTATACACGTTTCATCGTTCTTTAGTCGATCAGTTCTAGCGTAAGGTATATAAAATTGCTGGCATTCCTTGAATTATATAGATTTATTTGTGATACTTTTATAAAGGTGCTTCATTTCGATTTAATGAAAATTAGACACTTGAAGATAAACTTAGCTTCCTACATAGTAATGATTTGACTGAAGGTGAGTGCATTGGTTCGTTGATACAATAGTCTTGTTGGAGTGAGAATCAATAGGTTTAGAATATTTTTATAGGCTTTAGCTAGTATCCTGGATATAATATTAAGATTTCGTTTTGACGATTGACTCCAAATGACCACCGCATAATCTAGCTTTGTCAGTACAAATGCATTTAATACAAGTTTCTTTATATGCATTGGAAAACCTCTATATCTTCTCTACATTCCTATCATTGGCGCTAGTTGTCTCCTCAAATTATTTGTGTGGCAACCATGTCAAACGGTGATCTATGGTAAGGCCGAGTTATTTAATTTCAAACACTCTTTGCAAGTTTTCGCCGTTAATTTTTAGGTCTATTTAAAAACAATGTATTTTGTCTTTGTAGTATTCAATGCTAGCTTGTTTTCGATAAGCCATGAACGATATTTATCTAGATCCTCGTTGACGATATTCTGCATGGCAACTTTATCATGCCCTGAATAAAGAAGTACAGTATCATCAGCATATAATGTGTGGTGAGCTTACAGTTTACATATATTCAAATTATTGGTGTATAGCAAAAACAAGTTGGGTTCAAGTATGGATCCTTGAGGAACCGCCGATTTCATTGGTGCTAGATTGCTCAAGACATTATTAACTGATGTTGTTTGGAATCTTCCTTCCAAATAACTTTCAAAAAGTTGTTTCGGCTTTCCTTGTATACCATACGATTCAAGTTTTCAAGTAACAGGTAATGATCAACCGTATCAATAGCCTTCTTCAGATCCACAAAAATTGCAATAACCTAATCTCCTTTATCAAGACTTTCATTGATGTAACGTGAGACAGAAAGTAACGCATCGAGAGTACTCTTGTTCTTGTGAAAGCCAATCTGCTTCGGATTTATGATGGAATTGTCCATTAAGAAAGATTTTATACTATTATTTACAAGTTTTTCGAATATTTTACTAAAGGCTGTCAATAGTGCAACAGGGCGGTAATTATTCGGGTCCAGATGATCTCCTTTGAATATTGGATTATTTTTGCCAGTTTCTCTTCGTCTGGAAATGTTCCATTCCGTGGTTCAGCTGCCTCCTCTTTGACTAGAATAATTTCATGTGTGGTGATGTTGTCAATACTTGATGCTGCATTTTTTTTTTCAAATTTTCGATTGTATTTAGTAGTTCTATTTTAGTCGGTTGATGAATGTGAAAGATGGACTTAGGTGGGCTATTTATGATATTGAAATAGCTAGTTGATTTTTCACCAAGCTCCCTGGTAATGTTTTCACCAATTGTTGAAAAAAGTGGTTTAGCGAGTTTGCTGTTCCACATGGGCATGCTGCATTGTTAGAGTCCATGCCAAAAAATTCAGCATTTCATGACGACATCCAGGGTGACGAATTATCTTTTACTTAATTTATTATTTTCCATAGTTCGTGTGAGTTGACGATACTGTATTCGCCAAGTGTGATACTTTGAGTAGTTAAAGTATTTTTCCTTGATTGCGTCATGAGCTTTGCTTTATTCTCACTAATTTGCAACCCTACTAGTTTTGTTTCTCTGTCGAGTTTCAGGAAAAATTGTGTGGCGGTTGTTAACGACTGTGACAAAATACTGATGTCGTCTGCATAGGCTACCACTTCGCTCGCCTTGTATAATAACGTACCTCTTGTGCCAACAGATAGCCTTCTGATGACATATTCCAGAGCCAAATTGAATAGCAATTGGGCCAGCTCATCTCCTGGCTTTAGTTCGATATTTGTGTTTTTGACGTCATTATCATTGAGGTAAGACGGTTTAATTTTGCTTGGATACCAAAGCAAAGCATTATTTGGTACAGTACGTTAAGATCAATACTGTCGTACGTTACTTAAAATCAACGAAAATTTGGTGTACGTCTATGATGAACCCCCAGCTTTTCTCAAGTGCCTACTTAACTGTAAACAGTTGGTCTATCGTCGATGTACCTTCTCTACCTTGATTCTCCTTCTTCTTCGTAGCACTGCAGTCCCTCTCAGGCCTTCAATTCCTGCAGCAAGCGCCACCAACTGTCTCGGCCCATTGACCGCTTCCTGCGATTTCGGAATCCGAGCAGCGATGACTTATTTTCGTCGAACGAGTCAGACCAGCGTTTCCTCGGTTTCCCCACTGGTCTCCGCGTTTCAGTTATCTCAACGAATATTTTTTGGGTATCAATTATTCGTCCATACAGTTCATGTGGCCAGCCCATCGCAGCATCCGCAGTCTTACAATCGTTGCAACGTCGCCATCTTGATACTCCCCAATAATACTGTTGGCGTTTGATCTGATTTTTTTGTCTATAATCTTTGAAAATATTTTAATTACATGCCGAAAAAGGTAGTGATATGCCTCTATAGTTTTCGCATGAATTTTGCCACCTTTTTGTGGATAAGGAAAACAATTGGTTTGTTCCATTCGCTCGGCATTTGTTCTTGTTGCCAAATATGCTGGATGATTTTATGGATGGCTTCGTGGAGACTGTTATAAAGCATTTAATTAATAACTCTTGATCCGTTCGGCTGGCAATCGGATCTTACAATAGAAACACCTGAAAGAAGAAAGAAGAAATATAGTTCGAAGTTTGGTTCATTTGTTTCAGAATATGTCAACAAGAAGAAACAGAGAGTTTGCATTAATGGATAGGAGATTTTCCAGCTTTTAGTGGCTAACAACAGTGATGACGAGGATGGATTAACATTAGACAAGGAAGATCAACAATTTTTGGAACAAGAAATTGATGGAGGTGTCTCCACTGTTGTGATTGAACCCAGTATTTCACCGAATGTTAACGAAAATCTAGAAATCGGAACACAAAGACAGGAAAAAATCAAGGAGGCGAATCATAAAAATTTTACATTGTCTTTCAACTGGAAGAAAAACTCCTACGTTCCACCTCCTTACCTAGATCAAGAAAGATACAACCACGGCGAAATAAATATGTTAGATAGAGCTATTGTCTCATCTTACACCCCAATAAAAATTTTCAATACAGTGACAAATTTTGATAAGCTAGTTGACAATATAATTGTTCCTGAATCAGAAAGATATGCATATTAAAATGAAAGACGTTTTGCTCTCACTAGCGCAGAGGTGAAGGCTTTCTAAGGGATGAACTATGTGCTGGGATATCATATCTTGCCTACGTTCCGCAGCTATTGGTCCTCACATCCTGATATGGGAGTTCCTTACATCGCAAACATAATGACACTCAATCGGTTTGAGGAGATAAGAAGAAATTTACACTTTAGCACTTATAATGATGAACCATCTAAAACTCAACCTTTTCATGATAGAGCGTATAAGATTCGACCAGTTTTAGGCCACTTTAATAAGAGCTTTCAAAACGCCATGAAAAACACGAGACTTCAGGCGATCGATGAACACATGGACAGATTTAAAGGTCACAACATAATGAAACAGTACGCAAAAAATAAACCCTTCAAGTGGGGATTTAAAATGTGGTGTAGAGCTGACACAGCCACTTGCTATTCATTTGAATTTGACTTGTATACTGGTAGAAAACAAGGTGGTGCTGAAACCGGATTAAGAGAGTCTGTAGTTTTACAATTATCAAACAGTTGACAAGGTGTAGGTAGCGAGCTTTACTTCGATAACTTTTTCAACTCTCCGAATCTACAACATAAATTGGCCAGCACGAACATAAGAGCTTGTGGAACAGTTCTTCTCAATAGGAAGAATACACTCAAAAATGTGCCTGCCGATAATAGTATGCAAAGAGGACAAATGTTTGCCACCAGTTCCCAAGGAATTTCTTTTATTAAATAACTTTTATTGATTCTTGTCCCCAATACCTACAGCTACCGTGAGAGGAGGCTGCAAGGAAGTGGCGAGAAAATCAATGTCACATGTCCCAAAGTCATTGTAAAATATAACAAAAACATGGGAGGCGTCGATTTGATGGACCAAAGAAAAGTTACCTATGAGGTGGACCGTAAAGCAAAAATTAAATACTACTTGCGATTATTCTTTGATTTACTTGATATTGCTATGAACAATCCTTACATAGTAAACACTAAAATGCACGCGGGAAAACAAATCGAAGGAACACTGCTTTCCAGCCTGGAATTTCGCCAGGTTGTGAGTCGTTCTCTCATTACTGATTTCTCGTCTCGTCAGAGAGCTCCTCCATTTTCCGTAATGACGAATAAGCGTAAAAGTCTTCTCATTTCATTGTTAAGGCAAATATTAGGAAGAAGTGTGTACAATGTGCCAAATCTCGTGTTGAGAATCGAACAAACAATATTTGTGCAACTTGCAATGTTCGCTTATGTTATACTTCTGAAAGAAATTGTTTTGAAGAATTTCACTAAAAAATCGATTGCTTCCAACGCAGGTTTTGGATTTCTACAATATGTATAAAGTTTTCATCAATATTACCTGTAATTTTTAATATCTGTAGTTTCTCTTAATTATACTTTGCACAACCTTTGTTGTATGCTGGGATACATTTGTGCCGTGTTAAAAAACATAAACAATAAAAAATTAAATTGAATATTTCATAATTTATTATATTCTAAAACAATCAAAATTACAATAAAATATTTGAGCTCATCAGCATACTTGGCACTCTCTTATAAAAGCAGTCCCCATAAATTGTCATTAAAAAACAGTTAAACAATATTAGTGCAAGAAGAATAAGAACAAGTGCCGGCGTCTTTTGCTTGATGGACCTGGATCCGTTTAGCTGGCTTCATCGACATCGTCATTTTTGTTACTGAAAGCGATTTCAGCCCCCACGACAGGTTTTTGGCTGGTCAAATTTTCAATAAGACCGCCAGAATCTTCATCGGCAAAGTCCTCATCTGGAATTCTGTGACTTCAGGAGGCTCAATGTAAATATCTCCCAAATCTTGATCTTCATCTTATTCTAATAAATCCGCTCTTTCTTGCAACGTCAAGCTGAAAGGAACAAAAATTTTTTTAGGAAAAAACGTACCTTTGACTGCCTAACAGTGCCATATAGCAACAGATAATAAGTTGCGTAAGCAGATAATACAAATAATACCTAAATTTTTTGCGACTGCCACTTCTGACCTTTTCACAAAGTTTGAGATTTATAGCTGCTACAGTTTCTGAGGAAACGGACGATAAAACGAATAAGAAAAAAACTAAATTACTTTCGATTCCGTTATCAGGCGCAAAAGACCCGCCTTCACCCTTTCACGTCAGCCTTTTGACACAAAAGTTATCAGCGACCAGCCCAAAGGAGGTGTAAGTAGAGTTTGATAGCAGGCTCTAGGTGTATTTGCAGTTATTGGTATTTTACAAAATATAATGTGCCGTCATTGGGGAACCAGTAAACCCAAAATGCGACCCCGAGACCACTTACTACCATTTGGTCGCCCAGTTAATGATGTTAGTAATATTAAAATGGAGACACTATTGTTTTTCTTTCAAAGCTTTTTTGTTTTTGTTGTGCAGCTCTAATTGAGTTTATTCATAATTCATTTATGCACCCGTAGGTTGAATATAAAGCCCTTCTGACAAGAGCGCAGCTTTGTCACCTCTTTTTTTTAGGGTTTTGTAAAATAAAATAAAATCGCGACCTGTCTGTCCGTCCGTCGTCCGTGTGTCACAACCCTTTTTTTCGCAAACTACTTAAGCTAGAAACATCAAATTTGGTATGCAGATCTAAAGTGGTGCTCTCTTCATAGTTCAACTATAAAAATAATTTATAAGGTATTTAAGGCGAGTCTTCCCATATAGAGGAGTGGCCCCCGATAAAAAAAATTTCATCAAAGGTAGCCGATGTAAGTATCAAATGAAAGGTCTTGATGAGATCTTTTCAAAAAAATTGTGGAGGTAGGTGTTTATGAGTATTACAACAACAAATACCTTAGAAGTCAAAGTTAGCTCAACTTTGTTAATAATAGTATGATATTCGAATTTCACATTTTCCCCTAAAAAATCTTATGGGTACCTTTAAACTGAACGAAAATCGATATTTAAGTAGTCCTACAAAAGCTCCTTAAACTTTGTAAGTTTGATGAAAATCGAATCATATACACGGAAGTTATAGCCATTTGAAATTTCTCCAATTACAACAACAATACCACACGATTTTGGCATTTTATGGGTTTCATCGAATCAGTCACTGCAGTTTTGACTTGATCTTCTTGAAATTTTCCAATAAGGTCAATAACATTTATATTTTTGGGAATTCATGATTTGAGTGACTTTTGTTGGTTTGCAACAAAATAGCGACTGTTGAAAGTAGAAAAACAACGGATTTTCTTCTAAACGTGCACACCTCTTTGACATATTTCTTGGCTTTATTCGTTGCTGGTGACTGCATTTCTGAGAAGTTGGCTACAAAACCCTTCTGACATGACCCTAGCTCTGTCAACCCATTTTTTTGCTGCTGCGAATTGATTTTTCTTGTTTTATTTGAGGCAACCCTTCATTGCTCCGCATTGGCTATATTGTAAGCCTAATTCTTGACAACTACGTCGCCAAAACCTGATGAAATTTTTGCAGCAACCTATTTGAGCTAAAAAATTCTATCAATTCAATTATTAGGTAGGTGTTATATGAATTGTCGGTCGAAAAGAAGATTTTTTTTGGTTTTTTATCAATAAAATTTATTTTTATTTTTAATCAAAATATGCTCCCATCTAAACGAAAGTTCATTTATGCACTTGCTATAGATACTGTTGGCCAGGAGGGGGGGCGATGAACTGTTCAAACAGACATTTTACTGCATTATCGGAATTGAATGATTTTCCTGTTAGGAAGTTATCCAAATTGGGAAATAAGTGGTAGTCTCTTGCTAGTCTTGTGGGTGAGTTGCCACGACAATATTTGCGTTATGAGGTTAAGAGTTATCATGCAAGAGAAGTGGTCCTGGTCGATCGGCCGATTTTAGTTGTTTAAATGCAAGTTTTGCCATCATTTCGTCCATTTACTAACAACAGACATCGGCATTGATCGACTGATCAAGTTTTATGGAGCTTTAGTGGATGCCACCCGCGTCAGACCAACAAACAGTCACCATAAGCTGCTTCCAGTGGATCTGTCGTTTCGAGCAATGTTTTGGTAATTCATTTTTGTTCAACCACTGCGATAAAGACTAGATTATCATACATAATCCACTTTTCGTCACAATTTGATTCAAAAATGGGCCGATTTTGTTGCAGAAAATGAGCGAAAAGCATGTCTTGAGTCCACTTTTTTTGAGCATCAATCAAATTGTGTAGTTCCCGCTTGTTGAGCTTCTTGGTATTGCGGATTTGAGCCAAATAAGTTAAAATTGTCTTCTTAGTTACAATAAAGAACGCTGATAACTCTTGTGCGCATTGGCTGAGATTTGCCTCCACGCTGGCCTTCAGGGTATGAGTATCTACCTTAGTTTCAGGTCTACCACGCAGCTCATTGCCCAAGTAGAAATAATGGGATCGAAACTTTGTTAACCAATTTTGTACTGTGCGTTATCTTGCCCTTTCAGTAAGAAACATGTCGTTGATATTGCGAGCTGTGTGCGCCACCGCGCTTTTACGGTGGAACTCATATTTCATTAACACACGAATTTCTGATACTTTCATAGCTGTACGGTCCGATTTGTAACAAAAAATCACTGAATATTTTTTTCACAATTCGACAAGATTTAATAAGAAGAAGAATTTACCTTTCAAAGAAAAAAAAACACCAAATATCAAAACAGCATCTGCATGGTTATTTCGATTTGAAGTTAACGAAGTGAACTTGCCGAAATTTCATATTTCACGACCCAATATTTTTGAGACTTTAGAGGTTGAAGCTGCCTCGTCATCATTGATATCGCTTGTGGTATGATCATCCTTGTCCACACTTTCTGGTCCATTCGAAGATTAGTTATCGTTATTTGGCAGCAATTACAACAGGCTGTCAAATCAAATAGGATTTCTTAATCAGATTACCGTTAAGATTCGCCTTTCAGTTAAATTAGAGTAAGCCATAGAGCGCTAATTCTTCATTCTCTCTTTCTCTAAGATAGTGTAAAAAGCTTTACCGCGGTCACTACCTCTTAGTGTAAATGGAATGTATTGCAAAATATAAACAATCACCCAAAACAACGTTTCCTTGACCACTGTGAAAATTCCTTCTAACATTCCTCCCATTACAATTCCTCCATACATTTCGAAAATTTGATTTTATATTGTTGCGTTGTTTCATGAGATTGAACATTACTTCTCCCAGCTCTTGTGAAAAAACAAAAATAATTGCTCCTTGCACTTCATTTTTATCCCAACTAGTCATCATTGTACCATAGTTCTGCTCCATTCCATTTTTCCATAAGAATTTTATATCTTACTAGTAATTGACCCATTTTAACATCAAGTTTAAATCCAAAATATCGAAAAATCAACAAAGAAAAATTTGGCAAATTTTTCCCTACTTTTTATCCCTAGAGTTTGGCGCTTTACCTTAAAGGGATTAGCTCAAACCTCTCCAGTTGAAAACTATTCTTCCATGTAGTGTTAATAACTAAGGTGTACCACGTGGTGCTTGCGCGTGGGTATGTTCTGTGAGGTATCTCGTGCAGTGGCACCATAAAGAACCCTTACATGCGTAAATGTAAGACTATCAAAGTAACTAAGTTTCGAAAAAAAATATTTTGTTTGATCAGGAACAGATTTGTCTAGCACATCCGCTTCGGAATACTGTTATATCTTGAGCAAAAAACCAGATCCATCCCTGATATGTCCGTCAATCCTGATCCAGATCAGAACTTAACCTGAAGTTTTTCCTAATCTGGTATATTAGCCCGGTCCTATCAAGAAATGGTCAGAGTACTCTGGACAAAATCATTAGCAAGAATGAAAGGCAAACAAAGCTTTAAAATACTAAATACGCTAAGTATGGTCTGGCTCGTCCCCACGAATGTTGCGGTCGCCTTTCATAATATCAACACTATTACACACTAAAATTTAAACACTATTCATTGAAGGTTATCGATGGTCCTATAGTGGCTCTTCAAAGTGAAAACAACCAAAAAATGTAGGCGCGGACAAAAAGTGAAGGATTCACTAAAGAACAAAGAAAATGCTTAAAAAGCATAGATATTCATGCATTAAAGCCTCAAAACGTTTGATGCTGCATACCAATGTTGGAAATTTTAAGTGATAACAAATCGCTTTTGACTCCATCTCCAATGGAAATTGAATCCTGGATAATTTAGAACCATAGAAGACAATTTTTTTTTAATAGATACAAAGATTTCGTAATACTTGCAAACCTTCTCATTTAATAGCGCAACAAAACGAATGCAATCAATGCTTGATTGTAATAAGTATTGATAAGCTGCACTTCCACATTTTGAATAGGCGATCAAAAGTGAGTATCCCAATATTTCTTCAAGTTCCAGAATATCTAATGCGGCTTTTGAGGAACTACCTAAAGGACCGAAGCCTGCTCTACGACACGACACAGGGCCAACGAAGGATGGAAATTACATCGGGTGTTGCCCAGGGATCTATCCTTGGTCCGGACCTGTGGAACGTGTCTTACGACGGGCTACTGAGACTTGAGATGCCAGATGAGTCGCGCTTGGTCGGCTATGCGGATGATGTTGCGGCTCTGGTCACCGGACGCATCGTTGAACAAGCGCAACTTAGGCTAGGTATGCTAATGCGCCGAGTGAGGGACTGGATGACTGCTCACGGGCTCAATTTAGCACTGGAGAAAACCGAAGTGGTCATCTTGACAAAAAAGAGAATCCCTAGAGTAAGGATGATCAGTATTGGAGATATACAAATCGAATCGAAGCCAGCGGTGAAGTACCTGGGGCTACTGATCGACTCGAAGATGAGTTTCTCTGAGCAAATCAGGGCAACGGCTGAGAAGGCTGCTTCGGGAATATCGGCCCTGAGTCGACTTATGGCCAACGTAGGGGACCCAGCCCATCAAGAAGACGCCTCTTGATGAGTGCTGTAGGGTCAGTGATACTGTACGGAGCAGAGGTATGGGGCGACGCTCTCAGCAAGGAGGTATACCGAAAACGATTGGCACAGGTACAGAGAAGAGGAGCACTGAGAATTGCATCTTCGTATCCAACAGTCTCCGACTCGGCGGTGAGAGTGATTGCAGGCGTGATACCTGTCGCCCTCCTTGCTAGAGAGCGCCGCGCTATTTACCTGCGCCGAAACGAGGATGCGAGGAAGATGGTTGTCCGCGAGGAGAGACAACGCTCGCTCAACGATTGGCAGCAGTCTTGGGTGAATTGCACGAAGGGAAGGTGGACTGCGCGCCTCATCCCGGATGTGAGACCGTGGCTAAATCGAAGGCATGGTGAGACTGACTTCTATCTGACCCAGCTTTTGAGCGGGCACGGGTGTTTTCAGTCTTACCTGCACAAGATCGGTAAGTCACGGTCTCCCGATTGTCGGTTTTGCCCAGGAGAGGAGGACAATGCCTGTCACACATTTTTTGCGTGTACCAAATGGGCCAGGCTGCGAAGGGAACTCTACAGGGAGACGGGAGAGCTCACCCCGGATAATATAGTTGCGGTAATGCTCGAATCGGTTGACAAATGGAACCAGGTGGCACATTATGCTCGGGCAGTCCTAAAATATAAAAGGGACTCACAGCAGCCGGAGGTGCTGGTTCTGGGGGATCGCTCTTCTGGCATTTCCTCTTTCCGTCTCCCCTCCCGCTAGGAAAGGGACTCCCCAGCTTGAAGGCGCCCCACGGCGTAACAAAACGAGACCTGGCCCGAAGTAATGTGTCAAACGGTTCCAGGCTAGGTTCTCAGATTGACAGGGGAGGTGTTTAGTGGGTAGTCCAAGGGTATCCTCCATGGGAGTCCCACACTGCCAGACTCGGCGGGCGTAAATGCCTTCGCCTCCCTACCACAAAAAAAAAATATCTTTTGGCCTTTCAGAAAACCGAGAAATAAATTTATGTTCAAAAACAAATTACTGAATTTAATTGGATGACTTCCGGCTGAAAAGATACTTAAATTCAGCAAACAGGTTTGAGAAGGCGTGGTACTAAAGAACAATATACAAGGATATAGTCTTAATTTTGAATCGAATCAATGATATTACTTCAATTATCTAGTTGACCGTAATTAAGGGATTGTTGTTTTTCAATATTTCTTCCTATAATCAATATAATTTGCTATAATCTTTCTCATGTCTTTTAAATTAATGTAATCTAGTAACAATTCTGCTCACTTAAATTGATGCTGTCTAAAACGCAGAAATACATAATTAAAAATGAAATATCTCTTTAAAATGCAACCAATCTTTCGAAGAATATTTTCCTACAATCAATATCCTTGAAGAATCCAAATTAAATTTGTATCTTCTTCTTAGCTTTATTTTCTTTTCCTCAATGCCAACATAATTCTTCACAAGAAATATTAAATTGCATATATCACAAAAAAAATGTTAAACTTAATTTTTAAGACAACTGACAAGATGGTGAACCAAATAAAAATCCTGCATCCTTCACGATCAACAATGAAATTTGATTTTCATCCTGAAAGTGACGTACCTCGTCGTTTCTCGTTCTCCTTTGTTCCTTAACTCTCAACGAAATCCTGCAATTGGTTACGACACACAAAACAAACTGTTCTAACCTTTTCTGAAATCGTTATTACAGAAGTTTCCCTGAAGGAAACCAATTCTGTCATTTCGATAAAGGAAGGTGGTGGATACCTTTTGTAACTTAACTTACAGTCAACATCTTAAAAATTTCTTCAAGACTACGTGCCTTTCTTCAAATATAAATATTTTATCAAGTCCTTTGAAATGTCTCCCATTCATCTTCACCCACTGTATGGAGTATGACTCGTATATGTTACCTTAACTAAACATCATCCTGACCCAAAACGAACCTAATCCCCGTCTAACCTCATTCACTTGCAAAAGCAGAGCATAACTATCTTCCTTCATGTTCTGCACACATCAAGGGAACAACAAAACTCAAAGAAAGGAAGAATAAACTCGTCCAGGACAGGACCGAAATATAACATCATATAGCATGCATAGAAGATGAAAAATCCTTTACATGGGTCACATGGAGTGAATATGTAACAAAAGCATGTAAAAGCAACAGAAAAAATCCCTCGAGATGAACTGAAAAAATAATTGAAAACGACTTTTACTGATGTCAATTTTCTTTTTCTTCCTTCGATTTTTCCTGAAAAGAAAATCCATCGAAGGTATGAAACGGTGACCGAAAGAGAAAGGCAAAATCTTAGCAGAGATTTAAAGTAACATCATAAGAACATGATAAGGACAGGACGAATTGTAGACCTGTAAAAGAATAATATCGAACGGTAACGGTGAAGGAAAATTTCACTCAGATTTTTTGATTACATTTGGAAGTAATGTATATATTGTTGTTTTACGCTTCTTCAACATGCTCCTTCAACGTGATTCTTGTGTTGGATGAAAGTGGTAGGTAGGAGTACTTCAGAAACCCTTGGCAGACTTGATCCTGAAATTTTACTTCCTTTCCTTTCCGGTAGCATTTGTATGGTCCCGTTTTATTTCCTTGTGCTTGGCTCTTTATGACAGATAAGTTTTACTTTTTTCTGAGTTTGCGTTTGCTCCTTTGGCATGTGTCCTTTTCGGGATGATTCAAGATAGAAGAGAGGGAGGTTTGCGATGACAATGAATTTATTCTGTCGATTTTTGTAAATACTTTGATTTGAAGATTAAGGAGGATATTGTTATTTTAGAACTGTAATTTTTCCTGTGAGAAAATTGATAAAGATTGTGGGTGACTTTGATTTTTATTTGTTTTCTTTTTCTGCTGGCCCGTGGCACACCGGTTAACTTTTCATGTGAAGCGAAATTTACTTAGGTTTGTGTATGTTAATTTCCTTTTTGTTGCTGCATAAAATGGATTGGTCTGAAAAATGACACGCCTTTGCCCAAATTCTGAGTTGGAAAGCTACTTTCGATAATTTTTTTATTTTTTGAGTTGAATTTGATTTATGTACTGTGTGGGGGCTCCCATGTCCACGAGTGGCTGGACTACTCACTAAACACTTCCCCTGTCAACCTGAGAAACTAGTCTGAAACCGTTTGACAAACTGCTTGGGGCAGGTCTCGTTTTGCTACCCCGCGAGGTGCCTTCAAGCTGGGGGAAAAATAATGGCTAGATAAGTGATCCACTAGCCCTGACGTCCCTGAGTTCTGTGAGTGCTTTTGGTCTTTTAGGACTCCCCGAAAATGATGTGCCACATGGTTCCATTTGTTAACCGATTCAAGAATTATTGCGTCTTTACTATCCGGAGTGAGCCCTCCTGTTTCCTTGTAGAGGTCCTGACGCAGACTGTCCCATTTTTTGCACGCAGAAAATTCGAGGCAGGCATTGTCTGTCTCCGGAGAAAAATCGACAGGCGAGGGACCGTGACTTACTAACCTTGTGCAGGTTAGACTATAAACACCCATACCCGCTCAAAAGCTGCATTAGATAGAAATCAGTCTCACCATACCTGCAATTCGGTCACGATATTAGATCCGTTTTGAGCCGTGCAGTCCACTATCCCTTCGAGCAATTCACCCTGGAATGCTGCCAATTGTTGAGTGAACGCTGCCTGTCCTCATCGGTAATTTTCTCGCTCCTTTCCTCACTATGACGCAGGTAAATAGCGCGACACTTTCTAGCAAGGAAAGCGACAGGTATCACGCCTACAATAACTTTCACTGCCAAATCAGAGACTATCGGATATGAAGATACAACCTTCAGTGCTCCTTCTTTCTGTTCCTGTGCCCAGAGTTTTCGGTACACGTCCTTACTGAGAACGTCGCTCCAAATTTCTGCTCCGTATACAGTAGCAATGAGAGGCGTCTTCTTGATTGCGTCCCCCTACCTTGGCCATAAGTCGGCCCAGAGCCGCTACTCAAGAAGCAGCCTTCTCAGCCGTTGCCCTGATTTGCTCAGAGAAACTCTTCTTCGAGTCGATCTGTAGCCCCAAGCACTTAATCGCTGGCTTCGATTCGATTAGTATGTCTCCAATACTGATCATCCTTGTTCTGAGGATTCTCTTCTTTGTCAAGATGACCACTTCGATTTTCTGCAGTGCTAGACTGAACCCATGAATAATTAATTATCCAGTCTCTCACTCGGCGCATACCTAGCCTAAGTTGTGCTTGTCCAACGGGGCATCCAGCGGCCAGAGCCGAAACATCATCCGCGTAGTCGATCAAGTGCGACTCATCTGTCATATCCAGTCTCAGTAGCCCATCGTAAGACACGTTCCACAAGTTGCACCAAGGATAGATCCCTGGACGACACCCGACGTAGCTTCCATCCTTCGATGCCCCTGTATTGTGTCGTAAAGCTGGCTTCGTTCCTTTAGGTAGTCCCTCAAAATTCGCGCAAGATATTCTGGAAGAGATTTTCGAGCGTATCCAGAGTATCCACCCATCTAGCGGAGTTGAAGGCGTTCCTAACGTCGAGTGTCACCAACAGAACGATTCGTTACTTAGTGCGGTTCTATGCCTCTTCCTTTTGGACCGGGCAATCACATCAATTGTGGAGCGTCCTGCTCTAAAACCGTTCTGCCGAAGAGATAAGTTCCCAGTAGCACGAATCGCATCAGTGAGTTTTCCCTTGATGAGTTTCTCTAGCACTTTCCCACCCGTGTCTAGCATGCATAACGAGCGGTAAGTAGAGGGCGACTCGTAATTCCAATTCCTCTTGGTGATCAGCACGAGCCTCGTCACCTTCCATCGTACCGAGGGAACCCCGTCGCGTAGCCACGCGTTGAATGTGCTGAATAACAAGTCAGGTAAATGGTGATAAAGTTGCAACACGTCAGCTGGAACATTATCTGAGACTGGAGCCTTCCTTGCTTTTAATGGTAGGACTGCCTCTTCTAGTTCTGGCGGTGTGTAAAGTGAGCACTTGATTGTGTTTCAGCGTCGCCACCGCCAACATGGACGGGATAGGCGGGGAAACATACCGCACTATCTTATCCAACCTTTCCGCTTCATGTATGCCAACCGTCCATAGGGCATCAAGCTTCCGCATGACTAACTTGTAGCCGTGGCCCCACAAATACTTGTTCATATTGTCCACTAGATCTTGTCAGCAGCGAGCTTTGCTGTTGTTGATCAACTTGCGAAGGTATTTCCTGGCCGACTTCTATGCTGCTACCCGGTTGCATGTGTGGTCACGGTTCCATGCCCGTTGAGCCTCACGCCGAAGCTTATGGTTCTTCAGTAGACCACCGGTATACTGGGGGCTTGCCGTATCGGGGTTGACAAAGGGGTATAGGAGCACTGCAAGCAGTCATGATGATGCTCATAGCCGAGAGCACGGACGTCGTGAGACAACATGACAGATCTCAAGCAAATAATACTGATGATCACTGGTTGAGTAGTCCTCTAATACTCTCCAATTGTGTATCCTCGGTACTAAGCACACTGAAGCAAATGTCACGTCCTGGTTCCTTTACAGCCAATACTGCGAGAAGTCGGCGTACTTCCGGTGTTTGGCACGACAAGTACTGTCCTGCCCGCCATCTCCACGACTCGTTTTCCCCATATTTCTGTTAAAGGGATGCCACATTCGATTGCTTTAGCTTTGAGACAGTGTCCTGCAAAGCATTAAATTTGGGTTTTGGTGGTTGGGAGGTGAATGTCATTTACGCACTAAGTTTGGGGCTCCCATACTCGCAAGAAGGCGACTGGACTACCTACTAAACACCTACCCTATCAACCCGAGAACTAGCCTGGGACCGTTTGATACATAACTTCGGTCTAGGTCGCGTTTTGTTACGCCGTGAGGTGCCTTAGAGCTGGGGGATCCCTCCTCTAGCGGGAGGCAAGAAGGAATTGCCAGACAAGTGATCCTCCGACCCCGACTGCTCTGAGCCCCCTTTATCTTTTAGGACTGCCCGTGCATATTATGCCGTATTTTTCTATTTGTGAACCGATTCAAGCATCATCGCAACGATACTATCCCGGGTGAGCTCTCCCGTCTCCCTGAAGAAGTCTGTTCACAGCCTGGCCCATTTTTTATACCCACAAAATATGTGAAAGGCATTGTCTTATTCTTCTGAGCAAAACCGACAATCAGAAAACCGTAGCTTACCAATTTTGTGCTGGTAGGATTGAAAACGCCCATGCCCCCTCACAATCTGGGTCGAATAGAAGTCAGTCTCACCATGACCTTGATTTAGCCACGGTCTCACATCCGGGATGAGGCGCGGAATTCATATTCCTTTCGTGCAATTCACCCAAGACTGCTGCCAATCGTTGAGTGAGCGTTGTCTCTCCTTGGCGGGCAACCGTCCCCCTCGCGTCATTGCTTCGACGCCAGTAAATAGCATGGTACTCTCTAGCAAGGAGGGCAACAGGTATCACGCCCGCTATAATTCTCATCGCCGAATCAGACACTGTTGGATATGAAGATAAAATCCTCAATGCTCCTCTACTCTGTACCTGTGCCAAGTGTTTTCGGTAGACCTCTTTACTTAGAGGGTCGCCCCATATTTCTGATCCGTACATTAGCGCTGAGCCTACAGCACTCATCAAGAGGCTTCTTCTTAATAGGTTGGGTCCCCCTACATTGGCCATAAGTCGACTTAGAGCCAATACTCCCGAAGCAGCCTTCTCAGCCGTTGCCCTGATTCGCTCAGAGAAACTCATCTTCGAGTCGATCAGTAGCCCCAGGTACTTCACCGGTGGCTTCTATTCGGTTTGTATGTCTCCAATACTGATCATCCTTACTCTAGGGATTCTCTTTTTGTTAAGATGACAACTTTGGGTTTCTCGTGCTAGACAGGACCCACGAGCAGTCAACTATTCTCTCACTCGGCGCATGAACATACCTAGCCCAAGTTGCGCTTGTTCAATGGTGCGTCCAGCGACCAGAGCCACAAAATTATCCGCATAGCCGATCAAGCACGACTCATCTGGTATCTCCAGTTTCAGTAGCCAGTCGTAAGATACGTTCCACAAATCTGTACCAAAGAAATATCCCTGGGCAACACCCGCTGTAGCTTCCATCTTTTGTTGCCCCTGTATCGTGTCGTAAAGCAGGCTTTAGTCCTTGGTAGCCCCTCAGAACTTGCATCAGATATTCTGGAACTTGAAAAGAGTTTTCCAGCGTATCCAGAATATCCACCCATCTAGCGAAGTTGAAGGCGTTCCTAACGTCGAGTGTCATCAACAGGACGATCCGTTGCTTGGTGCGGCTTTATGCCTCTGCTTCTTGGACAGGGCTCACTACCCTCTGCGATCGCATCAATGCTGAAACATCTGCTCTAAAACCGTACTGCCAAGGAGATAGATACACAAAAGCACGAATCGCGTCAGTGAATCTGTAATACTTTCCTAGCAGTATCTAGCATGCATATGGGCGGTATGTAGATGACGCTCTGGGATTTCCCTCCCCTTCCATCGCACCGGGAAAACCCTGTCCCACAGGGACCCACAGGGAAGCGTTGAATGTGCTGAGCAGCAAGTCAAGACAATTGTAATAGACAAGTTGCAACACCTCAGCTGGAACACCATCTGAACCTGGAGTCTTCCTTGCTTTCAATGGTAGGACTGTCTCTTCTAGTTCCGGCTGTGCTGAGAGTAGACAGTCGATTGCTGTTGTACCGTGGACACCGCCAACACGGACGGGATGGGCATGGAAACGTGCCCGCACTATCTCATTCATCCTTTCCGCATCATGCGCGCAAAGCGTCGATAGGGTACCAAGTTTCCCCATAACTAGCTTGTAGCCAAGGCCCCACGACTCCTTATTCATATTGTCCACTAGATCTTGTCAGCAGCGAGCTTTGTTGTTGTTAATCGATTTGCGAAGGCATTTCCTGGCCGACTTATATGTATGTTGCATGCATCGTTACGGTTCTGCCCCCATTGAGGCTCACCCCGAAGCTTGTGACTCTCTCTTTGTTTTTCCGTGATTTCGTCGATCACAAGACCGGGGGTTTTGACGGGGCATAAAAGCGTTGCAAGTAGTCGTGATGATGCTCATAGTTGAGTTCACCACGTCTTGTGGTGCCAGTTCTTCTGTCCCTGCGAATCAGCCTGCAGCGGAGCACCTACCGTGAGCAACTCGACGAACCTCGCGATGTCCATCCTTCCGATGTTCTACCCATCTGAAGAAGATCGAGAAATGCACTGATGGTCACTGGCTGATTAGTCCTCTAATTCTCTCTGAGTATGCATTTTCCGTACTAAGGGCTCCGAAGCGAATGCCACGTCCGGTATGGTTACTTCGCAGTCAACACGGCGGAAAGTCGGCGTATTTTCGGTGTTTAGTACGACGACCGCTTCAGTGCTTTAATGTTGAAGTATCTTCCAATGCGCACGTTGCTAAATGCGTTCGAGACAGCGTCCTTTCAAGCATTAAGCTTGGCTTGGAAAGATAACATCGGTTCGTTCGGCGGTAGTTACACACTAAAGAAGGTGGTCCCCGAGCACTGAACCCGCGAAATCCCCCCGTCCACAGCCCTCTGCCAGGAAATCATTCTTCCGAACCCAGATGTCGGCAGTATCAGTTTTATCAGGAGACCATGACGCAGAACTTTTATCGCGTTGTTGTTCACGCAGTACCAAAAAGTCGGATGTTATGTCCCTCCCAAATTGCTCAAGCAGTTTTTGAGCTATTTGCCTGCAGGCTGCGGGTCATCGAAGCTCTGATTTCGCCTTAGCGAGGGCTTCCTGGAACTTTGCTATTTTCAGAAATTGCTTGACGTCCTCTTCGGTCAAGTCAATGATAACCAAGCGTTGCCCCCGTTGGCTTTCTGGTGTCCACCTCCCTTTGATCCTGCCCACGCTAAGAAGCTCCATTTGATGGCCTTTTCTGCCTCGGCCGTGACGCAGTCAATATCTCTTATTTCACTCGTTGCTATTGGCTCGAGCGAGGCTACACTTCCGCTTTTTCCGTGGATCCTCTTTACTTTGTTGCAAAATGCTTCTATATTGTCTGCCTCTGCTCCAAATTTGACCATTATGTACATAGCCTGACAGCGTTGCTCTTACTGCTTTAATAACAGAATTATTGTCTTCGAGCCTTATAGTTCCCTTGATATCTCGCAACACTTCTGCGAAGTATGAGCTATTTTGGGATCTTATGAGCAGTGCCTCCTTTCGGGGTCTTCGTCGTGGCTTTTTTCTCTCCTGTCTCGCCTCAGGTCCTTTTTCTTGCTGGCCGTCCATCTGAACTTTATTTTATGGCACGTTTTGAAGGAAGTATTTTTTTGTCAACATTGTCTGCAACCCCTGATCTAACGTCACACGGCCATCGAGTGCCTTCTCCTCAACCAGCTCCTCTGGTAATGTCCTATACGGTATAGCAACTTCTCTAGCCGAAGGAGCCCATTCTTTACACCTGTGCCGATTTTTGGTGAGTCGCATGCTGAACTTATTCTTATAAGAACGTCTCTCGCTTTTCGGCTTAGCCTTTCTTCTTGGTGTCGCTGGACGGGAATTGTACTTTGCGACCTCCTTTCTTGGGAGAGGTTATCGCCTTCCGTTTCCGAATACAGTACTTCTGCCACATTTTCGACGGTGTCAGTGAAATCGGCCAATGGCGCTTCATTTGTCTGGTCACTCTTTGTCCACTGTGATCACTCTTTGGACCTCAGGATGATTCGTTATTATCTTGGCATTTAAGGCCCTTCCTTCTGTCGCTTCGGTGGTGGTCGCAGCAGTAATTATACAGGGCTTTCCAATAAGAGGTGTTATTTTGATACTTAAGCGAAAATGCCATTTTTTAATATAAATGATCGGATCTTTCTTTCATTATCAAGAAGAAGGTATGCCGTTAATAGTGGAAAATAATATCAGGCAAATGAACACCACGACCACGCTTACAGGACCATATCCTTTTCATGAAATTTTCCATAACCAAATCGCAAAGTGGCTGCCCTATGTCCTCGATAACCTCACGAATTCCATCTTTGAGGTCTTGAATCGACGCTGGGCTGTTGGCGTAAACTTTCTCCTTCACGTGACCCCAAAGGAAGAAGTCGCAAGGTGTTAAATCACAAGATCTCGGTGGCCAATTGTGATCACCTCTTCGAGATAACACGGTCCGGAAACTTTTCCCGTAAAAGATCAATGGTTTCGTTGCTTGTGTGGCACGTAGCGCCGTCTTGTTGAAAGTAAACGTTGTCCAGATCAATACCATCTAATTCCGGCCATAAAAAATCATGAATCATCCCTCGATAGCGCAATCCATTCACCGTAACTGTTGCTCCAGCCTCATTTTCGAAAAAGTAAGGTCCAATGACTCCGCCGGACCATAAACCGCACCAACAGTCACACGTTGAAAATAAAGAGGCTTTTCAACAATAACTCTTGGGGTTTTCGAGCCCCAGATGCGACAATTTTGCTTGTTGACGAAGCCACCGAGGTGGAAATGGGCCTCATCACTCAAGATGATTTTTCGATGGAATGCACGCCGGATCATGTCCATGCATTTCAAGGACCCAATCAGCAAAGGCGCGACGTTGTTGATAATCCACCGGCTTGAGTTCTTGTGTTAACTGAACTTTAAAAGCCTCAAGACCCAAATTTTTATGCAAAATACGGTGTAATGACGTTTGTGGAATGCCTAATTCCAAAGAACGACGAGGAATGGACAAACCTGGGTTTTCTTCAACACTTTCGGCTACAGCAGCAATATTCTCGGCCGTTCTTGAATGACGTGCACGGGTTTTATTCTTCACATCACTAAGGTTTCCCAACAGCTCAAATTTTTCCACCAATTTCTGTATTGCGGTCCGACAAGGTGTTTCACGGCGACCCAAAAATGTTTGAGTTTTACGAACCGTCTCTGCCAAATTTTCACCATTATTATAGCGAATTTTAATAATTTCAATGCGTCGTTGAAGCGGGTATCGTTCAATTTTTATTAATGGCGTAGTTTCTACTTGTCAAATGTCAAAAAATGACAGCTTCAAAAGTGACATCTACCGAAATAACGGGCTATTCAAAATAAAACCTCTTATTGGAAAACCTTTTATTTTCCCATAAGATGTTCGCGCGGTATATCGGGTCCAATTGAACTCCCCGCTTTTCTTTTTAGAATACTCTAGCGCTTGTACCATTTTTTAGCTGCGCGCGAACGCCGCAGTAATTTCTGTTTGGAAAAGGCTGTCCGTTTTTCTTCGTTTTTCGTCCGTCTTTACTGCCATTGTATTCACCGATGTTGATACCGTTCTCAATGTGCTGTTAACATCGTGGCTGTAACTGTTGGTTATGTCTTCGTTCTTTGTAGTCTTACATTTTTTTTTTGGTTTTTTTAAGTTGATTTATATTTATGTTTTTTAACTGAGTAGTGCTCAGTTTGACTGGGTATCCCTCAGAGCCGCTATCCCCGTTCATGTGGGTAGTCGCTTTTTTGGTCCCATAGTAATGTTTGTAGAGCAGAAAGGCCATGCATGGGTTGGCACAATCCCTAATGAAGACAAGTGCTCAGAGCCAGACCAGTGCTAATCGGGAGCCCGTCTCAACCGAACCTTCGCCACCAACCCCATGGTGCGAACTTCGAAAGTACTTTGAGGCCTGCCAAAGTTTTACCAGAATGGAGACCGTATGATAGTTGGATTGGAGCCGTTCACGCTCGAGAGTCGCTTCGGCGCTACCGTGCAAAGCAACTTAGTCTTAACCATCATGTCCACCAGCCCAAAGCATCAATTCCAGTTCATTGTCCAAAGCGTAATCCAGATTCAGTCAAGGTCGTTACCTACTATCCAAGGAGGAACCTCACAGTGACCTCGGGTCCGTGGGCGTGGCACGCCACAAGGAATGCTAGCCTCGAGAAGTATTCCTGTCGACCAGCATTCCCCCGTCGTGAATTTTTTTAACAGGATTATTACAAAAGAAACCGAGCAAGGATTCTCACCGTTTAGTTCCTCGTTTTTATTTAAATCGTACTCGTACCCGCAAATTTTTCCTGAATAATACGCTGCCATCGATCAATATAGAAACTTTAATTCCCATCCAACTCCTTCTGGGGATTTATTGTCCTTGAATAATTTTCCAAATACTAACCAAACTACAAAAGAATGCATGCGACCATGAATTTTTGTTCCTCCAAAAATTAATTACTCGTGATCTAAATGCTTCCGTCCACCAACCATAGTGGAAACGCAGGAGAGCAACAGGAAAAAGTAAATTGACAGACAATAAGGACACGAAATGAAATATTTACGAATATCCCATCGCATGCCACCGTTAATGCTCAGCTAATCGCTTTTGGTTTGCGTGCCTCGTTCGTGGAGTTGTTTGTCTAATAGTCGCGAGACAAACGCGGTTTTTCGTCCTTCGAGATTAATATGCACACGACGAGTGTATACTTACATTTGATATCGTTTTACGCTGCAAAACTTCCTAAAAAGGTGTGTCATCATGTTGGGGTTAGACGAACATCAAATTTTCGATTGCTCATAAATATCATCCTTCTGAAAGGAAAAGAAAAGTGAGGATTTGGTTTTTTACATCTTTCGTGAGGGGGATTTAGAAAGTGTCCTTTTTTGACAACTATCATAAAACATGATCCTAGTAATTATGTTTGACATAGACAGGAGAATGAAAGTAATCCTTTTAGCTAGCGAAGCATTCTTTGTTATGACGAAGAGGGTGAAATGGTGGTAAGAAAATGATGTTGTCAGCTATTTATGCAATGTTTGGTACATAAACAGTTTTAAAGTAATAAATTTCTCAAGGGAAAAGAGTAATCGTCTTATGAATATTGAGAATAAGGAAGGGATCAAGGATCTTATATTCATGCCATTGGAGAAAAAAATTTACAACATGGCAAAGACCCGTTCGTTGGCCTTAATAATTTCCACTATATTCTGCAAATCAACTGCTTAAATTTCAAGCAATTTTTTTCTTAATCAACGTCCGCCAATATCCTTGAAAAACACTTTTAATGTTAACTAATGCAAAATACCCTTCAATTAATCACAGCGACACACAAAATCATTCGAAGACACCGAATAGCTTTTGACTTATGGCAATCTCGCTTTGAGAAATTTCTACTCTCACTCCTTGAAGTCCTTTCCGTACCAAGTCATAGTAACCGGCTTCACTAATTAAGACATTACTCATCCTCCCGATTCGTAGGATTGAACGTGATATTCATCAGATTAAATTCATTAAAAAAAGTAATTAACGCAAGGAGTGTGCATTGAGAATGAGCACACTTTTTCCATGAAACCCAACAAAAAAGGATACATGGTCACAAGAATAACGACATCAGCATTCTCAGAACTGCATTGCATGTCCCATATTCATATATTCACACTCAAGTGAATGAAATCATTCCATCATGAGGATCATCAACTTTCCCTTTCCAAACCAGGATTCCATGATTTCCCAAATGGTTTTGTTATCCTGATAACACCTACACATAATAGTATAAAAGCGAGGGGTTCGCGTTGCATGCAGTCGAGAGAGTAATTATACAAAAAAGCTGATGACAAATGGCATTCTTCGTTTGCCTCACAGTATTTAGATGGGTGTTAAATTGCAACCCCCTCTGAAATATAACAATATCCTTAATTCGAATTGGGGTGGTTGTCTCTTGATTTTTCTAGTTCTACCGTTTGTCCTTATTTATCGCCTTTAATTCCCTGAGCAAAAGAACTGTACATTTGAATTAAAATCATAAAATTGCCAAGAGTCTTGTCTAGCCAAATGGGAATTGAAGTTATACTCCTTATTATCCTAATTGCTTCTTTATTATTGAAATTCGAAAGCACGTTTCGGAGATAGTATGAGTTTTTATTGTATTCGAGGGGTTTATGAGCAACATCATTTATTATTAGGAATTATTGTAGTTGTTCCTTTAAGCCGACGAATATTTTCGGACAAGTGTGAACAATTGAAGATAATCCGATAGAAATTTCATAAAATAAATTATTTTTTGCTACTAGTGACATACGTTTTTGACAGTCGATTTCCAGAAGACTATTAGAGAAACTCCAATGATGGTCTATTTTGTTCAAGTCATCAGCAGACCAAAGTTTGAAATATTAGAAAAACTGATTTAATTGGAATTAAGTTGGTGAAGGATATAAATGCAGTGGAAAAACTCACTACTTCTAAATATTTTTAAGGGATGACTGTTTATTGTTCTATAAGTTCAATAGATCTTCTTAAGGTATAATAGGGTATGTTCGGGAAAGATGGCTGTAGTTTTTCAGAGACACTGTAAAAATTGTACTAGTGGCATTTTTTCACAATATTTATTTTAAACCAGTCTTTAATCATTTAGGTATAAAATAATAAAAACCTATAAAATAATAAGAAAAAAAAATTGATTCTGATCTCATATTGCCATCTCTTCTGATGTATCCGGGAGAGATGGGCATTTAAGTAAGGAGATGATGCCCAGTTCTTTGCTTCATTTATTCCATGTTTTTTTTTGTTTCTATCGGTTGCTAAGAAAAACAAACTTTGGTATAGCAGCTAACACTAGTCCTGTTGCTTTAAAGCCTGCTCTAACATTTTCACCTGAGCCAACTTTGAACCAAGTGTTAGTTAGCAACGTGCCGCAAGGTAGTCTATTAATTCATTAATTTGTTGACTAGGATTAGGATTCATTGACAAGTGTATTCTTGGAAGCTAGCATTCTTTGGGAAGTGTTATTCCCACGTACTTGCGGAAGTGGATGTTTCCGTAAAGTTCTCCGTGGACTACGACCTGTCAACAGTCTCTGGACTACGAATAGGTTATTTAATTGAAACTGAAGTTTTGGGATGACGTATATGATATTTTGGACCTACTTGTAGTTGCATAGCACGGTACCGCCGAAATGATACTCGCACGTAAACGGCTTCAATCTAAATATCATGCTGTCTCCGTCCTGGAAAAACCTTGCCAGGCCTCGGATTACGTTCGTAAGTATCACCCTTGTGTTGGTGGTGTATGTTCGGTTGAGACAAACTTCTGATTAGTGCTGGTCTGGCTCTGAGCATCTTTTTCCATAAGGGCTGATGCCAACCCCTCCAGCTCGAAGAGCTAGAGGGGCCCCTAGACTGCTTCGGGCATTACCAGCAAATCTGGTTGAAAGCCGAAGAAGAGCAGAAGGCCAAAAAAGAGCAGAAAGCTAAAAAGGAGCTGAAGGCTAAGAAAGAGCTGACGGCTAAGTCGACTGAAGAAGTCCAAATAGTTCCACCACCAAACACTATCAAAAGAATGGCCTCTAGTCGAAGGGGACTGGGATAAAAGGAGAAGAGATTAGGCCTTTAATAGGCATGGGACGCTAGATCAAGGGCTCCACAGTGCTTACAAAAGCAGTCATAAAGTTTTCATAGATGCCTAACATAAAGAAGTACTTGATGCGAGGCAGAAGGAAAAAAACCACGACGGAGACTCGGCGGCAGACGCTGCTCATGAAATCCACGAAGATGTGTTGCTGGAGATCAGGAGAGGTGTAAAGCTCGAAAACACTAAAACTACCATTAAAACAATTCAACGAACCCGGTCTGGCTACTTACTGGTCTAATTCGGAGCAGAAACCAATAATAAAGAAGCATTCTGCAATGCAGCTAAAAAGGGTTCTTAGGAAAAGAGCAACTGTTATCTTGCTTGATCCGATGGCTACGATCGAAATCAGAGACTGTGATTATGTCATGGACCTGGGGGAAGTAGAGGAAGTCAGCAAAAAAGAGCTTCCCGCCGTAAGTAGGGTTAAAGCGAGGGCGACATCAGAAAACAATAGGGGATAACGTGTGGCTATCATCGACCTGACTTAAAAGGACGACGCACAACTTCTAAATAAGGGCAAAGTAAGAATAAGGTGGGTCATTTTCAGGGTATGGCGATGAACAGTACCTCTCCAATGCAAACAGGGATGCACGGGACCTGATTGAAGTTTCCTATGCGAAAAAAAAAAAAAATGTACCAGGGAAGCAAACTGCATCCTTCGCAAGTGAAGGGTTTTGCGGGAAGCTATAGCCAAAGTAAAAGCAGAACTTTGATGACCCGTATCGTGCAGGTAAATCTACACAGCATTAAAACTGCCTAAGTCCTGCTTAAACAGTTTGCGTGAGACATGGAAGTAGTCTTTTTGCTGCTGAGTGCGCAAAACAACGACAAAAGCTGGTCATCATTTTATCCTGAAAAAGCTGGTACTGCCGCCATTTGGGTTAATGACAGTGCTGATTTCCTGGTGAAGGGCTATATCGTGTGGATTCAGTGTTCATTTACTACATTCCTTAGTGCCGGGAGATTGCTTGCTTGCCTCTTCCTCTTTCCCTCCTTCTAGAAGAGAGATCCCCTAGCTTGAAGGCGCCTCACAGTGTAACAAAACGAGACATGGCTCGAAGTAATGTGTCAAACGGTCCTAGGCTGGGTTCTCGGGTTGACAGGGGAGGTGTTTAGTGGGTAGTCTAGTCGCCTTCTTGCGAGCATGGGAGTCCCACACTCTGTGCGGAAATCGCATTCACCTCCCAACCACAAAAAAGCCAAACTTAATACCTTACTTTGCTGTCTCGAACGCAAATAGTCACTTACTCGTATGGGGAGACAATGCTAAAGCAATGGAATTTGGCATACTTTAAACTGATTCGCAGGGAAAACGAGTCCTAGAGATGGCAGCCAGCGCAGGGCTCGACGTGCTGAGCACCGGCGATACGCTGAGACTCCGTCGTATAGGTTGCGATGGAACCATAGCCGACGCGACACTCTCCTCGGAGTCCCTAGTACAGAGAGCACACAATTAGAGGATTACTCAGCCAGTGATCACGAGTACATCCTGCTTGAGATTCGTGAATCTGTCTCCGAACGCCCGTGCTCTTAACGTTCCACGTTGGATGGAAAATTGTGAGGACGGACTTCGAGAGGTTCATTGGGGTGCTCACAGCTGATGCGCCACTGCTGGCTGATTCGCAGCGGCTAAAGGGCTAGCAGCTCAAGACGTGGTGGGCTCAACTATGAACATCATCATGTCTACTTGCAGCTCTTCTATGTCCCGACGGAGTGATCGACACGACAGGCCTTCAGTCGACTGAAATCGCCGAAAAGCGAAGAAAGTGTCACAAGGTTCGACGTGGAGCAAAACGTCCACGTAACCCGGAAGACCGTGCGGGTACTTTTCCCAGCCGATTCCATCCGTGCTAGCGCTGCCCGCGGTAAAACAGCAGTCGAATGCCCATATCCTTGGCTCAGACTTGTGGAATATATCAAAGATGGGCTACTGCTGCAAGAGCTGTCGGATAAGTCACGCCTGATCGACTATGCAGATGATGTTGCGGGGCTAGTTGCTGGACGGACCGTCGAACAGGCGCAGACTGAGCTTGCTAACGCGCCGGTTGAGAGACAAGATGTTTGCCGTGCGTTCAGCCTAGCCTTGGAGGAAACCGAAACACTCATCCTGACAAAGAAGAGATTCCCCAAAGTAAGAACAATCAGTATTGGGGAAGTACGGGTTGAATCGAAACCAGCAGTTAAATACCTGGGGTTGCTTATCGGCTCAAAGATGAGTTTCTCAGGACAACAGCTGATAAGGCTGCGTCAGGCGCATCGGCCCTGAGCTGATTTATGGCCAAAGTAGGGGGACCCAACCCATCAAGAAGGTGACTTTTATTGAGATCCATAGTCGGTGGTACTGTACCTAACTGAAATACGGGGCAACGCTTACAGCAAGGGGCTGTGCCGAAAACATTTTGCATGGATACACAGAAGAGGAGCATTTCAGATTACGTCTTAATATACGAAAATCTCTGATTCCGCCGTGCTAATTTTCGCAGGGGTGATACCCATCGCCCTCCTTACTAGAGAGCGCCGTACTATCTACCTGCGTCGATACAAGGACACGAGTGAGACAGTTTCTCGCGAGGGGAGACAACACTGACTCAATATTGGCAGCAATCTTTGGTGAACAGGACGAAAAGAAAATGAACTGCGCATCTTATCCCTGATGTGTGATCGTGGCTCGATCGAACGCACGGTGAGACTGACTTCTGTCTAACCCAGCTATTGAGCGGGCATGGGTGTCTTCAGTCGTACTTGCACAAGATTGGAATGCAGCGATCTCTCGACTGTAGGTTTTGTGCAGAAGAGGAAAGCGATGCCTGCTACAAATTTTTGCTATACAAAAAAAGGGGACTGGCTGCTTTAGGGATCACTGCAAGGAAACAGGAGAGTTCTTCCCTATTTCGTGAGGGGTTTAAAAACAGTACAAAACCCTCACAGTTATCCAAGCACCAGCAAGCATTGAGAAAATCAATTTATTAAATACTATGATTGAGATTTCCTGGAATCTAACCTCGTACTCCATGATCGAGAAGTCTGTTTGCTTCCGTAAAGACCATCAGGAACTCAATAATATTATACCATAAGTACCAAAATGAGTTTCCCTGCTTGTACCCCTACGCTTGTTACACCATAATACAGGTGTTTCAAAAGCCAATATAATTCAAAATAAAATAAACTTTTTATTTAAAAATAGATTTGACAATGCCTCGTTCCTTACAGCGGTGTGACGCAATAAAATTTTGTATTTTACTCAACAAAAGGGATGCCAAGACTGTTGTCATGCTACGGAAGGCTTTTAGTAGTGATACCATGTCTCAAAACATGACTTATCGCTGGAACAAAATGTTCAGGAACGGCATAGAGAAAGCTGGAGACGAAAGCCACCCTGGACTCTCGCCATCTGCCAATAACGATGAAAAGGTGATCGTCCCCTGAGCATTGGGAAGTTCGCAGAAGAGTGTTATGTTTCCAAAAGTACCGTGCATCAAATTGTTACTGAGGATGATTACGCGAAGATGGTTACAACACTATCCCAGACACCCTACAGCCTGGATGTGGCCCCTCCGGGCTTCTTCTTATTCTCAAGAACCAAAAAGCAACTCACGGGCCACAATTTCGGGAAGCTGTTCAAAATGCTACGACGAAGTGCTTGCTGGAGGTTCCCATCAACGCTTTTCAGGAAGCGCACCGCGAGTGGAAGGAATGCTGGCAGCGGTGCTCTGACGCGGAAGGGGCCTAATTTGGAGAATGTCAACCACTTGTAGCTATATCTGCAATAAATTTTTTTCCTGAACTCATTCAACTTTATTTTAGGACAGACCCTGTATTGTTCCTTCATTGGGTTCCTTGGCTTATTTCCCACTTTAAGCTTCTGGCATGTCAACATCGTTTGCAGAAAATGTATCCGCATTTTGGAACTTGTTTCCTGCTTTCAAAGTAGTAAAGTTAGACACTTTTGAATGTTAAGGGTAGGATTGTTCTATCTAAATCGTTTTTGATATGCTGCGACGTGTTGTAGATTAATGCTTTTAATTAGTTGCTAATCCAAGTTTAGTAGTTTCAGTTATCCTCAGCTACTAACTTCTTCCAACAAAACTTCTGAATGATGTAATTTAAAACATAAGATTCCTCAGAAATCTCGTCAATTTAATCGAAATTATTATTTATGATTATAACGCTAAAAAGAAGAATTAGACCCGTTGAGGACTTTGTACTTTCACACAAAACCCTATTGAAATGACGGCATGTTTGTCCGTCTGTCTGCTTGTCCAATTGTGTGTCATAGCAGTTGTTCTTCGTAACTACCGCAGCTACGGATACCAAGCTTGCTATGTATATGATAAGCGATTGACTCTTAAAAATTTTGGTTTTGAAAAACTGTTCAAAGATTTTTATAGAAAGCTTCCCCATATAGAGTCGTCGCCCTTAAAAAAACAATTTTATCAATGGTGATCATGTGGGGCAGCTAATGAAATGTCTTGGTGAGAATTTTTCGAACCAGTTCTTCTAACATTAGGTATTTTTAATGAGAGATAGAGTAGGAAGGGAAATGTATAAACAATTTTTTCCTTTTTACTAACTAATTATATTCATTATATCCCACTAACAAATTATGGTTATGGTTATACTAACAAAAATTCATTCACGCTTCTCTTCTAACAAATTTCATTTCAATGCCCATTAAGAAAGGTTCACAGTTGAAGTTGCTATATGGATGAACGGTAGATCGACAAAGGGTGGCTCCGGTGGTAGCGTCGTAGATTCTCGACCGGGGGTCCGCTAGGACCCTGGGTTCATGTTCTCCTGAGCGCAGGAAAACACTCTTTTTGGGATATAACCAAAAGCAATTTTTTCCGTGTGTATGACGATTTGTATACAACCAAACGCTATCATGGTTATGCAAATTGCTAGATATGCTAAATGGAAATCGTTGCGTTTTTCGATATGATAAAGATGTGTGGGTAACGGAATCAAAGTGTATTGAACTTCGATAACGTTATCTCGATGCGCCAGCGGGAATTGAGAAACAAAGGATTGCGGGATTGTTGTTTTGAGTTGAGGGGGGCCAATCTATATTTGGCTTTCAAATAAGAGTGAGTTTTTGCGATGTCGAGGTGATTTTGGTGATTAATAATTCGGGGAAAAAGTTTAATTTTGAATTCAGGGAAAAAACGTCATGACTTTGGGGAGGAGATTGGAATTTTCTTCCTTTTTATTGCGATTTTTGTCTGGTGTGATTCGGAACTTATGTTAAGATTTGGAGAGTGTGATTCACGAAGTGTCGGGGATTAATTTGAAAATTCGCTTGTGAATGGTAATTAGTGGGACAAAACGAAAAGAATAAGAACAACCAGAGAATTCGAGAGAAATGTTTTAGTGCAGATTTTAGTAATTTGTCAATAACAATTGGACGTGAAATTCCAGTGTGTTGGAAAGTGAGTTTTCGCTATCCTTGACGCCGATAATATACATAAGCTGCAGCAAAGTGCGGGTTTGTGGCGTTATTAATTACTTGGGGAAGATGAAATTAGTGCGAGTTTGGGTCTAACATATTAAATGATATAATAGAAAAGAAAAAACAAAGCAAGTATAGAGATTAATTATTCATTTAAAAAAAATTGGTTTGTTGGTTTGTGGAGAAGACCAGGTGCCGTACATTGAATTTTTCTGCGATTACGCTAGAACGACGGATTGACGAGTTAAAATTGGCCGTTGCGTTTACGTTTTTTTGCGATTTTGACTTCAAATTTTAATTTTCAGCGGCCCCACCCTTCTTTTTTGTATTTCACCGAGTGCTCGGAGTTCTGCAAGGAAAGAAGTAAGTACCAATCTGATTTTTTTTCAATATTTTATATTCGGATTAAAGTAGCTTGTTTTGTTATATTCTTTATTACTTATATATTGACTAAGTTTATGGTGTTATATATTAGTTTTTTTTTTTTTAATTTCGAAGTGGGCTAATTAAGGGTTAGTTGAGACAGGTATAAATTTAACAAAGAGCTTAAAGGTAAATTTATTACAGCGAATTACAAAAAGTTGTTATGCAATTACAGGTTGGCTATGGCAAGTAAAATAATTGTAGAAATTTCATTACAAAGAATTAGTTATTTGATAATTTTAATTAGGTCACTATATCCATTCCCTAGATCCGTATTTAAACGTTGTTCACTAGAAACTCTCGAGATCCATAAGGATTCGCAAGCATCCAACTTTTTCCAGTCCCGGACTTCCTGTACTATGTCAAGATTAGCCAATTGGATAGTATGAGAGAGATGTCTGGCTAATGATGATCTTGCTGTTTCTATTCCACCTCTTGTTTTTGCCAAGCGTTTCGTCTGTCCAATATATAGATTATCGCATTTCGGGTAGCTGATCCTATAGATTGCCATCCTTAGTTGATCCAAGAGTTGTTTCAACGCTGTATTTTCTGCTAGTGCTAGCCGTATTGCATCCTGTCTTTTTCAAAATGCGTTCCAATCTTTTTGTAGCTGATGAATGAGTGATTGACATCCATTTTCGTGTGTGTCTAAGAGTGATGGCCTGATGAGAATTAGTATACACGTCGAAACCACCTTCTTCTAGCATTTTTCTTCTCTAATAATTTTTCTGAAAAAATTATTAAAAAATAAAAAAAAACATATGCAACTCATTCATATAACTGCAAAGAATGCCATAAGTAATCTTCTATATTGTTTCTCCATTTTTCGAATACGTTACTCGATCATATTCCTCCTGTACCCATTTTTGCTAGCCATACCCACGATGTATTGTTTTTCTCGTTCCGGATGCTGGTACTGTTAACATTCGGTGGATCATACAATTGTATGCAGCCATGTTCTGTGCATAAGAATGGATTGTTCTCTGGGTACTTGTGCTCTTCCTTTGGATGTCAAATTCTAATCCACCTTAAGCTTTTGTGATCAATAGATCCAGAAACGGTAATTGGCCCTGAGTCTCTTTTTCCATCGTGAATATTATTTTAAGGTGTAACCCATTGAGTACATGTAGTAACTCTTCCGCCACATTTGCTTTAGCCATCGCGAAAATGTCGTCCACATATCTGACCCATACCTTAGGCATCATTCCTTTTTTCTTCACCTCGATCTCCAGCTAATCCATGAAAATATCACAACAGAGGTGAAAGAAGGTTGCCCATAGCTGGACCTATCGTCCATTTGGAGAAGATGCCCCTGAAAATAAAATAGTTTTCATTCATACTTTCACGTGTTATGGTTCGCAGCCAATAATTTTAATGTTCCGGGAAAGTGAAAACGCAATGTCTTTTAAATTAAATTAAAAGACTAACTAACTATTTCACAATTTTAATTTTCACTATTAAAAGTCTAACTTCCACTTGTCCATAAATTTCTATCGCAATTGTCTTCTAAAATCACTTCACAATCAACGAACATCACTTTTCTATTACTCGATCAATATCGCTTTTCTATTCGCTCCACACTATCGCAGTTTTTACTATCGCGGTTCTAATGAATCCCCCATTCATTCAACTCGCCTTTATATAGGGTCTCTAGTCATTCAACCCAGTTCTCGTACATTGGCGAATTGCCTGGAATATTCGAGCAGCTTAATGAATGGGCAGTGACTCACTTTCAGATGTTGATCATGCTTGGCGGGTTTTCGAGTACGTTCGTTTTGTTGATCATGATTAATGGGTTTTCGAGTACGTTCGTTTTGTTGATCATGATCTTCTTAACGATTGTGAAAATAATTGCGACAGTAACTCGCAAAATTATTCGTGCATGTAACAATACATATAGCTGCTAATTTACTATAGCATTTAACCCGTCTTCTCCATTCCATTGAATCACAATGTTTCAACAGCCAGTCTTCAAACAGTGCCAGGAACTGCTTAACTGGCAGGCTGGGAAACAGTGATTTGACATCATAGGAAATCAATAAATAGCCCTCCTCAGCTTTCATATTTTGAAGCTTCTCCACCAGTTTGTCCCTATTCTTCACTGATCGCGTGCTAGGCTTATACGGAAGTTGTGCGCATTCTTTTAAAAGCCATTGGGCTATATTCCTTGTAGGTGCATTAGTGGCTGCGATAATTTCCCTTAATTCATTCCCGTCCTTATGGATTTTGGGCAGACACTTTATTCTACGTAGGCAGGGGTTAGACACGCTAAGTTTTTTAATGTCATTAATTATTGGCTTTGATTCTTTAAGGACTTTTCTCACTCTGTTTATCAAGTCCGGTAGGGGGTCTGCTCATAATTGGTGATTATCTCCGCTATGCAATTTTTCAAGCACCATATCATCATACTGCTTCTTGTCGATTATTACCACAGAATTCCCTTTGTCTGTCCTTCATAATACACTGGTTTTTCTTTTAGTTCTTTAAATAGCTTCCATTCAGCATTTTCGTTCATTCCTGCTACTCGACTTGCTCCAATGATCTCCGCCGTTCTCTTCCGTACAAATAGCTTTTCATCAGAATCCATGAATCGTATTCCAGCCTCAATATCCCTGACAATGTCCTCCGCTGGAAAATTGTGGCTAGTGACCGCGTATTTTAAGCCCTTATTTAAAAGGCTCATTTGGTCCTGTGTGAAGGTTTCTGATGATTTATTTATGACAAAGTTGTAGATAAAATCAATCTTTTCCCGTTGATCGCGACTCATATGAATTTTATTCTGCAAAGTAGCCAACTTTTTGTCTAAAATCTTCCTTTTTCTCGCCTTTTCACACTCCTTGGCCCGTTGAATTTTGTCTATGATATCCAATATATCACTTTTTCTTCCAATTAGGGTCCTAGCGATCTTCGGATGCAGTGAACAGCTTTCCAAACTAGCAGACTCCAGTTTTGAAAACAGTGGACACGACTAGCAAAAATGGGTACAGGAGGAATGGAAATGGGTTCACTTCACTATTTCTACAAGAACGACGAAAAGTACGAAAATGGATGCCAATCACTCATTCATCAGCTACAAAAAGATTGGAACGCATTTTGAAAAAGACAGGATGCAATACGGCTAGCACTAGCAGAAAATACAGCGTTGAAACAATTCTTGGATCAACTAAAGATGGCAATCTATAGGATCAGCTTCCCGAAATGCGATAAAGTATACATTGGACAGACGAAACGCTTGTGAAAAACAAGATTCCTAGAACATATTAAGGAGGCTGAACAAATCATCAGAAGAGGTGGAATAGAAACAGCAAGATCATCATTAGGCAGACAAATGATTGAGGAATCTCATACTATTCAACGGGCTAATCTAGACATAGTACAGGAAGTCCGAGGCTGGAAAAAGTAGGATGCTTGCGAATCCTTATGGATCTCGAGAGTCCTCGGTGTACAACATTTAAATACGGATCTAGGGAATGGATAAAGTGACCTAATTAAAATTATCAAGTAACTAATTTTTGGTAATAAAATCCCCACAATTATTTTACTTGCCATAGCCAATCCGTAATTGCATTGCAACTTTTTTTAATTCGCTGTAATAAATTAACCTTTAAGCTCTTTGTTAATTTTATACCTGCCTCAGCTAACCCTTAATTGCATTCAAATTGTATGTTATTTTCCGTAGTATTACTTAAGGATATTTATGTTTGTTACCTGATGTATCTTTTGTGCCACTAAATATGAAAGGGTCAAATATTCGGATGATTGTAAGAAGAGCTTCAGAATACCGCCACTGATGAAGAGGATAAGTTGTGTTCGAAATACGGGTATCTGGTTAAGAAATTTAATAATAAATAGCGCTTGAAAAAGGAAATTTTATTTTTTCAGTATCTTTACAGATGCTGTTCCTGCCGAAACGCAAATCGTTTTTTATATTGTTATTTTGCAAATAATTTGGTTTGAATTCGAATTTGTGGTTAATAAAAACGGCCATGATTTATTGAAATTAATAATCTTTCATTTCTCAGAATGACCTCCTCTTCTCCCATCCGTTTCCTTTTGTGTTAGTTTTTATGTGTAGGGTTACTCAGCACGAGCAGAGGGTGTCCCGTCAAATCCTCGACACGACTGAGCGCTAGCTGGCCTCAGAATTCCACCCCGGGTTCCGCACCCCTCTGCTAAAACTTAATGTCTGCAACTGCGGTGATTTCCGCGGTTGCTACACAACTAAATACAATAAGCTTACATAAAACCAATTTTTCCCGTCCGTTCAATTATTTCAATCATAAATAATCGATACTATCTGTTGTCGTCACGCGAAGGTAGAACTTACAGAGCTTTACCTCATACAATCAAGTTAAAACTGCTAATTTTATTCTTCATAAAATTAACGCAAATGAGCCAAAACATTTGTGAATAGGAATGTTAAATATTAACCATCATAGTGTTAACATTCTTTTGAATATTTTATTGAATGAAACAATTAACTTCTAGACTCCATTTCGCAAAAATTAACTAAGGTCCACTTATAAAAACACAATTACATCAGCAACTTTAGAATGCATTGCTCACAAATTTTTTATAAAACAAACACTTCTATTTGTCCAGAATTTGCCTCTTAAAGTTTATTCAACTGTTTTCTCCCTACAAAAGTACTTGGTACAACAATGACAAGAAAGCGATACCTCACACTAGAAATCTAAAATTCTTCATTCATTCTATCCCTCTTGTTTAATGTTCTTAAAATTCTTTGCAGAGACAAAACATTTGAAACAAAAAGCTCCGCCAAACATTATATTCCGTCTAACACCTCAGTTCACTTTCCAACATCATCCATTAACACCTCGAAACAAATTCTAAAGCGACTTAATCCATCCAACCATCATTTTCTCAATTCTGTGCCTTTTTAGATCCCTAAGGAAGCACATTTTATGTGCTAGACTTTGCGCAAAGCAGGAAATTGTTTTCAATGTCATAGATACAAGTATTTATACCCACAATATACAAAGGCGGTTAGATGTGTGGCGTAATATTTGCTACAAAGTGGGCACTTTATTGTATACCACTTTTTCCTGTAGGTGTAGCCTGTAATTTATTGTTGAAAATAGCAAAATGTAGAAACCCTTGAGACACGAAAATGTTAGGAGTATTTTTGAATTTCTTTCTTTCTTGAAAAAGGGGGGGGGGGGGGGGGGGGGCATGAATGATAGAAAAATGAATATAATGAGGGGCCGTTGATAAAGAAATGATTTAAAAGCTATCAGATATATTATGTTTGTTTTGAGGAGAGTAGATGTATCTTCTTTGTACGTACAATTAATGAAAAGCATATTGCACAATAATAAAAGTATCTTCAAAAAGATACACAGATCGAAATGTATCTCCCAAAAAAATACAAACCATGATATGTATCTTCGAAGAAGATAAATATAATGATATGGAGCATATCCTTGTAGAAGGTACATTAAAATACCGGAGTTTATTTTTTCCGAAAATAACAATCTGTATCTTCGAAGAAGACAATGAATCTTTTCTTCCACGATTTCTTTAATTTTTAAATCTAAAAGCAAAGTCATTTAAATGCCCTTCACATAAGTTTTTAAATTTTATGATGAAAATTATTCTATACAATCTATCGTATAAAATAATCCAAAAAGATGATAACTTCTTCCTAGAAAACTTTTTAACAGTAATTCTACAAGACAACCACAACTTTCAGGTAATTCAAATTCACGACTGAAGCCTGGATAGGATGACAAAAGTTATAAAACTGTAATGATGACGAGAACGTGACACAACAATCGACAAAGTAGATTTCAAACTTGATAAAGTCAAGGGTAGTATAGAATTCATAGAAAAACGCCGAAAATCTTCGAGGATCTCCTGTTTATAGGCACTACTTACTTTTCATTGAATCATCTATTTTAATCATTCAACATCATGAACTTTGACTGACACTCATGCCACATAAATTCGATATTTAATGACTGGATTAAAAAGAGTGGTAGAACCCTTTCATAATTTTTGATCCTGTCGCTTCAATGCAAAAGATAGAATGATGATTATACAATTTTTGAATTATGTTAAGTACATTGCCATAAAACAATTTATATGGTAATTTGATGTTGAGTAGTAAACAGTACTTATATGGGGTTGTAGTCATATAAAGATGAAAAGCGTAAAATATCGTTAAAACGTTACAATTATTATGAAACTAGTTTTTCCTCTAAAAGTAATTTCATAGTTATTTACACGCGTTTCTTATTAAGATGAAGTGGACGGTGAATGGACAGTTGAAATTATATTGACCAAGCTTATGTTTGGCGCGTGCCATGCGGTGTTCCCATATCTGAAATTTAGTGTTACGTACAAGAGTTTCAAATACAGTAAATCATGTGCATTTATGAACAAATCAACTAGGCAGAAGAGTGCTCCTATCAGAAGGACTTTGTAAACACCCTTGGGTTCGAAGCAAATTTTCTGATGCCATGAATCGATGACTTGAATCATTAATTCATTCTTGTATAAGAAATCGTTCAAATTTATCTAAAAGATAGAGCGTTTCTTGCATTAACACATGAAAACCGCCATTTTGTTCTATTTTAAATGATTTTCTGAATGCTTGGCCAACTAAACATATTCAAATGCACAGTTGGATTTGGAACATGTATCAATTTTTTTGCAATTCCATACAATTTAAATGGCTATGTTTCAAATTTTGAGCATAACGATCTTATATCAATCTGCATAGCTTGTTAGGCTACCGTCTGGCGTCGAGGACCACTTGGAGGTCACTTCGGCACTGGCCTTATTTTACCGCGAGCGATGACGCTCCCATCTTCACGGATTAATTATGATGTTAGAAGAAGATATTTTTTCTCTATTGTTATTCTAGATCCAGCTCGCATGTTCTGGCAACATTTTTTAATGGTAAGCTTAATCGTAATATCTTCCAAGTTCCTCAAGGCACTATCTCATCCTAGAAAATTTGGATATGAACGTTGGGCGCCGGTTCCGGAAATACTTGAATTTCACACATCTGCCCATTCCTGAAAGGCATCCTTGAAGTGAGCTGGTACTGGGTGCTGTAGTGCAGCGCATTTGAAACAAACCCAACAAACAATAATTTCGCTGGAAGAGTAGTGTTTTAAGAGGAAGAAAATGAAGAATACTTAGAAGATGTAAAAGGAGAGCTTGCTTTTGAATCAAGCAGATAGTCTAGAATGATAGTAGCAAGTGTGAGGAAGTGATGGTTGGATACCAAGGAGAATTTACTTTTATCTGCGTACTGTGTATGAATGAATGAATTACGTTCATTCGGACGTAACGGGGATCCTTTATCCATGATAAGAAGTATCATTAATGTCTCTCCACAGTGCGGAACCACACCTGAACTAACACTTGGTATCAATAACTGATAATATAACTAAGTAGTTAAACAATGCAAACACAGCAGCATCAAAAATCCACTGTAGTGAAACAAACACGACCAGCATGCCCCAGCCCCGACAGCATTGAGCCCCTTTTATCTTTTAGGACTGGCCGAACACAATATGTCAACCGATCCAAGCATCATCGCGACTTCACTATCCGGGTGAGCTCTTCTGTTTCAATGTAGAGGTCCTGTCGCAGCCAGTCTCATTTTTTGCATGCAAAAAATACGAAGCAGGCATCGGGCAAAATCTACTGTCGGGATAGTGTGACTTAACAATCTTGTGCTGGCAAGACTGAAACACCCAGTAGTCCAGTCACCTTCTTTCGAGCATAGGAGTCCTACACTCTGTGCATAAATGGCATTCACCTCTCTACCACAAAAAAAAAAAAAAAAATTGTGTGTGTCCAATACTGATCCGTGTGGGACTTTCAATCCTCCATTGGACGCGTCCTCAGGTAGCGGATAAATGGTACCCTAACCGGCTAGCCGGTGGGTAGGTAGGAAATAAAATACCACACGTGGACCAAAACCAACTAAGTCGAAGCACTGACAACGCCTAACTTAGTATTTACTTGCCATGGCACGAGGACAATAGCCTGGGATTGGATTGGATAAATGGCAACGAATATCGCAACGTATAAAGGACTATTCTTTTGGTACTTGGAATGTTAGATAATTGAACAGACCAGGTGTACTGCGACAACTTCTGGATGAAATAAAGGAATACAAAATCAACATCCTCATAGTGCGAGAAACCAGATGGCACGGTGAAAACATATTTGGCATGCGGACACACACCGTGTTTAAAGTGAAAAACTGGAAGGAAGCCATGAGTTTGTAGTGGCTTTCATTGTTAAAAACAAGTTTAACAAATTATCACCGACTTCATGCCCGTTAAGATAGCCGGCTACCCAAAAGAACGTTAATGGGTAGAGAACAAGGTAGACGTCGAGCGGAAAAACTGAGGACTCGATGAGAAGACACGATAGAAGCTGACAACAGATTCTTGTTGGGAGGAAACAATTGGCGGACAAGGTCGCGGAACCGTGTTGATTGGAGGAGATTAATCCTTCAAGCCAAGATCCGGCGTGGGCTTTCGCGCCAAAGATATAATAATAATACTGATTGTCCATATTCTAGGAACTATCTTCTTTGTCAAAATAACCACTTCTGCTCGCGAGCAGTCATCCAGTTTGTCACTCGGCGCATTCGCATACCTTGCCAAAGCTGCGCTTGTTCAACGGTGCCTCCAGCGACTAGAGCTGCAACGCCATCCGTATGGCCAATCAAGGGCGGCTCATCTGGCATCTCCAACCTCAGTAGCCCATCGCAAGGCACGTGTCATAAAGCAGGCTTGGGTCCTTCACTTGAAAAGAGTTTTCCAGCGTATATAGAACAGTGACCCATCTTGCGGAGTTGAAGGCGTTCCTAACGTTGAGTGCCAGCAACAGAGCGATCCGCCACTTAGTGCGGCTATATGCCTCTACCTTTTGGACCAAGCTAACCACTTCTGCAATCGCACGAATGGTGGAGCATCCTGGTCTAAAGCCGTACTAACGTAGAGATAGGTCCCCAGAGCAGTAAAAATTGCGTCAGTGAGTCTTCCCTTTATCTTTCTCTAGCCCTTCCCAAGCCGTGTCTAGCATGCATGACTGGCTGAATGCAGATAGCGATCCGGGATTCCCCTTCCCCTTACTGATCAGCACGAGACTCGCCACCTTCCATCGTACCGGGAAAATTCCGTCCTGTAGGCAAGCGTTGAATGTACTGAGCAGCAAGTCGGGGCAGTGGTGATAGACAAGTTGCAACATCTCAGCTGGAACACCATCTAGGCCTAGAGCCTTCCTTGTTTTCAACGATAAGACGCATAACTAGCTTGCAGCTAAGGCCCTATGGCTCGTTGCCGGCAGCGAGCCTTGCTATTGTTAATCAGTTTGCGAACGTATTTCCTGGCCGACTTATATGCTGCTACCCGGTTGCATGCCACCTCACGGTTCCGTGCCCGTTGAGCCTCATACCGAAGCTTGTTACATCCCTTCGCTTTTCAGCGATTCCACTCGACCACCAGTATACTGGAGGCTTGCCGTTCGGGGTTTTCGACGGGGCTTAGAAGTGCTGCAAGCATTCGTGATGATGCCCATATTTCAGTTCACCATGTCTTGAGTTGCCAGCTCTTCTGTCGCCACTGCGAACCATCTTGAAGCGAATATCTGACGTAAGTACCTCGACGAACCTCTCAACGTCCATCTTTCTGATCCAATAGTAGAAGGTCGAGCACACAGACGTCGGGAGGCAACACCACCGTTCTCAAGCAGAATGTACTGATAATCGATGACTGAGTAATCATCTAATGCTCTCCAATTGTGAATCCTCCGTACTAAGGAGTCCGGGGCGAATGTCACGTCCGGTATGGTTCCTTCACAGCCAATACGGCGGAAATCCGGCGTACTTCCGGTGTTTAGTGTGACGAGCGCCGTCCTGGCCACCATTCTTGGACTCGTTTTCCACCGCGGATCTGTTTATGGAATGCCCCATTCGATTGCTCTAGCATGTACATCCCCCCCCTCTCCAGTGAGCACGTTGCCTGCGTTCGAGACAGCGCCCTCCAAATCATTAAAGGTAGGCGGTAGGCTACAGTTGCACTTTTGCCGAAGATTTTTTTTCTGCGTTGCAGAATGCTTCTTATTATCAGCCTCGACTTCAAATGCCACCAGTATGAGGCTCGACCGGGTTAATCACACTATTTTAGTAGCAGTGTTGGTGTCTGCAGGTCTTACATTTCCCATGATATCCTGCAACGGTTTTACGTACGATCGGCCATCTTGGAATTTTACGAACAGTGTCTGCTGCCGGGGGCTTCGCCGTGGCTTTTTTCTCTCCTATTTCACGTCAGGTCATTTTCTTTCTGGGCGTCCATGCGAACTTTATTTTCTGGTATATTTTGAAGAAGTTTCTTTGCGACTTTCTTCGCTCCTGTTGTCAGCACGGTCTGGAACCTGTGAGCTAGCGTTCCACGCCCATCAAGTGCCTCTCCCTTCCTTCTTGTATCCCAATCTCCTTCGATTGGCCTTGACGCCGTTGTTTAATTTATGTTTGATGGTGGAACTATCTGCCCGTGCCTTTTAGGCTTAGCCCCCAGCGCTCCTTTAGCCTTTTGCTCTTCTTCAGCCTTTAATCAACTCCTCTGGTAATGCCCTATGCGGTCTATTGGAGTGGATTCGATGTGGAGAAAAAATAGGCCAACTGCATGCACCAAAAATTTGATGAAATAATAATATAATATGTAAATAATTAAATTATACTAACTTGAAACATTCCACTCATAAAAAAATACATATATAAATGGTTGAACGAAAATTGATTAGCTTGGGTAGGTAGAAATTTAATGAAGGTTAGAAATAAGATCTATGTAATAAATTTACTATCGTTGCATGTGCAATCCCAAATCCTGTTGGTCCTATGTCCCAATCCCAAATCCTTTTGGTCCTATGTCCACCCCTTAAAATTATCCCACAGCTCTGTTAGTTCTTTATCATTCCAGAACAATACTGCCAACAATGAGAAGGCCATGTGTGACTTGTTTGCTGACTTTTTTTCTATATCTCATCCTCTCGCTCAATCGTTACCAACTCTAGAGCTTCCCTGAACAAGTTAAGTGTTTTTTCTACGTGCCCTTCTGAAGTCGCTGCTGTAATCGCGTCGCTAAACGCTAGCAGCGCAATTGGTCCGGACGGGATCCCGAACGTTTTCATTAAATCGCTCGCTTCTTCCTTGAGTGTCCCACTTGCCCTTATCTTTAATACGAGTCTAGCAACAGGAATTTTCCCAGACACCTGGAAGCGAGCCAACATTATCCCTATCCATAAGGCAGGGGACCGCTCCTCTGCTCATAATTATCGACCCATTTCTTTGTTATCCTGCTTTGGCAAAATCCTAGAACGTATTGTGCACTTGAGGATTTATGATGCTTTACGGCTAAATTTCTCCGATAGGCAACATGGTTTCATAAAAGGGCGTTCCACTGTAACCAATTTACTTGAAATTACAGATACTATTGCCTCTGCACTTGACTCAGGTGGTCAAGTGGATGTGATTTACACAGATTTCGCTAAAGCATTTGATAGCGTTGATCACAACATTCTGTTTGCAAAACTCCAACAATTTGGCATTAGTGGCCCCCTCCTGGCATGGCTGGACTCGTTTTTCAAAAATAGATCCTGTACAGTGATTTGGGGTGGACAAACTTCATATTCTTTCAGTCCCACTTCTGGCGTTCCACAAGGTTCTATTCTAAGTCCTCTCCTCTTCAATCTATTCATTATCCCTATTCCTATTATATGCGGACGACTTGAAAATCTTTAGAGTCATCAGCTCAAATCAAGATTGCCTGGATCTAAAAAATGACTTAGACCTCTCAAACTCAAGGTGTCGAAATAATCGACTCACTCTTAACATCTCTAAATGTTATTGGATGTGCTTTTCCAGGAAAGCAAATCGCATTCCTTTCGCTTACTCAATCGACCACTCAGTGCTCGTTTGCGTCGATAGGTTTAAGGATTTAGGCGTAACGTTTGACCCCTATCTGAAGTTCGACATCCACATACTTCAAATGACAACTAACGCCTCTAGAGATGCAGGCTTTGTTTTACGCTCTTCTCATAAATATTTCAGTATTCAAACCGGAATACGTCTGTTCCCTATGCTTGTGCGCCCGATTCTAGAATATGCATGTCAGGTGTGGTCACCGCACCTAATTTATCTCTCAGACGCAGTGGAATCTGTTCAGCGAAAATTCACACGCACGCTCCTCTTCAAGCATAAGGTTCTGTATCATCCTTACAATGACCGCCTGAGTTTCCTGTTCATGCCTTCGCTTCAAGAGAGGAGGCTCTTCCTCGACCAATGCTTTGTCTTTAAACTTGCCAGTGGTTTACTTTCATCTAACCTTATCAACGCGATAAGCACACGCCCACTTTCTCGAACCAGATCCTTTCAGTACTATATAGTACCGTACGCTAAAACAGAAACGTATCGTCAATCTCCGTTAGTTCGAATGGTTAGAGATCATCATCGTCTCCAGCTTGGTCCTCCTTTAGACTCGATTGCGAGCTTCAAATTAAAGCTGCGGAGAATACTCTGCCATCTAGAAATTTAATTCTTTCTTGTCTTTTTATAATGTACGTTTCACTTTTTCCTTGAAATGTGCTTAATTTTTATGGATTTTTTCTTTTTAAAGTTCTTTTTTCTTATTAAGAAACTACCTTGCAATTGGAATTTCATTCTGTAAGATAGTTTTTAAATAAAATAAAATGTGCAAGGCCTGCAGCCTCTAGTTTTTGTTTTCCTTTCCCTTTCGTTTATTGAAATAAAATTATTCCTTTACTAATATGTTCACTTTTCAATCACTGATTGCACCGAAATTGCCTCTCCGAAAAACGCTTGATAACTTTCGGCTCCACTTCAGTCATCATCTGCTTACATATTGGGTTATTAGATAATCAATGTCGTTTTTTCATGTTTTTCAATGTAAATTTATTTATATTAGCAACAAACATTAATCAATTATACGAGTACATTGACCATTTCGTTGGATGGCCATTTGCCATCTTTCGGTAAGTTGAAATCTTCCACGCTCGAAGAAGCCTTGGTTTTCAGAAGCGACGAACTGGTCCAACTCATTTTTAGCAGCCTGATTGGAATCGAAAGTTTTACCATTCAAATGGTTTCGAATTGAGCGAAACAAATGATAGTCTGATGGTGCTATGTCAGGTACATAGGGTTGATGTGGCATTAGTTCCCAATTGAGCTCCATTAATTTTTGACGGGTTATCAAACAAATGTGGGGTCTGGCTTTATCATGATGGAACATCACGCCTTTGCACTTGGCCAATTCAGGACATTTTTTCTTGATTTCTTCGTTCAATTGACGATAGTAAACATTCGAATCAATAGTTTGGTTTCTTGGAAGTAGACCGTACCCTTGTAATCCCACTACACAGAAAGCATAATCTTCTTTCGGTGAATATTGAATTTGAATGTCGATTGTGGTGGCTTATCTTGCTTGGTCCATGATCGTTTTTAGACTACATTATCGTGAACAATCCATTTTTCATCGCCCGTTATGATTCTTTTTAGAAATGGGCCATTTTGGTTACGATTCAACAAAGAGTCGCATATGTGAATGCGTTTGGTGAGGTGGATTTCCTTTGATTCGTGAGGAACCCAAACATACAGTTTGTTTACGCAACTAAGCTGTTTTAAGTGCAGGCAAGTGGTTGAATTCGATATGTCGAGTTTCTCTGCTATCTCGCAGTTTGTCATACGCCGGTTTGTTTTGATTAATGCCTTTATTTTGTCGTCATCAGTAGTGGTGGGACCATCAGTATATGGTACAGCTTGCACATTAAAACTTCCAGAACGAAAGCGAGCAAGCCAACGCTGACACTGGCGTTCAGTAAGGCGGTTCTCGTCATAAACTTCACACAATTTCTTTCAAGGCTGCAACACATTTTTGCCTTTTCAGAAGTAAAACAATAAAATATGTCGATAATGGTCTCCTTGACTGTGCACTTTTAAGTCTATTTTTAACCAACTATTTTTTTTTACTAGTGACGCTCAGTTTTTGACTGAAGATAATCTACGGTCTAATCTTTAGAATAGTATATAATAATATAGGCCATGCAATCACTACTACATGAAATATGCAGTTCACCTTATCTATGAGAAAAACGACGTGAATTATCGAACAACCCAATAGTAAATCTCCAATAACCCGAACCTAAATGCGTATTTTGGCTTCGGCTCAATCAAAGATGACTCATCAGTGCTTGTTGTTGTTGCAGATGATTACGTCACAACTAGTTAGAGATATGTTGTCATGATTATTGATCATTATTGATCAGAATGACTCATGATGATTGGTTTAGATGATGTGATTGTATTGATTTATTGTAAAGTTTTTGTTGTTATTTTGGATGATGTAATTCATGTTAACATGGGCAATGATGACAGTAATTCATGCGATTGTTTGGATAGGTTACACTATTTTAAGTTCTAATGTAAGTATTTGTTAGACCTGTCACTAAATATCATGAGTCATAGGCGCAGATGACGTATTATAAATTATCAAAAGTTTGTAAGTCTCGTAAAACTTTATCGCTGTATAGTAACTTTTATATACTCTTTAAGTTGGTCGTGAATCCAATCGATGGCAGCCATACCTGCTTAATCCGATAAAAATGAAGCCTTAATCTATTGAGATCGCTAATCTTTGAAATACATGCGCCTATTAATGTGTTCAATTTAAATTGATTTCAATATTTCCTGCCTTTGTACCATTTATTTTAGATTAGAGATTAGATACCTATCTTTCAATTTTTAAAAATAATTTTCATAAAGCATACTTAAGGATTCTCGAATTGCTTTGCACCTCAATCAATCATTTATACACGCATATGACAACCCTTTCATCAACCATTCTCTATCTTAGCGCGTGCCATTCATGTTATCAGTCGCGTTTTACCATCTTTACAGTTGCAACGTAGTTGATAGTTTTTCATCGCATTCACACTAAAATAATTATAGTATGCATGATCACTTTTACTTTAGCTACCAACAAACTGACAATAATTATGAACGCTACAACTTGCCGGCAATTGAATGCATATGCAGAAATAACATGCAAAACCTTGTAGGCCATGCGATTTCTTCTCTTCTTACGGTTTATTGGTTAGTTTCGTTTTCTTTTTTTTCTACACCTGGTGGTACATTGGCAGCTGTTTTTTTCTGCATACAGAAACATAAATTCATCACTACATTTTGCGCGAAGAAAAGTACACGTAACTAGTCCTAATTGCAAGCTCACTTTTGATGTAAGTAGACAAATGAATGCGGGCAGATGGGATGTGAGAATAAATAAATTATCGCGAATAGATGAACTGTTACTTTTTTGTATCTTTGAAACAGTCAATTAATTAAACCAATGAAATATTATAAATTATCGCGTGACAAAATATTCTCCAAATATTCATGAAGAGCATTTTGATCAATGATTTCAGCTTTAAGTTTTGTCGGACGACACCTTTAGTGCAAACCATTATGAAAATCATTTCCGCTCGATTAATCTTCCTTTTGTCCCGCCGTTCTGATAAAATGTCCTGATAGCTGCGCTATTATCTTTCACTCGAGCCTCAACAGTCGCACTAGTAGCTACAATTTAAATGCAATCACCAAACCATCTCTGATATCTCATATCTGATCTGGCCAACTTTAATATGCATGATATTAATTTAATGCCTGGCACACATTAGACCGCGTTGGGGTCATCCTACAAACATCAACTGAAATTTACCCTCATCTCATGCTACATTAATTATCATCCCTTTTATGGAATGGTCAAAACTAGAAATTAGTTTAATTGCATTCCGCGTTATTTAGTTTTGGGTGATATGACAGAATTCAATTGTTCTATGAATTTAATAGAGAGTGTAGAAATGAATTTCTCGTGGACTTGTAAAGAGCATATGAAAACGGATCTAATTATTAGTTATGCGTAGAATGATGTCCACATGTGTGTTTGTATGGATCGACTCGCTATCATAAATAGATATGTTTAATTGACAGGTCATTTGAAATCGCTTCAGGACCTTTGATGTTGGGATAATGATTGCGTGCAGTAGAAAGGATGATATATGAACCCATCAATTAACGACCGGTACGGCACAATTGATTACCAAATAGAGCGATATGGAATTTGTGACTACACACAATTTCGATCTTTAACCATTACATTTCAATATTACTTGATTTTAATCATGGCAGGCTTGGTAATTCAAATATGACTAATAAAATAAAAAATTTAGTGGTATACTCGTAATAATAGAAAGAAAAACGACAATTGACCTGCGGATATCATATAAAATAATTGAATATAATAATAGCCTTTGGGTGGACACGCTACATACTTTTACATGATCATTTGTTCTTCATACCTTCAAGATTATGCCTTTAGCCTTCTGAGCCATGATAATTATTTTTTTACTGCAAATTAATAAATGATCTTTACTCTCTACTTTAGACTTAAGTACCTTTTTCTTCTTCTCAGCACTACAACCCCTCTCGGGCCTTCGCTTCCTGCAAATAGCGCCTCCCACTGTCTCGGTCCATTAACCGCGTCCTCCAATTCCGAAATCAGAGCAGAGATGCACTGTCTTCGTCGACCGAGTCAGACCCGCGTTTCCTCAGTTTCCCCACTGGCCTCCGGCCTTCAGATCTCCCAACGAATACCTTGTTCGTCCATACGATTCATGTGACCAGCCGATTGTAAGATAATCGTTGACACCTCTGGTTGGTCCAAAATTTCACACAGCTCATGGTTGTATCGAATTCGCCATTGGTCCCCGTCTAGCTTCGCCCCGATTATTCGCCTCAGGACCCGTCGCTCAAAGGAGTTCAATATATATGCTGATGCTTGGGTTAGGGTCCATGTTTTACACACATAGCATAACACAAGAATTGATAGTACGACTCCGGATAGAAATGGAAACAGGATTATATGTGATGGATTGCAGAAACTTGCCCTGATTGGAACACATTTTGAATTGGTCCATCTGCCAAACCCAGAGAGAAGGAATGAAATATTTTCGGAGGTCGTTGAAGCAAAAGTTTCCGACTTCAAAGCAAGCCTGAACGGCCAATCAATTCTTCATTTCGATGAAACATTAACATCTGACCTCATACCGAGCTTGAATCTTATTGATTATTTTGTCAGCTATGAAGACTTGTGTTTCATATTTCGCAGAACAAACAACAAAAAATCATGTGGTACTGACGGTATTCCAAATATAGTTCTCCGACATTTGCCTGAGGTTGCTATTAGGAATTATTGCATATTGTTCAACAACATGTTGAACAATTCATATTTCCCAAATGAGTGGAAAAAGGCTAAGGTATTTCCGATCTTGAAGAAAGGAAAAGAATCTTCATGCCCCAAAAGCTATCGCCCAATCAGCTTGCTGCCTAACATCAGCAAGGTGTTTGAAGTGATACTCAACAGAGCATTAAACGCCCACATTGAGAAATATGAGTTGATGCCGAATTGCCAATTTGGTTTTCGTACCAGGCATTCGACCATACATGCAATAACGAAAGTAACCTCAGACATCTGTTGGAAACTAAACAACAAAGAATGTGTTGGAGCATGTCTCATTGATATGGAGAAAGCCTTCGATACGGTGTGGTTAGATGGACTAGTTTTCAAACTTCTTCAGGACAGGTTCCCCAGACACCTTGTCGCCATGATGTGTAATATGTTATACGGGAAATCATTTGTTGTAACTGATGGAAATCTGACAACAATGCGCGAATTCAAGGTCTTGAATGGTCTACAGCAGGGAACAGTTACTGCGCCCCTGCTTTTCTCAATATTCATTCGCAAGCTATTGAACAGCTTTGATTTTAATGTCTCGCCAACGCGATCATTGGTAGCGTTTGCTGATGATCTGATCATCTATACGGCAGACCGAAAAGCTACAATAGTTCAGAGCAATCTTCAAAAAATGTTTAATGATGTGCAGCTTTACATCGACAATTGGCGAATGAAAATCAATGCGCAGAAGTGCGAAACAATTTTGTTTCGGACAACGCTGCAGGGGGCCAGTCAAGACCTGAAACGTAATTGGAAGGATTTCCACATTATGGCTGGTGAGGGTAATTCAGAACGGGTTCCACATAAATCCTGTGTTCGATACCTCGGTGTTCATCTCGATCAGTATCTGTACTATACTGAACATGTCAAAATCATGCTCAGTAAAGCACTAAAAGTAGTCATGGCTCTTCGCCGACTCTTTCATTCCAGATACATTGATCAAAAAGTTAAAGTTATTTGTTACAAGACCCTGGTTAGGCCAGTTTTGACATACGGATGCCAGATCTGGTACAACCAGAGTGCTAGTACAATGGAAAGATTAAGAGTTTTCGAAAGGAAATGTCTTCGTGCATGTACTGGTTTTTACAGAAAGCCTGAGACGGATTGGAAGCACTATATATCGAATAGAAAAATTTATCAAACCGCTCAAGTGACAAGAGTCGATATCTTCATATTGAAACTTCTTCGGAATCATATCGCAAGATCTGTAACTGTGAGTGAAAACCCTTGGATTTCACAGCCGTTCCACCCTACAGACGGGTATATTGTGACTTGCCTCACTACTGGCTTCGTTCCTCCAGAAGCATTCGTTTATTTGGACATGAATCGATATGTTTTTGATTCTGACGGCGTCCCAGTCATATATCACATATACCGACGGGCCACCGATAAGAAGATAAAATATCCTCCGAATCTGAGTTCACGAGACCAACAATTCCAATGGAGATACTCATTTGCTAGATTCGTTGAGGCTGGTCGAGCTGAGATGGAGCAATCTAGGTATTGGTGGCTGAATGACAATGTCTAAATTATTCGTGTTTATTTTCTGCTTTTGTGCTTTTCTCGTTACTTAGTTTTTCAGATTCATCTCATTATTGCTACATCTAGTATTGTTGTTTATTTGTATTATAAATTAGGTATAGGTTTCAATATAAGGTAATGTTTTTGTTTTTTTGATTGAACTTATTTAGAATTAGGGTGTAACATATTAGGTATAGGATATAAGTTCATTGTTGTGTTAGTAGTATAAGTAATTTTTGAATAATGCTGGTTGGTTTTTTCTCCTTTTTCCAATTGAATCAAAAAATAACTAATAATATTAATTAATTTAAATTTGCAAGTGTATTTTTTTCATTAAATGTGTTTAACTGTTAACGTATAAATTTAGAGAGCCATTCGGGCCATTAAGTTTTTTATAGTTTTATTGTTTGGAATTTGCTTTATGTTCTTTTAAAAATTTATAACGATTGGTATTAAATAAAGCGCTTTTGACTTTGACTTTGACTTTGACTTTAGCATAACACAAGTCTTATCACAGATTTGTATACTTGGAGCTTTGTTTTCCTGTGCATGCAGCTGGTCTTCAAGATCGTCAATACTGAATAAAATATTTTATTTGCGAGCTGTATTCTTCGGCGTATATCGTCTCTTTCATTGCCCGTTTTCGTTATTTTGGCGCCGAAATATACAAATTCGCCAAAACTTTCGATACTGTATTCGCCAAGTGTGATATTTTGTGTATTTGACGTATTTTTCGTCTGCGTCATGAGTTTGTTATATTTTCATTGATTTGTAGCCCTACAAGTTTCGCTTCGCTGTCGAGTTTCAGGAAAAGTTCTTTGGCAGTTATCAATGGCCGTGACAAAATGTTGATGTCGTCCGCATAGGCTACGACTTGAATAGTAATGTACCTCGCGTATCGACATGTACTCCAGAGCCAAATTGAATAGCAATGGGGCCAGTCCATCTCCCTGCTTTAGTCCGATATTTGTATCAAAGGCATCGGTGCATTGGTTATTGATGCGGACTTAGGAGGTCGTCAACATCATTGTCATTTTGGCAAGACGGACTAATTTGGCTGGGATGCCAAAGCAAAGCATTATTTGATACAGTACTTTACGGTCAATACTGTCGTATGCTTGCTTAAAGTCAACGAAAATTTGGTGTACGTCTATGTTGAACTTCCAGCATTTCTCAAGTATCTGCTTAACTGTGAACAATTGGTCCATTGTTAATCTGCCTACTCTAAAACCACCTTATTGTCTAAGATTTTAGAAAATATTTTATACGTCGTACAAAGTAATGATGTCTCTATAATTTTCGCACTGTAGCATGTCACCTTTTTTGTGGATAGGGAATATAATTGATTGACTCCACTCTTTCGGCATATGTTCTTGCTGCCAAATGTGCTGGATGACTTTGTGAATAGCATGATGAACACTACTGCCACCATATTTGATGAGCTCCACTGGAGTCTCATCGATGCCCGGCGCTTTATTATTCTTTTGGGCTTTGATGATGGAACCAACTTAATCCAGAGTTGGGGGGCCAATGCAAGCTCTCCGCAGACATCTATAGGCTCCGATGTTCTGGGGCTGTGCGGAGGATTAAGGAGGTTCTTGAAATATAATGCCCATTTTCCTTAATCTTGGTTTCATCAGCGATAATATTGCCGAGGTTATCATGACAGAGTGTGGTTTTGAGCGGATAACCACGTTTCAGACTTTTCAGTACTTTTTATGCTTGTATTGTGTTGCTGATTGCTAAACTTACATCTATACTTCTCAATTGGTCATCATAGTATTTTCTTTTCTTAATCCCAATTATCTTATTCGCTACTCCTCTGAGATGTTCATAGTGTTCTCTCTTCGTCCTGGTTTTCCTACCTACGTATTCTTTGTACGCCTGATTCTGTTTACCTAACGCATTCTAGCACTCATCATCGAACCAATCATTTCTCTTGCGCCGGGCTTAGTGTCCAATCGTCTTTTCTGCCATGGTCTTAATAGCCGCTTTCACTTCCATCCAGAGCTCGTTGCTCGTTGCATCTGATAAGATGGGAGCTAGCTGGTTGTCGAGGGTCTCCGTAAAATTTTTGGCCACAGACGCCGTTTACAGCCTTTCGATGTCAAATTTTTGTAGCGGGCTGGTCTTCACCGAATATGCCTTTGACATACGTCATTGATAGGTTAATTTGATCAAGTAATGATCTGTTTTCCTGTTTTCCAGTAGGTTTTCCACTTTTGAATATTGTGTGCGATCTCATATCTTGAATGTCGTTTCCAGTCCAATTCGTTTCCTGGACTGCATGTATTTTTAATTTATATTGACTGGCCTGTTGTAAAAGGTCCTTAACAACGCAAGGGTAATTGAGTGATCTGACATTCCAGGATCCAATGCCATAGTCCTTTTTTTCGTTTGCAAGGTCGTTGCCGTGAGTCCAATCCATTCGAAACAGTTTAAGGTTTTCCAGGGACGGGGAGTTAGCCCGTTGCCCAACCTCAATTCCAGCGGCATGGTTATTACGTCGATTCCTTTATCAGGCGCGAAAGATTCGCCTTCACCCTCTTACATCCTCACAAAGGAAGCAGAGCAGAGCTGTAGATGTATTTGCATTTAATGCTGTATTATCGGGGAACCAGTAAACCCAATGTGCACCCCGAGATCATTTACTGCCATTTAATTGGGGGGTTTGGGAAGAGGAATCATGGAATCTATTGGCTGGGGAAACAAAGGGTTCCCTCCTCCTTTCTCAAAAGAGCTTTGGACCGTTTACGGCGGAGTTGCGACTATACAAGCATAAGTTAAGGAATTTAGCCGCTTAACTTCACAAATCCAGCTTCGCGCGAATAATTTACTTGCCAAAATACAGGGGTGGTCCCAAAAGTACCCGACCCGACAAAGAAAAAAGTAAAAAAATTGCGAAAATGTTTTTTTATTTTTCAACATATTCTCTTTTCAGCTCGATACACTTTTCCCAACGATGTTCAATAGATCCCTCCCTGACTTCCAGTGAAAGTTTGGTGACATTCGGTTCAGTGAATGCGCAGTTATTGCGTCTAAAGTGACAGTATGTTTTTGTCATCTGTACAAAAATGAGTTTCGAACAAGGAGCTAATATCAAATTTTGTTTTAAAATCGGTAAAACATTTACCGAAACATTTGAATTGATGAAAAAAGTTTATGGCGATGATTGTTTATCTTGTGCCAGAGCTCATGAGTGGTTTACACGTTTCAGAGATGGTTGTGAGGACATAAATAAACGATGAACATACGGGCCGCCCAAAATCACTGATAACCGAAAACTCCATCGAAATTGTGCGTGAATTTATCAAAAATGAGCTTAAACCGCCGTTGAAATTCATGGAATCGGGGTTGAATATTCCCAAAACATCGATTTGTCGCATTTTAACCGATCATTTGGACTTACGAAACTTCTGTGAACGTTTTGTTCCGCACAAGTTAACTGATGACCAAAAATTGCTCAGAATTCTCAACATTCGAAAGACAGCATAAAAGAGGCGAGACAAGAAGAGAACTTCCTTTACAACATTGTGACTGGTGATGAAACGCCACCACCCAAAAAATCGCATTTGTAGAAGTCAAAAATCAAGTCGATGCTCATTTGTTCTTACGATTCCAAGGGAATTATCCACAAGGAGTTTGTGCCAACGGGCCAAACCGTCAATGCAATTTTCTATCTTGGCGTTTTGAAGCGTTTGCTGCATCGCATTCGTCGAACTCGGCCTGAACACCACGAAGGAGGAAGCTGGCACTTACTGCATGATAGTGCACCATCTCATCGATCCGCTCTTGTGACTGATTTTTTGACTAGAAATCGCATTTTAACGATCAATCACCCACCGTATTTGCCTGATATGGCTCCCTGTGACTTCTACCTACTCGGAAAATTGCATTTGGCCATGAAAGGAAAACGTTTTGCGTCCGTAGAGGGCATTCAAAAAGCTTGTACCGAAGGACATTTCAATCAATGACCCGAAAAACTCTTTCGAAAAGCTTTTGGATGGCGCAAAATAGTGTATCGAAGCTGGAGGAAAGTATTTTGAATAAATAAACTCGAATTTATCAGAACAAAGCTCCTGTAGTTTCTATTTTAGCTCAGTCTCGTTAATTTTGGAGCGCATCTTGTAAAATATATATATATATATATATATATATATATATATATATATATATATATATATATATATATATATATACGAGTATATATATATATATATATATATATATATATATATATATATACGAGTATATATATATATATATATATATATATATATACGAGTATATATATATATATATATATATATATATATATATATATATATATATATATACGAGTATATTGGATATTTTAACAAGTAGTGAGCCTTTTTTGTCATTTTTCGATTGAATATTTCTTTTATTTAAAATGGATTTTATTTAATTACATATTGTCTATTATTATTATGACCTTTTGCCATTTCGTGGGTAGAGCCATTAGAACTTCTGTGGTTTATCAGCGAAAAACTTGCCCAAGTGATTTTCACAGTCCCTTTTTGAAGTGAATTTCTTCTCATCAAGGAAGTGTTGCAGGACCCGACACGCGGTGCAAGGTTTGGACATACGGTGTATGCATCAAAACTTCCCAGCCAAGCTCTGTCAATTTTTGCCGGGTCATCAAAGATGTGTGTGGTCTGGCATTGTCATGATGGAAGACAACGCCCCTTCTATTGATCAATTCTGGCCGGTTTTTGTGAATTGCTTGTTACAATCTGGTTAATTGCTGAGAGTACAGAGCCGAATTGAGTTTTTGGCCAGCTTCTAGCACCTCATGATAAACAATTCCCTTCCAATCCCACCATACACACAGCATAACCTTATTTGGTGTCAATCCTGGCTTTGATGTCGTTTGTGATGATTCACTTTTTTTTGATCATGATCTTTTTCGAACGACATTCTCGTATCTTCCCATTTTACATCGCCCGTCATGATTTGCTTGAAAAATGGCTCGATTTCGTTGCGTTTTATTAGCATTTTAAAAATGGAAAAAGACCGGAGACCAGTGGAGAAACCGGGGAAATGCTGGTCTGGGTCGGTTTATCGCTGAGCAGACTTCGAAGTTGGAGGACGTGGTCAATGGATCGAGACAGTTGGAGGCGCGATTTGCAGGAAGCGTAGGCCCGAGAGGGGCTGTAGTACTACGAAGAAGATATATATATATATATATATATATATATATATATATATATATATATATATATATATATATATATATATATATATATATATATAAGAACGAAAAAACGACAACCGATCGTAATACTACTTAACCTATTGTCGTCATATGTAGGCACTCATGGCTAACCTCCTTATTTGTATGCGAGTATGTTGTATGTGTTCGCTGGCAACATTTGCGCCAATTTTGTTACATAACCAGTAAAGCCGATGTAGACAGGTATGTACTGGGAGCTCGATTTGATGTGTATCCTATATATATATCATCAAGGCTCCCGGCGAGAGATCTCCCTGTACGCCACTTGCCTGCTACTCTATCCATTTAAACTAAATCAACAAAAAGACAAGAGGTTATTTTAAAGGGTTTAACTTTATTTAAATGTTCATATTTTAAATTAATTACATTTACACTTCTTTAATTATTTTCAACGTCTTTCAATACTGAGTGAAGCGCTTTCCACTTAACTTGTCGCGCTTCACAGACGCCAGCCTGTAGAAGGAACTAAGAGGACGGGCTTGTGGATCGGTGTGGCCACACGGCGTGAAACGCCAAAAGGCCGATTGAGGTCCACGGCTCAAGCCAACACCTCACTCCTTACATCTACTGATCACCCAACAGCACTTCCAACTTCTCGAACGTTGTTAACAATAAATGGGTAGCAGCACGCTCCCTTACTGGACTTGAATACAGACTGACTGGCATGCTTTGCCCAAGAACTTTAAATACTGTTCTTCCATGAGCTTTCAAGCTAAATTCTCTTTAAAGGTGCTGAGTAGTCGAACACGTGCGCCCTCGTTCCACGAAAATTTTCCTCCCCGCTTCGTCTCGCTTGCTGGGCTGGTGAATACGCGAAACTAGGGAAATTGAGCGAAAGAGTGCTTTTCGCTTAAGCTTTTGGCTTCGAAAGAGTGCTTTTAGCTTAAGCTTTCGGCTTTCCCACGATCTCTTGAGGTGAATAGCGAAACTGGGGACATTGAGCGAAAGAATGTTTATGCCGGAAGTTTCGGTTTTCCTTTCCGCTTACCTCTCTTCGAAGCTTACCCAAAGCTTATCGCTCACGATGTGAATAACATTGCGGGTTAATCTTTTTCGTTTACTTTACCGCTCACTTATTTACTTGCGTATGTGCTTCTTTGACTAATTTTCATTAATGAAGTGCGAGTACATAGGTAGATGTTGCTCGCTCGCAACTACTTCAGTGATGAAGCGAAAGTATATCCGAGTATGTTGTATGTATGCGCTCGCAACATCCTTGGCTGACAACCCATGCTAATAAAGGAGAGCAATACCTGCCTTTAAATGAAATATGTCGTTTATATATTTGCTAATTAATTATTTTTTTCTATTCAGGTATGTTACGAATATATGGAAAAATCTTTAGAAAAGAAGCTTACATATTTCCAAATAAGGTAATAATTTCCTCATGGTTTGACTGAAACACATTCAGAATACCGTATGGATAAGTTTTCCCAACTTTGTCGCTGGCACAGTCTGCATCGCATTCATAGACAATATAATATTACGTTAAGGAAAAGGAAATCCATTATTTTCACGTGAACTGTGACTTTTTCAACATGTTTCGGAAATTTTTGATCAAATATCGATTGCATTATTCTATAATTTGTTTCCATTTTAAAGGTAGCTTCATAATGCCTCTCTGATAGAAGATATGCTCCCTATTGGCGAAAAACTCTAGTAGCGATTTTCACAATCTTCTCTTGATGTCAATTTCTTATCACTGATTAAGCTTTCCAATGCACGAAAATCATGGTAAGCGCTTTGTGCCAGGTCCGAACTGTATGGTGGATGTATCAAAACTTTTCAACCAAGCTATCAGAGTTTCTGACGGATCACTATAGAGATGTGTGGCTTGGCGTTTTCTAGAGCTTTTTTTTTAATTCAGCTTTGCAAAAATGGTTTAAAATTGTTTTCTGATATATCTTTGGCTCCTGGCCGACGCTACGATTCCTGACATGTCGGTCAACTTCGACCATTTCTGTGATTTTATCGACATTTTTGACGAAGAAGTGCGAAGTGAATCTACACCAAAATGACCGGAAACGGAATCAACGAAACCAAAATTGTACGTAATTAGTCGTTCCTGTATTGGAACCATAGACACCAATTTCAACCGCCTGGCTTGCATTTTCGCCTTTATAAAAAAAAAACTGCAAAACACCCGTATACTGAATTTTCTCTTCATTGACTTGCCTTTTTAACACTCGGTAACTCACAACTGAATGGACCCAACCAATAAATCCTGTTGGCACCACGAGCCGGAAAGGCAAATATCTCATAGATACTCTTATTTTCAAAAGCAAATAATTATTTTATTGGCCGCCACATTGACGCTTACCTTCTGATCTTTGGGGGTCGTCAGCTTGAATTAATGCATTTGATTTTGGATTATTTTAAAATTTATCTGTTTTAGAGTCTCAATCAATCACAGTGTCAAATCTCGTTCAAACCGGAATTTTTCTCTACACATTTGCGCATATATATATATATATATATATATATATATATATATATATATATATATATATATATATATATATATATATACATATATACATATATATACGAGGGCGGTTCGATAAGTACTTAGCCTACAAAAAAAAAACCAACGTTTTGGAAGAGCGGCGATTTATTTCTCAACATAGTCACCTCTTAGCTCGATACACTGGACCCTGCGATGCTCCAGCTTCTTTAACCCGTCTGAAAAATACCTTTTCTCGAGCCCTGGAAAGTAGGCCTCCGTGGCGGCGATGACCTCCTCATTCGACTAAAATTTCTGCCCAGCGAGGGACTTTTTCAAGTTTGAAAGCAAAAAGAAGTCGCACCGGGCCAAATCTGAAAAATACGGGTAGCAGTTCATAGCCTAATTCGACCAATTTGGCCATGGTGACGGCGGAGGTGTGAGCCGGTGCGTTATCATGGTGGGAGAGTACTTTTTCTTGCAACTTGGCGTCGAATCGGCCTAATAATTCGGCATAGAAAGGCTTCTCCAGGTAGTCCATCCAGATCACACTTTGTTAATCCCAGAAAACGGTCGCCTTCAATTTTTCGGCCGATAGGAGAGTCCCTCGACAACCAGCTGGCTCCCATCTTATCAGACGCATCGTTAAAGACGAGCAAGAAGCTCTGGATGGAAGTGAAAGCGGCTATTAGGACCGTGGCAGAACAGACGATCAGACATCATGCCCGGCGCAAGATGAAACCAAGACTAAGGAAAGATGGGCAACATATTTCAAGCACCTCCTTAATCCTCCGCACAGCTCTAGAACATCGGAGCCTATAGATGTCTGCGGTGAGCTTCCATTGGCCCCACCAACTCTGGATGAAGTTTGTTCCGCCTTCAAAGCCCACAAGAATAATAAAGCGCCGGGCATTGATGAGATTCCAGTGGAGCTCATCAAATATGGTGGTAGTAGTGTTCATCAAGCTATTCACAAAGTCATCCAGCACATTTGGCAACAAGAACATATGCCGAAAGAGTGCAGCCAATCAGTTATATTCCCTATCCACAAAAAAGGTGACAAGCTACAGTGCGGAAATTATAGAGGCATATCACTACTTTGTACAGCGTACAAAATATTTCAAAGATCTTAGAAAATAAAATCGGATCATACGCCAATAGTACTATTGGGGAGTATCAAGGTGGTTTTAGAGCAGGTAGATCAACGATAGACCAATTGTTCACAGTCAAGCAGGTACTTGAAAAATGTTGGGAGTTCAACATAGACGTACGCCAAATTTTCGTTGACTTTAAGCAAGCATACGACAGTATTGATCGTAACGTACTGTACCAAATAATGCTTTGTTTTGGTATCCCAATCAAAATGACAATAACGTCGACGACCTACCAAGTCCGCATCAATAACCAACTCACCGATGCCAAATATGGGACTAAAGCAGGGAGATGGGCTGGCCCCATTGCTATTCAATTTGGCTCTGGAGTACATGTCGATACGCGAGGTACATTACTATTCACGTCGAGCCAAGTAGTAGCCTATGCGGATGACATCAACATTTTGTCACGGTCATTAACAACTGCCAAAGAACTTTTCCTGAAAGTTTACAGCGAAGCAAAACTAGTAGGGCTACAAATCAACGAAAATAAAACAAAGTTCATGACGCAGTCAAGGAGAAATACCTCAAATACACAAAATATCACACTTGGCGAATGCAATATCGAAAATGTGAGCGAATTCGTGTATTTAGGCGCCAAAATAACGAAAACGGGTAATGAAAGAGACGAAATACGCCGAAGAATACAGCTCGCAAATAAATTATTTTTTTTTTCAGTTTTGGCGATCTTGAAGACCAGCTGGATGCACAGGAAAACAACGCTCCAAGTATATAAATCTGTGATAAGACCTGTGTTATGCTGTAGGTGTGAAACATGGACCCCAACCCAAGGATCCGCAAATATATTGAACGCCTTTGAGCGACGGGTCCTGAGGCGAATAACCGCGAATAATTTTTGATGAGCCGGAGGTCTCAACGATTATAAGACTGCGGAAGCTGCAATGGGCTGGCCACATGAATTGAATGGACAAACAACGGATATCCAAAAATGTGTTCACGGGGAGAACTGAAGGCCGGAGGCCAGTGGTAAAACCGAGGAAACGCTGATCTGACTCGGTCGACGAAGACAGTTTTACGCTGCTTGGATTTCAAAATTGGAGGACGCGGTCAATGGACCGAGACGGTTGGAGGCTTTATTTGCAGGAAGCGAGTTCCCGAGAGGGGCTGTAGTGCTAAGAAGAAGAAGAAGAAGGAGAGTCTTCGCCGTATTCTGAGAATGTTCTCCGGGTTAAGTTTACTGTTTCGACTGTTTCTTGGTAATTGCTATGTACTAGTCGAGCCATGTTTCGTCGACGGTCACGAAACGACGCAGAAACTCCTGTGGATTGCGCTTAAACAGCGTCAAACATTGCTCTGAAGTGGTCTCACGGTTGCATTTGTTATCCGAAGTGAGCAAACGCGGCACCCATCGTGCCGACAGATTTATCATGTCCAAAATTTCATGTAGGATATGACCCATGCGGTTTTTGAGATGCCTACTGTCTCAGCCATCGCGCGTACCTTCAATCAGCGGTCTGCCAATTCGAGCTCGTGGATTTTTGTCACGTTATCCTCCGTAGTAGCCGTTTTCGGGGTACCTGGGCGTGGCTCATTAAGAAACGACGTGCGACCAAGTTGAACCTCGTTGAACCAATTTTTTATGGTCGCCATCTCAGGAACAGAGTCGCCCTACACAGCTTTTTGATTTCGCTGCGCGATTTCCCTTCCAAAATAATAAGAATCGAATCACCGATCGATATTGGTCTTTCTTCATATTTCTAAAATCCGCGGACACGACCGCTTCCACTTTTTAAAGCTCTTGATGTGCTCTTATTCATGAAGAAAAAATTACAATTAAACTCTTGATTTATAGTACAAAGGCGACATATTTTTCCTTCATGACGAGTATACTCGTCATTATGCAAAAAACAGTAGCTTCGAACTACATCTGCATTTTCAGATATTTTTAGTGCATAAAAAACGTACTACGCAAAACAGAAGAAATGCTAAATGGAAAATAAATGAAAAATGAATGATTGAGGAACACTAATATATCATTTCATCATTTTTTATTTCTTTGAAATATCAACCTAAAATGATCAAACGAATATGATGATAGATCACATCAGATTAACAAAAGAGAAGCAAACCTTAAACTGCCGTGGTTGAATTTTACCTCTTAAGCATCTTTGAATTGCGGTTTTAAATTTCAACAAAAAAAAACCAAAAAAGACTAAAAAATTGTTAAAAATTTTGAATGATGAATCGCATACTATAACCATCTTTTGATTTATAATAGATTTTTCCTTCTACGTCGAAAAGTAGCAAAAATCATTCAACCAAACGCAAGATGTTTCTTCAAAAGGATTTTCCCTAATCTGTCGAGAAAAATCCTATTTCAACAAAAAATAATATAAAGAAATAATGCAAGGATCTCAAATACTGTATCGCCCTTTTAATCAACCATCAAATGCCCTAAATTTACGCTCAAATTGATTGCACTTCAATTTATCATTGGAGAATATTTCGATGTCACGATTTTCCCTTTTTCATTTGATTTCTAGGTGCAATGCATCTGAAAGTCTATAAGATTACGGAAAAATAGATACCTTGAATTGAAAATCGGATAAATGGAAATGGAAAAAGCAAACATTCTATGCCCTCGTTTTTAAGCTATATAATGCAGTTTCTTCTGTTCGAATTTCCATTCAAGTTTTTTTTTGCGGAGAATCCTGGAAAATCTACAGTATACTGCTTAAGTCTATTTGCTTGTCGGTACAGTTACAAATTGCATTAATTTATCTAACTTAGATATTTGAGCAGAATATACTTTCTATCTACCAACATTTTAGGGTGGAAATGTAGAACGGTGTTGTTGATGAAAATTCGACGACACCACAGCATCCTTTTGGAAGTTCGACGGCATCATCAACATTTTGCTCCACTACGTTTTGAATTATAAAATTCTCTTGTTCACACCACCGTGCCGTCGCGACAAAACATCTCAAGCATATTATCCTTGGTATCTTGATTATAATTTGCATTTTAAATCACTGACTGACTTTTCGTCCGACAAACAACACGCAACAACACCGGAGGATCCTTGTTTGCTTTCAATGTTCCGCGCTATTGTTTGTAACACGTCACTTTCATGTCAGTCATGGTTGGCCTACGACAACTCAGGACGATGCTCGAGTTTCCTTTTGTAGGTTCATTGCCATGGATATGGAATCTTCAAAATGTCTCAAGATTCCGAAAAAAAAGTGCCACGTTGCATCTTTTCTTTACGGATTTAACATACATGGGACTTTTGTCAACGAGTGTTTTCTAACGGTGAGCTCTAGTATTCAGATAGTTTTTTCCACTCGTCTGATTTATTTGTATGATTACCTTTTCTTGAATAAACTGAAATATCTGTAACACCTGCACACGAGGTGAATATGGAAAATAAATTTTTGGGTATGAATACGACTAGATAAGTTGGCTGAAGACGTTCTCATCGGGTGGTCATGTTTGAGGAATATTTTTGGAAGACAACAGTAGGCTGCACTTCAAATTGTTTACTTAAATAACATCTGCGATGATGGACGAGAGCATTGGACTTTTGTTTAGGATAATGTTAGGACTGTTATATTCTGGAGTGATCGACGGCGTATCCTTTGATTAGGGTGCTTTTACAATTTTCGACGTCTGCTAACGTTGACTTGATGCTTGAACTGCAAGCTCTGGTATTTTATTTGAAAAAAATTAAACTCTATCATAAGGGCTATATATAGATGCTTTTCGCTGGTAAACTCTCAACGAAACTACATACCAGTACATATATTCAGGCAGAATATTTTTCGTTATGAATACTATTGTTATATTTGAAATATAATGTAGCATTGTGATGCTAGTGGGCAATTTTTTTTTGTTGTTGGGAGGTAAAGAATATTTGCCCACTGAAAACTAAGAGCATTTACTCCCTAATCCTTAGAACCTAGCCTATAACCGTTTGACACATTACTTCGGGCGAAGCCTCGTTTTACTACGCCACGGGGTGCCTTCAAGTAGGGGGATTCCTGCTCTAGCGGGAGGGTAGGAAGGAAGGGTGATTGCTGGAAAAGTGTTCCGCCTGCTATGCTCTCTTTTTATCTTTTATCTTGGAACATAATGTACCACATGGTTCCATTTGCTAGTCGATGCAAGCATCTCCCTGATTAGACCATCCAAAGAGAGCTCTCCTGTTTCCTTGTAGGGGTCCCGGCACAGCCTAACCTACCTTTTGCATGCAGTGTCGTAGGCATCGTCTTCCTCTCCTGTGCAAAACCTACAGTCGTGACTTACCAACCTTGTGCAAGGCCAGGTAAAAGTCAGCCTCACCTTACGTTCGATCGAGCCACAGTCTCATATCAGGGATGAGGTACGCAGTCCATCTTCCCTTCATGCTGTTCACCCAGGAATGCTGCCAGTCATTGAGTGAGTGTTGTCTCCTCGAGGGCAACTGCTTCCGTCATGTCTTCGTTTTGACGCAGGTAAATAGTATGGCGCTCTCTAGCAAGGAGGGCGATGAGCATCATGCCAGCGAAAACTAGAACTGCAAAATCGGAAGCCAGTTGGATATGAAGATGCAATTCTCAATGCTCCTCTTCTCTGTACTGTGCCAAGCATTTTCGGTGCAGCTCCTTGCTGAGAACGTTGCCCCATATTTCTGTTCCCTACTATAGCACAGACTCTACGGCCCTCAACAAAAGTCATTTTCTTGATAGATTGAGTACCCCTACGATGGTTATAAGTCGACTGAGAGCCGACGCACCTGATGCAGCCTCATCAGCCGTTGCCCTGATTTGCCCAGAGAAACTCATCATCGAGTCAGTTAGCAACCCCATGTGCTTTACTGGTGGTTTCGATTCGACCCCAGTACTAATCCTTCTTACTCTGGGGACTCTCTTCTTTGTTGGGGTGATCACTTTGGTTTTCTCCAGCGCTGGGCTGATCCCGCGAGCAGTCATCCATTCTCTCACTCGGTGAAGTAGCACAATTAGTTGAATCTGCACCTGTCTGACGGTGCGTCCAGCGACAAGCGCCGTAAAATCATCCGCATTGCTGAGCAGACGTGATTCGTCCGCCAGCGCTAGTCTGAGTGGCTCGCTTCGTACGATACATTTCATCTTGGACCAAGGATAGATCCTTGAGCAGCACCCGATCTAACTTTCATCTATCGTATTATAAAGCAGGCTTTGGTCTTTCAGGAAGTCCTTCAAAAGTCGCATAATAGATTCTAGAAATTGAAGTATTCAAAACATCTATACATCTAGCTGAGTTGAAGGCGTTCCACAACATCAAGTGTTTTCAACAGAACTCCCCGTTGCTTCGTACGCTATATCCCTTTGCAATTAAGTTTGTCTAGTGCTTGCCCAGCTATGTCTAACATGCATAACGGGTGGTATGCAGATAGTGATCTGGGATATCCCTGCACCTTTCTGATCAGTTAGAGCCTCGCTACCTTCCGACTCTCTGGGAAGACCCCTTCCTGCAAGCAAGCGTTGAATGTACTAAGCAGCAAATCGAGACGGTGGTGATAGACGTGCTGCAACACCTCAGCTCGGGCGCCGTCTGGACCTGGCGCTTTCCTGGATTTTAATCAAGGCCTGCCTCTTCCAGTTCCAGCCACGTAAAGAATGGGCATTCTACTGCTCTATTGCCTTGGACAGCGTCAACATGGGCGAGATAGGCGGAGAAAAATGCCCACACTGTCAAATCTATCTTTTCTGCTTCATATACATACGTAGGGCACCAAGCTTCCACATAACTAGCTTGTAGTCAAGGCTCCCCGGATCACTGTTCACATTGTCCACTAGATCTTGCCAGCAGTAAGTGTTACTGTTGTTAATCACTTTACAAAGGCATTTCTTAGTAGACTTATATGCTGCTAACCGAGTCTCTGTTGGGGCATAGAAGAGCTGCAAGTAAACGTGATGATGCTCATAGTTGAGCTCACGACGTCTTTAGCTGCTAGCCCTTCAGCTCCCTGCGAATATTCCAGCAACCTCGCAACTGCGGTGAGCACCTTGACGAAGCTCTAGGCGTCCTTCTTCCCAATGCTCTATCCAATTGTAGAAGGTCTAGGGCAAGGGTTTTGGGAGGCAGCATCATGGATCCCAAACAGAATATACTGATGATCGCTAGCTGAGTAATATTATACTCTCCAACTGGGTACCCTCCATACTAGGAACTCCGTGACGAATGTCACTTCGCGTATGGTTGCTTCACAGCCCACATTGCGGAAAGTCAGTGTAACGCCGGTGTTGGGGCACGACTTCCTAGCTGCCATCACTAGGACTCGTTTTCCCCGCGGATCAGTTTGAGGCATGTCGAATTCGATAGCTTTAGCATTGAAGTCTTCCCCAACGAGCACATGGCTATTTGTGTTTGGGATAGCGTCCCCCAAAACATTAACCTGGTCTTGGAAAAATTATATCGGTTAGTTCGGCGTTAAATACGCACACTAGAGAATGTAGCCCCTGATTATTAAGCCACGCGAAGCCATCCCTCCATCCATAGCCCTCCACTAGGAAAGCAGCGGTGTCCCGAACCCAAATAGTACCAGTTTCATCAGGTTACCATCATGACGAACTTTTGTCGTGGTCTTACTTATTCAGCAACAAAAAGTTAGAGTTCATGTCCTCACAAAATACTTAACCTGGTTTTGAACAGTTGGACTACGGTGTAGGCTTACCTACGGAATACAGGTCGTCGAACCCAAAAAGTACCAGTACCAGTTTCATCAGGTTAACAAGATGACGAACTTTTGTCGTGGTGTTGCTCATTCAGCAGGAAAAAGTTAGCTTTCATGTCCCCACAAACTGCTCAACCACATTTTGGACCGATGGACTGCGGTGTAGGCTGACCTGTGGGATACGGGTCATCGAAGTTCTACTTTTACCTTGGCTAGCTCCCTATACTTTCCTGATCCTAAGACGTGCTTAAAATCCGGTCTTAGATTAGCATCCTTGCAAAGGACAGAGTGTGCCTCGCTCGTACACCCTTTTCTTTTATGACCCATGTTGCCACATTTGTAGCATACGGAACTCCTATCGAGTCACTTGCATTCCTGTGCGGTATAGTATGATCATAACCAAGGCACTTAAAGTATTGTGGAGGTATTGCCCTTCGTCGTACCTTGCAGATGACCCGCTCTATTCTTACTTTTCCCTTACGCAAAAGTTGATCGGCATATTTCTCGGTCAGGTCGTCAGCCCGGCCTTCTCTACCTCGGTCGTGTTCGTGATGCAGTTGATGTCCCTGCTTTCGATTGTTGTCATCGGCTCGAGCAAGATCACTGTTGCTTTTTTGCCGAGAACCTTCTTGACTGCATCGTCAAATGCTTCTTTATTATTGGCCTCTGCTCCGAATTCGACCAGTATGTGGCCAGACCGCATTGGTCACACTGCTTTAATGGCAGTTTGGTGTCTTCGGGCTTTGAAGCTCCCCTGAACTCTCGCATCATATCTGGGTAGGATAGGTCATCCTTAGGTTTGATGAACAGTGCATGCCGCCAAGGTTTTCATTGAGGATTTTCCCTTCTGTCTTGCATCAGGTACTTCTTTTCATTGGGTATCTATGAGAACTTTATTTTCTGGAGCATTTAGCTGTTGTTGTTAGCACTGTCTGAAATCCCTATTCTAACATTCCATGCCAATTAAGTGCCTCCTCTTTCCTTCGGCTATCCCGGTCTCTTTCGATTTGACTAGAAGTCATTCTTTTGATGGTGTTTGGTAGTGGTAGACTAAGCCCTCAACTCTTCTTTAGCCTTCTGCTTTTCTTCAGCCTTCTGATTTTTTTCAGCCTTCAATCAGCCCTGCCAGTCATGCCCAATGCGGTGTAGGAGCTCCTCTACTAGAGACTAGAGGTCATTCTGTTGATGGTGTTTGGTAGTGGTAGACTTAACCCTCAACCCTTCTTTAGCCTTCTGATTTTTTCAGCCTTCAATCAGCTACGGCAGTCATGCCCAACGTGGTGTAGAAGCTCCTCTAGCAGGTCCCATGCACCCCTCCTGCACAAAATACGTGGTCGGGAAACCGGACCTATTAATCTTGTGCAGGTAAGACTGAAAATATCTGTTGCTTTCCTTCCATAGCGACCGCCTCCATGTCGCCTGCATTTCTACGCAGGTATATATTTCTGCGCTCTCTAGTATGGGAGGCAATGTGTATCGCCACTGTCATTACACACACTGCTGACCCAGAAACTGTTCGATATTCGGTTGCAATTCGAACCCGCCCCTTATCGCTCTATCTGTGGCAACCGCTTTCGGTGCAGTTCCTTGCTGAGAGCTGCAACCCATAGATTTAACCCGTAGAGCAGTACAGACTGCACAGCTCTCGTCAGAGGTCAGAGTGCCGTTACACGCGTTGCAGCCTTATCAGCTGTTCCTCCTCTGATTTGCTCTTCGATCCTACCAGCAAATCCAGGTATGTCACTGCTGGTTTTGATTTGACCAGTGTTTTCCCGATACTGATAATCTCTACTCTGGAGATTCTCTTTTTTCTCAGGAGGACCCGCTAGGTTTCTACGTTTTATTTTTCGGGCGCATGTTAAGGCTTTTAATTCCTTAAAGTGAAAGAACTCTTAAGCCCTTAAAGCGCTTTTGCCTATGTGGTATATGTGCAATTAGAGCCGCATAAGATTTCGTTGATTAGATGAATGCCCGTACTTCTAAGAAGCTAGGTTTGAATCGTGGCCAAAAGCAGAGCTCATGTAAACATGTAAATCGGACATAATATGTCTGCGCGGGCCACGCCGTGTTTTTGTGTGAGCGAACGATGGGAATGAACTGAAAATGGTAATTAACGACGTGCCATATTTTCTTACACTGAATATGTATACATTCACTTCATAGTTTTCACTTGTTGAGTGCGGTAGCTGGGCCCATAATCTGGTGGGAACATGTGTTTTATACTATTTATTTCTAATTGTCCGTTGACACAATTGTAAATATGTCGGCGTATAGCTGTCAGAGAGAGAGAGAGAGAGAGTGACACTTTGACAGATCTAGTCGATCACCTCTTATGCGAGCAGTACTGCTAAAGTCGTTGTAGTCATGTAGTAACAAGCCGTGAGGAAAGTGCCCCACGGTTAGCTTTAAACAATAAATGTGACTGCAGGAACCATAGTAGCATCTCATCCAGAATTTTGCATTACAAGTCTCGCAGTTGTCATTAAGAATAACCCGGCTCATTTCGTTTAAAAGAGTGAACTACTGACGTCACTTATCTACATTTTTACATTTATTTACATCAAAAATTGAATTTAAATTATTTTAAAATAATTGATACAAGAATAAACTGATAACTAAACAAAAATTTTATCGAGCATGAGGCCCGCCACGTTAGGTCGCTCTTTCTCTAATAACTCAGTCATCGGACTGTAGTCGCTTTTCCATGTTGTAAGGGTTTCCACCAAAAACGAGGAGTCGTCGCACTTCGATTCGTGCCATCAGGGTTAATAGACCGATTTCGAGGGGCGCAACGGGATACCAATTCCAAAGGGATGCCCCATCGTTTTCGTGGTCCGCTACTTCCTTTGGCTTGAAAGTAGTCAATCCGTATCACAAACGTTTAAACAACGGAAAATTTAGGAACATCAGTTCTGGTCCGGTCTTTTGACCTTTGATTTGTTATCTGGCAACTCGTACGTGTGAAATTGTAGTGAGACTTGGTCCTATGGAAAAGTATCCGCCCTGTGACACCACCGACAGCTAGCTGCCAGCAAACTGACATGTTCCTAGGTCTTGCCATTTCCAGCGTAGCTCAGGGTATTAGCTCGCTGAGGCAGCATTCCAGCGCTGCTAGCCTTTATAGATCCTTTAGCATTCCATAAAATACTACAACTACTCCGACCTGAATGCATTGGGCGAATACGAGTAGACATATAGCACTCATTGAAACTAGAGTTGCTTCAACACATCATTGACATGTAGCAGCATATAGGCGAAGCAACTACCGTTACTCTGGAGAAACATTGTGAGCAACGCCAAGACAACCAAAATTATACTGCCTACATTCAATGGCGAGTACCTGAGATGGGCGCAATTCAGAAAATTATATATGCCATTCTTCCACGGGCAATTGATGAGCGTATTTAAAAAATGCTCTACCTTTAAGCAATTTGAGTGGCAAAAATTTGAGACTCACCTAACGCTTGCCAATCGTCGATTATAACTATGATGATTCATGGAGGCTCCTAAAATACCGCCATAATAATCGTTCGAAGTAAGTATCCCGGGAGTATAAGAATTATTCATGACACTAAAAACAATAGTAACAAGTGTCTGCTGGCCCCCTCCCCCAACTTTTTGCTGACCATTTTCAAGGAGTTTATCTTGATCCCGAAACATCACTAAATTTAGTGTCTATTGCATCAACTCCAAGGACCCTGATTGGAAGCATCTCAAAATCTGAAGAAGATATTCGTCAGGCAATTGAGGGGCTTGATTTGAATAAAGGACCTGGCCCTGATTTCATTCCACCCTGAATTCTAAGTGTAAAGATGAACTGACTCAACCCCTCTGCATCATTTTCAATAAGTTTCTCTCAAGTGGTATCTTCCCTTCGTACTGGAAACCATCTTACATAATAGGCGACAAAAAATCTCTTGCAAATTACAATACCGTTTTCTTGTCTTCATTTTTAGTTTTGTACTTTCCAAGAAATTAATCTAACAGATCAACTCCCCCATATGCTGTTTGTAAGTTCGTCCTATTTTGGGACAATACCGTCTTACTTTTCCAGTCGGGTGTTGTCCAACAAGTGATGATGATAGGACGACAGATTTACTGTCGTATTACATTACTGCATTGACATCTGTCCAATCTACATTAGCAACCCATTCCTCTGAATAGCCCCTCTCTGTCTTTTCAATTCTTGCAGCGATGGGATTTCAGATCTTTACCAAGAAGATTTTTATTGCCCATTCCCAATGACAGAATTCCTCGTTTTGCCAGGTAAGAAATTAGCTCAGGTGAAGTATAGTAGTCGTCGAAAAATAATTTATTTTGCTGGTTTTCCGGAATAGATCTTGCTAGGCGAACTACTATATCACCACTTACGCCCAAGTCAGGCTCATAAAAATATCTCAGCTCAGGGTTATTCTCCATTCCAGAGTATACTTCAAAGTCGTACGCAAATCCCCGTTCGTCACACAGCACAAGAAGTTTATAGCCCTATTTATGTGGTTTATTCGGAAGATACTGTCGCAAGATATTCGTTGCTTTCATGGCTTCTCTCTTAGGAATATTTTTGCATTTCTTGCTGAGGCTTTCTAATATTGGCCTTATTTTGTGGAGACGGTTGTGCCCGGGGAGAACTTGAAGGTACTTGTAATGTGTTGTCGTTGACGTGTAAGAACTCACGAACTTTCTCGAACCTTTTCAGGGTCACCGTGTCTCTTACTAGAGGTAAACCTAACTCAGATTCCCAGTACATCCGAATATTTGGTAATGGAGCAGCGCTCATGACCAAACATATACCAAGAAACTTTTTTAATTCATCCGTGCTGATGATAAAGGGTTTCGATGGATCTTTCTGAGCACTAAATTTGTGCATTTCATCGAAAATATGGCTAAGTAGATTGTCATCAAAAAAATATAAAACATATGGCAACGGAGTATCTAGTTTCAAAAAAGTTGACTCCAAATTTATATTGCCAGTGAATTGAGGATGCTAGATCTTCAGAGATTTCCTTTTCAAAATTAAATCTCATTTCTTTCTCGTGATGTTTGTATTTCCCGAAACTCTTTTTCTTTTAGCAGGGAAAGTGATAAAACTTCTGCTTTCACGTGATAACCTGACTGCTCTAGAAGTACTGGGCTCAGGATCTGATGCTGCATACCTATTCGATGGCGAATCAATTTCGGAGTCACTAAGAGAGTCATCTACTTCATCCAAGTTTTCTTTTATTTTCGCAATGTCATCGTCACTTTAGGCGTCCGAAAAGTCTAGACTATCTTCACTCACCGAAGGTATTTTAAGCAACCGCTCAATCTCCGAGTCAGACAACTTCTTCTTAGCCATAATCCGAAATGAAATGAAAACCACTGGAATATGCAAATGTTAAGTAATGCATGGTATTCCACAACTGGCACATTTAAGCAAATCGATATTTTGATACAAAAATGTAAACTTCTTTGAAAAAATAATTCACTTCTCTTTAACATGTGTAGTGAAAGGGGTAGGTTAATGACCGTAAAGGACTGCAGCGATGGTCTGCTGCCTCAGCGGAAGGGAACGGTAAGATCCGCCGAGATTGGCCTTGTCTGGGGATGCGTGAATGCGCTGGCAGGCTAGCTTTGCGGTATCGTTAAGCGGGTTCTTTCCCCCTAGCACAAGAACCCACTACAAAAATATTTCGCATTCACGAATTCCTGGGTCACAAAAGAGTCGACCGAAGTCGAAAAAACGGTAACCAACTAAGGGTTGGAGATTGCAGACGAAAAATGACAAACTGGACCTGGGGAAGACAGACGGGCTGAAGGGAACTTCGTCGTTACCCGACGATTCTTATGGCCCACAAATAAGAGTGGGGCATCCAGATGGAGATGGTGCCCTCTCGCACCCTGCCAACCGGATCAAGATCCAAACGTAGACGTGGCCGTGTATTTCCCACTTGAGTGGAAAACTCATACAAACATAGTTTGCATGAACTTTCCCATCAAAAGAGACGTGACCAATTATGTTGTAGAATTATCTGATCGAATCACATAGCTCTATACCATAAAAGAGCTCGCGAGCGGAAGGCCACTCTACCCGGCAAGAGCCCCTGTTAAGCGACACAAAACGGTCGAGCGTGCCCAAAGGATAGCCCATATGAGCGGAGAAGCCTGCCAACGATGCCGGTCCTATACCCGGTCAGGTAGAGAGAAAAAGAAAGACCGGTGCGGATATATTTTAGTATTACAAAGCTTACTCAGAAGATATAGGTTGACGTTACTTTATCGCAATTATTCATTACGTTATTTTGTGGTTTATTATTGATAATAGTAATTTAAACCTAAAGAAATTTGTAAGTGATCATCAAAAACAAGTTAACCATAAATATGAAATTATTCGGATTATTGTAGCTACAATAAAAATGAAGTGTATGCAAATGCTAAAAGAGCTTGCGTTAAGTATGAATGATAAAAACTGAATCTTTCGAGGTTTTATCCAAAAATGGTTGCCTCAAATCATGCCGAGTTAATAATTGAGATGGTAACTCAACTTTCTAACCAATAATTTTCAAACATGAAATTTTTTCATTTTGATAATCTATATACTCTACGCATGGTTTCTATGCAAAAAAAAACTAAAGGCTAAATTTTGATTCGTCTTCCCTATGGAAGCATGAGCAAAAATTTTCACACGGCGCAGGATGATTTTTATTAATACCCTTGCGGGTTTCGTTTTGATTCCTATATAATTGAGCATTTCCCTCAATCCTCTCATGCCGTGATAGACAAAAGAAGACACAAGCATAATGCGAATGTAAAATGAGCGGTTCACTGCCTGAGAGTTAATTTTTACCAATTTGAAATTTATAGTAAATGTTCGCAATTCGTGGTCTTCACGCCAATAAGTTTCATTGGAAAATAAGTCCATTCGGACAACATCACCTATATTAAACGCCGATACACGCTTCCGGTATTTGACAACTGAGCAATCATGCATTACCAAAATTACAATCACACAATTATAAAATGGAAGGCTAGTTATAATGAAGATCTACAGCAAATGTTTCGCTCTAAATCGTTTTCCTCTAAATTAGAATCGAAACTACTTAATTCGGGAGACGGAATCCATAGAGGTCTCGATTTCCTATATTAGCCTGCAAAAAATTTGGTCAGAGGACACTATCCGCTACATTTGTTTTGCGAAGGTTCGCAAACTTGTCTAAGAAACTATTTATTTCGAAGTCAATTTAGTTAAGCTGATAGCTTCTTATTATGGGATTAATGAAGAAGCTTTGATAAAGAAGAAACAGATAACAAAATACCTGCCCTCGCTGCACAAAAGCGTTTACACTTAAAGCCAGTGAACTGCACCTTACACTTCTCGCATGGCGTTTTCCGACGAAGAAAGAGCGTGGAGAGTGACGCAAAATGGAAATATCTTTGTACTTTATCCTTCCTGACCATGAACACTGACAGTTCAAACGTCGAGAGAACATTGGAATCGAATCCTTTAAAACTAGCTGAAAGATGCATGCCAATTCAACGAGAGATATAAGTAGAACTAGCACAATTCACATGAGCCTGATAATACGTGTAGATCGCGCAAACAAGAAGTGCCTTAATCAGTGGTCGACATCGCACGTAAACCACGTTGACTTTTCGAGGCGCCTCCGATGCCAATGCACCATAACCTCCCTCACGCATCCATTCACAGCAACAATGTATCATGTTGAACAGTGCGCAAATTATGCAGCCACCGACGTTGGAAACGAAGCGCAGATAATATACGAGTATAATAAATTGAATTTTGTTTAGCTCCCATTAACAACGAAAATTCCATACAATAATAAAACAGGATTATTCACTGGCCGATCAATAGTCTAAATTTTGAATCGAATGGAAATCGAGGATCAAATTATAAATTACTTCAACGAACAAACTATAAGAAGAATACGTGCGTTGACAATAAATACGGTGGCGTGGTGGGGCTTTAAGCAAAAGTATTCAGTCGGCGAGAAAGCTAACTTCATGCACTCGCGGCCGGCAAAACTTCACTCGTCCTAACCACAAAAATCATTTGACAATCACTCACCCTACGCCAATTCCTTTTCATCCCCAATTTTAGTACAGATTTAAATTTCAGAAAACAAAATTTAACTGAAGTAAAGAAAATGAAGAAAATTTTAAGTAGTCATAAAAATTAAAAAAAAAAAAAATTTAGCAATAATAATGAGGAAGAAAGTTATTATTATGAACGGAAATAATTAACTACTTTTCTAAATCTGCCACATAAAGTTACAAATATAGGGGCAGTTTTCTTGTGAAACGCTCGATTAATATACATGCTTTACAAGTACTTAGCCTACAGAAGAAAAACGAAAATTTTGGAAACGTGGCAATTTTTTTTCCACATAATCTCTTTCAAGCTCGATACACTTGGCCCAGCGATGCTGTAACTTTTTCAACCCGTCCAAAAAATACATTTTCTCGAGGGCTGCAAAATAGGCCTCCGTGGCGGCGATGACCTCTTATTCGACCCAAATCTATTCCCGGTGAGTTATTTTTTTCAGGTTTGGAAACAAAAAGTAGTCACAGGGGGCCGAATCTGGAGAGTACGGTGAATGGGGCAACAATTCGTAGCGGAATTCGACCAATTTGGCCATGGCGACGGCGGAGGTGTGAGCCGGCGCGTTGTCGTGGTAGAACAGCACTTTTTTCTTCGCCAAGCGGTGCCGCTTTTTCTTCAATTCGACGTCAAATCGGCCCAATAAGTCTGCATAGTAGCGCCTCGTGATTTTTTTACCCTTCTCAAGGTAATCGATGTGGATCACACCTTATGAATCCCAGAAAACGGTGGCCATCACCTTTCCGGCCGATCAAACAGGCTTCGCCTTCTTCGGAGCACGTTCGTCGGGTGAAGTCCACCGTTTCGACTGTTCCTTGGTCTCTGGTGTGTACCAGTGAATCCATGTTTCGTCGACGGTCACGAAACGACACAAGAACTCCGCCGGATAGCGCTGAAACAGCGCCAAACACGTCGCCGATGTAGTCTCACAGTTGCGTTTGTTTTCCGGTGTGAGCAAACGCGGCACCCATCGTGCTGACAGCTTTCTCATGCCCAGTTCTTCGTGTAAAATATGATGCACCGTTCCTTCTGCGATGCCCACAGTTTCAGCTATCTCGCGAACTTTCAATCGACGGTTGCCAACAGGAGATCGTGGATTTTTTAACGTTTTCCTCCGTAGCAGCCGTTTTCGGGGCACCTAGGCGTGGCTCATCAAAAACCGACGAACGAACTCGTTGAACCAGTTCTTGACGGTCACCATCGAAGGAGAAAAGTCACCGTACACAGCATCCAAGCGATCTTTGATTTTCCTGCGCGTTTTTCCTTCCAAAAACAAAAATCTAATCACTGAACGATATTGTTTTTTTTTCATTTTTGTATGACTGACCGACACGGCTATCAAAACAAAACTAATGAAGGGAACTGACTGAAACTTTGACAGCAGGCTACTAACAGAATGTACTGCACGATGGTAAAACTCTTTTGTAATAGCAGCGCCATCGGGCGGTGAGGCTAAGTACTTGTTGAATGACCCCCGTATTTCCAAAATGAATATATTTTTTTCACTGCGAATCGACGCGAACAATGACTTCGAATGAACTGCCGACTATTTGAATGAACTAGTTTGACAATCGATAACTAATGTCATCTAGTGACATTTGCTGGTGTTGTGTAATTGGTTGTTTTATAAATATTCTTCCATCACCCAATAGGCGTCGCTAGATATACTTTTTCAATAAATGTACGTTATAAAATTGTTTGTACCACATAAGGCACTGTATGTATTGTAGGGTTAAACAAAAATCGGTGATTTCTGTTCTGATTAAAGTAAAGCTGCAGATTGAATCAGACTTGGCACAGTCGTCGATAAGTCGATACGATGGATCTCTGCAAAAATAATCCAAAATTGAACGAACAAATTTAAAATGGCGGCCCCTTAAAGTTAAGAAAAACAAGCCCAACTTGTTATTTCAGTAGCGACCAAAGTGCCCACTAGATTTTCATGGAAATTCGTAAAATGTTCGACAAAATTAGAAAAACTTTTTCAAAGTTCGGCTCTTGAAATTCAAAATGGAGGTTTGTCATAATTGTAAAGTTTCGAAAAGTCAAAATTTTTTGTCAGGCTCGTCAACAGCGGCCATGTTTGCCAATAAATTTGCTTTGAATCTCTCTCAGATTCTACTTTAGCACAAAAGTGATTTAAATAAAGTGAAAAATTAGATTACTATTTTTTTTTCTTAATGATAAGTAAGTTTCAATCAACATTTTACTAGCACACAAACTTATTTGTTTATAGAATTCTGATGGAACCTACTAGAAATTTACCTTTCCGATCAGTGCTGCCGATAATATTAATAATATACAATTTTCGCATCCTACTTTCATTTGTTTAAAATACTTAATCATGAAACAAAAGCCATTCTATTCCGAATATGGCACTCCTTTAAATGTTTTTACCCAATCAAGGTCCTACCTTGACTCTGAGAAATGACTTCCTCGAAAGATATAACTTTAATCCTTCATAACATACTATGCAGCAATTAAATTTAATGAACTCTCAAAAAATGTGCAGACCAGTTTTCTTTCGACTCCATCACCTTTACTCCGCTTTGTTTGCATTCTTATTCAAATCATGATATAAACATGCCACTCATCCTTCCACAAAAACCTACCCGACACGAAACGTATATTGTAGTAATTCACTTCCTTGATGTGAATGACGCCATCAACCAATGCGACGTGAACACTCATATGCAAGTGAACCCTGAAGCTATCTAGGATAATGATTTTTTTGTTTTTCCTTTTCGTTGAGAAACTACATTATGATTCCAGCCCGGAAAGGATGCAATCCTCAAAACAGATTGTCTTCCGGATTTGTTCTCGTCCTTGGAGCTTATGTATGCACTCCAAGCATACTCACGTTCTTATCCTGGTGCATTTCGGTTCTGAATGCAAATTTGCATTGATGATGTGCATTTTTCTGTAAACGTGAGGTTTGGTTGGTTTGTAGGGCAAAGGAGTGATGTGTTTCCGGCAGTTATGAGCACAGGATTGGGTTGGATGTCTAAAATTTTGATGTAGTCACTTCCTTTATGCAAGTACTTCAGTCTCCCTCAAAATTCATACTAACCAATCGAGTTGCACCAATCATTCCCGATAATTGCATCGCTAACAATGAAAACAGGATCATCCGTATTCAATAATACTTTTTCCTCCGAGAAATTGTCGAGTCACTCCATATGTCCCATCTTACGTACAAAGCCTTATAGTACAGACAATGTGAGGATCCTGTAAGCTGAAATTTTAATGATGGAAAGATTTCCCTTCCTTATTCTTTATCAAAATCAATTACGCAAGGATTAAGTGCTTGCATTGGTTTGATAATTGCATCTGGACCAATTGATATGGATTTATTCAATACCAAACCTTAAAGGATAATAAAATTTAGCTTAAATTCAAAATCATAGGACTCTATTTCATTATGTTTGCACTAAAACCTGTAATTTTCTTGCAAATCATCGTGTCCTTATTTAGGAACACATCCTCGTATGGATAAGGAAGAATGAAAGGGTATTTGGGAGTAGAGATAATTTTTTTAGTCATCACAGCAGGAAGTAAACTGTTCAAAGGTCAAGGACTTGCGGAAAAACAGACTCATCAAAATTCAAGAGTGCATTTTGAGGGAATAAGAATATGACAAGTTTTCCAACTTTTCAACAATCTGGTTTTTCGTAGAAGTGGAACAGCTGTTGCTGAAGTTTTGTTGAGGTTTTCAGAAGCAATACAAAAGATGAAGAAGTGAAAGATATTATGGTTAAAATGTTCTAAGTTGATGTCGTTTATTCTGTGTTCCAAATAGTTCGTTAAAAATTATTATTCTTACAAGTTACAAGAATTTGGAAGTAACAAAGTTGCTGCAATTGTAAGTTTCTGCATGAGAAAGTTAACTTAAAGAGTTTAAAATGGATTACAAATATGCAAACGAAAATCGGTTGGAAAGTTTTCTAAGCTGACTGAACCAGGCTTCCTTGGCAGCAGATTAAGGTTTAAAGATCCAAGCAGTTGAATGTTGAATCCATTAGAATCTTTATTTTAATACAAACGCTTTTAGATGAATCTAGTTTGAAAACGATTTTTTTAGGGTTTTGCACTGAGTTACCTAATATTCGAAAAGTGTGTGTCTCCTTTTGATTGCTACGTTTTATGTATTTCCGCGCATAACTTTTGAACGCAGACAATGTCCTCTTTTGCCAAAGCATTATATTTGTTTTACTTTGAATCTCATCTCAAGGAGATGGAAACCGAACAATAATATCGGACGGTTACCATTAAATCTGCAGTTTTTTCCAACTTCCATAGCGATTTTGCTTTATAACATCAGTGCTTATATTAATTTCTATTATTGAGGTCATTATACAGTATATATACCAGGTGTAGTTTCTTTTTAAGTCACATCTTATTTTGATACTGACAGCTGTTTCCCGCTCAAAATTATATTAGTGAGTCAGTATTAACATTTCGGGGAACGAAATGAATCGATTTACGCTTGAACAACGTTGGGAAGTATTGAAATCTTTTTTTCCACAGTAATTGCTGTGTTGCTCAAACATTGCGTTTTTTTTAAAAAAAGTTTTGGTATAATGAGGCACCCACTGCGCCTACTGTACGCAAATTTGTGAAGAAAGTTCATGAGACAGGCATGCTAGTCGACAATACGTACTCTTACGGTGCGCACCCCGGGGAATGTTGCTGCTGTAGCCGAGAGTGTGCAACTCAATCCGAGAACATCAACTCGCCATCGAACGCAGCAACTGAACATTTGTCGCACGAGCCTGAAAAAAATTTTGTACAAAGACCTCGGATCCAAATGACTCAGCAATTGAAGCCGAATGACCATCCGCTTCGTTACCGCTTCGCAGTTTGGTCATTAGAGCAGCTCAAACTGGATACCGATTTTTCTGGAAAAATAATCTTTTCTGATGAGGTACATTTTCATCTCGGCGACTATGTGAACAAAAAAAGCTGCCGCATCTAGGGCTCGGAAAACTCATACATGATTGTCGAGAAGCCAATCCATCCTCAGCGAGTGACAGTGTGGTGTGGATTCTGGAGTGGTGGCATCATTGGACCGGTTTTCTTTGAAAATCGGCGATGTCAATTGGCCGCCTCGAAGCTGTGATTTGACACCGTTGGATTTCTTTTTATGGTCGCTGTAAAAGGTCGATGTTATGTGAAGAATCCGCAAACGATTCAAGTACTGAAATTGAATATTCAATAAACCATTACTCAGATAGGGCCCGAAACCATCAATAATGTCTGGGCAAATTGGGCTGAGAGGATGGCTAACTGTCACGCCAACCGTGACAGCCATATGAATGAAATTGTATTTCATAACTAACTGGAAGGTTTCAAAACATAAGAAAAAAATTTGATTTTTGTTCATTTTATTGAATTTTTAAAAAGAGACTTCTATTTGGTCCACGCTATGTATACAGTGGCTCACAGCTTATTTGATGCACTTCAACCAAAATCAAACAAACTATTACCCTTGTGTAAATAAATGTAATTTAAAAAACTTTTGATGATATTTTTAAAACAAATATTTTTGAAATTTGAAACATACACGAAAGTAAGAAAAAAGGCTTCAAAGCAAAATCGCGTGCATAGAAAAGCTCACAGCTTATTTTATGCAGTCAGTTCTTTGTCTCGTAGCGTCAAAAGTACCCGCTCAACATCGGAATTATTTTCATTGTATTGATTATTGTGTATTTTCAAATTTTATTCTTAAAAAAATAATTTGATCACGATACCTTGAAAGTAGATAAAATGCGTTATATTTACAATAGGTCGCAAGACAAGTCTTGACCAACGAGAATCACTAATTCATCATTTCAAAAATGGTGAATATTTACCCAAAATGACTGCAATTGTTAAATTAAGCTCATCAACAACCTAGCCTATGGTTCAAAGGTTTTCAATGAACAAAGCTTAGCAATCAGTGTGGAAACGCATCAAACAAAATTTGGAATAAACTTTATGAACGACGAATCATTAGGACAATAGGGGAATATCCTAAAATCGCCTACTTCTGCTTCTTCGTAAAATACAGCCCGTCTCAGGCCATCGCTTCCTGAAAATAGCGCCTCCAGCTGTCTCGGTCCGTTAACCATGTCCTCAAATTTCGAAATACGCGCAGCGTTGAACTGTTTACGTCGACCGAGTCAGACCAGCGTTTCCTCGGTTTCCCTACTGGTCTCCGGCCTTCAGTTCTCTCAAAGAATTCCTATCCGTCGTTCGTCCATACGATTCATGTGGCCAGCCCATTGCAGCTTCGGCAGTCTTACAATTGTTGAGATCTCCGGATCGTTAAAAATTTCATACAGCTCATGGTTGTATCGAACTTGCCATTGGTCCCCGTCTAGCTTCGCTCCACTTATTCGGCTCAGGACCCGTCTTTCAAATACGCTCAATATGTTTGCGGATACTTGGGTTAGGGTCTATGTTTCACACCCATAGCATAACACAGGTCTTATCACAGATTTGTATACTTGGAGCTTTGTTTTTCTGTGTGTGCAGCTGGTATTCAAGATCATCAAAACTGAAAAAAATATTTTATTTGCGAGCTGTATTCTTCGGCGTATTTCGTCTCTTTCGCAACCGGTCCTCGTTATTTCGGCGCCTAAATACACAAATTCGCTCACATTTTCGATACTGTTTTCGCCAAGTGTGATATTTTGTGTATTTGAGGTAGTTTTCCTCGACTGCGTCATGAGCTTTTTAGGGTATTGTAAAATCGTTTTACAATACTCTACGAAAATCGCGTCCTGTCTGTCCGTTTGTGCGTCCGTCCGTCCATTCGTGTGTCACACTACTTTTTCTTGCAAACTACATAAGCTAGAAACATAAGATTTTGTAAGTAGGTGCAAAGTGACGCCCTCTTCTAAGTTTCACCACGAAAACCAACAAGTTTTGCTTTGAGGGGTGCAGAGGAAGGGAAAATGAACGAAAATTTAGTCCGATATTTGTGTCAAAGGCATCGGTGAGTTGGTTATTGATGCGGACTTGGGAGCTCGTCGACGTCATTGTCATTTTGATAAGACGGTACAGTACGTTACGATCAATACTGTCATATGCTTGCTTGAAGCCAACGAAAATTTGGTGCACGTCCTTGTTGAACTTCCAGCATTTTTCAAGTAGTTGCTTGACCGTGAGCAATTGGTCTATCGTCGATCTATCTGCTGTAAAGCCACCTTGATATTTCCCAACAGTACTGTTGGCATATGATCTGATTTTAGTATAGTTTAGAAGCATAAGTATAATTTTCGCACTGTAACTTCTCACCTTTTTTACGGATATGTTTCTGTTGCCAAATGGGCTGGATGGCGTTGTGAACACCATCGCCACCACGTTTAATGAGCTCCACTGAAATCTCATCTATGCCCAGTGCTTTATTATTCTTGTGGGCTTTGATGCTGGAACAATCTTCATCAAGATTTAAAGGGACCAATGGAAGCTCTCCGGTAGTATCTATAGACTCCGGTGTTTAAGAGCCGTGCGGAAGATTGAAGAGGTTCTTGAAATACTCTGCGCATCCTTCTTTAATCCTGTTTTCATCAGCAATTATTTTGGCGATGTCATCACGGCAGAGCGTGATCCTGGGTTGGTAGCCTCGTTTCGAGCTTTTCACTACTTTATATGCTTGTCTTTTGTTGTTGCTCGCTATACTTACACCGATGCTTCTCAATTGGTTATATTTCCTTAGTTCGAATTATCTTATTCTCTACTCTTCTGACTTCCTCATGGTGTTCTCTCTTCGTTCTAGTTTTCGTACTTAAATAGTGTTTGTACGCCCGTTTTTTTTTTTTGAATATCGCATTCTGGCACTCATCACCGAACCATTCATTTCTTTTGCGTCAGGCTTAATGTTCGATCGTCTGTTCTGCCACAGTTTAATTGCCGCTTTCAGTTCCATCCAGAGCTTGTTCTTATTTTCAGCGATGTTTCTGATAGGATGGGAGCCAGTTGGTTGTCGAAATTCTCCATGAAAATGAAGTCTTTCGATGTCGAGTTTTTGTAGTTGTCATTTGTTTCATCGTGGAGGCTATATCCTCCAGTCGTTCCCCGATGAAATAGCTCATTGCCAACTTTTGCTTTTGCATCACCTAGAATTATTTTTGTGTCGTTTGTAGGCAATAAGTCGACTAATCTTTCGTGGTGATCGTAGAATGTTTCTTCGTCCTTTTCTTCGGTCGGAGCGTATAGGTTTAGCAGCCAAATTTCGAAGAATTTCGCTTTTATACGAGTACGTATCGCACAAAAATATTGATCGCACACTCTCTCACGTCCCTACAAAGGAGGTGTAAGAAGGATTTAGTGGCAAAACTATAGGTTTATTTACAGTTATTTGCATCGCTTGGCACTCAATTTCTCATCATTGGGGAAACAGTAAACCCAATGTGCGACCCCGAGACTATTATAGGGAATCATGGAAGCTGTCTGTTGGCGATAGAAGGGAGTCCTCCTCGCAGAGGGGACAGAAGAACTGGTAGCTCAAGACGTGGTGAACTCAACTATGAGCATCATTACGACTACTTGCACCACTTCCATGCCCCGTCAAAAACCCGCACGGCAAGCCTACAGTGTACTGGTGGTCGGCTGAACTTGCTAAAAAGCGAAGGAAGTCTCACAAGCTTCGGCGTGAGACTCAACGAGTACGGAACCGTGACGTGGCTACAAGTTAGTTATGCGGAAGCTTGATGCCCAACAGACACCTTTGCATAGATGAAGCGTCAACATGGACGAAATAGGGTGGAGACTCTTCCCCGTCCATCCCGTCCGTGTTGACGCTGTCCGCGATGAGACAGCAATCGAGTGCCCACTCTACAGGAACTGGAAGAGGCAATCCTATCATTGAAAGCAAGGAAGGCTCCGGGCCCAGATGGTGGTCCTGCTGAGGGGTTGCAACTTGTCTATTTTTATACACTTTGACTTTTCATATCTCTAGGCGTTAGCTTATCGTTTGAGCTAATTTATTAAAGACTCGCCTCTACATATTTATGTAAATTTATTGATCGATAGTTGTAGTGCGTGAGTTTGTGCCTGTGCTAACTTCTAACTTTTTACTTGCATTATGTCTATCTGCATGGCTATTACTTGCTTAGAAAGGCCGAACAAAACTAAAATCGTGACATGTTTTGGTCTTTGTGGATTATCATTCCACGTTAAATGCGTGAACTTAACTGGCCCAGTGGCTGAGATCATTATGAGAAGCGGTTCTGGGGTATACTGGTACTGCGCTAGGTGCCGCAAATATACCATTTCATCATTTGTCGACCGGCTCCGATCAGCTAATGCTACAGTGGAGTCCCTATCAATCTCCTTTTATAAAATGCAGGTGAAACTTGAAGAGACCAAAACTTCTTAAGCGTCTCTCGTTTCAATTGCTTAGGCGGAATTATCGGCGACATGTCGAATGAGCCAGCAACTGGAACAGGGTGTTAATGTCCTTCCCCCTGAAAATAAGCATGCTTTACAACAACAGCAACCTGAGCATGCTTTACAACAACAGCAACCTCAGCAATTGCTCCTGAGTCTGCCGCAGAGTGAGGATCAGCTACAGCAGTTTCTGGATCAACCGTCCACACCTCAAAATGTTCTGCTGTCCCCGCAGTTACTTTGGCCCAGTATATATGATTTACTGGTATCGTCACGCCGTCACTGTATTATACAAAATTCTACCGTGTCACCTCTTGGGCAGTAGCGGCCTCTCACGCGAAGTGTGCAACAACAGCAATCCACGCCGCAATCCACGCTGTGCCAAACACAATCAACAATCTGTGCCAAACACAATCAATCAGCAAAATATCGTTATGTCTTCAGCACCGCAAAACTATATAGATAGTGTGTTAGCTGATAACGAAGTATTGCGAGTAGTCTCCTCAAATCTAAAATTGTTCATATCAACGCTCGCTTACAAAACAACCAAGGATACACTTGCCAACTACGTAACATCGAAGCTTGGTTACATGCCTAGTATTTTCAGGTGCGTAAAATTAACAAAAGACAACCTTCCTAACCAGGTTATAAGTTCATTCAAGCTGACAGTTCCGGCTGAACTTTCTATCCTGCTTCGTCCCGATTTTTGGCCAAAGGGGACACTCGTTAAAGCATTCGATACAAGGCAATCTAAGCGGCGATTTCAAACAGCCTCAACAACCTTCAGGAAGCATCTAACACTGAAAGAAATTCTTCCCTTCCTAATCGTTCAAATATTTCTTTTTATTACCAGAATGTTCGTGGCTTCAGAACCAAACTTGAGGGCTTATTACTCGTGTCTCAATTAACGCACGATTCTGTTATCTGTTTTACTGAAACGTGGTTGAACGAAAATATTTCAAACGCGGAAATATTACCAGATTATTTAGTCTACCGATGCGACCGTAACCTCAACATCACTAATAAATCTGATGACGGGTGAGTCTTGGTTGCAGTCGGCAAAACCCTTAATAGTTTACTTTGCGCTGACTTCAAATTTCCACGTGCTGTTAAGTGTGTAATTGTGAAATTCCCTCTTCCTCATAACTCCTCTTTGTTAATTTCCTCTGTGTAGATTCCCTGTAATTCTCCCTTAGCTGTGTACGAAGCCTTCTTCGATGAACTCTCTGCCTATCTTCTTGCTCGTCATCCACATTCTAAAATTATAATCGTGAGGACTTCAATCTACCGGCAGTGGAATGGGACCCCTTAACAACACCTGGCATTTCCTCAACAAATAATCCTTCCTTGTTCTTTTTCACAGTTTAATTATATCCGTAACCCTAATGGTCGCCTTCTGGACCTTGTCATGTCAAATGTTCAAACTGGGTGTCTATCAATAGCTCCTGTTTTACATCCTTATATTCAACCTGATCTCCATCATGTACCTTTGTCTCTAGCACTAACCGTTGATACCCTAAAACCCCAGAGAATTGCCTCAGTTTATCGTTACAACTTCTTTAGAGCAAATTATGAGGCAATTAAAACCAATTTGGATTCGGTCAACTGGTGCACCTTCTTCACTCGTCTTGACTGTGATAGTGCTTTGAACAAATTTAACAGCTACCCTAATAATCTGATTGCTCTTTATACTCCACTCCAAGCTCCTTGCAAAGCGCAAATGAAGCCTTTGCATACTCGAAGAGTCCTTCGTGCCTTAAAAGCCAAAGACAAGGGGAATAGGCACTATAAATTGACCGGAAATGATGATGTTTAACAGAATTTTTGTAGGCTGCACTCTTTCGCCAAAAAAGAGCTCGAAACGGCTGTGAAAAACTACTTTAGCAGTTTAGAGAGTTCCCTCCTGACAAATAAAGCTAAACCCTTTTGGTCATACATCCGATCCTTTAAATCTTCCTCTTCCATCCCGCCTACTGTTAAATGGAATAACACTGATCCGAATGCAAGTCCTGGTCCCGATGGATTCCCTTATATATTTGTAAAGTCACTTTGTTCCTCTTTGTGTTTTCCTCTTTCCCTTATATTCAATCTCACTCTTGGTACTGAAACCTTTCTAACGTACTGGAACGATGCAAATGTTTTTCCTATCTTTAAAAACGGCGACCCATCATCTGCCTCAAACTATCGTCCCATATCACTTCTCTCCTGTTTCTCTAAGCTGCTGGAACGACTTGTACACAACAGGCTTCTTGAGTCATTGAGTTCATTTTTCACACGGCAGCAACATGGATTCTTGAAGGGTGGTTCAACTTCCTCGAACTTGGCTGAGTTCGAAGATTATATTGCAGGAGCTTTCGATAAACAGCTTCAAGTTGATGGAATATTCACGGACTTCTCCAAAGCTTTTGACTCCGTGAACCATGTTCTCCTCTGCCAAAAGTTAGCTTTGGTCGGCATATCCGGTTCCCTACATTTTTGGATTTCATCGTATCTATCCTCTCGTTCATGTCGTGTTAATCTCTATGGCACAATCTCCTTTCCATTCAATCCTACATCTGGCGTCCCTCAAGGGTCAATCCTTGGACCTCTTCTTTTCGTACTGTTAATCAATGATCTTCCCTCTGTAATTTCCTCTTCTTGTCGCCTGTATGCTGATGATTTCAAGGTATTCCGGATAATTAGATCCCTTGAAGATTGTCAGTAACTCCAAATTGATCTTTTTAACCTCTATAACTGGTGTAATATAAACTCCCTTCGCATCAATGTTTCCAAATGCTTTAAAATGACTTTCACTTTAAAAATTGTTCCTTTAACTTTTAATTACACCCTATGTGATGTTGTTCTCTCCTCTGCAGACTCATGTAAAGATCTTGGTGTAATATTTGACCCCAAGCTTAAATTCGATGCCCACATTTTTAACATAATTACCCAGGCATCAAAAGTTTCGGGTTTTATTAAGCGGCATTTGCACAAGTTTGCAAATATTGCTACTGCTGTTCGCTTATTCACATGTCTTGTCCGCCCGCTTCTTGAGTACTGCTCATTAGTGTGGTCTCCTAGACATTTATATCTTGTGAACTCACTAGAAGCTGCCCAGCGTAAGTTTACCCGTATTGTGTTCTTCAAATTCAACTTAGCCTATGAGTCTTATGAGCTTCGTCCATTGCTACTTCTTCTCCCTTCTCTGTCGTCCCGTAGAACCTTCTTAGATTAATGTTTCCTCTATAAGTTATACTACCAACCAATTGCTTCCACTCTAAGCGAAGACTTGCACTACAGACTGTATGCGCGTCCTAGTCGGTCTAATAACATTCTGTCACATTTTCTGTCAATTATGCCGCGAATCATCAGAAAGCATAACAGCCTCGAGCTTGGTTCTCTATCCACGTCCTACTTTGTTTTTAAAAATAAACTAAAGCCGTTACTTTTGATGAATAGTGATTAATGTTTCCTTATCACTCAATTTTTTCAAACTTTCATCTAGACTCTAATTTAATTTCTTACATGTTTTAATTAAATTTTTTCTACTTGATTTTGTTGCATAAATCTGTCTTACTTTAAACTATATTTAACTGTCTAAGTCTATTTTGTAATTGGATTTTTGTCTGTTAAATGGTTTCAAATAAATAAATAAATTACCATTGTCCTGACTTGCTGCTCTGCACATTCGACGCTTATCAACAGGATGGTGCTTTCCCGGTACGATGGAAGGTGGGGAAGCTCGTGTTGATCAGCAAGGGGAAAGGAAATCTGCGATCGCCGTCTGCATTTCGCCCGTTATGCATGCTAGACACGGCAGGGGAAGTGCTAGAGAAACTCATCAAGGGAAGACTCACTGACGTGATTCATGCTGCTGGGGACCTATCTCCTCGGTAATACGGCTTTAGAGCAGGACGCTCCATAATTGATGCTATTTCGGAGATGGTGAGCGTGGAGCAAAAGGCAGAGGCATATAGGCGCACCAAGCGACGGATCGTTCTGTTGGTGGCACTCGACTTTGGAACGCCTTCAACTCCACTAAATGGGTGGATATTCTGGATACGTTGAAAACCCTTTCCAAGTTCCAGAATATCTGATGTGCCTTCTAAGAAACTATCTGAAGGACCGAAGCCTGCTTTACGACACGACACAGCGCCAACGAAGGATGGAAGTTACATCGGGTGTTTCGCAGGCATCTATCCTTGGTCCAGACCTGTGGAACGTGTCTTACGACGGGCTACTGAGACTAGATATGCTAAATGTGTCACGCTTCAGCGGCTATGCGGATAATGTTGCGGCTCTAATCGCTGGACGCACTGTTGAACAAGCACAACTTAAGCTTGTTATGCTAAAGCGCCAAATGAGAGACTAGATAACTGCTCGTGTGCTCAGTTTAGGACTGGAGAAAACTGAAGTGGTCATCTTCCTAGAGGAGGGATGATCAGTATTGGAAACATACTAATCGAACTGAAGCCAGCGGTGAAGTACTCGAAGATGAGTTTCCCCTAGCAAATCAGGGCAGTGGCTGAGAAGACTGCTTTGGAACGTATCTACCCTGAGTCGACTTATAGTCAACGTAGGGGACCCAATCCACCAAGAAAACGCCTCTTGGTGAGTGGTGTGGGGTTAGTGCTGCTGTACGAAGCAGAAATATGGAGCGACGCTCTCGGTAAGGTGGTATACCGAAAATGCTTGGCACAGGTACAGAGAAGAGAAGCACTGAGAATGACATCCTCATATTCGACAGTCTCTGATTCGGCAGTGAGAGTTATCTATTTATTTAATTCAAAAAATCAACATCCAAGCTAGTAGTCCAATTGCAAGTCAATCGATAGATACATACAAAAATACGAATTCAAAATATAGAAGAAATTAGAGAAAAAGGTCACAATTAAATGATATCAAAAATTAAGACTTATAGGAGTATTTGTAAATTTGATTTTTCATAAAAGATTTAGGTACGCCAAGAGACTGTGGTAGAGGACCAAGACTCCGCTGGTTGTCCATACGAGGTAAGCGTAGTAAGGGAGAGTGGGAGAAGGTGTTAGTACCTGCATACGGAACATGAAATTGAAGCATAGATCTATTAGGGCAAGCAGCGTCGAATGTACTAATTTGCCTGCACACATTTTGAGGTAAAAGACTATGACGAAGCGTCAAGAAAAGAAAAGATCCTCTTCATTCGAGGGTAGGAAGGTTCAAAATATGTGGACGGTCATCATAAGGGGAGTAAGGAAGGTTGAATTTGAAGAATAGAGACCGTGTGAGTCTGCGTTGTACTGGTCAAGAGCATCGATGTGCTTCCTGTGGTACGGATTCCGAATTTGGGAACAGTACTCCAAATTAATACGTACTACAAGTAGTGAGAAGTAAAGATACATACAGGAGGTAATATGTTGGAATGATGAAGCGGATCATAAAATAAACGCAGTTAACCGGGAGGCTTTCTTAATATTTGGAGAAATGTCATGGTCAAACTTCAGTAGACAAACGAAAAGCACACCAAGATCTTTAAAGGGGGTTACTTTGCTCAAAGGGATACCAAGAAGCCTATAAGTTGAGAGAAGAGGAAATTTTTTACAGGATAGTGTCATCTGATGGCGTTTGGAAACATTTAAGGAGAGATGGTATGGTTCACACCAGTCACTAAGACACTGAAGATTGGTTTGAAGGATATCCACGTCTAAAAGCGAATCAATAACTCGAAAAATCTAGAAGTCATCATCATAAAGGAGACAGAGGATGTGATAACAGAAGGTAGATCATTGACAAAAATTAAAAATGGTATGGGGCCAAGTATTGAACCTTGTGGAACTCCTTAGCTGGGGTGAAAAGAAGAAGAGAAGCTAGAGTTAAAAGTGACTATACATTGACGATTCAGGACATAAGAGAGAAGCCAGGAATAAAGCCAAATAGGAACATTGAACCCTAACAGTTTCTCAAATAGGAGAAATTGATCCACTGCATCAAAGGCTTTAGAGAAATCCGTAAAAATAACGTCCACTTGTTGTTGCTGACCGAGGGCAGCTGCAATATAATAGGTAAAAGAAAGTAAATTTGTAAGGGTAGATCTGTCTCTGACAAAACCATGCTATTGATCAGCTAAATATGGGAGGATAATTGGGTGCAGCACATCAAAAATTGTCTCCTTACCAAAAAAAAGGAAAGAGGTAAATAAGACGATAGTTCCAGACGATACTACGAGCGCCAGATTTGAAAATAGGAAAAATTTGGACAATTTTTCATTGGGAGGAGAAACCCCCATAGGCTAAACTCAAATTAAAAATAATTGAAAGGGGCACGCAAAGTTAAGATGGTAAAGATTTTGCTAGTAAATTTGGAATGCCATCAGGGCCCACACTGGTACTGTTGTCAAAATTATTTAAGAGCAGCTCAACCAGTAAGGGGTTTGGTACGAAAATTTGTAGATAAAAAAAGCAAGAAGATTGGTTGAAGGAAGGGGAATGCTTAGCCCATGCCGAAAAAAGAAGAAAAATAAGAAGCAAAGAGTTCACAAGGTTCTTGAGACTAAAATTATCAGGGGCATGATGAGAACTCCTTAAATATTTTACATACGAACAGAACGCACGAGTTTGATACGACATTGACGAAGTTTCAATGCGGTTAACATATGCATGAAATGCAGAGGTGGCAATTTTCTTGGCCGCGGCACGACGCTCTTTAAATTTAGCAAGGTAAATTGGAAGACAACTGGATAAGAATTTTCTGCGGGCAGCATCGCTTGCTTTAATTGCAATGGCAACATCTGAATTAAACTAAGCAGCATCTTAAGGTCTTCTTGCTGGAAACACAGGAGTAAACTGCGAGATTAAGGACGAAAGAAACATATAGAACTTATCAACACAATATTCAGTGTAGAGATTGCTGAAGAAGGAATACCAATTCACGGCATTAAGGCTAACTTCCATGCTCGATAAATCGGCTTTTAAAAAATTGCAGCGGAAAGGTGAGGAATTCCTCAAAGAACGAGAAGATGTGATAGCAAGCTCAATGGAGAGCGGTGGATGGTCGGGATCAGGTTTGACAAAGGATAAGGGTGCCGCCGATGCGGACAGAGAAGAAGGTGGCAAGCTTGAAAGAACAAGATCAAGCAATTTGTTATTGGTAGTAGGAATAGTGTTGAATTGGGTGAAAGAACCAAGGTAAATAAAAGAAGAAAGAGGAAAAGATACACTACCGCCAGCAACTATGGAGACATACATATCATTCCAAACAATAAAGGGCAAATTGAAGTCACCATAGACCAATATAGGGGTAGAAGGGATACGAGCCTTAATATAGCTCGAGATTCTGCAAAGAAACGTTCGTAAACAATAGCAGGATTGTTACAAAGGATATACGCAGATGATACAAGGAGGGAAAGAGAGTCGGATGGAGAGACTAGTACTATTTTACACTCAACAGGTGGAAATGGAGTAAACTCATCACAAGATTTGCTAGTAAGGGAAACATGTATACCCACTAGAACGCCTCCACCGTCAGACTTCCCAGTAGCATCACGGTCTCTATCTCTGCGGAAGATTAAATGTTTCGAGAGTAGCTCACTATTACTAATGTCATCCGTCAGCCATGTTTCCCTTAGACAGATGATATAGGGTTTTCCAATAAGAGGTGTTATTTTGATATTTAAAATAATCGGATGTTTGTTTCATTATAAAGAGAAAGGATGCCGTTAATAGTGAAAAGTAACATCAGGCAAATGACCACCACGATCACGCTTACAGGGCCATATCTTTTTCATGAAATTTTCCATAACGAAATCGCAAAGTGGCTGCCCTATGTCTTCGATAGCCTCACGAATTCCATCTTTGAGGTCACAAGATCTATTCAAAATAACACCTCTTATTGGGAAACCTTATATTATACGGTAAAAGGATGGAAAAATGCGAAATTCAGTAGCCTTAGCGCTCAGGCCACGAACATTTTGGTAATAGCAAGTCACGAATAAATTACGATGCCTAAGAGATGTTCTTTTGGGTCGAAAGGACATAGGATGGTTCCGCTTACGAATCGGAGAGAACTTTTTGACGAATTCGCCAGGGAGGCGAAATTTCTTATCAAGCAAGATACTCAGGCTAGCTGCAACAGTACTTTTGAAGGATGTAATCAATCTGTTCGTATTACCATCAGGCGTAAGTTTGGTGTACTGGAGCAACTCAGGACTAGAGTTCAGTTTATTCTTTATATGAGTGATGATGTCTTCAACTGGTGTGTTATATTGTAATCTCGAAAGAAATATTTGGAGCGGAGAGGAAATACCACGCAGTGGGACGCCAGGTTTCATCACAGTAATGTTTCTCGTCAAATCGCCTCCAGGTGAGGGTCCCCGGCTGCTAGATGAAGATCCTGGTGAGCCTACATCGGTCACTTGAGCTTCAAATCTTGTAACAGAGTTCTCTGGCGGGTATGAACACTTTGGGTTAGTTCCGATACCAACTAAACGTTGCGGTATTATAGAAGCAGGCTGCTGAAGTTGAGGTTGATGATGATGATGCTCTTGGAAACGAGGTGCCAGTTGCTGTTGAGGTTTCTTTGGGATGGCTCTCTTGCTGGCATCAACCGCAGTACACACATCAGAGCTCTTGATAGCTGAAGTAGAACATAATGTTGGTGATAGTGCAGGTGGATTGTTCACTGGGCCTTCCCTATCGTTGATAGAGGGAGTACATAATTTGCTGCTAATTTCCTGTAAAATTTTTGATCCGTTTTTTAATACTCTGAGCGTATCTGAGATTGTCACTCCTCGACAGTCATTGCATCGGAAGAAAATGTTTGAATCGAATTTCGCCCGGATCTCATAAAAAAATGCAGGGATGCCTAGGCATTTTACGTGAAAAGGCTTCACACAATATCCATCACATTCAATAAATTTGCCTCGTAATGATTCGGGTTCGTTGCACTTAAGACATCTAATGTCGTAGGTTGGAGAGCTTACAGCCATTTATAATGAAGTAAAAAAACTCGCAGCTTAATTTGAACAAATTTCCTTAGGTTAAAAGTATTTATTAAATTTTATCGTGCTTCTAGGGTAAAGAGTTTCTAGGACTTAAAAAATTAAATATTAAAAGGAAATGTTTGCCCACCGCGGTTGCCCGCGAGTAGAAGCAGCGCTCACTCAACGATCGGCAGCAGTCTTGGGTGAGTTGCACGAAGGGAAGGTGGACAGCGCGCCCCATTCCGGATCTGAAACCGTGTCTAAATCGAAGGCAGCGTGAGACTGACTTCTATCTGACCCAGCTTGTGAGCGGAAATGGCTGTTTTCAGTCTTACCTGCACAAGATTGGTAAGTCTCGATCGCCCGATTGTCGGTTTTGCGCAAGAGTGAAAGACGGTGTCTGCCACACATATTGTACGTGCAACAACTGGAACCGGATGGGACGGAACCCCTACGGAGAGACGGGATAGCTCTCGTCGGGTAGTCCAGTTATGGTGATGATTGGATCGGTTGACAAGTGGAACCATGTGGAACATTATGTCCGGGCGTTCCTAAAAGATAAAAGGGACTCTCAGCAGCCGGGGACATCGGAACTGGGGAATTGCTGGTCTGGCAATTCCTCTTCCTCCCTCCCCTCCCACTAGAACAGAGATCCCCTGGCTTGAAGGCGCCTCACAGCGCAATAAAACTAGATCTGGCCCGGAGTCAAACGGTTCCAGGTTCGGTTCTCAGGTTGACAGGCGGGGTGTTCAGTGGGTAGTCCAGTCGCTTACGAGCATGAAAGCCCCACACTCTGTGCGTAAATGGCATTCACCTCCCAACCAGAAAAAATCGTTTAGCTGAAACGATATCTTGTCCGAGATGCTCCTCCAGCTCAGCCACGACGTCGAGTTTGTCGTACGAACTGTGAACACCTTTGCGTAGGAGAATCAAATGTCTCTATTCCGGAGTGCAAGTTTATTACACTTTTTATTTTCGTACACTTCAAAAAAATAAATAAGCTGGTATGATCCTCAGCCGTTTTTGGTGAAACAAACTCTAGCTCCTTTGCTGCATTTCGGATGCATGCCTTCTTTCCGCTATCCCTGAAAGTCTTCTGGTCAAGCCTATAATGCACTATCCGAAGTACCCCCGGTATTTTAGTCACGCTTGGCTGCTGGGGATTAGATTTTCTTTTATTACCCTCATCCGCTTTCCTCAAAAGATTTAGCCTTACACTCGGCTTGGGTATGGCTTCTGAAAGTCCTACGGAAGCTACTGCTGCCTCGTTTTTAAGTTGAAAAATCCCGGTCGCTTATTTGAAGGGTTTTAGATACCTTTGAATTAGGCTCCTGAGTTGGAGTCCCTATTGGTCTCTTTCTCCCTTCCTCATCTGGCTTGACAAGAGCCTCTGAATCATCACCACTGTCCATGGAACTCCCTCTCTCATCCATTTTCATGTCGTTGAAAACTTTGGAAACTAGTAGTTGCATCTTGTAACTAGCAAGCAAGTCCAAAATATTCCTTTACATTCCTCCCAGCCTTCTACCGGCCGCCAAATCAATCGTAATTTGGAGACCCGAACTTTTTGCAGAAATGCTGCAAATTTTTTTTTTTTTGCTTTCCGCGTGAAGCTTGATGTTCTAGTGGAAAGATCCTCAAATTCATTGTAATAGTGGAACTTGATCAGTATTTCAAATTATTCAATTTTAATTTATAATCAACCGTTAAAAAGGTTAACGTTTCTAAATTTCTCCGAAGCTTCGCATCAGTGCAATATTAAAAACAATCAATCGATTAAACCTTCCTTCCCTAAATGCTGTCCCGCAAATTATATAATAGCAAATATGCTTAAAAATGAAATGCAGTCTCAATACATTCAACTTTAATCCATAATAGAAAATTTCCACCCCATAGCTAATTCCTGTGTATATTTTCAACCAAAAGTGTCAAGGGCATATAATATAAAACTTCAATTTCATTTTCGTTGTGCAAATATTTACTCTGCACACGCATGAAATAAAATTTCAACAAAAGTAACAAAACTTATGTAGCTTAGAGGTGAATTTTTGGATTAAAGGAATTTTCGTTGTTTGATTTTTTGGGATTATACATTTTTTAATATATTTGGTAGTTTTTCATTGATCTGCGGTTAGATACAGGAGGACATAAATAATAAAATCTGGATTTCAAAAGTGAAACTGATATATAATATGTAGACGGTTGTGATTGAAAAAATGACTAAAACATGAATTTACAATTATTTAAAACAAATTAAAAGGTAATAAATCTCATATTAATAATAGTTGTAGCAGTGCACGTAATATGATTCTATAAAATCAATTGAACCTTGTAACTCATCCAGTATCTTTGAGATGCAATAAGTCTGATTACAAATGAAATAATAATATTAAGAGCTCTACTTTCAGTTTTCCGCAAAGGGTTATGCTTGTTTCATTATCTTTTAGTCTCATGTGATCAAAGGATACTCTGCATATGAGTATTCCCCTGATTATCTGCATTTACAGAAGGGTTTATCGAAATTATTTGTTGCTCATTTGAAAAAACGATCAGTTTCAAATTCAACCAAAACATATCATCTCAAATATCCGTGAGAGAACTAATTACTTTCAAATCGTTCAATCATGCGTAAACATTTCAAATGATCCTGTCACAACGAGTTGAATTTTCTTCCGGAAAATTTTACTACAACATGACCGGGATGAAACTAGTAACAGTTTTCTTCTAACGAACAACTAATTGAATAGGAAGAGGAATGAAAAATTCAGTAGCTCTTTAAAATTTAGATGCAGAAAAGGAATTTCACTCATGTGGAAAATTATTTGGATGGTTTTGAAATTGTAAACGGAGGCAAACATGGTAAAGAAAGGATTGCATGTACTTATTACAAAAGGCGATTGTCGTAGTCTCTGTTCATTTTTCTGATCCTTTTCTTTGAAGTTTGATATGGGTCAACATACCTTGTCAAGAATGGAATTTTGAACTTTTCATTTCAAGTTTATAAAGATGTGAAATAGAATTAAATGATGTTATGAAATAGATAACTACTGTCAGGATTCTCAAGTGACCGTAGTTCAACAACAAGTCAAACGCTTTCTACTTAGGTTTTATTTTGGTTTTGTTTTTTTTTTAGGGATGAAGTAGACAATTTTGAAGCCACTTGACTCATTCTGAACCAGAGTATTTTATAAAATTATATTTCAAAATCTTATAACCTCACTCAATTTGATTATTTTTTTGAATATAGAAATCCTTTTCCGCCTCATACAGTACATTAAAATCGTCCTTAAAATAATTGAGACTTATTCTGAAATGCAATAATTTATTTTTCCTTTATTGCAGGTATGTATCGACAACTGTTCCTTCAAATCAATTAACCAGATAAGTGAAATCACAATTCAAAAATTTGTCTTCCAACTTCTTCTTATTTTTGTTTCTAATATACGAGTAGTAAGAAAACAGATGTTATTTTTTGGGGAAAATGTCTTGTTTTCTTACCCATAAATTACGCAAACAACCATATTTTATTTCGCAATTACTTACCGTACATAATTGCAAAATATTGTTGAAATAATTTTTCGCACTCCTTTCCATTAAAAATTATATCTTACATCCCAAAAACCGTCTTCTTACCATTTGGCAGAATCATAAATTAATTATTAACAAGCAATAAACTTTCTCGTAATTTCACTGAACATCTTTACAACAATTTCTGGCTCCTTTTTCTTCCTTTCACTTTTCGTGATGGAAATGTATCGAACAACATTAAACCGCATCATGTATCCTAAAATCGAAACGAATCGATTTCTCGCAAGGATACGCAAAGAAATTTGTCTCGGGAAGAAAGTTTATAAGGGTAACGCATCGGCGACAAATTGATGGAGGCATGTAAGAAAGTGTGTAAGGAAAGGTGAAATAAAAATGTACAGAAGGCGGTCTAAAGGGAGTTGCTGGCAGTCAACACTTTACGTATTCGCTTAACATGCATAGGTTTATGTGTGGCATTGGGTAGTGTAATAATGATATAGCGCTTAGTTTATGTGTAACGTCTTGCAATAAGGGCGTACCGTTGCAATAAAATTTTATTGACATTTATAGGACACAAAGGGCTCGACCCACCGACCGACCTGAAGAATCGATATGTGTGTGTGTATACGAAGGTAAGATAATCTTGAAGCCAACTGTAAGATCCTAGAGAAAAATTAGATTCTACTTAATTTTTCGTTGTAAAACGGAGTTTACCCAAAATCCTCGTCGTGCGCTTAATGATTTGGAATGTGAAAACAATGAAACCTACAATGCATTGTAATCGTCACCTACTAAATCCTTTCAAATAAATTCCCTTCAATTTTCCCACCCATTTACTGGATATTCCTTAAAATCCTAATTTTGCCATCCAAAATGTTACGGTTGTACAGGTCATTTTGTGTCATTTCTTCTAATTCTTAGTAAGGATCTTTCACATCTAATTTTAAATTTCCGTTCCACCCTGTCAATTTCAATTTCGATTAGACTAAGCTTGGTTCTCTTTTTTGGAATGTTTTTCTTAAATGGAGAATTCACGCATAAAGGGTTAATCCTTATTGTATGCCATTTACAGAAAGTTATTCAACTGACAAACACAATAAGGATTTCATTGCTGGTAAACTTTACTAATCTATGTTTGAAAAAGAAATGTGAATAGTGAGTGCATGGCAAATTTATACAGAAAGAGAGTTTTGAATTGAAGCGAAAGAATGTCATGAAAAGTTTAAGCCGATTGGTAAGATTGTGAATACCGAATAGATTAAAGATTGTGAAATGAAGTTCATTGTATCTCGTTGATGGGATTTTTTGAAAGCAACGTCTGGATATCTGCACTCAAATATTCTTATATTAGATGGGGTGGTTCATACTAAAAATACTAGTAAAATCACCAGTACAGTACAATAAATGGCGGACTAGAATGAATATTCAGGATTGTGGCTATAGGTCATCCGCCTTGTCATCTTATGTATAGATTGTATACGAATGAGCTAATAAGTTTAATTTTCACAATAAACTATATTTGTGATCGTTTGCTGAGAAGCTTTACCCAGCATTCACCATGTTATTTCAATCTTATCACTCAGCATCGACCCGATATTGTAGATCTCACAATGCTCATAACAATCATTTTAAGCTTTCCAAATTTGGAAATTTTTTTGTTCATGTTCAAGATTAGCCAACCGGGTGGATTTGGTGCGGCACGCACCCTCCCAATCGGATCAAAATCCCGATGACTAGGTCCATTTTCACGGATCTATCATCTCATGGCGTGGAAGCCCCTAACAAAGAATGTGAGTAACTCTACATCAGGAAATGTATCTCCTCATGTGGCGGCTCCCTACCCATTTTAAGGATAGAGAAGAAGACCCAGTTTTGGAGGGTTTAACCGTTCATTTTCATTTCGCGTTTACTCGGAAAATTTCCTATCTACGCAGGTCTCACTTGGGCAAACTCAGTCAACTTGAAAATTGTCTCTCCAATATAGTACTCTAATCGGTTAATCATTATTTTGGATGAGCAAGGAACACTTCTGGCTAACACGAGATTTATTCAAGAAAGACAAATGAATAAACGCACCATTCTCGTTGGAAATCGAAACCATAAATACAGAAACATTGTAGTAATCGAGCAGTCACACAAGCAAACTGCTCGAAAACCTTCCTAACACTTATCCGAAATTTTAATTGCAGATTTGGAAAAAAATTCCACTACTTTCATTCATAGTTATAAATTATAAAATATTTTATTTATATTATTGTTATTAAATGTAAATTTTATATTATTTTCTTCTATATTAAATTTAAACTTTTCTTTTTAATTATATTCGTTATGATATTTTACTTCTTATTATTAATTAAAATTCTTTTTCATTTTTCTTTACTTCTGTTTATTTTTAAAAATTCAAATCTGTAAATTAAAATTTCGGACATGGGAACACTGATTTAATGCATCCCATCCGTGTATTGCATTGCCGAATGCAGTCTAACTCGGCTGAGCGGGTAGCTGGATTCAATGTACAGTTGCGACACAGGGAAATTATGGAAGATTTGGACGGGTCGAGAGTCCACGTGAGATCGCGAAACGACGAGCACGCCTGGGAGTCTGCCTACGGGCATGTATTGGTGGCTGAATATTGTAGATGAGCGTAACCCATTCGGAGACCCGCGACCAAAATCCTCTCCGATCTAGCTGGCCGACAAGCAGCCACCACGTGAATGGGTTACGGTGCACGGATTGGTTGACCGGTTGGTACCATCCGTTGGCACTACTCAGACTTAACGTCTAGAACCGATGAGAGGTCGGTTCCGCGTTCGCACGTAGACATAAAATCATTACAATGGCTTTGAAAGTGCTCATCAACATGTGTGATGAAAGTGTTTTTGTTTGGGGATGCAAAGGTTTCTCCCTCCCTTAAACCATTTGCGAAAAAGTTAGTCTTTAGCTCCCAGAAGTAATCAGGTTCCCAAAGAAAAACGAAAAATACGGAAACAACCGCAACGACATTTCAAAGTTAAAGCCTCTTGGTTATCTGATGGGCTCAAGTCTAGTAGGAGTTGCCAGCGTCGCAATATTTCGTCTGCTTTGCTTTAAGTAGAAAAGTCGGGGACGTAGAAATGCCGGATGGGATTGAGAAAGTGATATAATATCAGAATGAACGGGATACTTTTGTTTTACGAACCAATGTTGGATACGGGGTGTTCGCAAGAGATAAGTGGCAAAAAAAGAAATGGGATGATGTTTCCAGATAGTGAAACTTTGTTCGTAATTGGTTATGAAAATTTAATTAAATAATCAGCTTGGAGTGTACGAAAATAAAATGCTGTCGCGCTGTTTTTCGTTTTCCGGTCTGACGTCAAGTGTACATTGTGTGCACATTGAACGCGAGACCAACGATTTCTGCTGGTTTCTTTTCTTTGCTCTTTCATCTGAGCCAGCAACTTTCATAGGTTACGCGTTAGATGGAACAAACGAGGAGGCAACAAGAACGGACGACACCGTCGAATGTAAAGAACGGTCTAACCTTGCTAAATAAAACACTTTAAGACGACCAGGTTTGATTTTTGTTCATAAAAGGGCACAGATGTTTCAAGAAAGTTAAATGACAGTCGCCTCGCATATGAAAAAAAGAACAATTAGACGAAGAGATTGAATTATTGGACAATTTAAACATCGACATTATACAAACCCGAAGGAACCAAAGGCTTAAGGAGTTAAAGGAAAAATTTTTTTTACCAGATGAATTGTATTCGATAAGTAGCCATAAAGAAACCACTGGCGGATGTAGTTGACCCATACCAGCTTGTCTCGACACCATATCTTTAAGGAAGTTGTCTTATGTTTAGTGCAAGAGTGTCATTTGGAATTTACCGCACCATTTTCGTTAATTGTAAAGATTTCGGGCGACACTCACATCACCAGCGGGCGCCCGGCGAGGATGTGGGTAAGTACCCTTTCTTTTATTTGCTTATCCTCATGTTTTAAATTCTACACGTTTTGAGCTTGCTGGGTTAAAGATTTAAAATTTAAAATTGATTGCATAGCTATATAAGATCTTCCGACACGTTCGAATATTTTACCGATGTCGAAGACGAGGAAAAATTCACATAAAATAAAATGATAAATAACCGGAAATCTATATAATGAAACTATTTTCCAGTCATCAAATTCATATTAACAATCCTCAATAAATTAAAATGTTAGAAGTTAAAGAAAATTGGTGCTGATTGTCGCAATATTAATTTTAATATTTCTTTACTGAAAACCTTCCATAGGTTAATGAGTTCTTAAATTGATCAATCAATTTAAAAAAGTTAGTAAAATGTTGGTAAAACCATTGGAGTCTAGTATTTTAAATTAATTAATATATTTTTAATCAAAAAGAAAAATATAATTAAAAAAACAACGCTATTTATTTGTTTTCTGACAAATATATATATTTCGGGAGTAAATGTTCTCCCTTCTTCAGTGTCTAGACACTGAAGAAAGGAGAACATTTACTCCCGAAATATATATATTTGTCAGAAAACAAATAAATAGCGTTGTTTTTTTAATTATATTTTTCTTTTTGTTTAAATTACAGCGCTAAAATATGGAGATTTTCAATAGATATTTTTAATGCTAGTTTAAAATGTAAGAACGGGAGGTTTAGAGACAAAATTAGAATTTAAACAATTAACTTCTAATAGTAATTACATGGAATAATAGAAATTTGTTTGACTATCAGACTGGAAATATTAAATAAATTCGAATAAATCGTAATTGGTTTGTGGTGGAAATAAATATATTTTAAAATATAGATCAGATACTTTCATATCTTTAAGTTCATAGAATTTCCCTATGTTTTGAGCGATTTGAAGATGGAAAATAAAAGAAATGTCTGATTAAACAGAAGATTCAGTCTTTCAATTTACAAACCTGATCGGGTATGGGAGCCGTAACGATGGCAGGCCCCTCCACTAAATTGAGCTAGCCATCGGGTGAGCTCTCCCCTTGTATTGCGTTATGGGTGCTCTTGCCGGGTAGAGTGGCCTTCCGCTCACGTGCCTTTTTTCTGGTATAGAGTTATGTGATCCCATCGCATAATGCCATAACATAAATTAGCCACGTTTGTATTCCTCATTTGATGGAAAAATTCATGCAAACTATGTTTGTATGAGTTTTTCACTGAAATGGGAAATACAGGGCCACGTCTACGTTTGGATCTTGATCCGGTCGGGAGGGTACAAGGGGGCACCACTTCCACCTGGATGCCCCACTCTTATTTGTGGGTCATAAGTATCGTCGGTAACGACGAGGTCTACTCAAGTCCATCCGTTCTTGCCCGGCCTTGGTCTTCAAGATAGTCAAATTCAAGATCGTCAAAACTGAATAAAATATTTTATTTGCGAGCTGTATTCTTCGGCGTATTTCATCTCTTTCATTACCGGTTCTCATTAGTTAGCACCTCATTATATCTCATTATTTTATTTCTCATTATTTTAGCCCATATTTTCGCTATCGTATTCGCAAAGTGTGATATTTTGGGCATTTGAGATATTTTTCCTCGACTGCGTCACGAGCTTTGTTTTCTTCTCATTGATTTGTAGCCCTACTAGTTCTGCTTCGCTGTTGAGTTTCAGGAAGATTCTTTGGCAGTTGTTATAATGATCGTGAAAAAATGTTGATGTCGTCCGCATAGGCTACCACTTGGCTCGATTTGTATAGCAATGTACCTCGTGTATCGACAGGTAGCTTTCTTATGATGCACTCCAGAGCCAAATTGAATAACAATGGGGCCAGCCCATCTCCCTGCTTTTGTACGATATTTGTGTCAAAGACATCGGTGAGTTGGTTAACGACGCGGACTTGGGAGGTCGTCGACGTCATTGTCGTTTTGGTAAGACGGACTTATTTTGCTGGGAAGGCAAAGCAAAGCATTGTTTGACTCAGTACGCTTTGCGATCAATACTGTCGTATGTTTGCTTGAAGTCAACGAAAATTTGATGGACGTCTAAATTGAACTCTCAGAATTTTTCAAGTACCTGCTTGACAGTGAACAATTGGTCTATCATCGATCTACCTGCTCTAAAATCACCGTAATAATCCCCAATAATATTGTTGGCGTATGATCCGATTTCAGTTTTTACGATCTTTGAAAATATTTTATACGCTGTACAAAGTAGTGATATGCCTCTATAATTTTCGCACTGTAGCTTGTCACCTTTTTTCGGATAGGGAAAATAATTGATTGGCTCCACTCATTCGGCATATGTTCTTGTTGCCAAATGTGCTGGATGGTTTTGTGAATAGCTTTATGAACATTACTGCCACCATATGTGATGAGCTCCACTGGAATCGATGCCCAGCACTTTTATTTTTTTGGGCTTTGATGATGGAACAAACTTCATCCAGAGTTGTTTGGGCCAATGGAAGCTCTCCGCAGACGTCTATAGGCTCCGATGTTGTAGAGCTGTGCGGAGGATTAAGGAGGTTCTTTAAATATGATGCCCATCCTTCCTTAATCTTAGTTTCATTAGCGATGGTACTGCCGATGTCATCACGACAGCGTGGCTGTGGGCTGATAGCCATGTTTCAGGCTTTTCACTATTTTTTATGCTTGTTTTGTGTTGTAGCTCGCTAGACTTACATCTATACTTCTCAATGAGATTTTCTTAGTATTCTCTCTTCTTTTTGTCTAACGCATTCTGGCACTAATCATTGAATGAAACATTTCTCTTGCGCCAGGCTTGGTGTCGGATCGTCTGTTCTGCTCCGGTCCTAATAGCCACTTTCACTTCCATCCAGAGCTCGTTGGTCGTCTTTAACGATGCGTCTGATAAGATGGGAACTAGCTGGTTATCGAGGTTCTCCGTGAAATTTTTGGCTACAGACGCCGTTTGAAGCCTTTCGATGTCATATTTTTGTGCCGGGCTGGACTTCGCTGAATTTGCATTTGACATACGACATCGATAGGTTAATTTGATCAAGTAATGATCCGAGTTACAATTAGCTCCTCGGTATGTACGGACGTCAAGTATGCTCGACGCCCAACGTTGTTGGATCAGAACATAATCGATCTGGTTTTGTGTGTTGCCATCCGGTGATACCCAGGTCATGTTATGTATGCGTCGATGTGGGAAGCAAGCCGAACGTATGACTAGATGTCTGCTACATGCAAAGTCAACTAGACGCTGGCCGTTGTTATTCGCTGCATCGTGGAATCTATATCCTCCAGACATTACCAGATGATATATCTCATTAACAATCTTATCCTCCAGACATTACCAGATGAGATATCTCATTACCAATGTTAGGGTTGAAATCACCCAGAATTATTTTTGTGTCATTTGTAGTCCACTAGTCTTTCTAGGGGATATAGGAAGCAGGTCGAAGTAGCTTCAGTTTTGCCCAGAGCAGCACATGTTATCCCTTTGATAACGTTTAATATTATTGCCTCTTGCGCACGGGAAATCGATTGTCTAATGATCCCACTTAATTCTTGTTTCGAAAGTAAACACACAAACGCGCAGCATCCAAGGACTCATTTATATTTCAGTCTCTTTTTCTCAAATATCTTTTGACTTTGCCTCTTGCTTTACCACTACCTGATTTAATAACCATTTATATTTTCTAAATTAATTCGAGTGCGATTTCAACTAGATTTTATATTAATTGCAGCACGAAGGTGTTTATTTAAAAAAAGACGACAGCGGATAATCCGCTTGGTTGCAAAGCAGCCTTGACTATCTGCAAAAAGTCGATCAAACTCCAATCATATGGTCAGAATTTGATACGCTCAACGGCAATATCTACAGCTGAAAAGCTACGAACAAGCTGCAAAATTTCCGACGACCTTGAAATCCCAGAGTTGGACGTTTACGCGAGGAGAAATTCATAAATATAGTTTTTCTAAGCATACACACGAATACTTTAAAATCACTATCACATTTCCCTTTGTTCCGTGTCAGACAAGGCACTATTTACGTTTACCACGCTACTGACGACGTATTCACTCTTTGCACAATCTTTCTAAGATCTTCTCATGACTATCGCCGTTCGCAACCAACTCGAAACTCCCTCCATCGACGAGACAACACCTGACATTCCGTTGCTGGCCGGAACAGGATCATCCCAATGATTTCACTTTGCATCGCCAATGTAAATATTGAACCGTTGCTTCCTCTTATTTACACTCGCTAGCAAATATGCAAGATCATTTAATTTTCATTTTGTTTTATGATTTATTTATTAATTAAATTTTTTGTAGTTATTTTCGTTTTCGTTTTTAGCTATTCAGTTAAAGGCACTAGCTTAATGAGGTTAACCACATAAGTCGCATGGGTTTGAATTTAATTCTTTAGTTATTTTTCTTTGAATAGAATTTTGTGAGCTGGAGATTGTTATTTAGATTATGTTTGCAAGTATTTAGAGTTTATCTTAATGAATTGTATAGGGTTATCCATTTTACGCTTGGGAAAGTAAAGCTAAAGAAAACACATAAAATATTCAGATGGAAACAACATTTTTTATTCAATATAAAGATTGAACACAACATCATTCAAATGTCCTCCACGGGACCTCTTACAGGCCTCAATCCTTTTGAGGTAATTTTCAATGACTTTCCGGCATATTTTCGGCAATATCTCGACCATAACTTCACGAATATTGGTTTTCAATTGCTCAAAATTTTGAGGATTGTTCGCGTGAACACGATCTTTCGCATAGCCCCATAAAAAGAATCCAAAGGTGTTAGGTCGCAGGATCTTGCGGGCCAATTGACATCACTCAATCTCGAAATTACGCGTCCTGGAAATTTCTCTTGCAAAAGTGCTCAATTAGCCTGTGTTGTGTAGCTTGTGGCTCCGTCCTGTTGGAACCACATGTTCTCCAGATCATAATCTTCAATTTCTCTCCAAAAATAATCGGTTGACATCCATAGCGGTCAGAATTGACTGTAATGGCTCTTCCTTGATCGTTTTCAAAAAATACGGGCCAATAACACCACCAGACCATTATGCACACCAAACGGTCACTTTTTCCGGATGCAAAGGCCTTTCTGCGATCACCTGAGGATTTTGAGAGCCCCATATGCGGCAATTCTGTTTATTTACGTAATCACTGAGCGAAAAATGAGCCTGATCACTAAAGAAAATTTTGTTCGAAAATTCGTTATCAATGGCTTGTTGTTCAATCACCCAATTCGCATACATTCTGCGTTGTGTATGGTATTGAGGCTTAAGTTCTTGAGTGAGTTGGATTTTGTACGGATGAAGATGCAAATCCAAATGCAAAATCCGCCACAATGAGCCGTAAGACAAGCCCAAATGTTGAGCACGTCGAGGAATCGACAAATTCGGGTCTTCCTCCACACTTTGAGCAACGACAGCGATATTTTTAGCAGAACGAATGTTGCAATGATGCACAGGCCTTACAATATCTATAACCGATCCAGTCTCTTAAAATTTTCTCACTGTGTTTGAAATTGTTTGCTGTGTAGGTCGATTATGTCGGCCGTAATCGGCTCGTAAAGCCCTAAATGTTGATACAGCAGAATAACCATTTTTATAATAAAATTTAATAATTTTAACGCGTTCTTCGACTGTTAAACGATCCATATTTCTACATGGCAATCCTTCAACTAAAAAAACACGCTTTGGATGACATTTAACTCTGACAGATGTCACATGGCAGGGTTATACTTTCCTACCACGAAATGGATAACTCTGCATGTTTATTTGAACATAGTATTTAATTTATCTTGTCAATTCTAATTGCTTTTATATTTTACTTTATAGTATCTAGAAGGTTTTCCATCCTCAGAGCATGTGTTTTTATTGTTCTTAGTATATTTTTCTAAATAAATAATATATTTCATGTTTTTCATTGACGTTATCGTTAACAAGATATTTTCCATTCTAAATTTTCAAAATATCCCGACGTGGTTTTATTTTATTGGTTTTTAATAATTCAAATAATGATAATTATCTTTGAAGAAACAAATATAATTTTTTTGGAGTGTGAAATCATGTTTCCGTGGTTTTCTCCCGTTTAGCTAGGTTTATGTGGATATGCTGCGATTTAGGGTTGTTGTATAAATTTGCCATTTTTGATTTTTTGTAACCTGCAACGCCGGGAATTCTCAGCAATGTGTCGCATACGTCTTTGATCTAAGGAAACTTTTCACCGGTACATTCGTAATAATCCTTACGAATACTCTCTATTGTTGCTCCATTCTAAGCTTGCGAAGTGATAATACTGCGAATAACTACGTCAAACGGAATTTGATCGTGATTATTTGCAGAGTTTTCTGATTCAAAGCTGCAATCGGCCACAATAGTCATTTTTTCCAATTCTAAATAATCAAAACACTAGAACACGGAGCAGTGAGCTACACAGAATGGAAGGCGATTTCGCAATCATCACATTTTCGGCTCTTTTCTTTTCTCCTCTATTCCTATTGTCCTTTTTGTGAAAATTCCTCGAGCAATTTGCCTAGGCGGACTGCTCGATTACTACAAAATGTGCGACCACAAGACCATTTACTACCATTTGGTCGTGGGATTTAGGATGAAGAATCGCGGAACCTGGGGGGTGGGGAAGCAAAGGGATCCCTCCTCCTTTCTTAACTGAGCTTAGGACCGATTATGTCTATTCATTATCAGTATCTGCATATCGTAAGCTAAGTACAAAACCCTTCTGACATGAGCGTAGTCCTGTCTACCCAACTTGTTTTTTTCTAAAAGTCGTTTTTCTTAAATCATTTAATTGTAATTTTAGTATGCGACGTTTGTTAATAAATTCCGTTCATTAATAAATATACTTGAAACATGATGATGTAAGGGACTAACTTCTCGATTATTCATATGCAGTTTCATCATTACTACAGTAAAGAATATACCGTCATAATGCGCGCATTTAAGCTGATGTCAACAACAAAATATAATTTCTGTACTAATCATCTCCACACAATGAGTAATAAACAATTAAATTAAAACTAAATTAAAAGTTGCAAAAAGAAAGCAAACATATTGCATAATCCTCGTCACGTCATTAACCTGTTAACATCCAAATGAATAATTGCACCATTTCAGCAAAATGTTAAACAAGTGGACAAAGTGAAAACCGCGAAAACATGCAAAAATTTACAACCTGAAAAAAATTATGCTCAGTAAAATTGCAACCAATTGTAGTCGGGAAATTATACCAATTTGCTTTTTAAGATATTTTTCGCGTTTTTTATTTTGTGGAATAAAGCACATTTTTTATTTTTCGCAATTTCAAAACGGTATTGCACACCATTATGTCTACGATAAGGTCTGGGTGAATGCGCTTATTGTGCTCAAAGTGAATTACGAGGCTACCCCTTTTTGTTATCTATTCATCTGCTGAATTACAACCATAAAGATTATATGATGCATGATTTGTAAATTAACTTATAGATGATCTGTTGTATTATTTTGTAGGTTGTTTAGTCTATTAGCACGGTTACAGTGAATCGCTGAAGATATATTGTAATTATTAAATGTTTCGACAGTTCAAAACAAATTTTTAAAAGCTTGTTTCTGGTCAGGGGGTGTGTTCATAAGCTTATCAAAATTATCGAAAGATTTAATTACAACCAGCATTTAATTTACTACATTGTGAAACCCGTTGATATTCAACCAACACTGCATATCACTGTACAATCTTTTCGCTGAGCTTTTCGCGTTGTTTTTTTTTTCTCTTTTCTAAACCGATCCATCCTATTTGTTTGATTATAACGCAATTATTGGGCGCTTCCGACTATTTTATTTCCCTCATAATATTCCACTGTGCAAAATCCCAACCGACAGAGCTCATACACAATAATGTCTGTTTGAAATCATGTAATAGATGTTTTTGTAGCCACAAACAACCGAGATAATAGATTTATTGTGCGGTATTTCATATGCCTCTTATAAGCGCGTACACTTGTCGAAAGGTGGATCTACTGAAATTTAAAAAAAAAAACGAAAATTACCTGAATAATGAGGAAAATCACATGTAACCCAACTAGCTAGGTAGATAACCAGACAAAACTACGTTTTTTCTTCTCTTCTTTTCCATTCCAACATCATAATCTTTAGATACTTTATTTGGTTGTTTGAGTATGATTGCTTAAATTTTTATGGTATTTTAGTGCTTGATAAAATTGTAAAATAAAAACGCACAACGGAAATAATTTTTAATTGCGCAATGAAGGTTATGAATGAATTTTCGGTTGATGTGAGTTAAACGAAAAGAGTTCAATTTCAATGATAAAGAAAGTTATCTGAAATGATTTTTTGAAAAAGAAGTTTGAAGAATAATATGATATAAGATGTAAAAACTCAAAAGAAATTTTTATATATCAAACCTAAATTTATTTAATTTCGGACAACTGGCATGTGGATTCTAAGGATTTGCGTTAATTCATTGATCACTCTTATTATGATGTAGCTTATTTGAATATAAGTGTAATTCGTCAAATTTCCTTGAAGTACAGTGGGTAGCCAACTTATTAAGGACAAAATTTTTGTGATTTCTATTTTAAACTTCATTTTAACATACGAAAATTAATATGTTTATTGTCTTTTTATTTATTGTTACTCCTGATAACGATAGGTGCCAAAATAACCGAGAACCGCCAATAGAAGAGATGAAATATGCCGAAGAATATAGCTCGCAAATAAATTTTTTATTCAGTATTGAAAATATTGAAGACCAGCTGCATACGCAGAAAAATAAAGCTCCAAGCATACAAGTCTCTGATAAGGCCTGTGCTGTACTATGCTATGGGTGTGAAAGATGGGCCGTAACCCAAGCATCCGCAAACATATTTGACGCCTTCGAAAGACGGATCCTGAGGCGAATAATCGGAGCGAAGCTAGACGGGTGTAACGGTTTCCTACTCCGTCTCGTTCGATCGCAATCAGAACCGACCTCTCATCGGTTCGAGACGTGCAGTCTTGGAAATGACAACGGACTGTACCCTTCAGGTCAACAAGTCCGGTCACACTTAGTCTACTCCGTGGTGGCTGCTTGTAGGCTAGCTAGTTCGGAGAGGAGTTTCGGTCGCGGGTCTTACGCGAGCAGACTAAGTCCGAGTTACGTAACTCAGCCACCGATTCACATGCCCGATTTACAAACGCGTCAACAACTACTCATCCAGAACAGGAAACCTACGTTACGTTAGTTCTGGATGTGATCTCTCCACAGATCTCAAATCAAAACACTACAAAATCACCATAGGCGCGTTACCGAATCACCGACGCGGTACCAGAAAACACGCTAAACTACCTCAAGTCCTAAATAAACTACTCTAATAAAAAAACGAGCGCAAACAAGGGTACCGCGGACCGTAACCGACTAGAAATCAATCATCCGCAGATTATGAAAACCTAACCCTCTTCAAGATATACTTACCCTCGGTCATCACTTCCGCTGCAAAAGAAAGAGCATGCGGAACGGAAAGGCTTATGGCTTCTTTAGTGCTTCATGTTTAATTTAAATTATCTTTTCCTATGTACATAGCAACAAGTGTAAAGAACATATTCAGCTCAAAATTATTTTTTTTTTTTTTGTTGATTTGTTTGCTTTTTATAAATGGGGTATTTTTTTGTAACAATAGAATATATATTTATACATACTATAAATTTGATTCGTTCATATTTTCTGTTGAATTAAACATACTTTAATAGTCTTTCAATGACTTTCAATAACATATCTTTCGTTTGTTTTTTTATTTTATATTAAAATACAATATTTAGAGACGTCTCTTTATCTTTTCGGTCTGTGTGTATATAATTTAAATTTATATATATAAAAGTGAGCTTTACATCAAACTTTGATTTGGACTTTCTTTTTTATATTAAAATTTACTAAAATATTGTTTTCGGACTTTTGATTTCTTTGTTGTTCAATTTGTTTTTTTTTTCGTTGTGAAAAATTCAAGTTGTATAAATTTACAGTATTTTATCACTATTGTTGTTTTAATTTTTTCTAATTCATGCATTAATTTTACGGATTAAAATTAAAAAAAAACTGAAAGACTGATTTTATCTTATTTCATATTTAATGGCATTAAGGCAACATGTATGCAGTTTGGTTGCTTTAATTCTGAGACTTTTAAAAAAAAATGTTATTTTGCGTTCTTCCTTTTTTGAAAGTTTTTTTTTTTTTTTAAATTCTGTTCTTCAATATTTAACGAAAATGAGGTTGAATCGTAATAATTATTTGATATTTTGCATATTATTTTTTTTTTTCTATTAAATAATTACCATCAAATTTACTTTATTTGTATAAAAATGGGAAAGTTGCATGGCACAAATTGTTTTACTTTTTAAGCTTTGTATTTTCTTTGACTATTTGAATGCAATCAGTGGATGCGGAAAATTTCATTGTTTCGAAGTGTACACAACTAAGCCATTTACAATTCTTCACATCAACATTCATTGTACGTACTTAGTAAAATTAAAATTAATTATCCAAATATTATTTCTGACTAAAAATTAACCATCGAAAAAAAAGGAAACAATTACCAATTCTATATTGGCTGATAATACAACATAAAGTAATTAATGCGGTCACAAAACAAAAAAAAATGTGGAAAACTACATAATTAACTAAACCTAACGACTTAATAATGGTGCCCCATCATCTCTCAACAACCCAGCAATCGGTTGTCAGAAATTCGCACTGAAACTAACGTGCGAACACTGAATGATTCGAATGGGTTTTTTTTCACAAAAGCATGACATAGCACACTTCCAAAAGAATTAAAATTGAGGTGTGCACAATTCCATGTTTTTATAATGTTTTTACTTTTCTAATTTTTTTTATGTATCAAAGAGATAAATTGGGTGAATTCTTGCAAAGCTGGATACCATAACGCTGCAAATTTCTTGTCTTTCCCAATATGAGCATGAGACGGTTAGATATCGTAGCTTTAAATCAAACCCTCTAAATTGGCTGCTATGCAGTGAATTGATCAACAAATGCAAACAATTTTTCAAGCTTCAACACAGAATTATTCTAATCTTTAATCGAAGTTCGATCCAAATCTTTATTTTATCTAATTATTTTGAAATTTCCCAAAATTCATTTTTAATCATAGCAAACGCCAAACGATGTACAAAATTTTTAACGGTTGCGACCAATTAATGTACTTTTATGTGGACCCTTTGAATGTATCTCAGTAACAATTGATCCATTTTTTTTTTCTAATATCCAAAAAAAATTGTCTTCATTTATCGTTTATCAAAATTCTCATGTTACATTGTTGTAAAGAAAAGTGTCTTTTCAAATAAAAGGATTTCCTTTAATTTTTGGTGGAGAAGCGAGAACAGATACGTTCTTGTAAATTTTACTATAGAACTGAAAATTTCCAGACAAATTCATTTTATATTACTATAAAATTGTTACGATTTTCGATTTATCTTTTTTCGCGCTCTTTTCATCGATTCAAAGGGAAATTTGAAAACGAGATGGGCGAAATAAAATATTTATTTATAGTACACATTTATCGTCGTCAGCATCGTTATTTGTCTGCAAAATTGAAAGAGTTGTTATATGGATAACTATTCAAACCGTCACTCATTCTACTGAGTCGCAATTTGCATTTGAATGTGTGTGATTTTGTCTGTTTATTGAAGTTGTTGCTATTCCTGTTGAAGTTTTCTGTATTAACAATTTTTCACTGCTAGGTTCTTTTGCGCTTGGTTTAGTTCTTAATCGAGGATAACTTCGGAGCAACACCGCTTACAGTCTTTGATTTTAGAACATCGTTTTCGTACTTCAAAATAGTCTCCTTGCCATTCTCAAATTTTATACATCTTTACATACCTCGAGATCGCTTTAACTTCACTCCTTTTTTGGTCAATAGTGACCACTTATCAGAATTGACTTTTTTCTTTCCGCCACCGCTGAAATTTCTAATATCGCTCGCTATGGGCGAAGTATTGTTCTCCCTTTCTTGTCTGACATCTCCGACCCAGCTGCTTAGTTTGATTTCGGTTTAGCTGTATAGAAGCATTAAAAGCCGAATAAGTCGATATTCCTAATTAAAATGACTTGAAATTCCAACAAGATTCACCCTCTCCTGGAAATAAATTTATTTTGCGTTGTATATTCCCGCCACGCTAATTTTCTTCGGACTTACCGCTAATCCGCTAACCCTCGCAAGACTTCTCACTCAACGCAAAGCACCGCGCGCTTTATACGCAAAGAATCACCAGTTTGCTACTAAATAAAATTAGCCAACCACTAGGTTGTATGTACTACCGTTTTGCAACTAGCCTAAATTCTGAACTTTAGTCGAAATTTTGTTGCTTGAAATTATCGTTGTCAATTCACGAAATACCGTTTTTTTTCTTTGGGCGACGATCTTGTATAAAAGTGATGCTTATGTATTCACTCAACGGACAGTTAACCGCGAACCTTCTGCCTCTTTGACATTTGGATGGCAACTGTGGGAGGCATTGCCAGATAGATATGCTTCGAAATGTATCAGTGTTTTACTTCAGCGGATCACATTGACAGAAAATATTTCTCCACAAATATAAATATTTGAAGAAAAATATTTTCGGCGCAATGATATCTGCACGAAAGATGAAGTCTGCTTGCACTTCGAAGTCATACATATCTGGCCGGGTGCCAGGGTTCGGGATCGAAATCACTCCGATTCCCGGGCGTAGGCGTCACATTACACGGGGACCAATGGCGAATTCAAAACGACCATGAGCTGTATGAAATTTTTGACGAGCGAGAGGTCTAAACCATTGTTCGACTGCGGAAGCTGCAATGGGATGGTCACGTGAATGGTATGGACGAACAACGGATACCCAAAAAAAATGTTCGTTGCAAGAACTGAAAAGCGGAGACCAGTGGGAAAACCGAGGCAACGGTAGTATGTCTCGATCGACGAAAACAGTTCATGGCTACTCAGATTTCGATATTGGAGGACACAGTCAATGGACCGAGACAGTTGGAGGCGCTTGTTGCAAGAAGCGAAAGCCTGAGAGGGGCTGTAATACTAAGAAGAAGATCATTAATATTACTATATTTACAATCAGTGGTAGTATAGTAGTTTTCATCTTTAAATAACTGAGTAAATGGTTTTCCTCATTGTTTCGTTGCCTTACTTAGAGCTAGTATTCTTAATTTTAAATCAGTCTAGTGTTGAGAGCTTGAAAATATTTTACAATCGGTTTTAACTAGATCAGCTCAGATTATTCAAAAGATAAGTTATGCTTCCTAGTTTGACCTTTCAATTATTATTTACACGTAAATATAAATTTTGTTCATAATTTGTGCTAAATTGTTCATTCTGGAATGGATAAGCCTTCAAATATGTTTCGGAGAAAATTCCGGGAGGGAAACAAAATGTACTCCATTCATTCCAATATCAATATGTTGTTGCAACATGAATTCATGCATCGCATTGCGTGCGATATCAATGCCGCACGAGAATCTTAGGGATTTTATGCATATAGCATAGCAACAGAGCCAACAAAACCGTGAAATTTGAAAATATAAGGCGACTCATGAAATTGTCAAGTGCCGCTCTTGAGTCAAAGATTCCCGCAACATTTGATAACTCAGAGTGTTTATTTTTGCTCACTCACTTCTGAGACTAGAACAATAATTGATAGCAACAGAGTTATCGTGAAAACCAGAGCCGCAGCATCATCCGCATAGCCGATCAAGCGCGACTCATCTGGCATCTCCAGTCTCAGTAGCCTGTCGTAAGACACATTCAATAGGTCCGAACCAAGAATACATCTCTGGACAACACGCGATGTAACTTCCATCCTTCGTTGTCCCAATGTCGTGTCATACAGAAGGCTTCAGTCCTTCAGGTAGTCCCTCAAAAGCCGCATTAGATATTCTGGAGCTTGAAAAGGGTTTTCCAGCGTATCCAGAATGTCCACCCATCTGGCGAAGTTGAAGGCGTTCCTGACGTCGAGTGTCACCAACAGAGCGATCCGTTGCTTGGCATTCTTATTTTAAAGTTCATCATGCTTTTTTACTTGCGACCCATACCCAGAATCTTATTGATGTCTGATTTCGACAGTCCCTAAAGATGCGAAACTGATATTGACAGCAATTATGCTTCTTTATCATTTCAGATAGATGCGTGAGATCATCTATGTCGTTAAAATATAGCAACAATATTTGTAAGCGCAATTCGCTGTTATAGTAGCAACTGAAATATTGAATATTTTTCATGGAATCGCTTGCAATGGCTTAAATTGGAAGTGCTTATACAACAGAGTATTTTCATTAAACAGTGTTACTTGAAAAATTATTATGGTTTATTTTTTCTTCTTTTCTATATTTCCACTAATTTAACTTGATTTTAGATTTGCAATATTTTCGCCAATTTTTGTTTCTCATTTTTAGGTCTTTTTTAAAAATTTTTTTTACAAAGACCTACTAGTTTCGCGACCTGTCTGTCCGTGCGTCCGTCCGTCTGGCCGTGCGTCACAGCTAATTTGCTCAGAAACTATAAAAGCTAGAATGCTCAAACTTTGTGAAAAGGTCAGAAGTGATGGTTTCTCAAAAGCTAAGTTCTTAACAAAAATTTTTAAGGGCCCCCCCCCCCCCCAAAAACGAATTGTCCCTTAAACATTTTTTTTAATCAAAGGTAGTCGAGTGGGGTATCAAATGAATGGTCTTGATTAGAACTTTTAGAATCTGAAATAAAAAAATCATGTGATGAATTAGGGGGTCCACGGGAAGGCAAAATGTACTCAAAATAGCCTCACGAATTTCATCTTTGAGATCTTAAATCGACGCTGGGCTATTGGCATAGGCCTCCTCTATCACGTGGCTCCAAAGGAAGAAGTCGCTAGGTGTTAAATCAGAAGATCTATTCAAAATAACACCTCTTATTGGAAAACCCTATATATATTTAAAATTGACTTAGGTACTTTTATTTTCTTTCAATTTTCATGAAAATTTAAAGAAAGGTGTTTAACTTGAACATGTTCAATCGGCCGAGCATTCAGAAAAATCATTTAAGCTAGATTAAAATGGCGGCTGCACTGTGCTTATGAAAGAAACTGTGCGTCTTTTGTATAAATTTGAACGATTTCATATCTAAGTATTGGATGAATAAATCAAGTTATCGATTCACGCCATTAGAAAACTTGCTTCTAACCCTAGGATGTTTACAAAGACCTTCTGGTAGGAGCACTCTCCTGCTTACTCAACTTGTTCCTTATAATTATAATAAAAATTATCTTATACTCTATTTAAAGTTGTTGACCGAACTTCTGGTGCTTGCTAGTAACATCCATATTACTTTTTTATCACAATTGCCTATGTCCGTGTTTAACCGGTCATTCGCTGTTATTTTTAGGATGTATAGACTCTCGCACGCATCCAGCTTCTTGCAGGTAACTTCCTTCTTCCCCTTCTACTGCATTTTGTGCACGTGATCCACGGTATGTTTTACAACGTTTGATTTGTACGAGGCCTTTCCCTCGTTTTTCAAGGTTTTGTAAAATCATTTTACCAAACCTTACTGAAATCGCGTCCTGTCTATCCGTCTGTCCGGCCATGTGTCACAGCACTTTTTCTCGGAAGCTACCAAAGCTAGAAACATCAAATTTTGTATGTAGCTGTAAAGTGGTGCTCTCTTCAAAGCTCTGCTACAAAAAAAATTTTATAGGGTATTTAAGGGGGGTCTCCCCATATAGGAGAGTGCCCCCCCCGAAAAAATTCATCAAAGGTAGCCGATATGGGTATCAAATGAAATGTCTTGATGAGAACAAAACAGGTCTTAATTTGACACTTTTTGCTTCGAGGGGCGCACAGGGAAGGGAAATACACAAAAAATTTGTGTCCCCCCTCGCGATTGGACACCTGTGATCCAAAAAATTATGGAGGCAGTTGTTTATGAGTACAACAGCAACAAATACCTTAGAAGTCAAAATTCGCTCAACTTTGCTAATAGTATGATCTTCGAAATTCACATTTTCCTTAATAAAATCATATAGGTATTCTTAAACTCAATAAAATCAGATATTTAAATAGTCTTTCAAAAGGTCCTCATTCTTTATAAGTTTGATGAAAATCGAATGATAGACACAGAAGTTATAGCCATTTGAAATTTCTCCAATTACATCAACAATAACACATGATTTTGGTATTTTATGGACTTTCCATCGAATCAGTCACTGCAGTTTCGATTTGATCTTCTTGAAATTTTCCAATAAGGTCAATAACATTAATATTTTTGGGAATTCATGATTTGAGTGATTTTTGTTGGTTTGCAACAAAATGGCGACCGATGAAAATAGAAAAACAATGGATTTTCTTTTAAACGTGCACATCTCTTTGACATATTTCTTGACTTTATTCCTTGCTGGTGACTGCATTTCTGAGAAGTTGGGTACAAAACCCTTCTGACATGAGCCTAGGTCTGTTTATCCAACTTTTTTTATTCAGTTTTGACGATCTTGGAGACCAGTTGCATACACAGGAAACCCAAACTCCAAGTATACAAATCTGTGTTAAGACCTATGCTGTGCGACATGGACTCTAACCAAAGCACGAAAGACGGCTCCTAAGGCGAATAATCGGAGCAAAACTAGACGGAGATCAATGATGAATTCGATACAAACATGAGCAGTTTGAAATTTTTGACGAGCGGGAGATCTCAACGACTGTTAGACTGCGGAAATTCCAATTGGCTGGCCATGTGAATTGTATGGGTGAACAACAGATACCCAAAAAGGTATTCGTTGGGAGAACTGAAGAGTGGAGACCAGCGTGGAAACCGAGGAAACGCTGGTCTGACTCGGTAAACGAAGACAGTTCATCGCTGCTCGGATTTCGAAATTGGAGGGCGTGGTCAATGAACCAAGACAGTTGGAGGCGCTACTTGCAGAAAGTGAAGGCCCGAGAGAGGCTGTAGTGCTACGATGAAAAAGAAGAATGCTATATATCAAGTAGTCTTTTACAGAAAGCTTATTTTTATAGCCATAAATAAGATACTTCAAAACTTGGGTGATCAACATAAGCGTTCCTATTCCTGTGATGAACTTGATGCGAGGATCATAATAATAAGATTTGCTGGTAAGCATGAAGTCAGAATCTTCTTCAGAAAGCTTTGAATGTAGTTTGCTGTTGGAATGAAAAATGAATTGCTGAGCTACAACTTCAGCTGTATGTTTTTAAATGGCGTAGGAGGGATGGTTCCTGATGCCCACATATATTTTATGAATACCGTTATACCACAGAAGAGATGATTTTTAGAGCAACACAATCTTGTTAGTTTGTTTACCTGATCCTCACCAGTAGTATTTATAACCATAAAAAAAACAATAATCGCACCACGAAATTAAGTAGATTATTGACGGGGTTTGTTTTTAGAGCTTCATACTGTGTTGAATCATTAAGGCACTGCTGCGTTTGGTCGACGGTCAGCAAACGCGGCAATTATCATGCCGATAGCTTTTTCATCTTCAAAATATCGTGCATAATATATCCCGCGTTTTTCCTTTGAGATGCCCACAGCCTCAGCTAATTCGTGCATTTTCACTTTACGATCACTAAAAACGCTTCAATGCGCTTGCTTAACGATTTCCGCATTCGTAGCCTCTTTTCGCCTTCCAGAGCGAAGTGCATCTTCGTTGCTTGTATGACCCATTTTAAATTCACTAAACCACCGATAAACTGTTTTCCGGAAACATGCAAATGTGGATTAACATTTCTCCATCCATTGTAATGATTGTTCAGAAGTTTTTCCCCTCAAAGAAACCATGTTTGATCAAGATGCAATATTTCAGTTTTTCCATTTTTCCATTTTTTTTATGAAGGTGAAAGTAACGTCAAAAAATAGAATAGAAAAATGTCATTAACCTTCATACACAAACAAGTGACAAATGAACATCTTGAAAAGCGCCATGTTAATTTTTTAGTGTCACCAACTATTGAAAATCCCCGGGAGTTATCAGGTCATGTAGTACGTGAAAATGGAATAACACAAAAGAGTGGCGTGAGTTTTTGTTAGCAAAATCGATAAGTGTAGGCTGCAAAGCTTCTGTCATATATTCTTTTTTATGAGTAGTTTTTCATTGCTCATTCTGTGAATGCATAATAACCAAAAAATAACTTGTGGACTTCGTGCATCATAAATAACCAAAAAATTTTAAGCCAGAAGGAAGACATTCTCAGTAGATAGCTGAGCTCCTGCAATTCGCCGTACGCTATTCTTTGATATCTCATTCAATCGATCTAATAGGAAGAGTTACCTCAACTGTAATAAAGTACGGGAAATTGGATCCCATACAGTGGGTAATTTTGTAGTAAGTAACTTTACAGAGACTAGGGAAGCTGAGAAAAACATCCCAGTCTTTCTATCTTCTCATAGAAACTCTTTTAAACAGAACAATAAAGTATTGCCGGTGGAGCAAGTAATGATTTTCAGAGTACATACAACAGAGAAGATTTGCTAAAGTGATAGTTGGACCTCATCAACAAAAAAATGAAAACGTCTGCTTTGTAAAAAGCCTTCTCTTCGCGCAATGAAATTGTATTCCTAAAGAATTGTATTTTATGGCAGCTTCTTGCTTCTTTGAGTAAAGTAGGATAACAACATTAATTTTGCCTCCATCTTCAATAAATGTTTATCCTGCATCAACCGAATATTACAGACACTCCTCTACAGTGATCATTGATGGTTACGAAAGCCTGAAGTCCATAAAAGGTGCTGATCGAAATCTAAAAGTAACCATGTCTTCAACAAGTTATTGTTTCTTCCAACAAAAGAAACATAACTAATTTATTGGCTAGTATATCGACCTCCTCGTTTCTCTTCTTCTTAGTATACAGCCCCTCTCGGGGTTCGCTCCCTGCAAACAGCACCTCCATATTTCAAGGTCCGGTGACCGCGTCCTCCAATTTCGAAATCCGAGCAGCGATGAACTGTCTTCGTCGACCGAATCAGACCAGCGTTTCCTCGGTTTTCCCACTGGTCTTCGGCCGTCAGTTTTCCCAACGAATACCTTTTTGGGTATCCGTTGTTCGTCCATATGGTTCATGTGGCCAGCCCATTGCAGCTTCCGCAGTCTTATAATCGTTAAGGCCTCCAGTTCGTCCAAAATTTCATGCAGCTCATGATTGTATCGAATTCGCCATTGGTCCCCATCTAGCTTCGCTCCGATTACTCGCCTCAGGGCCCGTCGCTCGAGGGCATTCAATATATTTGCGGATGATACACAGCATAACACAGGTCTTATCACAGATTTGTATACATGAAGCTTTGTTTTCCTGTGCATGCAGCTGTTCGTCAAGATTGCCGAAACTGAATAAAATATTTTATTTTCGAGCTGTATTCTTCGGCGTATTTCCTCTCTTTCATTACTTGTTTTCGTTATTTTGGTGCCTAAATACACAAATTCGCTAAGATTTTCGATACTGTATTCGCCAAGTGTGATATTCTGTGTGCTTGAGCTATTTTTCCTCGACTGCGTCATGAGCTTTGTTTTATTTTCGTTGATTTGTAGCCCTACTAGTTTTGCTTCGCTGCCGAGTTTCAGGAAGAGTGCTTTTTACAGTTGTTAATGACCGTGACAAAATGTTTATGTCATTCACATAGGCTACTACTTGGCTCGGCTTGTATGGTAATGTGCCTCGTGTATCAATAGGTAGCTTCGTTAAGACGAACTCCAGAGCCCAATTGAATAGCAATGGGGCCAACCCATCTCCCTGCTTTAGTCCGATATTTGTGTCAAAGCCATCGGTGAGTTGGTTATTGATGCGGACTTGGGAGGTCGTCAACGTCATTGTCATTTTGGTAAGACGGACTAATTTGGCTGGGATGCCAAAGCAAAGCATTATTTGGTACAGTACGTTACGATCAATACTGTCGTATGCTTGCTTAAAGTCAACGAAAATTTGGTGTACAATTATGTTGAGCTCACAGCATTTGTCAAGTACCTGCTTGACTCTGAACAATTGGTCTATTGTCGTTCGACCTGCTGTAAAACCACCTTTATACTTTTCTATAATAATGTTGGCGAATCATCCGATTTTATTTTCTAAGATTTTAGAAAATATTCTGTACACCGTACAAAATAGTGATATGCCTCTATAATTTTCGCACTGTAACTTGTCACCTTTTTTGTGGGTAGGGAATATAATTGATTGGCTCCACTCGTTTGGGCATATGTTCTTGCTGCCAAATGTGTTGGATAACTTTGTGAATAGCTTTGTGAACACTACTGCCACCATATTTGATGAGCTCCACTATAATCTCATTGCTTGTCTTGTGTTGTTGCTCGTTAAAGTTACATCGATACTTCTCAATTGGTCGTCATAGTATTTTCTTTTCTTAATCCTAATCATCTTATTCGCTACTCTTCTGAGATTTTCATAGTGTTCTCTCTTCGTCCTGGTTTTCCTACCTACATATTCTTGGTACGCCTGATTATTTTAATCCAACGCATTCTGACACTCATCATCGAACCAATCATTCCTCTTGCACCGGGCTTGATGTCCGATCGTCTGTTCTGCCACGGTTTTAATAGCCGCTTTCACTTCCATCCAGAGCTATTTGCTCGTCGTCAACGATGTGTCTGATAAGATGGGAGCCAGCTGGTTGTCGGGGGTCTCCGTGAAATTTTTGGCCGCCGACGCCGTTTGGAGCCTTTCGATGTCAAATTTTGGTAGCGGGCTGGTCTTTGCCGAATATGCCTTTGATATACGACATCGATAGATTAATGTGATCAGGTCATGATCTGAGTTACAATTGGCTCATCGTTATGTATGGACGTCAATTATGCTCGAGGCCCAAGGTGTTTGGATCAGAACATTCTTGGTCTGGTTTTGTGTGTTGTCATCAGGTGATACGCAGGTCATTTTATGAATGCGTCGACGTAGGAAACAAGTCGACCGTATGACTAAATTTCTGCTACATGCAAGCTCAGTCATTAGAAATATCGCTGAGGAAGAGCCAAGAGAAGGCCCTAAACAGCTGCCTTATGTCCAGTCCAGTTTGTCGCATTTGCAAGATGATCACCCTTAAAAAGCAGAAAAGAATTGAAGACGCATCGAATAAGAAGCTTTAGCGCTTATCTTCTCCGTCACTAAGTTTGATCACTTCATTTACGGTCGACACTTTAGACTCGAAAGGGATCACTAGCTTCTGATCTCAATATTTGGCTCAATTAAAGGCATTCCAGCGAATCGCCTTCAACGCTGGGCCTTAACTCTTCTCAATTACGATTTCGCTATGAAGTTTTTCAGGACAAGTGAATTCGTCAACGTCGACGTTTTTTCACGCCCCATTGATCCGGAATTATAAGAGGAAGAAGATATTGTTACTGCCGTTGCTTTGCTAGAAGAAGAATCTGGCGACAAGTTCAAAATACGTTGAAAGATGCTCTTTATCATCTTCCAATCACCAATGAGCGAATCGTAAAACATACTCAATAAGAACAAGACGAAATAATACAAAAATTGAAAAAAAAATTCGTGCAAGGGAATTGGGACGATATTGAAAGTGATCAACATTCAAATCTGATGCACATGATCTTTGTATCGTCAATAATTGCATCATGTTCGGTGATCGTACCGTCATTCTTGAAAAATTGCATAGTCAAGTTCCCAAATAACAACACAGAGGACATGCAGGCATCGTGAGGATGAAAGAAGTCGCAAGAAGTTAAGTATATTGGCCAGCAATCGACAAACAGATTGGAAATCATATCAGCAGTTGCGTCGCGTGTCAAAATATCGCAAAAACTTCTATTGTTACTGAACTGAACTCTTTGCCGATTCCAAGCTCATCAGAGGAACAATTTTACGCTGATACAGTTAAACCAACCAATGGAACTCACTTGTTTATCGTGATCGACGCTTACTCGAAGTTTCTTGGAGTTCTTCCAATGAAATTCATCACTTCTGTTAGTGCCATCGATACACTTCGAGATAATACGGAATTTTCAAGAGATTATTCACTGACAAATACGGACAATTCACAAGCTTCGCTTTCAACGAAATGTGCAGCACTTACAGCATCAAGCACCTCACAATCGCACCTTCTAATCCTAATCGAATGGACAAGCCGAACAAACAGCCGACACCGTTGAAATAACACTGTCTCTAGATCCGACGAATAACACAATTTCTCGAAACTTGACGGTCGACACCAAACTCAATAATGTTGCAGTATGGTGACTGCAAATGATGTTTAGTTGGGAATTGCTTAGGATTCACGAAGTCATGAAACCTCAAGAACCGTCGGTAATCACAGGAAATATTCCTCAAAATGATCATGGCAATCGTGTTCGCAGTGCAAAAGCAAAAATATTTTTTCCAGGCAACAGAGCCTTCGTCAAGGTCTACCAAAACAAAGGGAAATTTCAATGGACTCCAACAACAATCGTCGAAATATTAGCCAATGCAATATATGTTGCTAAAATTACACTGAAGCATCTTGTTCGAGCTCATAAAAATCAGTTCTTCTTCTTCGTAGCACTAAAGCCCCCGCTGGGCCTTCGGTTCCTGCAATTGACTCGGTCCATTGACCACGTCCTCCAATTTTGAAATCCAAGCAGCGATAAACTGTCTTCGTTGACAAGTCAGACCAGTGTTTCCTCGGTTTCCCCACTGATCTCCGCCCTTCAGTTCTCCCAACGAATACCTTGTTGGGTATCCGTTGGACCCGTCTCTCAAAGGCGTTCAATATATTTGCGAATACTTGGGTTAGGGTCCGTGTTTCACACCCATAGCATAACACAGGTCTTATCACAGATTTTTATGCGTTGAGGTTTGTTTTCCTGTGTATGCAGCTGGTCTACAAGATTGGCAAAACTGAATAAAATATTTTGTTTGCGAGCTGTATTCTACGGTGTATTTCGTCTCTTTCAATGGTTGGTTCTCGTTATTTTTGCGCCTGAATACGCGAATTCGCTCACATTTTCGATACTGGACTCACCAAGTGTAATATTATGTGTATTTGAGGTATTTTTCCTCGACTGCGTCATGAGGTTTGTTTTATTCTCATTGGTTTGTAGCCCTACTAGAATCAGTTACGTCTCGCTAAATCGCTCTCTCTCTCTCTTTCGCCGTAGCTTAAAATTCTCTCACCATCATCTGTTTTATTTAAGTTGTTTAGTGTCAATTTTGATCGGTACTCTGAATAAAGCAGATTTGAACAGACAATATTACTCTACTGGAACATTTGGTAGTATCCGATACATAACAATACCCACTGGTCTTCTAGAATTATCTTCTAGCTTTCTAGATTTTTTTTAGTAATGATTTTCTAGGAATCGGTACTCATCCATTGCCTCGTTCATATTTCTAGGCAAAACATAATGCACATTTCTTCAGCAGAATGTTAGAACTTGAACTCCACCATCGGAAGCACTAATCCCTCGTATGATTTAAAAAAGGTGAATGCTTTGTACAATGACTTTTGTTGCTTCTACATGCCTCAAAAAAATTGTATAGTGGTTCAGACTTTTCCAGACCCTATACCATAGCGTAGCTTCTCCATTCACCAGCCAACATTCTTACACCGTTGCTAGATGTACTCTCCTTGATGTGGTAAAATGAGTCAAGCTGGAGGTAGCAACTTCGCATTGCTGAAAGTTTATTTGCATATCCTTCAGCAAGAGGTCGTTGCCAAACCAATATACTTGAAATTAAGCTGGGGTAGTCAATGTTTTCCTTGAAGTTCCCTTCTTCCAGCAATTAATTCTGTGCTTACCAATCTACATAGAGGTTTTCAGCCTTCTCAACTTTAGTGTTCACTAAGTAAGTAAGACTAGCGGGTGCATTAAGATTTGTTTTGCCGCCACCAAATGTTACATATAATTGTTCGGTATAAAGATTAATGCATAGATGCAGTCACTTACCTTCAATTAACAATATTTATTACTTTGCACCCCTTAGGAAGTCTACTTTTAAAATAATTAAGTTCAAAATATACCCATACTAAATACTGTCAACACTCATTTCCCTGATGCCAACCAAATGTGCTATCCGCTCGTTCATCAATTTACAGAAACTTATATACTTAAATTTTCAATATTTTGTGGTTTGTTTTTGTAAACATATCCCAACACCAAACAGCTTTTAAAAGACCGAAACCTTTATTGACTCCAGACACTATTAAATGACCCGAACGAGCATTATATTACCCAAATAATGACTTGGTTATTTTTGTATGTCCATGAAAAACATTAACCCAACATCTGTTCAATCCATTCACTAATGATTCTTTTAGTGGTCAGTGCCATTTCTCATTTCACCACCATGAAAAACTTTCTTCTTTCACTCAACGTTCAGCAGATAAATATCTGAAAACATAGAAAATCCACGAATGAAAAGTCCCTGGTTGTGCCTCCCAAACAGCAGTCATACTCGTATGTCATTCACTGCCTAATTATTTATTACCATTATCAACTTGAGACGAGTAATTGACGCAAATTGCAATCTTCTGCAAATGTAGGAAGGAAATGTTTAAAAGTGTAAAACTTGTCGTCATGTGTACGAGTATGTTTATCTTTCACCAGATTCAAGATTGATTTATTTTCTTGGGATTGTTAACGTGTTTGATTGGTATAGGCGCTAGTATATTCAGTTTTTAATTTCAGTTGAAGATAAAGAAATTGTAGAAGTCATATACCTCGATTTATGTATGTTATCGCGTGCAATTAAGTCTGGACCTAGTAATGATAACAAAGGTGAATATTCGTTATTGATAAGAATGGTGTTTTCTTTAGTAAGAAATTGTTTTTGGCGAAAAGAAAGGAATGGTTGCCAAATATGGCATCTTTTAAACTAAAGCTCGTTTTGAGAAACTGGGACTAATTATTAATTATTTTAATTTACAAGTGTTAATATGTCGTTTCTTGTCGTATTGGTTTCCCTACAATGCAGCTTTTATGGTATCCTTGTCCAATATTAAGATGAAATCTGCAATATACGGATATTAATTCGCTTCTTAAGGGCCATTTGCTCACTTCCTCTTGTGTAACGTTATCCTATCTGAGAAGGATTTCACATAGTAGAGAAAATTAATTTCCTAATCGATTTATTACGCATTTGAACGCACATTGCAATTATCTTGAGGCAAGTAAAAGAAAACCTTATATGCTTATACCATTAAAGTAGATGAGGGTTTGTAGCATTTCCACAGATTATAGGATAGATTAATAAGTCAAGCCGGACCCATACCTGGTATTATTATATTTTGTGGACGTTCGCTGCAAATAAAGGAGTTTACATTCGAACTCATTCGAGCCCTTCTTACTACGTTAGCTTTCCATAGAGACTGTGTGTCGAGAACAACTATTAGGTATTTTGCATTCTCCTTTATGTTCATAGGTGTTCAATCAGGTTTAGCCGGGTCCTCGGCCCTTCATCAAACGCTTCCTCACATGACGGATGGAAGAGCGCCTTAACCGGCGGGTAGATGGGAAATAAAATAGCACCCGTGGACCAAAATTGACTGAATCGAAACTCTGACTGCTTCACTTAGTATTATCATGTCATCAAACCAGGAAATCAGCCACGGTTTTTTTTGTGGTTGGAAGGTAGATGTCATTTACGCACTGTGTATGAGGCTCGCATGCGCATAAGCGACTGGACCCTGTCAACCCGAGAACCTAGTCTGGAACCGTTTGACACATTACTTCGGACCCGGTCTCGCTTTGTTTGGGCAAATGCGAAGCCTTCAAGCGAGGGCTGTTAACTGTTTTTGGTAACATGGGCAATGAAAGAATGCACCAAGCTATGTTTGAGCTGGAAATGAAGGATCAACGCCGCTCTCAGTTTTTGTGCCGCCTGAAATGCTCGGTTGAGAAGTTCATACCGGATAACTAAATTAAGTCAGCATAGCTATAGCGTCTCCCACCCAGCTCCATACCATCCTGGCTGTCAACAAAGTTGTAGCCTGAAAGAATTGGCATCCGCTACAGATCTTATAGTCAGTGTTGGCGTGCCAGGCATGATGTGGTGCGTCCAAAACAGTCCGGCCCCACACCCAACATCTGGCAGCGAGATGATCCTAAGATTCATTGCAAAGCTGACAGAGACTAACCACGTTTAGGCACCGTATCAGCAGCGTAGCTCTTCCGCCTTTTGTAAATCTCGTCATTACTTATTTCGGCCAGCCATCTCACGCAAGGAATGCACACGAATATTTTATTTTCACCGCCGTTATAGCGCCGCAGCAAGGCAGTGTTGACCGCCATATTCCTCTCTTAGCCAACAAGCAGAAAACGTATCGAGAGGCGACAGCTAGTGATTCCTCAAGAAATGGTCTCGAAGTTTTTGAGCCAAAAACCAAGTTAAAGTTCTTCGCCGATACAAGAGCGGATATCTCCGTCATTCCCATTTTACGCCTGAGACCCGTCCAAAATGTGTCTCCGTGCAAGTTGTTTGCGGCAAACGGAATGATCACTAGAACATATGGTAACAAAACCCTTACCCCTTCGCTGTGTCTGCTACATTCATTTCGTTGGCGATTTGTGTTGCAATTGCTACGCCCCATTTTAGGGTGCTGATTTCCGCAAGTAATTCTGCTCAGGAACTCTCGGATCCTTTTAGCCACGCGTCCGCATCGGGAAAGATTAGTCAGCATCAGCAGGTATCCGTTTCGCCCGCTGATGAGAGTTCGCCGTATTCGTCACTACTAAAAGAATTCCCGGGCCCTACAAATTCTGCAGTCTCCGTTCACACCCTTCGCACCAAACAAAGCATTTTACTACGACTGTGATCCCTCCGGTGGCAGATCGTCCTCGTCGACTGAATCAAAGCAAGGTACATATAGCAAAGGTGGAATTCCAGTTCTTGCTAGATAAGGAATTATGCCTTCCAGGAGCCGCAGGGCAAGTCTCCTCCACCTCGTTCTAAAGAGAGACAGTGCCTGGCGTCCTTGTGGGCATTATCGTGGCCTCAACGCCGTTACGATTCCGGATAAATACCCTATGTGGCACATTGAAGATATTTATTTCCCTAAACTTGAGTGGCAGGCGTTTTTTTTTCAAAGATCGATCTGTTGCGGGGGTTTCATCAAGCTCCGATAGCAGAGGAGGACGTCTCGAAGACGGTGGTTATGACTCTGTTTGGATTATTTGAATTCACGGTGATAGCATATGGTTTTCGTAATGATGCGCAGGCCTTTAAGCGTTTCATAAACGAGGTTCTCCGGAGAGTCGGCTTCTGCGTATGCTATCTGGATGATGTTCTGGCTGCATCGAGATCAGGGGAAGAGAATGTGTGGCACCTGCGTCTAGTATTCCAACGCCTATCGGAGTTCGGAATTATTGTCAACATGTAGAAGTGCATGTTTCGAGTGAGCATGGTGGAGTACCTAAGCACATTATCAGTATAAATGGCGTGAGCCCCCCAACGTCTCGAGTAGATGCGATACGTGACTTCAAGAGGCCCATGACCATAAAAGATCTCTGGCGGTTTTTGGGAACACTAAATTTTTATCGACTATTTATTCGCGACGCTGCTGTACTACAGACTTCCCTTAACAAGTTGTGCGCAGGCAACAAAAAAAAAACGGACAAGACTGTTATTAAGTGGACCCCGAGGATTGAGGATGCGTTTATAAAGCGTTAGAATAGCTTCGCTGACTCGGTCCTACTTATTCATTTTTAAGCTAGTGTACCTCTCAGCTGTGGTGGATTTACCAGCCGGCTAAGTAGGCTTGAGCCTAGGGCGGCAGATTTTTGGGACGGCAAATTTGGAAACCGAATTTTTTATTTATTTTTTTTTGCTACCTTATAGAAATCAAAAAGATTTTTACAAGACGGTTTTTAGATGTCTCACAAATAGAAGTCTGCAACAAGAAAAAATACATAATTCAAGCCAAATAACAGTTTATTTCTCGACATAGTCTCCACGCAAGTCAATACATTTGGTCAAACGCTTTCCCCAACCCATCAGGCCATCAGAAAAATATTCTTTGGGTAAATTAGAAAAATACAGGTTGACTGCCTCTTTAAGTTGGGTATTTGACCCGTATTTTTTCCCACCCAGAAATCGTTTCAAGTTGGAGAACAAAAAAGTCACTCGGAGCTAGGTCTGGTGAGTAGGGTGGGCGTTGAAGCAATTAGAACTTCAATTCGCCCGATTATGCCATTGCGACTATGCATGCGTGGACTCGCGCGTTGTCTTGATGAAACAGCAACTTTTTCCTCGCCAAGTGTGGTCGTTTGTTGTTGAGTTCCGTTTTTAATTGGTCCAGCAACGCTGTGTAATAGGGTCCGTTAATGGTTTTACCTTTTTGAAGTAGCCACCATAATTACTCCGCGGCTGTCCCAAAAAACGGCCGCCATCACTTTTCCGGCAGAAAGAACAGCCTTCGTCTTCTTCGGAGCTGGTTCCCCCGCCACAATCCACTGCATTGACAAGTGTTTAGTCTCCGCAGTATGGTGATGGATCCAAGTTTCGTCGACAGTAATTAATCTGCGCAAAAACTCGGTAGGATTCTTTTTGAACAGCCGAAGGGTCTCGCGCGACATGCCCATTCGTACGCGCTTTTGGTCGATCGTCGACAAACGCGGCAACCATCACGCGGATAATTTTCTCATGCATAAATCTTCATGTAAGACCTTATGCACCCATTCAGTTGATATCCCACAAGCCTCAGCCATTCCCTTAATGGTTACTCGGCGATCTTCCATAACGGTTGTGTGCACTAAACTGATATCTTCAGTTGAAACAAGTTTTGGATGTCCTGAACGTATATTGTCAAAAATGCTTGAATTCGGCCACCCAATGTTTCACGGTTGTAAATGAGGGCGACGATACACCATACACGGAGTCTAAATCGTCTTTCACTTCCCGAGTTTTTTCCCTTTCAAATAGAGGTTCTTTATCTCCGCGCGAAAATCGTGGAATTCAATTATGTAATTATCACTTTTTGATAGAAAAATAAAATAAATGAAGTGTGAAGTTAAATAATTACATTCGGTCTTCTCACTCACATCTCAAATGGTTTTGTGACCCACCACGTTGGCTGGCCCCTCCACTAATGAGCTAGCCATCGGGTAAGCTCTCTCTCTTTTTTTTGCATTCCAGAAGTTCTCGCCGGTATGCTAGGCCTTTTTCACCAAACATAGGCCAAAGCATCAATTTGAATCCTTGATCCGACTAGGAGGGGTGCGAGGGGGCACCACCACCATCTCCATGCCCCACTCTTATTTGTGGGCCGTTAATTTTTGTAGCAAGGATGAAATCGCCTTAAGTCTCGTGCGTGGTTAACCGGGCATTGTCGTCGCGTTTCTCATGTTCAATTCTTTCGATATGTTACCTAGGCCATCGACGGTCAATTTATTCTGCGTTTTGTTGACTCTAGTCATTGAGTAATTCGTAAGTGCGAAAAATATTTTTGTAGTAGGCCTTTGTGCTGTGGGAAAAGAATCCGCCGCACGACACTGCAAAGCTAGCTTGCAAGCGCTCTTACGCGTCCCCAGACAAGGCCATTTCCAGCTGAGCATGAATTTTACGCTTGCTGAGGCAGCATTCCAACGCTGCAGTCTTGTACGGACATTCCATCCACTCTCAAACAATACAAAGTTTGATTGAGTAGTAAGAACATAGCTTTCAAAGTTATCGGACTTCGCACGTATTTCCATTTGGAAAAAGAGTCAGATCCCAGACCTGTATAAACTTTTTTTTTGTTCCACCCTGACAAGAACATGACACGCGTAGTACAATTTAAGGAACACTATTAATAACAAAATTGAGCGGATTTAGACTTCTAAGGCGTTTGTTGTTGCTGTACTCATTAAGACCTACATCTGTAATTATTTCAAATGTTTCAGACCCCAAATGTTCAATCGCGAGAAGAGGGAGCACACATTTTCGTACATTTCTCCTTCCCCTACACTCCTCGAACCTAGAAACACTGTGTCAGTACCTGTTTCGGAAAGTATTCATCAAGACGCCCACACAATCGCACTGCAACGCAGTACGCGAAATACTTTCTTCTGAAGCAAATACCAATAACCGGTAATCTCGCCACCATAATCTCTTTGCAAACAGACAAAACTTGTATTGTGCACTTTTCACCATTTTTCTGGGAGCAAAATTTTCCCAGCTAATGGAATCTTTCTTCTTATGGGAGGAAAATCACAATCACACTCCGCTTCGAGATGAAAACCTATTTCAAACCGAATATCCCTTTTAGGCGGTGCGCGGGGTTTGTTTCTTCTTTTAAATTCGCACTCCCGCCTCGATCAGCGCAACTAAATCGCTCGGTTGCTGGATTTAAACCCCCCCCCCCCCCCCCTAATTGACCCCAAGGGCGGAACTGATCTGGTAATTCAAAGGGGTGCAACTGCTATTGTTGAGTTGTCGTCTCCGATTCCAGTGAAGCTGACGGGGACTGGCGCTTCCAGGGTACCCGAATCGCTTAGTAAAAATACTAGGATTGGAACTGGATCCGAAACATAGTGGCTTTGTGATTATTCGATAACAAGATCAACTCATTGCTGCGAACCTCAACCCTGGAGGTATATTCAGGTACCACGAGCAGCTTATGAGCCTCCATCTTAAAGATGGTCAGCGATTGGTTGCGGCCCTTCAGAGAGTATCGTGGTGGCTAGTGACGCAAACAAAGGTTGGTGTTGACCTTATAGCGTCAGATATAGCTAGGTCTCGGACATACCAGTATGAAAGTTGAGAGTTCCCTCAATGTAAACTGGTACCGATCTTTGGGGCGAATGATTGGCGCTTAAACCAATCGCAGTCTTATGGTGACCGTGAGATATAGCCCGTAAAGGGTAGGTGCTCACGTTAATCAAGCGACAAATGCCCCCCCTATTGCTGGTCGTCGCCTTGCGGGACTCCTCACTACCAGTTGATGAGCCTTCCATCCACTTTCCATTGCATTGCGAAAGTGCGATTCGTGGATAAGCCCCGTAAAGGGGGTTGCCGTGTCCAGATTTCAATTGCAAATTTAAATGATTAATATTATTTAAAATTTACAATTGAAATTTGGATCAGCATTATGGAGGTTTTCGAGCAGTTTGCTTGGGCGACTGCTCGATTACTACTAACTACTTACACACATTCGGGCGGACGGTCAGATGAAACCGGTTTTAATAGTTTTGGAAGGAGTACAAACCCTTGAAAGTTTGGATCTTCTTTTTTGAGGAGTAAAACTGTCCAAACCCGGGGGGCTAGTTGATTTGCTTATTACGCGAGGCTTCACGTGTAATTTTGCAGTATCCTGTTTGTACTAACTACTCACATCACCGGTATATTTATAAAAAATAATAAATTTCATGATATCAAGAAAACATCCAACAAGCCGCCACCTTGGAGTAGAAAGTTTAGAACCGGAATGCGTAATTTCAATGCCATAATATCATATGTATTTCTCCAAAGAAAGTATATGTTTCCTTTGTCTTTCTTTCGTGCAGCATGAATGTATTCATCATTTATAATTCATGAGTAAATTACCTTACAAGCTTAAAAAAAGCTGATATTTTCTTCCACGTAAAAATACTTTCCTTAACTTTTCATCCATATCCTTTGATTTCAATCGACATGCCAGTTGTAGACTACTTGTATTGAAAGGGAACAACTGGAATCTACTTTTCTTGGCATTACTATGAATAAGTAAAAGCAAACTAAGAGTAATTACATAATTACACAATGCACGGATGACTGAGCAATACTATAAATAACACTGCGAGTGCTCATAGAGGCATAAGTCGAATTAGAATGGTTGAGTGAATACTACAAACTTTTCTTACTATTGCAATTTACTAAGTAAGAAGCAGGATCAGGGGAATGTCATCGTCGTTAGATACTATGATTACGTTGGGATGTACGCATGGAACCGCTCGTAGAACTACGAATGAGAAAAGTTTGAAGGAGATTGAAGTGTTCTTCGACTTTGCAGACATATAATATCAAGTGGAAGGATATTGCTTTCTCAATCATGGAAAATCTACGTGATTATCTTGGTTGTGAAAATTTCTAAAGAGATTTGGTCTTCTAATTAAAAAAAGGATTCCACTATACATCCGCTTCGGATAAAAATATAAATTTCTGAATTGATTACAAATAATTACTCATATTTTATATCCTTGACCGCGGAGTTAATTTCTTAACAATAATATTTAACGACTGTTTACATCAACCGAATTATCTGTTGAATTTTTTCAAATTGATTTTAATCAGATACATACTCGTATATCCGCTAATTTCACTAAATCTTTATTTTGCGTTTCCAAATGATTTCTAAGAAAAAACTTTATTCACAAAATCGCTTTGTACACCTTTGCAAAAATTCTTTAAGACGTAAACTTGTGGAAATTTCGTGAGTAAGCTTTCATTTGAAATTCACTTTGCTTTTCTTGATTCGAGGAAAGGAAAGCATCTTTTGTGAGTTCATAAATTAGTACATACAAGAAACTAATCATTAAGTACCGGCAAAGTATAGTCTGAATGTATTGGATCAATATCTAAAAATAATGAATGACTGGTGGTAGTTTTGAATTACGCCTACCCGCAAGTCTACGTCAGGTCTGATAGAAATATTTTTGTTTATAAATATAACATTGTTTACGTGAGTGTAGTTGGAAGTTTATTTAAAATGAATTCAATGAGTGATCAGGCGCCATACATTTTATTACCTGAGAGGATGCAGAATATTCGAAAAATGCAAAAAAAAAAGTTTTTTCTAGATATTTGATCACGTTTTGAGCATGTTGGAATAGAAGTTATTTTTATGGGGAATAGTTTGACTGCATTTTTAACAGGTTTTGTAAATTAATTTTAGCAAAGCCTATTAACATTGTGACCTGCATCACAGTAAGTTTTCTCACAATCTACAACATCTTCAAACAAGAAATTTTGTGGTTTGGTCAAAAGTGATGATCTTTCCAAAGTTGAGCAATAAAATGGTTTTCATAGGTCAGTGCTAAACTTTTTATTAATCACTCGACCCTTTTTGCATCAATTTTATGTAAATCTATACGTTTATGAGTGCATAGATCTTGTTTTTTGGATGGTTCCGACAGCTTCATACGAGTATCCTACAAAAATGTTTAGGTAAAAGTAAAATAAAAATGTTTAAAGTAACCTTGGCAAAATAAAAGTAAACATTTCTTCCCCAAAGGACAAGCTTTCCCTGCTGGCAGTTCCGGAGTGCTGGCAGTTTTCAGCAATGTGAAGGTAGATGTTGTTATTCCTTCAATGAATTCGCTTACGACCACTTTTCCCGGGCTATCCTTGCTGTAGAGAAACTGCTTGTACTTGGACAATTTGAATGGCTGCTTATTTTCTTTGGGTACTTTCCTGCCTGATGTTTCGTCTCCGAATTTGGCATTTTCTTATATGATTTGGGCCACCACGTTTTGAAACTGAGAAAATCGTCTGATGTAAGGTTATATACAGTAAATCCGCCAGACTTGTTCGCTTTTAGCATGAGCTCTGCATATTCATTAGGAGTATAAATCCTGTCCGTCTTTCTCAATAGACGCTCTATGCTTGCAAAATCTCTGAATCATGGGGAAAATGAGTGGTCACGTACAGGGTAGTTGTGGGTTATTGTTTCAAACCGAACTGAATCACAGAGGTTTAGTAAAAAACGCACAACTGTATGATTCTTATTTTGGCCTGATGGCCCATCCCAAAACAGTATGAGATGCTTCACATTAACTGGAATGTCATTGAAATAGTTCAGTAGCATTGAACATACTTCGTTTGGGCCTTTGTTTGCTTCGCCCTCATGATAGAAATACAGTTTAGAGGAATTAGTTTTCAAATCGTGTAACGAAAACATATTTACCCAGAGCTGCCTCATATAGAAAACCTCCTGTACAGGTATGTGCGGCAAGGGTAAGTTTTACATATAGTCGAAGGCTAGTGCGACCGTGTTGTCATCTTTGTTTTTGCTTGCCTCATCCATAGTTTTGTAAAAATTTTTTGCTCGCCTTGAGTGTTTCATTTGCTCAGCAGCTACATTTTTTTAGCATTGTCACTCAAACCCTTGTCTTTCAGTTTGGCCGACAGTCTTTCGCAAGTTAAACACACATCAACTTGTGGTCTTCCAAAACAGTAAGCAAAGTTCTCTTTAAAGTATTTGTTGTAGAAACTATTCTTTAATTTTTAGATCAGGGTTGTCTAAAATAAACATTGCATGCATTTTTGCAACGTCAAGCCTAGTGTCATGATTTTTTAGGTTTTCCCCCATAATGGGTTTCCTTGACATTCAAATTTCTCAATGTGCTGCTGTATTCTCACACAAACGTTACCTGGAAAAGCGTTTCCACTTCTAGATCTTCCCCTAATATCTACAGGGCTTTTGTGAAAGACAGAGCAGTTAGTAAATTCCAAACACTTTCAAGAAAACACCTCTACAAACTTAAGTAAGAACACCATTTACTTTCAACTTATACCTGTATGAATGGGATTTTTTGTTTGGCAAGTCATCAAGGTTTTCTTGAGCTTGCTCATTATTTACACCAGGCCTGCGGTTTTTGCGTCTACGTTTCGCAGGCCTAACCTCCAATAAAGCTTAGAGGTACGTGTCTTGGGTGTTTTTATTTTCGAAAGAGTAAAATGTTTCCCACAGCTCTCGCTTTATTTCATCGGTAAGTTCAAATAACATTTCAAATTGCACTTACGGTTTACATAATTCAGCGGAGCTTCTTTTCCTTTGTACGCATTCCGAATAATGTTCCGTTTGTATTTTTCTCCGTGCACAACTCCTCATCTGAACTATCCGACATGGCTTAAGAACTATATAATGTAATAGTAAACAACAAAATAACACCTAATTTTCACCGAAAACTCACGAAAACTAACCACTCAGAGTTAGGTAACCTTTGAATCAACTGTTACTGTTACTGTATTATGAACCTTTGAATCCACAAATACATGAATAAGTGATATCTATCAACAAGGTCGCCAACCGTCACGAGTGAAATTTACCGCAGAAAGAACCTAAGCGACGGCGTTTGGGTTCTTTCTGAAATAAAAGGATTATTTTCAAGGCTATCAAATAACATTGCTGATATGGAACATAGGTTATTTCTACACTAAAAGATGTATTTACCTTTAAATTGTACAGTATCACCAAAAACACATTTTTTGATATTTTGTCGCTCAGGTAGTTTCTGAAATAAACGATTTAGTTGTAATTGAATGTCTACTATGACCTGACTCGTGTAATTCAGCAAAGCTTTTTGCTGTTTTAACAGTCCCATGACGCTATTATTTTTGCTGCTATGTTCTTGGACCTTCGATTTCGGTACGTCAAGAATTACGTTTAGTCTAGCGAGATGCTTTTGTTTGATCGTCTCAATTTGATCATGATATGATTTTTGGTAGTATGTATGCTCTCCATATTCAAATTCAAATGTTCCTAACACATTATGATTCTTCTTAAAAATTTTGAAATTTGTCTCCAAGACGCTTGTTTGCGTAGTCTTGGGGTTTTCTCTCTTTGCTAACTTTCTTGATGGTAGCATAGTTTTGTTTTATAACATTACCCGGCTCCAGCTGATCGTTCGCTAAAGCCTCCCTAGCGAGAAAAATCGACGTCGAAAACTATTGGGTCTATAACTTAATTCGTGCGGTTTGGTAAGAGATGGCGTAACTTGTGTAGTATTACATCGTTCCAATATTGCGAACCTGCGTTGGAAAGCTACTATGATTGTACGTCTTTGCAGTGTATGCCATTCATTTGAAGCGTTAACAACAATAATTTTCGCTCAAATTTGTCGAGCTTTATTCCTGAAAAAGTATTTTTGCGGGGAATTCTTCTTCATTACTTTAATATGAAGAAAACTGCTGCCGAAAGTCATCGTATTTTGGTGGAAGTTTATGGTGAACATGCTCTAGCTGAGCGAACCTGCCAAAAGTGGTTTGCACGAGTGGTGATTTTAGCTTGGAAGACGATGAACGTCCTGGGCAGCCAAAAAAGTTTGAAGATGAAGAACTGGAAGCATTACTCGATGAAGATTGTTGCCAAACACAAGAAGAGCTCGCAGAATCTTTGGGTGTCACTTAAGATGCCATTTCAAAACGTTTAAAAGCCAGCTTCCTTTTAATTTTGTGTATTTTATTTTTCTTCTCGAAATCGATTTTCGACCGTAATCGTTCGGTCTTCTTCAGCGATTAATTTATATTCACTCACATTCCTGCCAATATACTAGCTTTGCTTATGGAAATTTACTTTAGATCATTAAAAGGCTATTAAGGAAATTTGCTTAAGCTAATAAAAGGTAGAAAAGGTAATTTACAAAAGGGGTAGTTATAAAAATATTGTTTTTGCAAGATTCAGAAGAGAAATTGTTATTTAATTAATTTAAATAGCCATGATCTGCAGTTTGCGTCATCCTGATTCATCATTTTTTTCCTTTCCCGGGTAATTGCCAGGCTTTGCATCACATCCAATTCACGTATATCTCTAGCTTCCTTGATGACTACAGCGTCCTCCATTGTTATCTCGTGTCCCTTCGCGATAATATGTTCCGCTACCGTTGATTTGAAATTCGAAGTTCTTTCTTTCTATCTTGCTGCTGCTGCTTCGCCTAGATGCTCCTTGATTCGCGTGCTGATGAGTCTCCTCGTTTGACCTATATACACTTCTTGACAAGTGGGACATTCGATGCGAAAGATACCAGATTTTTCGTGTGGTTCGCGCTTGTCTTTCGTTGATCCGAGAACGTTTTTGAGCTGGTTCTTGCTGCTTGATTCGGTTAACCGTGCAGAATTGAGCTGATTTACTCGCCTCAGCTCGATTCTGTACGGCAGCAAAAAAGAAAGAAAGAACTTCAAATTTCAAGTCAGCGGTAGCGGAACATATTATCACGAAGGGACACGAGGTAACAATGGAGGACGCTGTAGTCATCAAGGAAGCTAGAGATATACGTGAAATGGATGTGATGGAAAGCCTGGCAATTACCCGGGAAAGGAAACAGGCAGAATTAAAAATAGGAGTATGGATGTTTTGAGCACACATATGAGAAAAAAATTTGCTACTATTTGTTAGATGGTACGATAATAGTGTTGTGACTTTCTAATGTAAAGCGTTGGTCTAAGGAGCAAAAGGAAAGGATAAATATGCTACAACATCAATTATTTGCCGCTTGTAATCAAGGGATGGGAGAAGTTGACGTTCTGGATCAAGCAGTGAATAATTATCGTCTGTCAATTCAAGGCAAAAATGGTGGTGGCCTCTTTGGACTCAGATGTTGAATATTGCAATAGTCAATGTCTGGAAATTATATTCAATGGCCAATCAAAGTGAAAATGTCGAGCTACTTCTCTTCGTTGAGAACATTACCGGGCACTACCTCCGGAATTTCGAAAAAGAATTTATCCAAAATAAACCCTAAAATGCACCATGTAGTTTGATAAGAAGTGAAAATGGTCATTCGCCTAAAAAAATTTCAAAAAAGCTAAAATGTGGACAATGTCATCAAAGGGCGAGATGGCAATGTATCAAATCCCATGTTAATTTGTGTTTGGAAAGAGGATGCTCGTTAAATTCCATTCATAATAAATTTCCATTATTTGAACGTTTTTTCTATTAAAAGTACATATATTGAAACTAAATGATAGCATTCATTTTCAGAGTATTGTAAAATATTTTTACAATACCCTACTAAAATCACGACCCGTCTGTTCGTCCGTACATGCGTCACAGCAAGTTTTCTCGCAAACCACATAAGCTGGAGTGATGAAATTTTTAGATAGGTCAAATCTGATGCCCTCTCAAAACTTACAGTACATAAAAATATATTAAAAACATTTTTTTTTACCAAAGTTAGCTAATATGAGTATTAAATGAAAGGTCTTGATGATAACTTTTCAAAACAGGTCTTAAACTAGAAGCAATTGCATAGAGGGGTGCAGCGTGAGGAGAAGCGTATGGAAAATTGGTGTCCCCCTCTCGCAATTGGACATCGTTGGACAGGAAAATCTAAAAAAAAATCATGGTAGTAGCTCTTTATGAGTACAAGGGAAAAAAGTCAAAGTCCGGTTAAATTTGTCAATAATAGTACATTTTTCGAATTTTACGTTTTCATCTATAAAATTGAAAGGTGACCCTAAAATTTGCCAAAAATTTGTACCTAAATTTTTTGATATAAAATGTATGTTTTCTGAAAGTTTCATAAAAATCGAGTCATAAACAGCTAAGTTATAGATGTTTGAAAATTTGTCAATTGCAACAACACGTGAAACTAATATATTTAAACACACGTTCACAAAGGACCCAAACACTGCAGTTGTATAGGGATTTTGATGGAAATTTTAGAAATATTTTATAGCATTGGTACACTCCCCGACAGCAGGATGGCCAAACTGAAAAATTTTACATAACTTTTCATGTATTGGTTGTATTTTGAAAAAATTTTTTTTACATTCTATTTTGTTGATGCATATTGCCTAGCAATGAAAAATTTAAAGGTAAACATGCGACAACGGTAATTTCAACTGTTTCATTTTTCGCCTTTTTTGCAAGGGCGACACCAGGATGGACACACCTATAAAAATACTTAATAACACGAATAATTTTAATTTTTTTAAGATTTTATTTTATTATTAATGATGTGTAGATGCTCCATTTCTGGGTACAACCTCAAAAACTATTTGGGAGCGAGTTATACAGTTTTTATTCGTAATTTAATGGGACTTGTTCAAAGGCGTATTCAATTGCTGCGATCAGCGTTTCTCTGTCTTGAAATTGCCTTCCTTCTGCATAAAATGTTCGCGATAATCATCCCCACAAATTTTCGATCATGTTCAGGTCAGGAGATAAAGCTGGCCAGTCCAGACATTCCACATTGTTGTGTGCAAACCATTGTTTAACTCGTACTGCTGTATGGATGGGCGCGTTATTTCGTTGAAGAATCTATCGTTGGCCACCGAACATTTATTGGAAATTAATTCTCTGGATTTCTAAAAGTTCAATGTAATCCGCTGAGATCTGCCGACCTTCTAAAAGAACATAACCGATGACTCCATGAAACGAAATTGCAGCCCATACCATGACGGCACCAACAGCGGCATGACAACCGGACATAAACCGCTCAGATTACTGAAAGCCATCAGGCCCATCCAAATTGATTTTTTTTTTTCGTCAGAAAATATCACCTGATGCCATTCTTCCTTCCAACTAAAATGTGTCCGGCAGTACTCTAACCTAGCATCTTTATGACGCTGAAGTAAATGTGGCTTTTTCATTAGTTTCCTCCGTCGAAAATACAGGCACGCTATAATCACTCTCTGCACTGTCCGCATACTGGCAGAAGTTCCAACTTTATCCTTTATTTTGCTAGCGGTGGCAGCAGAATTCGACGATTCGCGTAAAATTAACCTACGCTCTCGTTCGGTAGTTGATCTTGCTTTGCATCCTTTGTGGTTTTTTCCATAGTTTTCTGGATCGATTTTAAATGCTATTTGCCGATAGGAATAATTCTCATGCTTAAATGCAAAATTTCACCTATGTCTTCCTTTGTCAATGTTGAACCTTCACCCATTTTTTTAAATGCATAAAAAGATTATTTTCACCGAGAAATAAACAACACCAATTAATAAAAAATTGAATTTAAATAAATTTGAATCTCTCTATTGTTTGAAAGTTAAAAACAAACTGATGTGTCTATTCTGGTGTCGCCTTTGCAAAAAATTCGACAAATGAAACAGTTGAAATTACCGTTGTCGTATGTTTATCTTTAAATTTATCGTTGCCAGGCAATATGCATCAACAAAAAAGATGGAAAAAAAATTTCATCAAAATGCAGCCAATACATGAAAAATTATGTAAATTTTTTCAATGTGGCCATCCTGCTGTCGGGGTGTGTATGTTATCATGCCTACTCAAACATTGAGGTCAGCACTCTGAAAATAAAATGGCAGCAAGTCAAAATTCTTAATAATCATATAAGTTTCCCGAGCTCAATTCATGGAATATATGTATGAGCCAAGTTTTGATATTCAGAATACGTTGTTTAATTTTCGAATTATTTTACAATACCCTTCTGGCAAGAGCACTCTCCTGCTGCTTTTACTTGTTTTATTTAACTCCATACAAAATATTCTTTACAGACCCATTCTATCCATTTGAGTACACTTGAATTTATCACTAAATGTAGAGCATAAATTAAATTATTTTATTGATCATCGAAGAATTGGTGCTCAACTGCGAACGACCCGGTTTAGCGACGCATGCATGCACTGGCAGACTAGTGTCTGTGGTGTCACGGGGTGGGTTTTTTCCCCTAGCATCAAGTTCCACTGCAAATTATTTCACATACACGATTTTGAAGGGCTACCCCTACTTATAAGAAAAAAGAGAAAGAGAAGGAAATAAAAGAAGAACCAAGGCCAGAACTAAACGTGGTTATTGTTGATTTTCCTACATACTTCAATAATTCCTTGACGAAGAGAATTGTGGCCCGCACGTATTCCTTGACGAGGGAAATTGTGCCCCACAACGAGAAGTGGGGCATCCTGTTGGGGTTGGTGCCCCTTGCATCCCTCCCAGCCGGACCTAAGGTCCCGATGGCGCGGTTCCGCATCCATCCCGTGCGAGAACCTGTACAACGCGAAGAGAGCCAAAGCCGGATGACTGGATAAAAGAAGGTACTTCGCCAACGCTGCGGGTCTGATACCCGATGAGAGGCAAGAAGTAAAATACCGATTGGTTTCGTCTGAACATTTCATAATACATTTATTTTTCAAAGCTTCTTAACTCTCAAAAAATAGTTGACCATTTTTCGAATACAAAATCAAAGTATTAACAATGGATAAATTGCCCTGGTTCATTAATATTTGATGAGTAATGGATTGATGGAAATTAATAATCAATATCCGTTTTAACTACTTTAGTTGTTTCTTTTATCAGATGTGAACATAAAATGTAATGAGTATTAATGTAATTATTCGAAGGCTAAAAATAATCCAGTCCTGTAATGTTGCTCTGTTAACTTCTCAAAGTGAAAACTATCACTTTCTAATAAGTCGATCTTCTTTTGATCTAGCAAGAAATATTCAAGTTGCTCTTAGGTTCTATTACTAAATAATTCGGCAGAAATTTAGTCAATACGCTACCATTTAAATTGATCTCCTTGAGAGATTTTAATTCTGGGAACGATTTGTTTTCAATTTTATTGATAGAATTAAATGTTAAATCCAATTGTTTGAGCCTTGGTAATCCAATGAAATCATCTATTGTGACCTCTGCACTTTAATTGCCACTCATTTGTAAACGCTTGAGTTCCGTAATGAATCCAACATCTTTGATTCTCTTGAACTCATTAAAATTCACATCCACCGATAAGGAGGTTACAATGGAATTTTTTCCTTTGCCATTGACACTAAATTGCATTGCCGTGAACAAATTTCTTGACACTTTTGCTTTTGAACTGTTGCTCCCATGTAATGGGTGGTCCAACCATGATGCACGATGTATATTGTGAGTCAAGTTTTTCGCCCAACTTAATTTGACATTTCTTTGTTTCAGTATTTGACAAATTCAACATGCAGAGGTATGCACACAATTGAGAAGCGCGTTAAGGTTGTTGAAGCCTTTTACGAAACTGGGCGTTCAAGTCAAAATGCATTTCGTGCACTTCGTGATTTTTTTGGTCAGCATAGTCGACCAAATGTGTCCACAATCGGGAGATTGTGCACAAATTTCAGCGAATTGGGTCTGTAGGAAATGTGAAATCACCTGTGCATGCTCGCCCAGTTCGTCCTTCGGAAATCAATGCTGTTATTCGTGATAGTGTGGCAGAAGAGCCGTCAACCTAGACTCGTCGTCGTGCGCAACAATTGAACATTTCACAAACATCACTAATGCGAATTTTGAATAAAGATTTGAAGGTTCAATTGACTCAAGAGCTAAAGCCTACTGACCATTTCAAGCATCGGCAATACGCCGAATGGTTGGTTGAACACACAGAAGGGAATGGTGACTTCACAAAGAAAATCATCTTCAGCGACGAGGCACACTTTCACCTCAGTGGACTCGTTAACAAGCAGAACTGCCGCATTTGGGCAAATGCGAATCCACGAGTGATTGTAGAAAAGCCGATGCAATTACCGTGACTGGTGTTCGCTATTGTGAGATGATAACGGACGGCCAGAAATTGAGGTTATGGAACTGGACGATATGTGGTTCCAACAGGATGGTGCCACCTGCCACACAGCCAACTAAACCATGGCTCTTTTGCGCGAGAAATTCAATGGCCATGTTATCTCACGTTGTGGCGATGTTAATTGGTTGCCACGATCATGTGATTTGACACCGTTGAACTTCTTTCTCTGGGTATATTTAAAAGAAAAAGTGTACGTCAATAAGCCAAGAACAATTCAAGAACTAAAGGATGAAATAATTCAGCACATTAACGACATTGAACCTCAATTATGTCTCGAATCATTGAAAATATGGACCATCGGATAGAAGTATGCCACCGTAGCCGTAGCGAGGATTTTGGCAATATTTTGTTTCACACATAATTGTCATATATCCTTCTATGATAATAAAAAATATTAACATAATTCTCTGAAAACTTTTTGTTTTATTTACAATTAACATCGTCCGTTTTGATTGGACCACCCTTTATAAATGGCATGGGTTTTCAATTGACAGTGGAATTTAGTTAGAATATATCAACTGAAGCTATTGTTACAGAAAAAGTCTTTCAAAATATGGTAGCACGGGTCATTGTTTGGGCAGGTGCATCAGGCTGACATAATGAGAGCACGGAAAAGTGCGTGAATGTAAATATAAAATTACGGAAAGGTTTTTAAGGAAATGGTTTGATAGAAGAATAAAACAACGGGTCAAGACATGGTAAATATGACATGTGTGAGTCAGATTTGACCGAGGAAGATTATGTATGTATAGTGTTTTATTTTGAAGTCCAAGAAATAAAGAAAGTTATGAATCAATATAACGAAAATTGGAGTTGATGTTGTTATTTTTGAGTGCGTATTCCAAATTTTTATTCTTTTGTTCGAACGTATATTTGAGCACTATTAACGTCCCGTGTATATAAAGAACTGAACCAGTAGAATTTCGAAGGGCTCACTATGTCTGTATGAGACTCAGACCACTGTTATCGAGGGTTCCCGAAATTGAAGTTCTTGCAGTTAAGGCTAATGCCATATTTTTGCGTATTCTATAAAATGCAGTTCAAAAGAGGCATGATGAATTGTTAATGTTCGATTTTAGCTTATACGAGTAGCTATATTATATTTTAAGTAAGAACTAGAGTAATTGAACTAATATTTCATTTTCTCAATTTATATGCCAGATTGATCGTTTGAACCTCTAAAGCTGTACAGATTAGTCTACGTTTGAGCTAGTTTAGCGGTGGTATTGTGTGTTCTTATTTAATCAGCATTGTACAGGTTTTCATGAGGAGCTGTTTTATAAGAATTCTACACTCTATTCGAGTTTATAGCAAATCAAAGTTTTATTAAATCAACCTTAAAAATTCTACACATATCAGCATCATTTTCAGTATTTTCCCAAATTTTCTGATTATTGCATTTAGACAAGTTGCACTACATACAATTTTTCGTTTTACTTTTCATCCATATTTAATTCAAATTGGCCTTCATTCCTATAATTTATATATTGCCGATCAAATCAAATTATTATAAAAACTAAAAACAGCAATAATTCTTTCTTATTTCTGACTCCACTTGAAAATGATAGTCTGTTAATTATATTGTTAATATTTACTATTTTCACTGCAAACGTTTAATGATATTTGAATGAATGTGTAGGTCGCGCAGATGCGTGTGGAGATATCATTGCGAAGAGGCTGATGAAGGCTAAACTGATTTCAGAATAGGAATTGATAATTCAAGTGCAGAATCTGTTACAACGCAATCTGACTTATTCATCGAAACTTTAAATGTTTTTTATTATGAAATTTTGTGCTTTTATGCTACCACCAATGTCGTACAATTTTATTAAGGTACACCTAGATTGGGCTTTTTTACAGCTCTGAGGTTGAGTATAAATATTTGGCCTACATACCTGTATCTATAAAGCGCTTTCTTTTTACATAAAATCTCTTTTATAGTTTAACAGAATCTAAAACTATTCGCGAATCATTCCAGGTATGGAATATTGCAATAGCTAAATGTTTATTGCAAACTATTATTTTTAGCGAAGCTGTGAGAAGCCTTGAAAATGAACGCATGCTAAATAAAGAGTTTTTCAATTTTATTCCGCATTAAGCTTTGCTATAAACAAGTGCATTATTTAAGATGTAAACTCCAACATTTGGTCTTGAGTGGGATGATCTCATGCGTGTGTAAGAGTACATTCATTTCAAGACTATTCTGAGTCATGTAAATTATTCTATTTTCCAAGCATGCATGGATCGATTCTTGAAATTGATTCATCTTCTGCAATGAACGCGATTGATCTTGACAAGTTTTTGGCGATATTTGTATGGAATTAATTATAAAGATGAGTTAATATATTTGGAGAAGATATTGCAGTTGAATACTAATAATTTGATGGGTAATTACTACTCCGCCAATGTAATAAAATAAAAATTCAATGGTTTGAACTTCTAATATATTGACGGTTAGTTTCTAGTGATGAATCAGTGTTAAATTATGTAATGAAATACAGCCGAAAGTAAATGATTATTCAAGTGAACTGCCCGGCATTTTAATAAAACTTGATCTCAAAAATATTAAAATTAAATAATCTTTTGTGCATGTTAGTCAAAATTCAAATTTTTGCTTTTATAGCTGATTATAAATTTTAAAATATATTTTTTTAAGCAAACTGGAAAAGTTAAATTTGCTTGTCTTTCTAACGCTAATTTGATCAACTTTGAAATACATATTTTAATGTGAATTTTAAATAAGTCACAATATTTGCAACATAAGTGGAAATTTTTTTCTTGACGCTATTAAAAGAGAAAATTTAACAAAAATAGTATATTAAATGAAGTTTTTTAAAGACTTTTCTATTTTACTTAAAACATTGTTTCGAGTAGTTCATTTCAAACATTGTTAAAAACATGACCCTTAATATTAAGCTTCAAATTAGCAAAATCAGCACTAAATATTTTCATAGAATTCAAACATTTAGTGTGATCTTCAGTGCCTTAATACTGATGATGGCTCAAAGGAGTTGAAACATGCCTGCTCACTCAATAGAGTAAGGCCCGACGGCTTTTATTTCATTTCCAAATTTAAATAATTTCGGAATGGAATTTCTCATGCAAATATTGCGTGTTTTTCGTATATAATGCAAGGTTGGCAGCCTTTCTAGAGCCCACTTCCAGGATTTCGACTGAGTTTTGGTTTGAGCCCAGTCTGTGCTTGAAGAAACTAGATTGGCTTAAAATGAACCGATAGTAAAATATAAATTGATTATATCGCATTCTGGTTTCCAAAAACTAACAGAAATGAAATTTTCCCCTCACAAAATCGACTCAAGAATCTTTAATTATTAGTTTCTACTATTCATATGTATTGCTGTTATGGATTCGTCCCGTTCCATAATTTTTCTTCAAACTTTAACGCATCCTCGAACCATACATACAAGTGCAGCAAAGGTTACGCAGAATGCACCTTTTCTGTCACGAGTTGCAGCGAAAGTGTCTGTCAGCCCTACAAGCTGGGCAACTGAACGCGACAAAATAGCTGTCGCGAGTGTTCGAGAAATTAAAAGACAAATAGATATACCGCCCAACCTTTGCGTCATTTTTGGAAATTACAAGGTCGGAGTCCGTCAAGCGGGGCTGTGTAGATAAATTCCGCTTGAGCTGACTGTACGGATGCCCAACTCTTTGGTCAACGAGAGCCGCGTAGTTATCAAGTACGTCTGTTCCTCCAAAAATGTCTGAACTGTAAGTGTGTGCATGAATCATACGAAGATATTTAGAACTCAATACAATTTTTCTGTAAAATTCGATGACAAAGAATTTTGACGAGTTCCTCTTTGTCAAAAGTTTTAACACTAGTGCGCGATTTCTATTCGCATTAGAAATTTCACTGCTATGTTACATGTGTCGAGAAGCAAATATAATCTAATATTTTGCCGCCGTACATCAATTTATTACTAAACTTCTTTCTTTGTTAAGGTGGCCCCAAGCAAACAATATCAACGTACTTACCAGTGAAAAATAATAAAATTCCTGTGGCACCACTAGCCGGAAAGACAAATATTTCGTAGGCACCGTTGCTTTTAAAAGCAAATAGTAATTTGACTGGCCGCCACTTTGAAAGTTAAATACTGTTCGAAGAAAATGGTGTGTTGTACAAATACTTTCAATGTAAGCCATTACAAACGTTTCCATGAAAATATATTCAACACTCCAGTTGGTACCAAAACAGAGAATTTCGCTTATTTTCTGACCTTTTGGGACCGCCAGAAATAAGGAATCATTTTCGACCGTGCTCTTCAACAGAATTGCTAAATTTCGTGGAAGCGGGAATGGATGAAGAAGTAATTCTTACTGGAGACGACATACTAAGTAGTACTGGAGACGAAGTACTTTCTATCTTATTTAAAAGAGACATACTAACATTTCAAATATGTGCATACATTCTACATACACTTGTACCTTCTTCAAAATAATTTTTTTTAATTTTATGTTACTTCATCATTTGAAGTTAAATGGCTGTTTTTTTTTTACGTTTTTCCGAAATAATTTTATTTTGTACTTATTGTTATTTTTTCTGTCATTTTTAAAATAAATAATGTTACTTTTCGTTAGCAAAAAATCGTTCCATTGAACACGTTTTTCATTTCCATGAACTACAGTTCTGTAAGATTCGATATACGTTGTTTCGATTTACGTTGCGTTTTTTCGGTCCCGAAAACGACGTATACCGAGGCTCGCCTGTACTTCACTTTCCAGAGCTACTAGTTTCAATAAAACGAACGTAAGCACGTTTTTCGAAAAGCTAACCGATGTTTTTGTAAGGTTTAATTTTCCACCCCACATGAAATTCAACGCAGATGAATCAGGTTGTAGCACAGTAACCAATCCTCCCAAAGTGATTGCTCAAAGAGGATCGAAGCAAATCGGGCAAGTGAAATCAGGCGAACGAGGAACTTTGGTAGCAACTTTGTTTTTCATTAATGCTGCTGGTGGTTTTCTGCTACAAATTTTTGTTTTACCACGAGCTATCTGCAAAGATATCATGTTAGTCAATTGTCCACCAGGAACTCTTGGGTTGACAAATATTTCTGGATAGGTGAATGAAGAATGCTTCATTAAAGCTTTAGAACATTTTGTAATGCATGTGAAGCCTTCCAAAGAAAATCCGGGATTGATCCTAATGGATAACCACAGTCCACATATTAACCTCAGAGTTATTCAATTCGCTCGCAAAAAACTCTATTGTAATAGTGACTGTTCCACCACACTGTAGCCATAAGCTGCAGCCCCTTGATGTCACAGTATATGGTCCCTTCAAAAGTAGATATAGAATTACAATGAATGAGTGGATGCTGTCGAATCCCGGTAAAACGATGACCATTTACCAAGTTGGACAGTTTGTAAGAGATGCATATCCATCAGCTTTCAGTCGTTACAATATTACACAAGGTTTTCTCAAAACGGGTGTTTACCCCTTGAATTCAAACATATTTGGAGAAGAAGAGTTTTTATCATCGTTTGTGACTGACCGATCTTATCCATCTGATGGACTCGATTCTGATAAAGAAAATTATTATAGCATATTATATATGCCAATTCCGCTTAACTCTGCTTGTGTACATTCACTGCCAATTGCTAGAACTTCACAGGAACAAACTGCATTACAAGATGATTTAAGATCTCCTTTATCTTTGTCTGCATCTACAGTTCGAGTTGCGCTTACATCAGGGAAACTGGCCATATCGTCACAAATCATTAGGCCATTTTCAAAAGCAGGGCCCCGAAAAAACACGTCTCGTAAGAAGCGGAAAATGTCTTCTGCTATCGTTACTGATTCTCCTGAGAAGAACAAGATAGCGGAAAAAGACACAAATGCCAACCAAAGGAGAAGGAATATACAGAAAATGACTACAAAATCATCTATAAAAGCGCTCACTAAAAAATCGTAAATCTATTCAAGCTCATCTTATTCTGCGAATAATATAGTATGATCACAAGCTAAAAGAAAGGTTTCAGTGAATCATAAACAGGACAATTATTGTGTAGTATGCGGTAAGAATTTTTTGTAATAGCGATCAAGAATGATACCAGTGCAAAATTTGTAGCAGTTTTTGAAGCGTTATGACTAACTTGTTTTTGTTTTTAATTTTGGATACCCGTTTTTTTAGCAATTTATTACTTATCAAAATACCATAGTACTTAACTCAGTTTGTAATGACCGATCTCAAACGGCCAATTATGTGAGCTATTTAGGTTTAAATAAAAACTTTATCCAGAGTTTGGATTGTTTACATATCATTTTAGATTTATTAGCGTCTCATAAGACAGACTCGTTTTACCGAGGGTTTTGCGTAAAATTGATTTTAAATCTCCTATCAGCTGCTCACACCAGCCGCCCCACCAGGGTGCCGAAGGAGGATTGAAGTGCCATTCTATCTGAGCTACAGAACTATGCTTCGTGATTTTATCCCAATCTAATGCTTCGAAAGAATTGTTTGCACCAGAAAAATTGGTCCCGTTATCTGTGTAGACTGTCCTAGGCCTACCTCTCCTATCTATAAATCTGCGTAACTCTTCCAAAAAGGTGTCAGTCGATAAGGATGATAACAGTTCTAAATAAATGAACAGCCCGATACACAGCACACCTGAACAAGCAGATTCAACCCTTCCCTCCCCCACGGAAGAAAACAGGGCCGGCCAGATCGATACCGGTCACTTCAAAGACTTTGGCGCGATCCAAAGGCAAAGCTGGAGTTTCACATTGCAAATTTTTCGATTTTTGCTTTTTGCAAATGACACATTTAGCCACAACCTGCTTTGCAGCACTACGAAGTCCGATGATCCAAAATTTCTCGCGTATATTATTCATAATTATTTGCATTCCTACATGGCCTAATTTTTCGTGAGTCTCTCTTACTAGCAAATAGACTATTTCATGCTTCCCATCCATTATAATTGGACAAAAAAAAAATTGATGTCATCTTTTCTTTTAGAAATCCAAGTTTTTACAACTTTGAGCCCATCTGGATTTATCGTGACTTTCAATGATGATAATTTATTTGAATTTTCAAACATTTGTTGCTGTAAAAAAAAGCAAAAATTTTGTCTCAGATTTCGAAGCTCTTTGAAAGTTATCCCTAACTTGAAATCCCTAGGTGTACAAAGCTCATTCTTTGTAACTTTTCTGTAAGATTGCCGACATCCATCGAAAAATTGTTGCATCAAGACTAAAAAACGAATGATTTTTGAGAAGCTCGAGAAAAATTTAGCTGCACTGAAGTTACTATCAGTGTTGATCATATGTGTCAAAGTCGATCGTTTTATCTCAGCTGATATTTTTTCTTCGTCGACCTCACCTCAAGTTGACTCAGGCTCATATAACCATTGCGAACCAAGCGACCACCGAGACTCTACTAACTGCTTTGGACTGCAGCCTCGTGAAGGGAGGTCTGCAGGATTCATTTCACCAGGAACAAATTTCCACGAATTCTTTTCGCTCAGAGATCTTATTTCTTTAACGCGATTATGTACGAATGTTCCCCACTGCAGATCTCGATTGATTCACGCTAGAGTCAGACCAATACGTAGTGCGATTGATTTTACGCGTTAATGAGCTTGTAACCGAGCTAGTTAGTCGTGCAGCAATAGATGCTGCCATTAGTTCCAACCTTGGAATGGTGGCTCCTTTAGGCGCGGTACGAGATTTTGCACTCAAAAGCTGTATGTTTACCAAACCTCCGCTCTGAGCTACAAGCATCCGAAAAAGCATGTATTTCAAGCTCTCCCGAGCCTAGTTTCCGAGGAATTTCTATGCTTTTCAAATAGACTAACTCTAAAGATTTCATTATTCTTGCGATCAATCGTAGCATCCCAAGCCTTTTTATCATCCCACAGCTTCCTTCATATCAACTTAGGCACCAAAGTTACTGGTCATGTTAAATCTATGGGATCATTAATACGGTTTGCAATCGACAATATAACTCGTTTTGTAAAGATTTCTGTGAAATCATGTTCAACCCTCAAAACATCAGGGTTTATCGAAAAACGATCGCTTTCCTTATCCCACAAAATTCCAAGAACAAGAGTTCTTCTAGTGTCTAAGTCGTCACCAGAGTATTCCCAGCTACGTAGATCGAAGCCTCTACTGGTCTTAATCGACTTAGCCTCACTCATAAATTTTTTTCATTTTATTCAACGAACTTACACTGGTTACAACTTTATCTACTTAAAAAGCCTCTTCTAGTTTTGCAACAGCTTCCTTCGACCATTTGCAATTGCTGCTTTCTTCTGCTACTCTCAAAGCTTGGTACAGTAAAAGTGAAATTATCGCTGATAAAAGAAAGGGACTGCATATCAAACCAAACACTAGTCGACAGTGTCTAAAAACTACGAGTTTTCCATTCTCGTACCAAAGAAAACGTAGAAAATCTCTTTGTTCCTTAGCTATCGATATTTGCAAGAATACCTTTATTATGTCGGCAACTACCCCCATTTCAGACTCGCGAAAACGACTGAATATGGAGGGAACAAGTTCAGTAAGATTAGGACCCTTTTCTAAATATTGGTTCAACGATTGAGATCCCTTTTCTTTCACGGAGGCATCAAATACGGGCCGGACCTGCGTTTTTGCATGTGGCTTTATTACCGGACGATGTGGAAGATAGTGAAAATATTTTGAATCATCGTCATAAGGTATTCTTTCGATGATTCCTTCTAGTTCCCATTCGCGAAAAACCTTATCGTACGAGCTAAATAGATTTTGTTTTTTCAATTTGTCAACAAGCTTATTTAAACGTGTATAGGAGACAGTATAATTGTTCGGGAAATCAGAATGGTCTTCTAAAAAAAGCAATGGCACTTCATAACGCCCCTCAGCGTTAATTTTAGCAGATTCCATTACAAACTCTCTCGCTCGACACTCTTGAAAATGATGACTTTTTTTCTCTATAGGGTACTCAATTCCAAGTATATCTAAATTCCAAAGATCAGTGAGATTGCCCTCTTGTATAAACATAGTCGTCACTAAAGCTGTCGTATCGGACTTTACATTTTCGCCGACGTGTTTTCCCACCACGGTTCAACCTAACAGAGTCTGAAAAGCAATTAAACCATTCTCTAATTCACGTTTATTACCTGTAAATAGTTTTCCGGCCACGTCCGTGCCGATCAAAACGTCTATAACCGAACAAATCTTTCAATCAACGTCCGGCAAGAATATACCCTCTTCTCGCAACTTTTTTACCCATACATCATTCTTAATGCTGGATAAAGTGTAACACTTTATATCCTTATTAATCACATCTAAAGTGCATGCATACGAGTCATCCATACTTCTCATACAAAGCTTCAAAACATCATGTTTTTCACTCTTAAGTTTTACGCCACCGAATAGCGAGTGCGTAATTTCTTGTTTACCTTTCGAAAAGTAGCCAAGTTTGTGTGCGAGATCAGTTCGTATGTAAGATCTTTCAGATCCAGGGTCTGTTAAAACTCTCGCAGTCATTTCATTAGTTTCGGAGTACAATTTTACCTGTAAAGGTTGTAAATAAACAGTAGGCGAAGCAACGGAGGAAGCCAAATCGTTAACGACGATGTTTGTAGTCGCGGGTTTCGATGTTTGCTCGTTTACATCATCGATTTCCTTTCTCGAAAATTCACGGCACATTAATAACACGTGATGCTTTGAGCACCAAGCACATTTAACTCGCACTCTACATTAAGTCTTAATATGTCCGCGATTCAAGCAATTTAAACACGCACCGGCTTTTTTGACTAATGCTTCTCGTTCCTCCAAACTGATTTTACGCGCACACTCACAGCTCTCACTCTCATGTTGTAACTCACAGAAAATACACTTCGTCCGCTTTTTGCCTTTTGCAACAAATAGCGCACTCGCGGTAGCTACATCGTTTGGTTTCGAAGTTTTACCCTTGTGTGTCTTCTGCTTGCTCGCCTCCGCCGACTCCGTCGATAATGAATTTTCTTGCCTTGCCAATTCATTCTTTCCTTCGTTTTCAACTTCAAGCTCCAAAAATGCAAGAAGAGCATGGAGTCGCTCCTTCGCTCTATCTCTTTCTGCTCCGTTTTCTCCTTCGCCTGATGTGTCGCGTCTACTTTGACGCCAAGCCTGAAGTATTTCTCCAGGTAAAGCTGACTCAACGAGTGGGTACAATATTGCAGCAAACTTCTCAGAAGTCACTCCGAGCGTTTCCAGTGATCGTGTATACGTTCCAATTTTATCGTGAACGTCTGCCAATGACATGAACAGTACATTGGATTAAGTATTGGAATTTATCTTGCTTGCTTATACCCATATTTTCATGAATCTTTTTATATTGGCTCCAAAAGAGAAGCCACTTCTTGACGCTTCCTTGAAACTTTGGCAAGTCGATTGGCGGTAGATTTGTCTTTTGGGGATTATTTAATCCCACATGTGCGTTGTCTGTATGCACTGTAGTAGAGTTTATACTAACCATACTCATTTTCGCTGTTAAAAACTGAGTCTTATATACATCACATGTGTCGAGTTCTGTCTGTATCTCTGTCTCGTCTATATCTGATTCGTAGAGTGATTCGTTATACGGGTCGTGCACGGCATCAAGCTCCGCCATTTTGGACTCTAGTATAGAATACGCCACAGCCTTTTCTGTTGGTGTGGCGGTAGCCGAGTCCCTCAAAGTAATAAACACATTCAACTGCTTTGTAAAAGCCGAACGTTTGGCTGTACGCTTTTTCTTCAAAGCATCCATGTTGAAAATAACTAAACTTGATTTTATTACAGATCACTCTCATACTCTTATCAAAATTAGCTTTATATTTCACCTGGTCCTGTCTCGGTCGCCAAATGTTACGAATATCAGGTTTAGGAGAAATAAATACTGAGAGCTTTAATAATTAAGGTGTTTATTGTAAATCAGATATGACTTGATACAAATAGCTGTGCGATGCTCACGCTTCGCTTTGCCAGCTCGAACTGAGCTCTCATCTGAGCCCGAGCGATAGTAAAAATAATATACAATAAGTGTGGTGGCGCTGTGTGCAAATACAAATACACTTATGTCAAACAATTCGCAACAACTTTGCTCTTTCGTAACTTTGACCGGCGTGTCAAGAAAAAGCCGAGATTTGTTCTTTATATAAATGGATGGTAAACCTATAATACTGTTGATTTTGGGAAACATCTCATGATATTACGTACATATTGCAATAAACAATTTTTTATGCTACACGTATTATTATTTCCTCATTTCCTTTTGGGTTGTTTTCCCCTTTTTGCCACTCTTCTCCTATTCATTGTTGATATCTGCGTATCGTAGGTTGCGTACAAAATCGTTCTTCCTGGGAAAAGCCTAATTTTGTCTACTCTGCTTATTTTTAATTTGAATGATTGCGTGTGGAATCATTGGATCTTGATCTCGAGAATAATCCAGATGACAATAAATATATATGAAAAGACGTCGGAGTAATCCTAAAATGGCTTTGCATCAGCTAAGGCTGGCTCGTACTCCGGCACATATCTTCAATTTGATAAGTCACTCTCCTTCCCAACATTCTAGTTATGCGCGCAAAAAACTTTTGATCGTAAAATTATCTTTATCTATCTTTTTTCGGGTGATCTGAAAAATAAAGATTGCAAGAAAATATCTGAAAAAATGTTCCTTTATAATTTTCAACTTGCAGAATTGAAATTTGGAAACACAATATATAATTTTTTTCCACTATCATCAACCGCTTTTCCATGTACCTCCAGTCATATATGATTCTGCACCACCATACATCTTTTGCAGCCAACATTTGCACTACATTCCGAGCAACACCAATCTACAAATTCCTCTCAACAACATTCAAGAAAATATTTCTCTGCTAACAGTCTGTTAAAGCTCTGGGCAACATTGCAAAACAACATTTAACGTGCCATATGTGCTGCATGATGCAGCACGTGACCACACTATTCAATTTCATTGATGATGTCACATGCAGGATTTAGCAGAAGACTCACTGCTACGAATGTTGCTGGAAAGCACCTTTGATGTTGCTGTACGCATGCCTGATAATTTTCCCGCTCCGTAGCGTGTACCATGCAGAGTGTACGTCGACCAAGCAGGAAATTTTTCAGGTTTCCGTACAATCTTTCAGATTCGAGTGAATCGATGAGTGTTGAGTTTTAAGTACGTCGATGAATGTTGCAGATACTTTGGGATAGTATACGAATAGCTCGCGTTCAAGCAACATGAGTTGTAGATGCGCGGCGCTGCGGAAGATATTAGATACAGTGAGTACTGAACGAGGGCAGTACTGAAGGTATTTCGCGAATTGAACAGGTTGGAGGAAGTAGTTTGTTTCGGTGGGAAAAAATTGTGTCCTCTTTCGCTTGACGGAAGCTTGGGATGTTGGGTTCATGGTCGTTGGATCAAATGCGGATTATCGATAAGGATTATGCAATTCTGAGTGCAAGCAGCAAGTGGAGTGTCGAGAGGGAAGCTATTTCCTTTTGAGGATTAATGTGTTCTAAGTGTTGTATGTGCCAAATCCAATAGAGGAAGATTTTTAGTGACGGCTATCCAGGATTAAAAATTAAATTACTGGAAATGTAGATCAACTATGCAAAAACTAATTTGCACTTAATTTCAGTGAAAACTTTTTATAGTGTGAGATAAAAAGTGGTTAAAATAGTGTCCTCTTTCCGTCGGTTTCGTGATTAAACTTAAAATATCCTTGACACGTACCCACCATAAAAAGAAATGCAAATTTACGGAAACTCATCATAGTCTGACCGCTGACGAAAAACAACTTTCTTGATAAAATTACTCAATTCGTGTGAACAATTTTTGAAGTGTACCATCTAGTCATCATCATGTTAGCCGTGAAGAATTTCTTCTTACCGGAGCGGAAGGCTCCCGATGCTACACAACGTTTTTCACGTATGCCAGAAGCGTTCCTGCGATCGATACGTCGTCGATCGTTACGTGTGAAACGTGCCAAATCTCTGGTTGTATCTGATCGCGAAAAACGCAAATCTGGTGAGTAGTTGTTGCACGCAAAACATGAAGAAAAACAAATGAATGCAAATGTTAATGAACCGAAAAATAAGATCCAAGTCAAGTATGATCGATGAATTGTTTTTATTTATGATTTTTTTAATTTTGCATTTCTAATGAATTTTAATCTCAAGATCTTCCAATTGATATATTCGATTGAGCGTTTTTATTTCTGCATAACATTCTCTTCACATGTCAGATATTAGATACAGACGTATCTGTATCTTTTATGATATCATTTATTCGATCATAGGCAGAGCATATCTACTAACAAGCAATTTCACATAGAACAAATTTCGCATCTAACGGTAGTTAACGTAAAAACCGATTTGTGTATGTATTGAGTAAAATTAGAAATCGTTTTGTGTATGTATTGAGTAAAATTTATTTTCCTCTCAAATTGTTAGAAAGGAAAGAAAGAAATGCAAAATAATGTCTCTTATGTTATTTTACGTCCCTTTCTAATCGGAAAAACAGCTGGTGCAGTTGCTTGTTAGTATATATGCTCTGTCATAGGCTTGAGGAAGAAGAGAACTGGTTATTAAATGTTGTATTTATAGTTGTTCCGGGATAAGTTATTCATCGGTCAGCGGTTTTGTCGTGGCTATAAATCAATTGGCCGATGGTCTAACTGGTTTTTGAGTGGTAGCGCAGATTGAGAATCTTGTTTGGTTGCGATAGAAAGATAGTAAGAGTGGTATCGAGCAAATCTTCCTTATGTGTTAGGTGGATGCTCTGTAGAATTGAACTGCTTTTATTTTCAATTTCAAACTATGAGTTGAATAGCGTTTTGTCAGATCGATTATTTAGAATCAGCAATTAAGGCTGAATTAATGGATTTGAAAATTCAAATTGATTTGTTGTCTAGGCTTAATGGTAGTTCAAAGACCTGTGATCGACATGAACCGTTTCAGAGATTTTTGCGTTTTCGAAAAAAAACTAGGCTATTTCTGTTCGTTACTATAAAGTTACAGAGATTTAAGCTTAGCCTTAGCGATTTGGAAGTGGCATCGTTTCATCTGACAGGGCTTTTCTCATCACTCAGTTTAAAGCTTGGAGCTTATCTTAGAGTAATAAAAATATTTTTTTTTTTTTTTTTTAATATTTGCAGAAAGTAGATATTATGTTTTTTCTGGATAAAATTTTAAGAGTCGCATAAATTATTTCGAAACCATATTTTAGGGTGAACTATATTTTTCTTTGATGAGAAATACTGTGTATATACATTCTCGTAAATGTAAACCCACAGTATATGATGAAAACAAAATATCGTTATATTTTGTACATAAAATCAACAAGTTGTAATAATTTTAACATGCTTAGTACGAGTATATAGCTTATTTTCTATAATTTCTTTATTTTTGCATAGACAGCATATTTTGGCAACTTTGAGTACAAATTTTCAATGAAAACACAATTAAATACGTGAAAAAGTTACATAATATAAATAATCAAATCATTTTGCAACCTAATTAAGAAATTCTCAATCGCTGTGCTTTGAAAATCAAATTGATTTGCTTTGTATAGTTCGAATAGTCTAGTGGTTAATACGCTTCTCGCTTATATCGAATTTCACTAATTTAAATTACGTTGTGTAGTGCACGTGCTGTAGTGGTTAGAGTGGTTACTCCGTAAGCCGAAGGTCCCTGGTTCAATCCCGTTAGTGACAAAGAGATTCTTCAAACAGACTGTAAGCCCGTTCAGTTATGATACGCAATGGTTTAAAATCAAAACGTATCACGCGGGATAGACGGACACACCATACCACCTTCTCGAGTACATACGGTCAAGATGATGCGATACTTTAACTGTCTCTAAGTGAAGGCCCAAAAGGGGCTGTGGTGCTAGAACAAACAAAAAAGTCACATTGTTGGTAATGAGATATGTTTCGTGCGGTTCATCGGTCAGAATTATAATAGAACATCAGCAACTCCAGCATCATTCAGACTGCTTATTTAAATTCAGCGATAATCGCACGAACACCCGCGTTGCGTCAGATGCTCTAGCATATTTCAACGCCTAAGTTCGATTCAGGCTGTTGGGCAATCAATTATTTTTATTTTTTGTGCGATATGTACATATTTTCCAAAAATTTATCAAAAATTAAATTGTTTTGAAACCGCTAGTACTTTAGTATACTTTTTATGAAATGCTGAAAAAATTTCAATTAAGTAACAAGGTGGGAAAATATTAATCCAAAAAATTTAAGATGCCCTTGTCCCCATGACGCATTCCTGCTTTATCGTTTAAAAAAATCCCAGGAATTGAATCATGTAATCCATGTGCTCTCATTAAATAAAAAGTTTCCACAGTGTAGGATCAAAAAGTAGTGGGGTTAGCTTAATTAAAATTTTTTAAATTAAACTAATCGGTACAAATCCTTAGTGGTCCTCAACACAGCGCAATTCCCACTGTGCGTACGCCTCACAGTATTCGATTTGGTAGGAAAAAATTAAACAGCTAACGGCAATGTTCCAATCAGGGTTCGCCGATATACATCAGAGGATATATATCAGAGGATATATATCATGATATATATCACGATATATATCATTTGATAATTATGCGGATATATATCAATTGATATTGTCTATCTAGAATCTTGGCAACACTAAAAGAAAAACTAAAATTTAGATTATTTTCCCCCGAATAGCTATCTCATCAGAAGTTCGGGGACTCCCCGTTTAACTTACGTGCACGCGGACTAGAATTTAACAATTGTTAATCCAAGTATACTGTCAATTTAATATCTACCTAAGAAATGCTTTGCTAGTTTAAAAGGTTAATGCTACAATCCTTATTTAGTTGATGTAGTGCAGTAATCTTTACGTTCATCTGCTGCGGCATATTCATTGAAGTAGATAACTGACCGATTGAACGATAAGTTTGAAGGCAGTGTGAAACCAATACAAAGATGGGGAACAGTGGCAAATGGGCCCAATGTAAAATGTGCAAAAAAGAGCTGCAAGGCATTCCTGTGGGACTATTGAAACATTTGAAGGTTTGTCGGATGTCAAGGGCTTCTAGCTCACATGTGCCACCTTCAGATTCTATTCATGATAGCCACCCCTCAACATCAAATGACACCATCATCGAATCAGTGGCAAAAAACGCGCATTGTCGACTGGTGAACCATCATTCAACATATTAGAAAAAGTAATTGTTACATCAAAATCCCAAGCGAAAAAGTTGATTTGGTGGTCGCAAACATTTTCTATGCCACCAATGCACCGTTTTTGCACGCTGATCACTTGAAGTTTAAAGAAATGATCATGGCACTTCGTCAAGGCTGTAAACCTGCTGGAAATCAAAGGCATTTCTGGAAACACAATTGAGGTGATCAAATATTTTAGGAATAAAGATCCGCCCGCAAGTTGATACAAGGCTGGTAAAAAGTTAGTAGTAGTTTGTAGTTTGATGGAATACAACGAGAGACTGTATTAGCTCTTACCTTGCTAATCGAGGAATATTGGTACAAATATGCCAAAATAATAAAAAGTAAGTTGAAAAAAACATAATCGAAATCGAAAATGATGCACAAATCACGAACAATGCCACGTTTGAATCCAATAGCTAGAGCCTTAGACAGAGCCCAAAGAAATGGAACAACAATATGGGTGGCAGTAGAAATATTGCACCGGCTAGAAAAGGATTTAGAAAATGAAGCATTAGAAGTCAAGAATTTATTTCGGTATCGACGTGACATGACATTAGAGCCTGTTCATTTTTTGGGCAAAAATTTGAGCAACCATCAAGATAAAGTTTTTGCTGGAATGCCGCCCGATTTCATGCCTATTGTAACGTCATTGCTGACGCAATCATCAATGTTTCCTGAGTATCTTTTTGGGGAAAATTTTAAAGAGACTCCACCTTTAGAATGGTGGAAGCTCCTGAATTTGGACACAAACGATAATCGATGGCTCAACTGGGATGGCAAAGAAAGATTTCAAACACTATGTGAACAATTACTGTCACCAGTAGCATTAACAGCTGGTGTCGATAAAATATTCTCTACCTTCGGTCTTGTGCAGTCGAAGATACGTAACGGATTAGAAATCGAGAAAACCTTATGGGTTAGTCCATATCTTCAAGACTTTCAACCATTCCCATAAGATAATTTGTCGTACGGTTCCTTTATAAAATATGGGCTGGGTTTGGGAATCTAATGCGAATAGGAAATGTAAAAAGAAATATTGTGCGTAGATTCCGGAGGCCACTTTGGTGGGAGTCAGACGATGATGTACCACTTATAGATCTCTGCCTTACAATTGACCCTGATTTAAATTGATGAATCAAATTTTTACTCACGTTTTTGTTACTTTAGGAATAAAAAGTGAAGTATTCAGAATAATTTTTATTATTTTTCCATTTTTAACGTTTCAAATAAATTACAGACTGAAAAATGCTTACTTTTCGTAAACGTGATATATATCCAATATATGTTTATCGGATATATGTATATCAAATATCGAATTTTTTTATATTTATTATAAATATCGGATTTTCGCGAACCCTGGCTCCAATTGTCGTTCTTCTATGGGTTGACAATGTCCGAACTTTCACTCATCTAAGATTTAAAAATTCTATACGAGTTTCGTAAATGTTTTCCATTCTTAAAATAATATGGTGATCCGATTACATCTATAAATCATTTTTTTATGACTTCTCAAACAAAATGAAAATTTTTCGTTTTGAAGTAATTATATTTTGAGCGTATATGAATGAATGATCGACAACTGAGGCATAATTTGTACGGACTCTAGATTTTTTGCATGTGTAACCTTCTCTCACTTTTCTCAATTCTTTATTTTTTCCTCTGATGCTTCCTCAGACATTTGGCCTAAAGGTAATATTCAATGGTTAGCTATGTCTGCTCGGTGCACTAAAATTTGTGTACTGTCACAGTCATTTTATACCAAGAGAATAGCATCAAATATAATTTCTGCGTTTTAATGAAATACTGTTGATATTTGTGGGAGTCAATTTCCAGTCCAATCGAAATCGTCCTCAAAATCACATTGAATAGCAGTAAATGTTTGTTCAGCGTTGTTATAGATGAAGTGCTATCATAATCGTTAAAGAAGCGTCGCGCTGTATTCCCGTCGTTGCTTGTTCCGTAACCAACTTAAACCTTGTCTATAATCAAACCATTTTCTTTAAATTTCCTTTTTATTTTTGCCTTTTTTTATCCAAATTTCTTTTTATTTTCTCCCCCTCAAACTTGCCATGTTTTAAGTTCAGTACGGTAGCATACTCATATATCGGAGAAAACACTCCATGGAGCGGATAAAATCGTATAGTGGAGATATCCCAAATTACTACATATTAGTTTCAGGCTTAAATATTTTGTCTGCATTTACATATGTCATTAGCAGCAACCTTACAAATGAAGCATTTCTGTGTACTTTTTGTTTCGGATATTGCGTAAAAAATTTCGCCATCGATCATACGTAGAACAATGCTATGATTAATCGAAAATACACGATCATTAATAGTTAGTGTGATTGGAATTAACAGGTCAATTTTTGACTTCATCAATCTACCCTCTTCTGTGATTAATCTTTAACTTTCTTTCTAATAAACTAATTTGACTATTCTTCAAAGTCTTGGCGTGGACCAGCGGTTTCCCCACTAGTCTCTGGCCTCCAGTTCTTCTTCCAATACCTTTTTGGGTATCCGCTGTTCGTCCATACGTTTCATGTGTCTAGCAAATTGCAAGTTCCGCAGTCATACAATCGTTGAGACCTCCGGATTCATAAAGCTCATGGTTGTGTCGAATTCGCCATTGGCCCCTGTCTAGCTTCGCTCCGATTATTCGCATCAGAACCCGATGCTTGGGTTAGGGTCCATGTTTCACACCCCTAGCATAACACAGGTCTTATCACAGATTTGTATATTTGGAGCTTTGTTTTCCTGTGCATGCAGCTGGCCTTCAATATCGTCAAAACTGAATAAAATATTTTATTTGCGAGCTGTATTCTTCGGCGTATTTCTTCTCTTTTATTACCCGTTCTCGTTATTTTGGCGCCTATGTAAACAAATTCGCTAAATTTTCGATATTTTACTCGCCCAGTGTGATATTTTGTATTTGAGTTATTTTTCCTCGACTGCGCCATAAGCTTTGTTTTATTCTCATTGATTTGTAGCCCTACTAGTTTTGCTTCGCTGTCAAGTTTCAGGAAGAGTTCTTTGGCAGTTGCTAATGACCGTGACAAAATGTTGATATCGTCCGCATAGGCTACTACTTAGCTCGACTTGTATACAAGTAGTAATGGCCCTCGTATATCGATAGGTAGGTACCTTATGACGTACTCCAGAGCCAAATTGAATAGCAATGGAGCCAGCCCATCTCCTTGCTTTAGTTTGATATTTGTGTCAAAGGCATCGGCGAGTTGGTTGTTGATGCGGATTTGGGAGGCCGTCGATGTCATTTTCATTTTGGTAAGATAGACTAATTTGGCTGGCATGTCAAAGCAAAGCATTATTTGGTACAGTACGTTATAATCAATACTATCGTATGCTTGCTTAAAGTCAACGAAAATTTGGTGTACGTCTATGTTGAACTCCCAGCATTTTTCAAGTACCTGCTTGACAGTGAACAATTGGTCTACTGTCAATCTACCTGCTCAAAAACCTCCTTGATACTCCCCAATAATTCTGTTGGCGTATGATCCGATTTATTTTCTAAGATTTTTGAAAATATTTAGTACGCCGTACAAAGTAATGATATGCCTCTATAATTTTCGCACTGTAGCTTGTCACCTTTTTTGTAAATAGGAAATATAATTCATTGGCCCACTCGTTCGCAATATGTTCTTGTTTGTCAAATGTGCTGGATGATTTTTCAATAACTATATTGTTTTTTATTCTATTTGCGAGAAAATTTAAATAATTATAAAATACTTTTCTCTTCTTTTCAGGTGAGTGATAACATTCATGCTATTTGTTATTAAAATTATCTCAAAGACAGTAAGTAAGATATTTATTATAAATAAGACAAGGTATCATTAAAATTATGTTTTTAATCAATTTTTTTAAATTTTCCTGATTTAAAAAAATGGAAATCTTGATATGCAAAATAAAAATTGAAACCATAAGCAACTACAGACTAGTCTTTCTGAAAATATTAGTGTAATTGTCTGGATTTTCAAAAGTCAATTTTTGCAATAGGGGTGCGGTTTTTTTTTCGAAAATTAAAACTTTATTGTGAAAAAGTGGTTACAAATTTAATATTCAATCCATTGTCCATCGCTAGCTATAACTTTTTCCCATTTTTCTGGCAATTCACGAATCCCCTCCCTGAAAAATTCAGCCAGCTTCTCCGCTATCCACGAATCGATCCAATTTTCGACTTCTTCATAATTGGAGAAGTGCTGGTCAGCCACCCCATCTTGCATTGGTCGGAAGAGATAGTAATCGGATGGCGCAAGGTCTGGACTATACGGCGGGTGCGGTAGGACATCCCATTTGAGCGTTTCAAGGTAGGTTTTGACGACCTGTTGCAAAATTACCTTGACGTGCCTTTATTCATATTCCGTCCGTTTTTCGCGCAGTGCTCAGCCCAACCGCATCAATTGTCGTCGGTAGACTTCCCCTGTGATTGTTTCATTCGGTTGCAACAGCTCATAATAGATCACACCCAGCTGATCCCACCAAATATACAGCATAACCTTCAGGCCATGAATATTCTGAACGGCCGTCGATGATGATGAATGGCCGGGATATCCATACGTTGCCCGACGTTTTGGATTATCGTAATGAGACCATTTTTCATCGCCAGTGACAATTCGATGCAAAAAACTTTTTGTTTCGTGCCGTTGGAGCAGTTGTTCACATGTGAAGAATCGGCGTTCGACGTCTCTTGGCTTCAATTCATACGGCATCCAATGGCCTACCTTCCGGATCATTCCCATTGCTTTTAGACAATAGGAAATGGTTTGTTGTGCGACGCCAAGTGATTTTGCAAGTTCTTCTTGCGTTTGGGATGGATCTTGGTCGAGCAATGTCTCCAATTCGTGATGTTCAAACTTTTTTGGCTGTCCGGGCCGTGCATCGTCTCTAAGTCAAAATTGACACTTTTAAACCGTGCAAACCACTTCTGGCACTTACGCTCAGCTAGAGCATGCACACTTTACACTTCCACCAATATACGATGACTTTCGGCAGCCTTTTTTTCATATTGGAGTAATGAAGAAGTACCCCCGCAAAAACACTTTATTCGGCACAAAATTCGACATTTTCAATGGTTATCTTTGCCGAGCAGGGAGGCCATGTGGATTTGCACAAGCCCTAATGGTCTCAACCGAACCTATGCACCACCAACCCAACGCTGAGAGTCTTGAACGTACTCCGAGGCCTGCCAAGGTTTAACTGAGACGGAGACGGTATGATCGTTGGATTAGAGCCGTTCATGCACGACTTTCACCTTGGGGCTACCGTGTAGAGCAACTAGGTGCAAATCATCATAGCCGCCAGTCCAAAGCATAAATTCCAGTTCGTTATCCAAAGCGAAGTCTAGATCCGGTCAGGGTCGTTACCTGTAATCCCAGGAGGGCACTTCACGACGCCCCCCATATCCTCGAGTCCGTGGGCGCGGCGCTCTCCAAAGAATGCTAGCCTCCAAGGGTACTCTTGTCGACCGGCATTCCCCCTGCGAGGGTTTCCTCGGGTGCGTGGGGGCGGAACTGCCCAAAGAATGCTAGCCTCCAAGAGTATTGCTGTCGGCCATATTAATAATGCAAAGATTTGAAAATTATTTAAAATTTACCTGTTATTGAGTTAATAAACCTATACGAGCACTAACTTTATTTTACTTATGTTATAACTTTTTATACATTTACTACAACTAAACGTGTTTTCTGTTCAACTCTCAAAATCAAACTAAAGTACATGAAAATGCATAACGCCTTTACTCTATGCATAATTCGGGAAATCCCATGCTGATATTATAAGATCCCCAACAAAAGACTTAATCTGGCACACGGTGAGAGCAAAATCGAATCAGTCTCAGCGACTTTTTCTGAGAATAATTTAAACGCTTCGTACACGCGTCGAAAAATCTCCTCTATTTGCTTTATGAGATTCAAGAAAATTTCGTAGAATATTAAAAATCGTGTTTAAATCAAATTCATTCGTGCAAAAAGAGAATTGTTTTTTTCTTGTTAACTCGTGTTAAATCAAATTCGTGTAAATAAATCGTGTAAAAGGAGAATGAGGTGTAAATGTAAAAAAAATAATAGCGTTTTGATGAAATAATTGTAGTGAAATGAATAATATTAAATGTCCGTGAAGGACTGCAGCGATGGTCTGCTGCCTCGGCAAAAAGGATGGTAGGATCCACCGAGATTCGGCCTTGTCTAGGGACGCGTGAATGCGCTGGCAGGCTAGCGTTGCGGTATCGTGGGGCGAGTTCTTTCCCCCAGTACAATACCCACTACAAAAATATTTTTCGCATCCACGAATTTCGAAAAAAAAGGTTCAAATAGGCATCGACCGAAATCGAGAACGAGGTAACCTACTAAGGGTCAAGAGAATTGTTGCTTCAGAAGATAAATTGGGCCTGGATACAAAGGACCGACTTTAAGAGACTTCGTCGTTACCGACGATACTTGTGGCACACAAATAAGAGTGGGGCAACCAGGTGGAATCGGTGCGGCCTCGCACCTCCCAACCGGATCAAGATCCAAATGTAGACGTGGCCATATATTTCCCATTTGAATGAAAAACTCATACCAACATAATTTGCATGAATTTTTCCATCAAATGAGAAACATAAACGTGACCAATTTATGTTATGGTATTATGCGATGGAATCACATAACACTTTACCATTAAAGGGCACGTGAGCGGAAGGCCACTCTACCCGGGCAAGAGCACCTGAAACACAATAAAAGGGTAGAGCTCGCCCGATGGCCAGCTCATTTTAGTGGAGTGGCCTGCCATCGTTGCGGGTCCCATACCCGGTCAGGTTCCCACCAAAAAAAGCCCGAGTTTCAAACGTAACAATTCATGTTTTTTTTTATTTTTACTTTTTTATCAAACTTTAATATCACTAAACAAAATATAGTAATGCAAATACACAACCAGAATTGGTTTGCTTATTAACCCCGAGCAAAAATCAACATAATTCAATAATGTAAATTGCCTGTGAAAATTAAACTTTATCGCTTTTAAGTATTACAAAATAACTCAAATTATGATAAAATATTTTTTTATTAAACTATTGAAAAATTTGATAAATATTAGCTACCAATAATTCATATATTTAGATTAAAGCAATTTAATCAATCAATGGTAACTATGTTCTCCGAAAATTATAAGAAAATTTACTAAAAAATTTATTTAATGGTAAAATAAAAGGGTACTTACCCACATCCTCGCCGGGCGCCTGCTGGTGATTTGAGTGATGCCTGAAATCTTTACAATTAACGAAAATGGTGTGGAAAATTCCAAATTACACACTTGCACTGAATATAAGACAACTTCCCTAATCAGATATGATATCGAGATAAGCTGGTATGAGTCAACTACATGCGCAAGTGGTTTCGTTATAGCTACTTTTTGAATACAATTCATCTGGTTAAATTTTTTTTCTTTAAATCCTTTAGCCTTTGGTCTCTTAAGGTTTGTATTTCGTCGATGTTTAAATTGTCTAATTTTTCAATCTCTTCGTCCAGTTGTTCTTTTTTCTCATGCGAAGCGACTGTCATCCAACTTTCTTGGAACATCTGTGCCCTATTTATGAACAAAATCATACCTGGTCGTCGAAAGGTGCTCTATCTACATAGCAAAGTTAAACCGTTCTTTAAATTCGACGGTATATTCCGTTCTTGTTGCCTCCTCGTTTGTTCCGTCTAACGCTTAATCTGCGAAAGTTGCTGGCTCAGGTGAAAGAGAAAAGAAAAAACAGCAGAAAATTCGTTGGGCTCGCGCTCAATCTACACTCGATCGACGTCAGACCGGAAAACGAAAAACAGCGCGACGGAATTTTATTTTCGTACACCCCAAACTGATTATTTAAATGAAATCTTCAATTTCAATTACGAACAAAGTTTCACTTTCTGGAAACACCATCCCATTTCTTTTTAGCCACTTATCTCTTGCGAACACACCGTCTCCAACATTCGTTCGTAAAATAAACAGTATCCCGTTCATTCAGATATTATGATATCACTTTCTCAATCCCATCCGGCATTTCCACGTCCTCCACTTTTCCTACTTAAAGCAACGTAGACAAAATATTGCGACACCGGCAACTCATACCAGACTTGAGCCCATCAGATAACCAAGAAGCTTTAACTTTGGAATGTCGTTGCGTTTGTTTCCGTATTTCTTGTTTTTATTTGGGGACCTGATTATTTCTGGGAGCTAAAGACTAATTTTTTGACAGATGGTTTAAGGGAGGGAGAAACCTTTGCACTCCCAAGCAAAAACACTTCCACCACACATATTGATGAGCACCTGAGTTTCATTCCACTTTTCGCTAATTCAAACGGCCCAAAGTGCTCACAGTTTGCACAATAACTCCGATAACCTATACCCTAAAGCATTAGTTCAAATTTCCCGTCTTTGATTTTTATCATTTAAGAAGTGCCTTGCTTGAATAAACTACATGGATAAATTCTTTCATCAGCACTGTTGCATGTCACCATTCGATTCATTTCCACTATTTTCGTTTATCGTTATTACAGTTATCTCTATTGTTGAACACTCTTTTTTATTTCCATCGATGGGGCGTGCAGGAAGATCGATAACAATGTTTCTTTCCAAATGGAAATATGAATTGCTGTTTTATTTAATGAATATTCCTGCTTACGACAGGGCTCAGAGAGATAAGGCTAAATTTCGCATCGTACATATATGTTCCATTCATGGCGATATCTCTACTTATAGGAACTCAGGTGATTATTCCGTTACGGCCAACTCCTCGTGCCGACTGACTACCAGGCACTATTGGCGTCAACGAATGCGATCCACACATAGGAATGAACAATGGGTTCTCACAAAGTAATTTGCACATGCACTGTGCTTTTACCACCAACGATTTTGCGCGAAACGATTTGTTTGTTTCATTCTAATCCGCACAAATTTCACCGTCATATCGTATCCGGAATCCCAACTTTAACTAAACGGCAATCTAGGAAATCCGCAAAATAACACACATATCCGATATTATCTTCCCCAATGTAATCGCTGTCGCGATTCCAAGCAGACTCCTCGATCCGTCCAAATCTTCCATAATTTCTCTGTGTCGCAACTGTAAATCGAATCCAGCTGCTCGCTCAGCCGAGTCAGATTGCATTCGGCAATGCAATACACAAATGGGATGCACTAACTAAGTGTTCTAATGTCCAAAATTTTAATTTGCACATTTGAATTTTAAAAATTAACAGAAGTGAAGAAAAATGAAAAAGATTTTAAATAATAATAAAAAGTTAAATATGATAAAGAATATAATTAAATGGAAACGTTTAAATGTAATATAGAAGAAAATGATAGAAAATTTACATTAAATAACAATAATAAAAATATTTTATAATTTATAACTATGAATGGAAGAAGTGGAATTTTTTCCAAATCTGCAATTAAAATTTCGGATAAATGTTATGAAGGTTTTTGAGCAGTTTGCTTGTGTGACTGCTCGATTACTACATACATACAGGATAAAACAATATTTAATGGAAGCAATTCTACATCGATTTGCTCGTTCTTTGCTCCTCCCCCATTAACATCAGAGAAAAACTGAACTCTTTCCGGGATACTCTCAAGTATCCGCCATAAATGAGGCCCTTGCACAACCTTGCATGCCCAGCACAACAAGCTCACTTTTTCAATAATTTCACATTCAATGCATTAATAAATAAAAAATAATGAATGACATTTAGTTTATCGATTTTATCGAAATTATCTGGCTTTTTTTATGTTGAATCAGATTGTTTTTCTTTCTATTAAAGGGTTTTCCAATAAGAGGTGTTATTTTGTATAGCCCGCTATTTCGGTAGATGCCACTTTTGATGCTGTCATTTTTTGACATTTGAGAAGTAGAAACTACACCATTAATAAAAATGGAACGATACACGCTTCAACAACGCATTGGAATTATTAAAATTGACTATAAAAATGTTGAAAATTTGGAGAGACGGTTCGTAAAACTCGAACATTTTTGGGTCGTCGTGAAGCACCTTGTCGGACCGCAATACAGAAATTGGTGGAAAAATTCGAGCTGTTGGGACAACTTAGTGATGTGGAGAATAACACCCGTGCATGTCACTCAAGAACAGCCGAGAATAATGCTGCTGGAGCTGAAAGTGTTGAAGAAAACCCAGGTTTTTCCATTCCTCGTCTTTCTTTGCAATTAAGCATTCCACAAACGTCATTACACCGTATTTTGCATAAAGATGTTGAAGTTCAATTAACAGAAGAACTCAAGCCGGTCGATCATCAACAACGTCGTGTTTTTGCTGATTGGGTCCTTGAAATGCATGAAAATGATCCGGAATTCCATCGAAAAATCATCTTGAGTGGTGAGGCCCGTTTCCACCTCAGTGGCTTCGTCAACAAGTGAAATTGTCGCATCTGGGGCTCGGAAACCCCAAGAGTTATTGTTGAAAAGCCTCTCTATCCTCAACGTGTGATTGTGTGTTGTGGTTTATGGTCCAGCAGAGTCATTGGACCTTACTTTTTCGAAAATGAGGCTGGAGCAACTGTTACGGTGAATGGATTGCGCTATCAAGAGATGACTAATGATTTTTTATGGCCGGAATTGGATGGTATTGATCTGGACAATATTTACTTCCAACAAGACGGCGCTACGTGCTACACAAGCAACGAAACCATTTATCTTTTACGGGAAGAGTTTCCGGACCGTGCTATCTCTCGAAGAGGTGATTACAATTGGCTACCGAGATCTTGTGATTTAACACCTTGCGACTTCTTCCTTTGGGGCCACGTGAAAGAGAAGGTCTACGCCAACAGCCCAGCGTCGATTCAAGACCTCAAAGATGGAATTCGTGAGGCTATCGAGGACATAGGTCAGCTACTTTGCGATTTGGTTATGGAAAATATCATGAAAAAGATATGATCCTGTAAGCGTGGTCGTGGTGGTCATTTGCCTGATGTTATTTTCCACTATTAACAGCATACCTTCCTCTTTATAATGAAATAAACATCCGATCATTTATATTAAAAAATGGCATGTTTTTTTTGATTATCAAAATAACACCTCTTATTGGAAAACCCAGTATAATAAAGGGTTATCCATTTTACGCGTGGGAAAGTAAAGAAAACACTTAAAATATTGGAAACCAAATTTTTTACTCAATATAAAGATTGAACCTTGCCATTATACGTGAAACACAACATCATTCAAATGTCCTCCACGGGACCTCTTACAGGCCTCAATCGTTTTGAAGTAATTTTCAATGACGTTTCAGCACATTTCCGGCAATATCTCGACCATAACTTCACGAATATTGGTTTTCAATTGCTCAAGATTTTGAGGATTGTTCGCGTAAACACGATCTTTCGCATAGCCCCATAAAAAGAAATCCAAAGGTGTTAGGTCGCAGGATCTTGCGGGCCAATTGACATCACTCAATCTCGAAATTACGCGTCCTGGAAATTTATCTTGCAAAAGTGCTGGATTAGCCTGTGTTGTGTGGCTTCTGGCTCCGTCCTGTTGGAACCACATGTTCTCCAGATCATAATCTTCAATTTCATCCGTCCATAGCGGTCAGATTTGACTGTAATGGCTCTTCCTTGATCGTATCCAAAAAAATACGGGCCAATAACACCACCAGACAATAATGCGCGCCAAACGGTCAATTTTTCCGGATGCAAAGGCTTTTCTGCGATCACCTGAGGATTTTGAGAGCCCCATATGCGGCAATTCTGTTTATTTACGTAACCACTCAGCGAAAAATGGGCCTCATCACTAAAGAAAATTTTGTTCGAAAAATCGTTATCAATGGCATGTTGTTCAATCACCCGATTCGCATACATTCTGCGTTGTGTATGGTGTTGAGGCTTAAGTTCTTGAGTGAGTTGGATTTTGTACGGATATAGATGCAAATCCAAATGCAAAATCCGCCACAATGAGCCGCAAGACAAGCCCAAATGTTGAGCACATCGTGGAATCGACAAATTCGGGTCTTCCTCCACACTTTGAGCAACGACAGCGATATTTTCAGCAGAACGAATGTTGCGATGATGCACAGGCCTTGCAATATCAACAACCGATCCAGTCTCTTCAAATTTTCTCACTGTGTTCGAAATTGTTTGCTGTGTAGGTCGATTATGTCGACCGTAATCGGCTCGTAAAGCCCTAAATGTTGATACAGTAGAATCAACATTTTTATAATGAAATTTAATAATTTTAACGCGTTCTTCGACTGTTAAACGATCCATATATCCAAATGGCAAACCTTCAACTAAAAAAACACGCTTTGGATGACATTTAATTCTGACAGATGTCACATGGCAGGGTTATACTTTCCTACCACAAAATAGATAACCCTGTATTAAAATTTAGTTTTTTAGATTCATATGTGAATTATATAATTATTCTTTTTACAATTATTGCAACATCTGCCTTGCAAACATTTTAATCAAACTTAACTGAAAGGCGTTTCCAATATAATGCAACTATTCTATGAATTCAGTATGATTCATTGTTATTTTACATTTTCAAGAGATCTATAAATAAAAAATGTTTTAAATAGAAAATATACATTGCGAAATAATCAAAGTTCAATTTAAAGTTCCATTTAAGGAATCCTAACCAATTGAATTCATATTCTAATTATAAATAAATTCCACGCATATACATTCTATATCCTTGAGTATTTTGTTCCGGGACACTCGGCGTTCATGACTGACATTCGCAAAAAACCTCCACTGATCATTTTCTATGGTTTCACACAACTGTCGTCACTTGTAATATAGCAAAAGTATCTCAACTTGATATTCCATCAACGATGTCAACATTGCGCTACCTTTTCACAATATTACTTTATATGGCTTACCAATAAATTGCCAATCCGTGTACGAGTACAATTTTATTTTCCCTTCATATTGGATTTACATATGAAAGAATATCATTCCATAAATCTCTATTTAAATATTCTAGTCAGCTTAGCATAAACTCAATTTCGTGTAATGTAATAAATACGACATTACTCGTACATATTGAGAATTATTCATTACAAGTCCCTTAACCATCGTTTCTTACTCTCTGTAACTACCGAACTACGCAGAAAGGTATGATACGGTATCGCGAAAATCATACGTAGATACATAAATCTATGATAATCCAATCAGCTTATTGTACAAAACTTTGTGGGTTTAAATAAACGAAATTATAAACCAATTTTCAATGGAATCAATCAACCAAATGGTTGTAATCGGATGAATTGAAAGCAAATAAACAAATAGAAAAGTACACGTACTCAAAGATAGTCTTATCTAGCTCAAAATAAGATACGAACCTTTGATTTACTAGTATCTAGCATTCCCACACTGTTTTTCTTTAAATTGAATTTGTTATTGTTTATTTTATAAAAAAATCCAATAAGCCAACTACCTTTTTTAGCAACGCAAAAATAAAAGCCACCCAAGAAACTGATAAGACTTTAGCTAGGAAAACAATTAGTAACACATAGCGAAACATGTGCGCCAAAAAAGATTGTTATGTTAACTCGCGTGTTTACGTACAAGATTTGCATGGATGTGAACGTATGACTAACTGGCTTGTCTGCATAAATTACACCAACGACCATATATGGTTGAGAGTTAAGGAAACCAGTTCAACGTAAGAAGCAACCAAAGTTTGTCGTTTATTCTGACGCCTAGCAAACATACTCATACTCCGCGTTGCAGACAAGATGTTATGTAAGAGGAAAGTGCACTAAACTTTGGCGCAGATAATCAGCGTATTCTTCAAGTTCTTTTCATGTTGTGTTGTCTTGCCAAAATAATATTAAATAACTTCTTTTTGAAACGTAACATACCATGTATGTCGCTGACCTGTGCAAGTACAAGTACTTTGTCCTCTTTTCGAGGCAGAATTAAGTAATTGCATTAAAAGAAGCCCAAAATGTGCGAAAGACATGTTATGGAAGGTTGTTTTTACCTTGAACTATAAGCAAGCTGTAATTCTTAGACCAGGTTGGACGGTATTTACTTGAGTGCGTGTATCTATATCTACGTATCTATGGCTTGATAAAGTGCTTATGTGTAGCTTTAGCCTTGAATTTTTGTAGCATACCGTCTTTGGCTTTATATGCGGATTATGTTTATAGCTCAACTGGCGAGTCTTATAGAAAACAATTATTCTTCAGCTAACAACCTACTTCGGCAGTAAATTTCGTTAATTGTTTTGATTTCAAAGTTAAGTCAGATCGTGATTGATGTTTTTTTTTTGCGGATTTTATATCTTCTTGAATTATGTTTATTTGGTTAGACACTGAACCATTGCTATTTTGAACAAGTGGCTATGATAATTTTTTGTATAATTCAAGGAAGCAGCGCCACTTGAGCGATTTTGTCATGTGTGAAGAATGCTTGACTAAAAGTTTAATAATATGCTTTTTCTGGATAGTGAGATCTTATAGGCAAAAAATATCACACAAAAGAAACGGTGCACCTTCAATTTTTGATCTGTTGTTGAATTTTCTTAATTCTCACTTTATAACCTATATGACTTTGCGTGAGACCTTTGAGCCATACACACCATTAACATATGTCAGTTCATCCGCCCACCGAGTCATTCCCCCATCAGAGTCACCGAAGAAGGTTCAGACTCCCAAAATACCAACGTGTGAGCGTAAGAAAATGACAAAATTAGCTAAATATCCAGAATGAGTTGAATTGAGCACAGTGAAACACCAGGAGCACTTTCTGAAAAAACACATATGTTATACTTGGTAAATCAAAATGCTCCACTATTGTTTTCAAACTCTTTTTTGCAATTATTTACGCATACAATCAAACAAAAAACAAGAAAATTATTCTTATATGTCTTTTTATCTTATTCGACAATACGTTAATATTTTTTACGAGGCAATGACTCTTTTGACAATGACTATGGCTGTGGGTGATAGGGGTGCGTCCTTCAATTTAAATTTTCCACAAAAATAAAGCTGGTCTTTTAATCGAAATAGAATTGCTCTTTGTTAACAAGTTCACCGTATACGGTCCCAAGCCCATGTGAGAAAAAAGGAGAGAACCCCTTGTTTCCCCAACCCACAGCTTCCATGATTCCTCATCCCAAACCCCCAATTAAATGATAGTAAATGCTTTCGGGGTTGCACATTGGGTTTACAGGTTCCCCAATAATGGGACGTTCAATGCCGAGATGTGCTAATAACTGTAAATACATCTACAGCTCTGCTACTGAATCCTACTTACACTTCGTTTGTGGGGACGTAAGAGGGTGAAGGCGAATCTTTCGCGCCTGATAACGGGACCGAAGTAATAACCATCCCGCCGAAATAGAGGTTGGGCGACAGGCTAACTGCCCGTCCCTGCAAAACCTTAAAATGTTTCGAAACCTGCAGATGGTCCTCGGAATGGACTCACGGCAAACACCTCGCAAGCGGAAAAGGCCTATGGCATTGGATCCTGGAATGTCAGATCACTCAATTACCCTGATGCAGTTAAGGATATTTTACAACAGGCCAGTCAATATAACATAAAAATACTGGCAATCTAGGAAACGAACTGGACTGGAAATAACATTCAAGACATGAGATCGTACACAATATTCAAAAGTGGGAAGCCTACTGTAAAACGAGGATTCAGAGTGGCCTTTATTGTGGGTAGGGAGTTCAAATCGCACATTATTGATTTTAAGGCAGTCAATGGACGGTTGTGTGCGATCTGTATAAAAGCGAAATTCTTCGAAATCTGGCCGATAAATTTCACGCCTCGACCGAAAAAAAGGACGAAAAAACGAAGGAAACGTTCTACAATCACCTGGAAAGACTAGTCGACTCATTGCCTACAAACGACACAAAAATAACTGTGGGTGATTTCAACGCTAAGGTTGGCAATGAGCTATCTCATCGGGGAACGACTGAAAGATACATCCTCCACGATGAAACAAATGACAACGGCCATTGACTTTGCATGTAGCAGAAATCAAGTCATATGTTCGATTTGCTTCCTAAATCGACGCATTCATAAAATGGCCTGGTTTTCACCGGATCGCAATACACAAAACCAGATCGATCAAGTTCTGATCCAACAACGTTGGGTGTCTAGCATACTTGACGTCCGTACAAACCGAGGAGTCAATTGTAACTCAGATCATTACTTGATCAAATTAACCTATCGATATCGTATGTCAAAGGCATATTCGGCGAAGACCAGCCAGCTACAAAAAATCCACATCGAAAGACTCCAAACGGTGTCTGTGGCCGAAAATTTCACGGAGACCCTCGACACCCAGCTGGCTCTCATCTTATCAGACGCATAATTAAAGACGAGCAACGAGCTCTGGATGGAAGTGAAAGCGGCTTTTAAGGCCGTGGCAGAAAAGACGATCGGACATGAAGCCCGGCGCAAGAGTAATGATTGGTTCGATAATGAGTGCCAAAATGCTTTAGATAAAAAGAATCAGGCCTACAAAGAATATGTAGGTAGGAAAACCAGGACGAAGAGAGAACACTATGAAAAATTCAGAAGAGTAGCGAATAAGATAATTAGGATTAAGAAAAGAAAATACTATGACGACCAATTGAGAAGTATAGATGTAGGTTTAGCGAGGAACAACACAAGACAAGCATACAAAGTAGTGAAAAACCTGAAACGTGATTATCAGCCCAAAACCACCCTCTGTCGTGATAACATCGGCAATATCATCGCTGATGAAACCAAGATAAAGGAAAGATGGGCATCCTATTTCAAGAATCTCCTTAATCCTCCGCACAGCTCCAGAACATCGGAGCCTACAGATGTCTGCGGAGAGCTTCCATTGACCCCACCAACTCTGGATGAAGTTTGTTCCACCATCAAAGCCCAAAAGAATAATAAAGCGCCGGGCATCGATTAGGTTCCAGTGGAGCTCATCAAATATGGTGGCAAAAGTGTCCATCAAGCTATTCACAAAGTCATCCAACATATTTGGCAACAAGAAAATATGCCGAAAGAGTGGAGCCAATCAATTATATTCCCTATAAACAAAAAAGGGGACAAGTTACAGTGCGAAAATTATAGAGGCATATCACTACTTTGTACGGCGTACAAAATATTTTCAAAGACCTTAGAAAATAAAATCGCATCATACACTAACAGTATTATTGGGGAGATTAAGTTGGTCTTAGAGCAGACAGATCGACGATAGACCAATTGTTCACAGTCAAGTAGGTACTTGAAAAATGCTGGGAGTTCAACATAGACATACACCAAATTTTCGTTGACTTTAAGCAAGCATACGATAGAATTGATCGTAACGTACTGTACTAAATAATGCTTTGCTTTGGAATTCCAGCCAAATTAGTCCGTCTTACCAACATGACACTGACATCGACGACTTCCCAAAGCCACATCAATAACCAACTCACCGATGCCTTTGACGCGAATATCGGACTAAAGCAGGGAGATGGGCTGGTCCCATTGCTATTCAATTTGGCTCAGGAGTACGTCAAAAGGAAACTACCTGTCGATACACGAGGTACATTAATATACAAGTCGAGCCAAGTAGTAGCCTATGCAAACGACATCAACATTTTGTCACAGTCATTAACAATTGCCAAAGAACTTTTTATAAAACTCGACAGCGAAGCAAAACTAGTAGGGCTGCAAATCAATGAAAATAAAACAAACCTCATGACGCAGTTGAGGAAAAATACCTCACATACACAAAATATCATACTTGGCGAACACAGTATCGAAAATGTGGGCGAATTTGTGTATTTAGGTGCCAAAACAACAAAAACGAGCAATGAAAAAGACGAAACACGCCGAAGAATACAGCTCGAAAATAAAATATTACTGACGTCCAAAAAAACAAAGCTCCAAGTATACAAATCTGTGATAGTTATCACCCCTGCATTAACTCTCACCGACGCATCACAGAGTCGGATATGAAGATGCAATCCTCTCTGCACGTGTTCCAAGCGTTTTCGGTATACCTCCTCACTGAGAGCGTCGCCCCATATTTCTGCTCCGTACAACAGCACTGACCCTACAGTACTCATCAAGAGGCGTTAGCCATAAGTTGACTCAGAGCCGATACTTCCGAAGCAGCCTTCTCAGCCGTTGGCCAGATTTGCTCCGAGAAACTCATCTCCGAGTCTATCAGTAGTCAATTGTTATGTCTCCAGTGCTAAATTGAACCCCCGAGCAGTCATCCACTCTCTTACTTGGCTCATTAGCATGCCTAGCCTAAGTTGCGCTTGTTCAACTATGTGTCCAACGACCATGGCCGCAATATCACCCACATAGCCGATCAAGCGCGAATCATCTGGCATCTCCAGTCTCAGTAGCCCGTCGTAAGACACGTTCCACAGGTTCAAGGATAGATCCCTGGACAACACCCGATGTAACTTCCATCCTTCGCTGCCCCTGTGTCGTGTCGTAAAGCAGGCTTCGGTCCTTCAGGTAGTCTCTCAGAAGCGGCATAAGATATTCTGGAACTTAAAAAAAGTTTTCCTACCTATTCAGAGTATCCACCCATCTAGCGGAGTTGAAGGTATTCCTCACGTCGAGTGTCACCAACAGACGATCCGTCGCTCGGCGTGGCTATATGCATCTACCTTTTGGACCGCGCTCACCACTTCTGCAATCACATAAATAGTGGAGCGTCCTGCTCTAAAGCCGTTCTGCCGAGGAGATTGGTCCCCAGCAACACGAATTGCGTCAATGAGGCTTCCCTTGATGAGTTTCTCTAGTACTTTCCCAGCAGTGTCTAACATGCATAACGGGTGGTATGAAGACGGCGAACCGGAATTTTCCTTCCCCTTGCTGATCAGCACGAGTCTCACCACCTTCCATTGTCCCGGGAAAGCCTCTCCCCATAAGCAAGCGTTGAATGTGCTGAACAACAAGTTAGGACAATGGTGATAGACAAGCTGCAGCACCAGAGCTGGAACATCATCTGGGCCTAGAGCCTTCCTTGCTTTCAATGATAGGACTACCTCTTCCAGTTCTAGCAGTGTGAAGAGTGCGCACTCGGTTACTGTTTCACCGTGAGCAGCGTCAACACGGATGGGATGGATGAGGAAGAATGCCCCCTCTATTTCGTCCATCTTTTCCGCTTCATATATGCAAGGCGTCCGTAGGGCACCAAGCTTCCGCAAAACTAGCTTGTAGCCAAGGCCCCACAAATCTTTGTTGACATTGTCGACTAGATCTTGGCAGCAGCGAGCCTTGCTATTGTTAATCAATTTGCGAATGCATTTCCTGGCCACTATGCTGCTACCTGGCTGCATGCCTCGTCACGGTTCCGTACCCGTTGAGCTTCCCTATTGATGACCTCTTCTACCTCGGCCAGATCCGTGACGCAGTCAATGTTTCTTATTTCGATCGTTGCTATCTGCTAGAGCGAGATTACAGTTGCACTTTTGCTGAGGACTATTTTTACTGCGTCACAGAATGCTTCTTGTCGGCCTCTGCTCTGAATTCGACCAGTAGGTGGCCCGACCGCGTTGGGCGTACTGCCTTGCTGATTTTTGGCGAGTCGCATGCTGATTTTATTCTTTTTAGAACGTCTCCTGCTTTTCGGATTAGCCTTTATTCTTGATGTCGCTGAATGACAATTGTACTTTACGACCTCTTTTCTTGCGAGAGGTTATCGGCTTCTGTTTCCGAGTACAGTACGTCCGCCACATTTTCGATGGTGGTGGTGAAAGCACACATCGGCGCTTTATTTGCCTGGTCACTTCTTTCTTGTCCTCCTGTGATCATTTTGTGGAGGTCAGGATGATTCGTTATTATTTCGGGATTTACGTGTAAGACCCTTGCTTTGGTGGGTTTGGTAGCGATCGTAGCAGTAACTATCGAATTCTCGATGTTCTTTATGTTTTCCCCACCGCGCGAACATATGGCGCGCCCTGTAAAATTTCCCGCTCTTTTTTTTTAGGACGCTCCGGCCTTCGCATACTTTTTTTGCTGCGCCCGAACGCCGCAAGAATCTCAGTTTTGACAAGGCTGTTCGTTGTTTTCTGTTTTGTCCCTGATTTTTAGCCGACGTTGTTGCTGCTAAAGATAACGCCAGGATTGTTGATTCCCGAATCCGAGCCCCTGCATCGTACGTTTTTTTTCTTCTCGATTTCCATCTTGATTTTTGTTCCTTTCCACAGCGTTTTACTTAACCGCCAGGGGCATTAGCATACTCAAAGGTTCGCCAAGCCTCGAGGCTCCGTTCGCGATAGCCATTTTTGCCCCTGGCTGCCTTCTCTCGATGGGTATCGGTCGTATAACACCCCGAGGATCTAGCGTAATGTAGCATCCTCGCTCCCCGCTGAAATTACATTAAAAGTAAGACCAACACTTGTAGTCGGATGCTGTCCGCGGAGGAACCTTACGGAAATCTCTACTTCCGGGTATGTGGGGACGGCACTCTCCAAAGAATGCAAGCCTCCACGAATATTCCTGTGGACCAGTACTCCCCCTGCGGGACCAGTAACCCCCCTGCGGGGATAAAATAGATTAAGGATCATTACAGGTGCACAACTGATTTACTCTCATCTTTTTTATCGACATTAACGTCGGTAGTGCATGTTTGATGCTATGTTTAATACTAAGACCTTACTTGCGAATGACATATGTCAAGCTAAGTGCTTAGTGTAATATCATTTCGTTTTGAATCTGTTTCCTTATTTGTGATCTACTTTCGCTTATGAAACAATAGTCAATAATTTTGTTTATTTGATAGCTTTTTTGATAAAAGCTCAATTCAGAAATTCGACCTTCAATCCATAAATAGTTATAAAAACCTAAAAGGATAAAAGTGCCAACTCGTTGTCAGGTTTTCAAATATGTGGGATTTGACCACTGTTCTTTCCTCTAAATTAGAGTATTCCAACATATAAGTTAGCTTCTTGCAATGGTTTAACCCAAATTTCTACCAGAATGTAATTTCATTATTTGGTTAAAATCCAATTAAAATTCCATCAGCGACCTTCACTACAATATTATGACAATAATCTAGTTTCATAACATACTGTGAGCGTCAAAAGAAAGTGTACACCTATGTGTAGCATATTCAAAACCTCATAAAATGAGTTCTAGACATAGGATTTTATAAATTATTTGTGTTTTGAAAAAGTTTTTCTATTTTCTAATAACAAAATACAAAATTTGATGATAAAACATTGCAATAAAAATTCAACAACAAAATAACAAAAAATACTTCATTTTTTACGCGTCTAAAATAAGTGTACTGTAAACAAATAAAGCAAACATCTGCAAATTAGTACTTAGTTTGCTTCCCTTTCGCCTTTAAAACAACTTTTAGTCGTCTTGGCATTGACTCAATCAATTGTTTAGTCAAATTGACTGGAATTTTCTGCCATTCTTCGATTAAAATGGACTTCAACGACTCTTTGCTTGTTACATTCCGTTTTCGGATTTTTGTATCGAGATAATCCCACAAATGCTCGATGGGGTTAAGGTCTGGGGATTGCGGAGGATGATCCAGCTGCTTAGGTGTTCGATACAATAACCATTCCTGCACTAGCTTTGACTTGTGCTTTGGGTCGTTGTCCTGCTGGAAGACCCATAATATTTAACTCTACTTTTGCAACACTAGGTAGTAAATTTTCTTTCAAAATGTCCAAGTAATCATTTTTATTCATCGTAGTGGTCAATAAAGACCAGATTCCCAACGCCTGATGCCGCCATAGACCCCCAGACCATAACCGAACCACCACCATGCTTTATTGTTGAACTTATGTTCTTCTGATCAAGTTCAGCGTTCTTACTTCTCCATATTCTGGGTGATTTTTCGGAACCAAATATTTCAAATTTACTTTCAACACCGAAAAGCACGTTTTGCCAGAATGAGATATGCTTTTTTTATACTTTTTGGCATAAAGCACCCGGAGTTCCGATTCTTTTCAAAAATATGTGGTTTTTACGGGGTACTCTTCCATGTAACCTATTCCTATTAAGTATTCGGCGGACAGTACTTGCGCTGACACTGACCCGAGAATCTACTGTTGAGTTTTCCGCGATTTTCACTGCACTCACTGCTGGATTTTCTCGCACTTTCCTCACAATAAATCGTTCATCACATACGGAGAACTTTTTGGCCCTACCGGAACGAGGCCGATCACTTACGTCTTTGAACTTCTCGAATTTGTCCAAAAGTTTTTTCACGGTGTTACGGCTTTTACACACCACTTGTGATATTTCTCGTCACGATTTTCCTTTCGTTCTTAACTTTACAATAAGTTTTCGCATTTCAATAGCACTTTGCTTAGCCATTTTAGATAATGTAGAAACTGGATCGTTCTATGGTGCAAATGAAATTACGAATGATTGAATTATTGCGTCATGTCAAGAAGAACTATAAACTGAATCTAACGGAATTTTTCCCGATAAACACATCAAATACAGGGTGTGCTTCAAGCTGTATACTTATTTTTGACACGTAAAAAATGAAGTATTTTTTGTTATTTTGTTGTTAAAATTTTAGTGCAATGTGTTGTCATCAATTTTTTTATTTTGTTATTAGAAAATAGAAAACCCTTTTCAAAACACAAAACATTTTTAAAATCCGACATATAGAACTCATTTTATGAGGTTTTGAATATGCTACACATAAAGGGTTTTCCAATGAGAGGTGTTATTTTGAATAGCCCGCTATTTCGGTAGATGTCACTTTTGAAGCTGTCATTTTTTGACATTTGACAAGTAGAAACTACGCCATTAATAAAAATGGAACGTAACACGCTTCAACAACGCATTGAAATTATTAAAATTCACTATAAAAATGGTGAAAATTTGTCGGACCGCAATACAAAAATTGGTAGAAAAATTCGAGCTGTTGAGACAACTTCGTGATGTGAAGAATAAAAACGCTGTACGTCACTCAAGAACAGCCGAGAATATTGCTGCTGTAGCCGAAAGTGTTAAAGAAAACCCAGATTTGTCCATTCCTCGTCGTTCTTTGGAATTAGGCATTCCACAAACGACATTACACCGTATTTTGCATAAAGATTTGGGTATTAAGGCTAAAAAGCTCAGTTAACACAAGAACTCAAGTCGATCGATCATCAACAACGTCGTGTCTTTGCTGATTGGGTCCTTGAAATGCATGAAAATGATTCGGAATTCCATCGAAAAATCATCTTGAGTGATGAGGCCCATTTCCACCTCAGTGGTTTCGTCAACAAGCAAAATTGTCGCATCTAGGGCTCGAAAAACCTAAGAGTTATTGTTGAAAAGCCTCTCTATCCTCAACGTGTGACTGTTTGGTGCGGTTTATAATCCGGCGGAGTCATCGGACCTTACTTTTTCGAAAATGAGACTGGAGCAACAGTTACGGTGAATGGATTGCGCTATCGAGAGATGATTAATGATTTTTTATGAACAGAATTGGATGGTATTGATCTGGACAACAATTGCTTTCACAAGACGGCGCTACGTGTCACACAAGCAACGAAACCATTGATCTTTTACGGGAAAAGTTTCCGGACCGTGTTATCTCTCGAAGAGGTGATCACAATTGGCCACCGAGATCTTGTGATTTAACACCTTGCGACTTCTTCCTTTGTGGCGACGTGAAAGAGAAGGTCTACGCCAACAGCCCAGCGTCGATTCAAGACCTCAACGATGGAATTCGTGAGGCTATCGAGGACATAGGGCAGCCACTTTGCGATTTGGTTATGGAAAATTGCATGAAAAGGATATGGTCCTGTAAGCGTGGTCATTTGCCTGATGTTATTTTCCACTATTAACGGCATACCTTCCTCTTTATAATGAAACAAACATCCGACCATTTATATTAAAAAATTGCATTTTTCTTTTAATATCAAAATGACACCTCTTATTGGAGAACCCTGTAGTTATAAAAACCAAAAAAAGTAATTCTTACGTGCCAACTCATTGCCAGGTTTTCAAAAATGTGGGATGGGGCCATTGTTCTTTTCTCGAAAAAAGCGTGTTCCAACGTATGAGCGTGCTTCTCGCAATGGTTTAACCCAAATTTCTGCCAGAATGTAATTTCATTATTTGGTTAAAATCCAATTAAAATTCCATCAGCAACCTTCACTACAATATTATGACAATAATCTAGTTTCATGCATTCTATCATATTTGCAGAGCTGCAGATTTGGGTTGACCTAATTTCTTCCTGCTAATCGATAAATTAACGGACGCAATCATTCCAACTCGTAGAATAATCTAACATAGTACGTGTACAGGAAGTATCCATAGATCCAAAAATGGTACCGTCAATTTTCAACCACGCTTTGACCTTACTCTCCCTCGTTCGGTTCCTCTGATGGGCCAAGCCAAAAATTTATTCAACAACGAATTGTCTATTGAATCAGATTAACAAATTTTTTCGGCCGAGACCCTAATGACCACAATCCACGCAATCAACAAAACAAAACGCATCTTCCATTGATATCCCCAATATGGGATCGAATTATCAGAAGAAATTAAATTGTTTGTAGGAGTATATTGTAATTATGACCGGAAATACGGCAAAATATGCCATATAAGTATTCAGAAAGAGCTGAATGTGATGAATGAAATGAAATTTTCTACCAATCTTCTCTATTCAAGCGACGGGTACACTGGTAGTATGTTACTCTCGCGGCTAAACCGCCAATCTAATGTTTCGTAGAAGAATCTGTGGCTAAGCTAGCGAGCCTATGGCTTGAATTTCTAATTTTAAAGCCGGCTGATGTACGTTTATGATTAAATCACGTGATTGTATCGGTTTCTTAGGCTTTGTCTTCTCGAATCTATATAATTAGCCATATCGATTTCATGGGTCTTACAGTGACCTCGGGAATGTTCAGCTATTATTCGGACCTGCTATAGATGCGAGTACAATTGGAAAAGAAATACCAACGTGCACACCTCTTATTTTTTTGTGGTCAACTGACTATGAAATATTTTCCCTGCAGACAATTCAAATACTTTTATACTCGATCCAAACTAAATATATACATTGCACTGATCAACAGCGCGATTACAAACTTGAGAGTAAATTAGCACCTGTTGCGCATTTTCGAAATGTGTTGCAGATTTTTGTAATCTTTGAAATGGATTTGGTAAATATTTGCTTTGTAAATGCCAACGAAAAACTCAAATTTAATTTTGAAACGTAATGCTTCGAGGAAGGATGCACTGCATTGCTTGCTTTAAATTAAACCAGCTCCAATAATTGTTTTTCTTATTTGTAAACATAATTTATTTACGGATCACTCTCGCGACTAAATCTTTCGCCAAGACCGTCTGCAAGGACCTTTCGCAGAAAAAATATGTAAATACTCGTACCGAAAACAAGCCCAGCTGGTGCTGCTATTTTAGTGTTACATTTCCTAAGAATTTTCTTTTCAACAAATGCTTTTAATGCACTATAACCTCGTTGAGTACATTCATTCATAACAACGCCCGCAACCCCCACCCTCCCAATTTCCTCGTGACTATTTTCATTGCCTCACCCTGCAGAGAAAGTTTGCAAAGCAATTTGCCACTTAAAATATACTTTTGCAATTTTCATACGAGTAGTACGCTAACGCTTATGGTGTGGCTTATGGAGTACGTCATTATGAAAACTTGAACTCAATGAAAATTGAAAATGAGGTCACAAACATTTTCGGTTGCAAGAAAATAATATTCTATTATCCAATAAAAATGGATACAGTTTTGAATATCCATACAAAGGGGTTGTTGAATAAAAGTGACGCCGCTTCGCAAATAGCTAATTAATTTTTAAGATGACCTGGAAAAAATGCTTTTCTTGCTGGAATGGCTAGGGAAGTTAGTTTTGCCTATTTTTCCAAGTTGTTTGTGTGCTTTTCTGTTTTTGAAAGAAAGCATGATGATGGCACCTCAAATAGCTCCATTCAATATGTGCGCTAAATTTTTTTGTTTAATGAGAACGACAGGAAAATTAATTTTCAGATGATTGCGTGTTTGTAATGGGTCAGAATATTTAAAGTGTGTTGCTACTGTACAGAAAATGGATTGAGGATGGAAAATATGTCCTAAATAAATAATTTGCTCAATCTAGATTAAAAGAGAATTGATGAATGAGTAATTAATGTTTATCTGGACACCAGGAATGTGGAAAACCGTTCTTGAAATATTTCTTTGAAAAGCAGCAATTAATATTCTAGAAGACAATTTCCAGATGTATCATTTCATTTTCAGCTAATTACATTTGCAAAATATGTATCATTTAGGTTAATGCATGCATCAGTTAGTTATTTGAGACAAGTTTTTCGAGTAACCTTCAAAAATTTTCAATATACTCCACCGATTACTTGTAAAGATTGAAGAAATTCACCTAACTAATTTTTTCGTTTGAGATGATCCAAAAGTAATGATTCTCCACATAAAAACACATTTTTCAACTTAGTCTCCTAAAAAGTTAATAAATTTAGTCAAAATATTCTTTGGTGAGCGGATTCCTTACAAAAAACAATCTTTACTTTGACTCTCCCATAATGCTTCCACAGCGGGCATCACCTTGCTATTATCTTCGAGTTTCTTACCGCCGAATCGCTCCTAACGCAAAAAACATCAGGCAAATGACCACCAGGACCACGCTTACAGGACCATATCCTTTTCATGAAATTTTCCTTAACCAAATCGCAAAGTGGCTACTCTATATCCTCGATAGCCTCACGAATTCCATCTTTGAGGTCTTGAATCGACGCGGGCTGTTGGCGTAGACTTTCTCTTTCACGTGGCCCCAAAGGAAGAATTCGCAAGGTGTTAAATAACAAGATCTCGGTGGCCAATTGTGATCACCTCTTCTCCTCACTTTTCCCGTAAAAGATCAATGGTTTCATTGCTTGTGCAATACCATCCAATTCAGGCCATAAAAATTCATTAATCATCCCTCGATAGCGCAATCCATTCACCATAACTGTTGCTCCAGCCTCATTTTCGAAAAAGTAAGGTCCAATGACTCCGCCGGACCATAAACCGCACCAAACAGTCACACGTTGAGGATAGAGAGGCTTTTCAACAATAACTCTTGGGTTTTCCGAGCCCCAGATGCGACAATTTTGCTTGTTGACGAAGCCACCGAGGGGGAAATGGGCCTCATCACTCAAAATGGTTTTTCGATGGAATTCCGGATAATTTTCATGCATTTCAAGGACCCAATCAGCAAAGACACGACGTTGTTGATGATCGACCGGCTTGAGTTCTTGTGTGAACTGAGCTTTATAAGCCTTAGGGCCCAAATCTTTATGCAAAATACGGTGTAATGACGTTTGCGGAATGCCTAATTCCGAAGAACGACGAGGAATGCACAAACCTGGGTTTTCTTCAACACTTTCGGCTACAGCAGCAATATTCTCGGCTGTTCTTGAGTGACGTGCACGGTTTTAATTTTTCACATCACTAAGTTGTCTCAACAGCTCGTATTTTTCCACCAATTTCTGTATTGCGGTCCGACATGGTGCTTCACGACGACCCAAAAATGTTCGAGTTTTACGAACCGTCTCTGCCAAATTTTCACCATTTTATAGTGAATTTTAATAATTTGAATGCGTTGTTAAAGCGTGTATCCTTCCATTTTTATTAATGGCGTAGTTTCTACTTGTTAAATGTCGAAAAATGACAGCTTTAAAAGTGACATCTACCGAAATAGCGAGCTATTCAAAATAACACCTCTTATTGGAAAAGCCTTTATTAGTCATCGATACGTGTTTCGACATGAATTTAAGACGGAAAAAATTAGTATCACTTCGCAATTGAGAGTGGTGGACGTGTTCTGGGGGAGCAGTGACGAGTACGTACTTACACTTACTTACGAATTTTCGTATTATATTTTATTTACTTCTTTTTATTTTTACATTATTGTTTACATTTTTTATATTTCCAACCATTTATTTTAGAATACATTTTTAAAAGTATCCATTAAAATGAATGAAAGCGATATCAGCGATACCAAAGTCAATATACCGGCGTGTATAAAAATGAGACGTGTTATGAGTTCGTCATCGGAGTCATCTGACTATAATTTTGACAACTACACAGAATTGAGCGATATTGGGAATGAAGATGGTGCAGAAGTTGATCAAGTTAGTCCTAGCGACAGCATTGTTTCTGAAGAATGGCTACCTCAAAATGCAGAAAGACCACCATTTCCCTTCACCGCAAATCCTGGAAAAACTTTCGATACTCCTCCAAAAAAGTTCCTCTGTTTTATCTTGAGAAGTTTTCAGTCGTGGAACTTATCAAATTAATTGCAAACAAATTTGTACGCCGCGCAATTTTTTGGTTATGATCCTGAGTTGAAACCACGTTCGAGAATGCAAAAATGGAATGATATAAATGAAGCTGAAATGAAAATTTTTTTATGGCTCCTAATTTTAAAAGGAATAATTGGAAAACCGGCTTTAGAACATTACTTTTCAAAAAAAAAAAAGAATAATTGAAACGCCATTTTTTTATGAAGCTTTGAGCGAAAGCAGGTTTGGATTATTATGTAAGTTTTTACACTTTGCAGACAATCTAAGTTTTCAATAACTTGTAAGAAATGTTTTAAAGTTTTTATGTATGTGAACGGGAAATATGAATGAAGTTGTTTATTTTAAGTGAAAGCCAATCTGGATACGTATAAAATATAATTTTATACACAGGCAAGGACACAAATTACGGTTCGAACTACCCACAGGAAAAACAATAAACAAGAATTGTTTTGGAGTTAACACATGACTTACTGAATAAAGGGTATAGAATTTACTTAGATAATTTCTATACGTCAATTCATTTGGCTGAACTCTTGTGTCAAAACAATAGAGACATTGTTGTAACAATGAGGATAAACAGAGTCGGTCGGAATCCCCAGTGAAATAAAAACAAAAAAAAAAAATAACAGAAAAATGAACATATGGCAAGATTCAAAGACAAACTTATGGTTTTCAAGTGGAAGGATAAAAAAGACGTATTGATGCTCAATTCTATCCATAACGACGAAAAGACAATGATTGAAAAGGCAGGAAGAAAGCAAGAAAAACCGAATGTTCTCCTGGATTACAACAAAAATATGGGCGGCGCAAATTTGGGAGATGGAGTTATGGTAACCTACACGGCTGCCCGTAACAGGCTAAAAAATTGTAAAAAAAATGTTTCTCCGGTTACTTGATATGTGCTACTTCAATGCATATATTATATATAAAAAAAAGGTCATTTGGATTGATTACACTTTTTGATAGAATGTGTAGAGAAATTGGTAGATAGCACCCTAGTGAAAACCCACCCAAAGACATCACCAAGCAGCTCTTCACCTAAACCAGCACGCTTAGTTGAAAGGCATTTTCCAAGAACAAATCAAAAGCGATATAGGAAAAACGAGATCCAGAAAATGCCGAGTTTGCTATAAAAAAGGTGTTGGGAAAGAATCTACATACTAGTTTCCGGATTGTAAGGTAGCACTATGTATCAACAATTGTTTCAAAATATAAATTGAGTTTTGAATTTTCACATATGTACAGGGTCTGAATAATAAGTAACTGACCTCAGGAAATTTTTATTGGCAAAACATGTACAATTTTTCGTTAGAAATCTTCAAAGTAGTCCCCATTGGAGTCGATGACACGCTGATACCGGATTTTTCAATCCCCGAACGCTCCCTGGAAGTCGGAAACCTCGATGCTGTCTAGAGCCCTCGTCGTTGCACGTTGAACGTTTTCCAGAGTCCCGAACCGCGTCCCCTTAAGGTGTCTCTTGATCTTGGGGAACAGAAAGAAGTCCGCTGGTGCCATATCCGGGCTGTAAGGAGGCTGTGGCAACGTTGCCCTCGACTGTTCGGAGTGGCACACACCGGCGTCACCACGACCGAAAAAAGCGCGCATGAGCAAATCGAAGGTGAAGTCGATGCTCATTGCTTTCTTTGACGTGAAAGGCATTGTTCCCAAAGAGTTTGTGCCACCCAGCCAAACTGTAAACGACGAGTACTATAGAGAGGTGCTCCGTCGACTAACCGCCCGGGTTCGCCGAGTCCGTCCGGAGATTGCCGATTCGTGGATCCTCCATCACGACAATGCTCCGTCGCACACCTGCCTGCTCGTCACCGAGCAGTTGGCCAAACAGTCGAGGGCAACGTTGCCACAGCCTCCATACAGCCCGGATATGGCACCGGCGGACTTCTTTCTGTTCCCCAAGATCAAGAGACACCTTAAGGGGACGCGGTTCGGGACTCTGGAAAACGGTCAACGTGCTACGACGAGGGCTCTAGACAACATCGAGGTTGCCGACTTCCAGGGAGCGTTCGGGGATTGGAAAATCCGGTATCAGCGTGTTATCGACTTCAATGGGGACTACTTTGAAGATTTCTAAAGAAAAATTACACATGTTTTGCCAACAAAAAATTTCCTGAGGTCAGTCCGGTTACTTATTATAAGAACCCTGTATATTTTAATTTTTGAACTCAATATTTCTTTTTTATTTCTGTGTATATATAAATAAACAAAAACATATATATTTCATAGTCTTTTCATTTATTTTAAGGACAAATAAAAAAAATTAATAATTTTAAATTGCGTTCTCCGGGCGTGACGTACTGACACGTCCTAGTGAAAGAGTCTGCGCCCGTTATATGCTGCGTAGTTAATAAATGAATTCCCCGGTTAACAGGTTAACGGACATTTATATTCCTCCAATTCACTACAATATATATTTCAAATCGACCTATTTAGTCTTATTTTCTTCGGATTTTTATGAAAATCGATGTAATAGTGTTTAAATTGAACATTTTCAATTGGCCAAGCATTCAGAAAGCTTATTTAGGCTGGAACAAAATTGCGGCAGATATGTACTTAAGAATAGAATCTTTCGGATAAATTTAAATGTTTTCTCATGCAAGTATTGGACGAATAATTCCAGTTATTGATTCATGCCATCAGAAAACTTTTTTCAAACCCTAGGATGGTTGCAAGCCCCTTCTAGTAGGCGCACTCTCCTGCTTACTCGATTTGTTTCACCTCTAAATTGTATGTGCTTATCCTCAGCCACTCATTAGTAAATTGAATCCTTAGATGTTAAAGTTGGGGAAAAATAACACAAATTTATTCAATCTTCTCATTTGAAACAGCCAGCAGTTTGTTTTCCGATTAATGATGTGATTCATTGAACGAATTCTCAAAGATATTCATGATACTCGTACATACCATTCCTGAAACTTTCATGCAAATCCGTAATGTCTGAGTCAGTAAAAAGCGCATATTATTCCATAGTACTACAGCAGCGCATAATATTCCATAGTAATACAGGAAAATTCAAACTACCCTAACTTTGTTAAATCCCATTCGATCTTTTTGAAACTTTCAGGGTACGTCAACCTTGCAAATAGTCATTTGTGTATCTGATTTCATTGAATTTAAGGGTACTGTTAGGGCTTTATTCAAGAAAATGTAGAGTGCTGTAGGCAGAAGTTGGCCGTTTTGGAAACTTTCGTTGCTATCTGCGATTTTTGATGCCGTGCAGCTTCTTCCGCGGCCTCTCTATTATCAGGGGATGTAATGATGCTGCTTTTCAGCGGTTTGCGGCCACGATTGGATTCCTGCTTCGGAGCGACATAATTAAGCGGTTCAATATAGTCCAATATTGAACGTCTCGCTGATGTAGACGCGGTTGAAGTAGATTTTGTTGACCCTTCTCGCGCTCCAGGCTCTTCTTCAATTCGAACATGTTGTTGGAGCTCGTATTCCTTCTAAACAACTTGATTTTCGACAACTTGATGCTCTCCGCTAAGGGTTGCAGCCACAAAATCGTCCCCGTCAAAAATTTCTGGATTAAATGGGAAAATCCCGGTTTTCTCAACACCTACAGCGATTTTTCGGTTGTTGAGACTGTTACGCAGGGCAATGGCAACAATTTCAGGCACATGCTGGATTTCCAGTGGCAAACCAATATGATTCTTTGACCATGCATCGCATTGAGTAGTAGGATCTTTTGACCGGTCCAACCACACCAACGTCTAAAGGCTGAAGCCGATGGCTGTAATGAGGCAGCAATGTCAGAATGGTGATACCATGTTCAAGGGCGAGATCGGTAACTTCAATAATGACATGCAATCGGTGATTGTCCATTAACAATAATAAAGGATTCTCTTTTGACGCATGAACGGCAGTCATCCACCCTGAGACGCGGGAACAAGTAAAAAGGAGAAATGAAATCTCCACCAGCACTAACAGCCGTCACCATCGTCACATTTGTACCACGTTCTGCAGATGAGTGCAAACAAACCCTCGAACCTTGTGCAGCAACGACTTTAACAGTTTTCGTCGGGACCGTAGGGAATCCGGTTTCATCTGCATTCCAAATGCGGGCTGGAGGGAACGGATGTTCATCCAACGCAGCACGAAGCAGACGGAAAAAGTCGTCGACAGTTTCTTTGTTGAATGCTTTTGCTCTATTCTCGCCGGTTGATATTGGCGTGCGCAAAGAGAGGCGTGGGTGGCGTTTCATAAAGGCGTAATACAAGGTTTTCCAATAAGAGGTGTTGTTTTGATATTAAAAGAAAAATGCAATTTTTTAATATAAATATCGGATGTTTATTTCATTATAAAGAGGAAGGTATGCTGTTGATAGTGGAAAATAACATCAGGCTAATTCTGTGTAAACTACCCTGACTGATGGAACAAATGAAATTGTTAAGGAAAAGGTGGAGAATGTTCACGGAGTCACGGATCTTCTTAAAAAAGTTAAGACCATTGTGATATTTTCAGGGCACTTATTTATTTTCACTTGCTTTATAACAGCAATCAATTTTTCATAATTCACCTCTTTTTTGGGAGTTTTCTTTTTTTTGGGAGGCATGACGGCTAAAATGATAAAAATAAGTAAATAAAACATTTGCATAATTGATAAAAACACTTTACTGTGAAAAGAACGGCATTTCTCAAGTGGCCCATGTCTGTCCACAAATAGTGGCCCACTTCTATCTACAAGCGCCTTCTTTGCATATGCAGCCCAAAAAAACACAATGTCAATAATGTGCGAAAATCACTTTGCATTTCAAATATTATATGTCGAAATAACATATATCATATGTACCTGAGTTTTTCTCGAAAAAATGAGATGACAAATCGCGTGAAAGCGTACGAGGGTAAAAACTTTCTCGACGAAATTCTTAGCGCGTTTCTCTGTACAGTGCGAGAGCAGGTTTATAACCTCAAAATGGTTCCAAAAAGTGAACTCGCGTCAAAATACGATAAATAATGTGCGCGATTTGACATGGATGTCACTAGTCTTACAGTTATTCGGGTGGCCCACTTCTGTCTAAGGCACTCTACAATTTTACGCTCTATCCGAATTATTGTAAACTGAAATGTCTTATTTTACTGGAGTAGTATTACAATCGTGATTGGTAGTGTAGTGAAGTAGTTCTGCATTTTCACTTTATCATAAACAATTTTTTGAATTTATCTGCCTTATATCTCTACTCGTACACGACTTTTGTTGCACTAATAAATCTTATTCAATGATTAATCATGTAAAAGTTCGAGTTCTATAGCGAAACAAAACAAAATCAAAGCGTAAGAAAATTATGCATTAATAAATCAAATAAACTCGTATAATAGATCATTTTTGAATCGAACCAATTATCATCAATCAATCAAATTAACCAAATCAAACGTAGCTTCATACAATTTGCAAGCATTCTTCACTCGGATCGTGACCAAATTTATCTTATGTCCCGTTTTCCCTATTTGCTTTTATCATTTTCATTTCATTACTAACTTGATTATAACTAGAACTCATAAACACAATTCCAAACTTTGCTTACGTTGAAAATAAACGAATAATAAAATTTTTACTAAGGTACAACAAGGGAGAATAACGTATACACGCCCAATAGTGAATGTGAAAGTACTTAAAATGAAATATTTCTTAACGAATGATCATAAATAAAATGAATGAACATTAAAACTAACAGAAAAATTCATTGGATTTCCTCAAAAGCCTACAAGCAGACATATTTAGAAATTACAAAGCACAAAACTACACTCTAAATGAATTAGCGAAAAGTGAAACAAAATTAAATCGTTAAATTAAGTTTACTGTTTTTTATTCGTTATCTTATCGCGCACTATCTATTGTAGTTATGGTACACTTATTTCAACCTGTCGTACAAAAGACATGAAAGATACAATCTTTGAGATATTATAACTCTTGTTGTATGTTTATCTTGCAACCTAACGTATGTTATGTGCAAAGTTAAGTTTTAGTTTCATTATGTAGATATCATAAAATATTACAAAGTACAAAGAGAATATTTCAATTTCATTTGAAATAATTTCATTTCGTAATGCTATTACTTATATTTAATTCAACGGATTTAGTTCGTTTAGCAAATGTAAATGCAAAGTTAAATATTTAATTGAAAAGTGGGTCTAGTATCTGTTTAGTTCACTTGCTTTGATTTATTTGCAGTGTTAGTCACTGAATGAGTTCAGATACAGCGAATAGATATGGGGAAGCAGATCAGAGTGCAATCTATTACAAAACGGATGAAAGCTATTACCTGATGGTGTCAGTGAATGTGAGGGTTGAAAATAGAGTAGAATGTCATGATAGGGGTATGGCCATGAAAAAATGTGAGACTAGAAATATCTGGTAAACCATTATTTTTAGTTTTAATGGTTAAGATGATCCTAATTTGATGAATCAAGAATCGTTTTTTAATTATCTCATGTTAGCATGAAGGACCATGAAAGGTATCATGGTCCTTCATGCTTTTTCATTGAGCAAATTTCATTTGCATTTTGTAATGATTTTATCACGTCTCACACGTTCGAGATTTCCCGAAGGAAATCCAAACCGACCTCTCACCGGTTATAGATGTGAAGTCTTGGAACGTGACAACGGACTGTACCCATCAGGTCGACATATCCGGACACTTAGTCTACTCCGAGGTGGCTGCTCGCTAGCTAGCTAGTTCGGAGAGGAGTTTCGGTCGCGGGTCTTACGCGAGCAGACCAAGTCCGGAATACAAAAAATCCAGCCACCGGTTCAAATGCCCGATTTAAAACCCGTCGAACAACTTCCATCGACTCTACTCTAAAGTACATATAGGGTTTTCCAATAAGAGGTGTTATTTTGATATTAAAAGAAACATACATTTTTTTAATATAAATGATCAGATGTTTATTTCATTATAAAGAGGAAGGTATGTCGTTAATAGTGAAAAATAACACCAGGCAAATAACCACCACGACCACGCTTACAGGACCATATCCTTTTCATGAAATTTTCCATAACCAAATCGCAAAGTGGCTGCCGTATATCCTCGATAGCCTCACGAATCCCATCTTTGATGTCTTGAATCGACGCTGGGCTGTTGGCGTAGACCTTTTCTTTCACGTGGTATCAAAGGAAGAAGTCGCAAGATGTTAAATCACAAGATCTATTCAAAATAACACCTCTTATTGGAAAAACCTATATCTTCATCCCGGGGAGAAAAGGAACGCAAACAACTGCTGAAAAAAATACAAAGTGAAAAAGGAATTAGAAGCAGCAAAGGCAGCAGTAACCACCTCACCAGCCCCGCTTACAACCGCAGCGCAAAGCTCATCTAGAAACATGAAAGCACCAATATCCGACGGGCAACCGGTCTGGAGCATTTACAAAACCCTGTTCGAAGCCGCCGCTAGGGCAAATCACTGGAATGAGCAGGAACGAGCAAAGCATTAATTCTTGCTCTAAGATGCCCAGCCGCCGGTCTTTGCCAGACGATCTCCGTTGAGTTGCACTCAAACCCGGCTGCTATAATGAATGCGCTCGACATGCTTTATGGAGACGATCATCTGAAGCAGATTTATCGGTCACAGCTACGGCAACGGATGCAGAAGCCTGGCAAAAACTTACTGCAGCTAGCCAAAGACATTGAGCGACTCGCTCTTTTGGCTTATCCAGCTTACGACCCAGAACATCGAGATGACGCAGCGACAGAAGCATTCATCAGCGCATTAAAGGACCAGGAATTGCAACAAGCCGTGCGTTTAGCCCAAAAGTAAACAGTTAAGGACGCATTGGCTTATAGTCTGAAATTTAAGCCAGCGAAAAATGTGACTCGTACCACTGCCCGGATTCGCGAGGTAGTGGCAGATGAGTGCAGCTGTGAGCGCATCGAAATCGGGCGAGAGCCGCAGGCAAATGGTGCGCCTAGATGCTGGAACTGCGGAGAGAAGAGGCACCTGCAAAGAGACTGCAAGAAGCGAAGAAAACCGAGCTATTGTCCAGGGTGTACAGCTAGGAGAAGACCTAGACCGAATCAGGAGCCCAGAATGGAAGCCCTTCAAGCAGAGGGGTCGGGAAACATGGAAGAGCCAACTTCACGGGGCAGAGGTTGGCTAGGAGGATCGACGTCCCCAGCACCACCATCACCGTGTCAAGTCTATATCGTGGAGAAGCGGACTTATGCTGTCGGGGTCAAGTTGACGGAAACATTGCACCGACCAGACCATGTGAGGCAACAACTACTTCACAAGGGCAGGATTTTCTCACTACGGACAGCTACGGGAGAAACTGCACCTGTCCATGGAGAGGTCAACCTCCAGATAAAGTTGGGAGACCTTACGTTCCTACATAATTTTTTGGTCGCGAAAATTATGGATGACTGCATTCTCGGGATGAACTTTCTGCGACCACATAGAATCACGTTGGATTTGGGCAAACTGGTATTTAAATGGCAGAATGTCGAAGTATTGATGGAGGATCCCAGCGTTCAAATTCCCAAGATGAATGTGGTAGTATGTGCCGACACTGATGTACCGACATCTTCTGAAAGCATTGTATGGGCCAAGCTTGATGGTGATTTTGGAGACCGCCGATCTTATCTGATAGAGCCAACGAAGACAACCGCATTGCGCAGTTTGATCGTAGGACGAAGCCTTGTAAGATCTATAAGGAACAGATACGTCCCGATTAGAGTCAACACCGCAGACTCAACCACGAGCATCAAAGCGGGAGAAGTCATCGGCAGTTGCCAGCCTGTTTCCACCATCACCTCTATGGGAGCCACTCACGACCATCAATGGAAAAGGAGGCAAGACGCAGACAAAACCCGGGAATCCACATCCGCAATATTGAAGCAGGTCAAATTGCCAGTGCAGCTATTCAAGCGAGCCTCTGATCTGGTCACCAAGTACAGTGACATCTTCTCAACCAGCCCCGGATGACCAAGGCTGAACGAATATGGTACTCACGTCACAGATAAACAGGGAGCCAAGCCGATTCGACAAGCATCGAGACGTCTTCCTTTAGCCAAACAAGGAGAAGTGAGCGCAGTGTTCTCGGACATGGAAACACAAGGCGTTATCAAACCTTCTGTCAGTCCATGGGCCGCGCCAATAGTTCTAGTAAAGAAAAAGGAAAGTAGCATTCGTTTTTGTGTCGACTATAGGCAGCTTAACGACGTCACTAAGAAAGTTACCCGCTCCCCCGCATCGATGACATCATGGACACTTTAGCCGACGCAAAATGGTTTTCTATACTCGATCTCAAGAGTGGCTACTGGCAGGTGGAAATCGACAAGAAGGACAGAGAGAAGACCGCATTTTCAGTTGGGACCGGATTGTGGCAATTTTTTGTGATGCTGTTTGGGCTTTGCAATGCTCCAGCGACTTTCGAACGCCTGATGTAATACGTGCTACGTGGCCTAACCTGGAAAACCTGTTTGGTGTACCTACGAGTAGATGCCATCATTGTTATCGGGAGAACGTTCGAAGAGCATGTGCGGAACATAGAAGAGGTTTTCTACCGATTGCGACTGGCGAATTTGAAAGTTAGTCCCGACAAGTGTATCCTTTTTGCAGCTGAAGTCAAATACTTGGGACACGTCGTATCAGCAGAAGGGGTCAAAACAGGCCCTGAGAAAATTGAAGCTGGCCAACACCAGACAACAAGCGCCAACTACGAAGTTTTCTGGGTCTGGCAACCTACTATTGAAGATTTGTCAAAGACTTTGCCAAAATAGATGTGTCTCCATCAGCCAACCGAGAAAAATTGTCCGTATGTCTGGAATGAACAATGCCAGGTGACCTTTGAGACCTTGAAGGAGAAGCTGTGTGAATCACCCGTGCTGGCATATCCGAAACCCGTTGTAGTTGACACCGATGCGAGCAACGGCGGTATTGGAGCTGTACTCTCCCAGCATATCGATGGCGAAGAAAGAGTCCTTTCGTATTACAGTCGAGTTCTCTCAAAAAGTGAGAGGAACTACTGCGTGACCAGGAAAGAGCTATTGGCTATAATAGAGGCCACCAAGCAGTTCCACAAGTATCTATATGGCCAGAAATTTGTTCTACGAATAGACCATGTATCGCTGAGATGGCTGCTTAACTTCAAAAACCCCGTGGGATAAGTTGCGAGATGGATCGAAAGTTTGCAGTCATACGACTACGAAATTATTCATCGGCTACTGGCTCCACGCTCGAGAAGACGTAGAGGACTAGTGTCGCAGATTCACAAATGGGGAACCTATAACGTGGGGGTACCGTTTGAAAGGATTGCTGTTGACATCGCAGGACCCTTTCCTGAATCCAAATGGGGAAATCGATACACGCTGGTTGTGGCCGATTATTTCAGCAAGTGGTCCGAGGTCTACCCCATTCCCAACCAGGAAGCAACTACTGTAGCCGAACAGCTAGTGTTAAATTGGGTCAGTAGGTACGGCGCACCTTGTGAACTACATTCAGATCAAGGCTGAAACTTTGAGTCACTAGTTTTTAGCGAGATGTGCGAGCTGCTGGGAATACGGAAAACGAGGACAACACCGCTGCATCCCCAATCCGATGGAATGGTCGAACGTTTCAACGGCACGCTCAATAAACACCTGGCCAAGATGGTTGACGAGAACCAAAGGGACTGGGACCGGCATATCCCACTATTTTTAATGGTGTACAGAGCTGCCGAACATGCATCAACGGGCCAAGCCCTAGCCAAAGTCATTTTTGGAAAGACTATTCGTCTGCCAGCTGATATAAAGTTCGAAACACCCCCCGAGAAACCCAAACGATCTCAGAGTACGCAAGTGAGCTAAGGCAACGGTCGAACCAGATACATCGGACACTGCGAAAAAACCTCGAATCGGCTACTGACCGCATGAAGACCAGGTATGATCTAAAGGCTAATTCTACTGGCTTCCAGCAAGATGACTTGGTGTAGCTATATAACCCACAACGGCGAAAGGGTAGGTCTCCAAAGTTGCAACTTAATTGGAAGGGACCATACCGAGCTACAAAACGAATCAAAGACGTTGTACACCGCATACACGAACACCGTAAGCCGAGAGCCAAAATGAAAATCGTGCACCTGAACCGTCTTGCCCCATATTACATCCAGGGAGAATTGACTACAACTGGCACCACATCTTTTCGGGGCGAACTGGGGTGGGGGTAGTGGTACATGTACAAATAATTCTGCGAGCTACTGTCGCAATTGCTTTCACAACCATTAAGAACATCATGATCAACAAAACGAACGTACTCGAAAGTACAAGAACCCACCAAGCATGATCAACATCTGAAAGTGACGTCACTGCGCCATTGCTCGAATACTCCAGGTAGTTCGCCAATGTACGAGAAATAGATTGAATGACTAGAGACCCTATATAAAGCCGAGCTGAATGAATGGGAGGATTATTACAACCGCGATATAGTAAAACTTGCGATAGTGTGGAGTGCGAATTAGAAAAGCGATATTGATTGTGAAATGATAGACAGTTGAAGTAAAAATTGATAGACAAGTTATAAAATAGTGAAATCAATTATTGTGCATTTTTTAGTAAATAAACTCTTTTAACTTAGTTTAAGACAGTGCGTTTTCACTTTCACGGAATATTAAAATTATTGGCCGCGAACTGGAACGCGCGACAATATATATATATATATATATATATATATATATATATATATATATATATATATATATATATATATATGTATATACATATATATATATATATATATATATATATAGATATATATATATATATATATATATATACACATATATATATATATATATATATATATATATATATATATATATATATATATATATATATATATATATAATTTCAGTTTCTTATATGATTTCAAATACTTGTTTCAAAAATTTCATGCAATTTTTCCTTTTTTTCAGGTAAGACATCTATACCTATGATTTCTGAGCTTTCCAATTTTTAGTCAAAGGATTTCTAGATAAAAAAAATCATGGTATTTATAAACTTTAAATGAGCTTAAATAACTAAATAAATTCCGGAAAAAAAATATTCATACTAATGAACTTAGCTATGTACACTATATATTGGTCGACTTTTACAATCTTATTTTGCCAATTATGGAAAATAAGGCCAATTTTCAGAGTAACTTATTTTCTTGTCTGATAAATAAAAGATTTCAGTTTAAATACCGCACAAAACTATAAACGTACAATCGCTCAAACACGCAATACAACCAAACTTCAATTCTAAAACAGCGATTTATAAATGTATTTCAAAGTAATGCATATTCTAATTTATTGTTTAAGAATTAAAAATTCCTGTTAATAACTTTGAATTAATTGCCTATTACTATATATTTAATGTTCATAAATAAAATTGGGTTTTCAAAAATTGAAAAAACAAAACATCTTATGGAATCAGTTATACTTGTAAAGAGAAGCCTCTAATGAAGCCTTTCACTTAAGCACACAATAGTCCTATGGTGATAGAAAATATCTAGTAAAAGATGGCCCAACCATAATGCACGATGTTAATTGTGCCACACCTTAACGTCAAGTTTTTCGCCCAACAAATTGACATTTCTTTGTTTCAGTCTTTGACAAATTCAACCATGGAGAGGTGCACAATTGAGCAGTGCGTTAAGGTTGTTGATGCCTTTTACAAAAATAGGCGTTCAAATCAAAATGCATTTCGTGCATTTTGTGATTTTTTTTTGGTCAGCATAATCGACCAAATGTGTCCACAATCGGGAGAATTGTGCGCAAATTTCAGCAAACCGGGTCTATAGGAAATGTGACTTCATCTGTGCATGCTCGCCCAGTTCATTCGCGATAGTGTGACAAAAGAGCCGTCAACCTCGACTCGTCGTCGTGCCCAACAAATGAACCTCTCACGAACGTCACGGATGCGAATTTTGAATAAAGATTTGAATTAAGACGCTTACAAGGTTCAATTGACTCAAGAAGGGGAAGGGGTACCGTATTTCAAACAACTAGTGGAAATGTGATATAAACCATCGATTACAGGCTAGATTAATTGTTGTGCTAATTTTTGCGTCTTCTTGTTTTCCGATTGAATAAGTGCAATTTCGAAAGAATCTAACGTCTTTATATTATATTAATAATAATTTTAATAATTTTCACTGTCGGAAAAGTCAAATTTGCGCTGCAGCACAACCCTTAGTTTTTAAAATTATTTTTTTTTCCCAACAAACGTGTTTTTCTCTTCAAACGACCAACCACACTGTCTAGCATCGTGCAGTCCAATTTAAATAACCACATCAATCACTATCATCACCACCTCCTTCTGATTTCCTTTTTTTTTCTTCCCAACAACCAACTTTGTAACTTCTACATAATTTCCATTTCCTGCTAGATCCTTCTATATTTCACTGGAATTTCACTCCCAAGTGAATCGAGACTCTCTCATTAATTTACTCAACACCATACATGTAAATTGCAATTATTCGGATATTGGATGGTGTAAAATTGTTGCATCCGACATAAAGGCAACACAATCATTCTGCCGTTCGTGTGTGTCGTTCAGATAAGATGACCATATCTTTGTGGAACAGCGGGAACACCACATAATGTGTGAATGCATGCATGCATCAAGAAAAACCACAACATCAGGCACAAGACTAACCGCAAGCACGCCCTGTCCTTAACATCGCCCGGAGATTGGCGTATGCAAATGATATGTGGGATATGCTGTGCTGATGGAGAAATTGAATGTGTTGCATTTCGATTGAGAAATTCAATAGATAAATTATTGAGGTAAAGTTTAAAGTTAGAATGGATCGTTGGAGATATAAGGGAAATATAAATAACCGAATAAGATTCTCTGTTTTAAATTTTTTTAATTCTTTTAATAGATTTCCAATTTCTTGCAAAGTTTCCATACAACATTCCATCCCAAGAATATACGAGTATGTAATCAGAAGCACTTCCTTCTCCTTTACCAATCGACTACTGAAATTGCATCCTTCTAAACTTAGCACGCAACATTTAATATGTTTAGATCTTGATTTTCCTGGACGGTTCGAATTGATGCGATGCCAGATGCAATATGTGAAATAACTTAAGACAACATAGGATTGCATTACATTGCACTCTTGCAAGGTCCCATTGCATGCAATCAATAACTTTTCAACTTGAGAATTTATTGGAGTGATTTCCTGTGTAACTTCTCTTCGGCTCAACTCAACAACAACAAGGAGGTCAGATATGTTTGACTGTCTCGTAAATTTCTCGACAAGTTGCCATTATGTTCGCTACAAAACTACTGTTCTCGATGCCATCAACTGAACAAATTTTCAATTTGTTTTGTCCATGATAAGGGGCCATTCGTGCTAAAAGTCCGTAACGGCATAGTCACGAAAAAGAGATTTCTATATATAGATGCAACTGTTGTTTCGAACTGGGCGCAAAAAAATGTTTTCAACGACCTTTCCTTCTTTCTCTGCTATTAGATCGCTTTATGACTCTCATGCAATTCGTTTTGCACGAAAATGCGCATAGCGGCGAGGAACAGCCGGTCGGTCGACGGTCATCCACCTTCAGTGAAATGGCCATCTTGATAGAATCGGTAGCACGGAGAACAAGAATCCAAGAATCCTCGGACAACAGCAAGAACAAAAGAGAAGCTGCTAAAGATTTGACCTGATTTGCAATCGTTGCAGTTGTTACGAGGCCCTTTCGGATTATCTTGTATCTTTGTATCTTTTCTTCTTAGATTCTGCAGCACCTATACAATACATACGTTCTGTAACTAGAGCAATAGTTTACGATGACATTTTCCTTTCTGATGCTTTCTTTGAGGGAAATGTGCATTGATTCAATTTCCCCTCGTTTGCACATCATTCAGATCTCATTAGAAGAGAAATTTGTTAAAAGGACGTTTTCTTATTACCAATAAGGCTGATTTGATGATGGCTCTGGCCCCGGTCGTAAAGTATGGAAATTGACGGCTGACCGGTGTACACTGATTAAGGAGTAGACATCCTGCTGCGGTACATCATGTTAAGATCACTTTTGTTATCGTTAGCGAAAGATCAAAGCCGAAATTTCATAGCATGGAGAAGCAAGGATAATTCGATTAAAGTGAAATGTTCGTTGGAATCGAAGAAAGTTGAATATACGACATTTTTATCGATTGAACGTGATAGATATTATGGTTTTCGAGTGATAAATTTTTATGGCTTGGCGGTTACTATTAAAATGTGTGAAAGAGCGGATATTGTGTGTCTGACCACTGGACTTTTACTACCTCACAAGTCATTGGTTAGTTTTATGACCATCCTAACTAATGAAGATAATGAAAAGTGAAGTTCAAACTGTAGACATGAATATACACTATAAAATGACACGTTCTACATGATTTGTAGGGAAGTTATATAAAATTCCGAAGTGAAAGGAAATAAAAAGATACATTTGGCTCTATGTGAAGAGATATAGTATGTGTTGTTTAAAATTTAATTCAAATTTTATTCATTGAAACATATTTTGAATGAATGCAGCGGAACAACCCCACTAATATGGCTCTCATGTGTGTCCTGCCCTCCTAGTTTTCTTCTGAGCTCTGAAATTGGTCTGGAACTTCTTCTAGTGACATTCGCTTTAAGACTAACAGCTTGTTGTAGTTCTCCGTTGTACAATGATAATGAAGGATTTTTGATTATATTCTCGATCTTTCATATTCTCTTCGACTTCATCCTTTACTGATTTCACCCCATCCTCGATCTGGTTGTTCCTTTCTACATCGCATTTCATTTGATAATCCAATTTTCGATGTAGGCTTCCTTTCGATCTGCTTGATTGTTCGTCCAACTACTGGCTTAAATTAACTGACTATTTTCTAAATTTAACTATGAACAACTGGATCTTCATCAACATCTGTATTAGCTCTGTGCCGGAAACTTCTTGTTCTTTTTCTTTTCTTTCTAAACAGTCTCTCCGTTGAGAAACTCGATCGATTCAGGACCCCTTCTCTCGTTTCGGAGTGCTTCTGTTAATCTGTTTTTTTTTGTGGTTGGGGGTGAATGCCATTTACACACTGAGTGTGGGGCTCCCATGCTCACGAGCGACTGGACTGCCCACTAAACACCTCCCCTGTTACCCGAGAACCCAGCCTGGAACCGTTCGACACAGTACTTCGTGGCAGGTCTCGTAGTGTTACGCTGTGAGGCGGCTTAAAGCTGAGGTTCCCTCTTCTAGCGGGTGGGGGGGAGCAGAAAAGGAATTGCCAGACAAGCGATCCCCCAGCCCCGAGGTTCTGACTACTGTGAGTCCCTTTTATTTTTTAGGACCATATCTTCGATTTAGTTAAGGTCTCACATCCGGAATGAGCCGCGCACTCCAGCTTCCCTTCGTGCAATTCAGCTAAGACTGCTGCTAATCGTTGAGTGAGCGCTATCCCTCCTAGCGGGCAACCGCTTCCCTCCCGTCCTCGCTTCGACGCAAGTAAATAGCGCAGTACTATAGCAAACCCACAGTCAAACAGTCTCTCTATCGGCGCATTAGCCTAAGTTGCGCTTGTTCATCGGTGCGTCCAGCAACTAGAGCCGCGACATCATCCGCATAGCCCATCAAGCGCGACTCGTCTGGCATGTCCAATCTCAGTAGTCCGTCGTAAGACATGTTCCACCGGTCAGGACCAATTATAGATCCCTGGGCAACACCTAACTTCCATCCTTCGTTAGCCCTATGCATCATGTCATTCAGGTAGTCCTTCAGAAGCTGCATCAGACATTTTGTAACTTGAAAAGGGTTTTCCAGCGTATCTACCCAGAATATGCTCCCATCTGGCGGAGTTAAGCCATTCCTAACGTCGAGTGTCACCAATAGAACAATCCGTCGCATAGTACAGCTATCTACCTCTGTCTTTTGCCCCGCGCTCACCACCTCTGCAATCGCATCAATGGTGGGAGATCCTGCTCTAAAGCCGTACTGCCGAGGAAACAGGTCCCCAGCGGCACGAATCGCATCAGTGTCTTCAGTTGATGAGTTCCTCTAGCACTTTCCCAGCAGTGCCTAGCATGGATAACGGGCGGTATGCAGACGGCGATCTGAGATGTCCCTCCCCTTGCCGATCAGCATGAGTCTGAAATGCAATAAGTAGATGAATGTCCGTAAAGGACTGCAGCGATGGTCTGGTGCCTCAGCGGAAGAGGATGGTGAGATCCGCCGAGATTGGCCTTGTCTGGGGACGCGTGAATACTCTGGCAGGCTAGCGGTGCGATGTCGCGAGGCGGGTTCTTTCCCCTTAGCACTAGACCCACTAAAAACCATTTTACGCATCCACGAATTTGGAAACGGTTCTTTTATTATCGACCGGAGTTGAGAAAGGAGGTAACCGGCAAAGGAGTATGAAGTCGCTGGTACAGAGGACAAATAGGGCCCTGCAAAAACGGACGGACTTGAGGAGACTTCGTCGCTACTGACGATACTTATGGTCCCCAAATAAGAGTGGGGCATCCAGGTGGAAGCCTCGCACCCTCCTAACTGAATCAAGATCCAAACGTAGACGTGGCCATCAAATGAGGAATACAATAGTAGCTAGTTTATAATATAGCATTATGCAGTAGAATCACATAACTCTATACCATAAAAGAGCACGTAAGCGGAAGGTCACTCCACTCGGTAAGAGCCCCTATAAAACAAAAGAAAGGAAGAGCGCGCCCGATGGCTAGCCCATTTCAGGGGAGGAGCCTACCTTCGTTGCCAGCCCTATACCCGATCAGGTTTCAGCGAAGAGAAAGACCGGGTTTGTTTTTCTTTACCTACACATTACTTTATTTCATTCTTTATTTTCAGTTTTTCTTATAATTTCAAATATATTGAGCGTAGAGAAAGCGTATCACATTCCTAATAACTATAAGCAGAACCGAACAGTCAAAAGTGTCGTGTGTTTGCATCCTTTTAGTTTTCAAATGGACTAAAATTTAATGAATATCATTAATTGTGTGCAATATATCTTCAGCTAAGTTATTGGGTGACCTTAATGATTTAACAACTATTGATGCTTTGGAAATTTAGTTTGATACCATTATTAATAATAGAAAAATCAATATAAAGAATAATCAAATATAAAATTTAATCCAATATAAAAAATAATCAAATATTAAACTTAATCAAATATACATTTCAAAAACGGGTACTCACCCACTCAAGAGCGCTCGTTGACGATGTTGGTGGTGCTAATAAATATTGATTCGTTATTTTTATTTATAGTTATACTAGAAATTTATAAATTGACAAACTGATTAGATTAAAACGGGTCCGACATGCTACATCACTTTCAAGAACGATATTGTTATTGGAATCATATGTTACGCACCAGCAAGCTCGCGCCCAGTCAATTTACTTAATCAAACATGTTTGTTCAGTTATAACTTAGAATGCATGCAAAACGTACCCACTAGTAAACGAACGTAGGGAACATTTCACATCTCTCCAATGGCAAATGGCGAAAATATATTCAATGGCGGGTTACGGGTTGATGCTTTTTTTAAGGGTGACGACACACACGTTACTTCAACCAGACTTTTTGATCCCATATATTCCGACAGCTTTCCGGCCACTCAATGGGTATTATTCAAAGAGATATTCTTTCTTGGGCGTCGCGAAGTAACCGCCGTGAAGGTGAATAACAGACTCCTTGATCCGTCATAATCTCTTTTCATTTCCCTGTGTTGCAACGGTGAATCGAGTTAGATTGCATTCGGCAATGCAATACACGGATGGGATGCATTAACTCAGTGTTCCCATGTCCGAAATTTTAATTTGCAGATTTGAATTTAAAAAAAAAAATTCACAGAAGTAAAGAAAAATGAAAAAGATTTTAAATAATAGTAAAAGTTAAATGTCATGAAGAATATAATTTAAAGGAAATGCTTAAATTTAATATAAAGGAAAATGGTACAAAATGTACATTTAATAACAATAATAACAATAATATTTATAATTTATAAGTATGAATGGAAGTAATGAAATTTTTTTTTCAAATCTGCAATTAAAATTTCGGATAAGTGTTCGGAAGGTTTTCAAGCAGTTTGGTTGTGTAACTGCTCGATTACTATAAGTCTCGCCACCTTACATCGTACCGAGAAAACTTCGTTGCGTTGCATGTGAAAGTCTGGACAATGGTTATAGAGAAGTTGCAACATCTCAGCTGGAACACCATCTGGGCTTGGAGCCTTCCCTGCTTTCAATGATAGACTGCCTCTTCCAGTTCCAACAGTGTGAAGAGTGGGAACTTTTTAAATGGACATTAGCTATATAACTTATTTACAAATTTTTCTTGTTAATAATTTTACACTGCGAATAAGTAAAAGAATTTTTGCTTAACTTTAAGCAAGTTAATCAAATTTTGCGCATACAAAAATGAATGAATGTTATATGAAATAATTATTATTTGGGCCCTATTTCGGCCTTACTTAGGCCCTGTTTGCGCCTTTTTTAAGGTCTTTTTTTTTTGATAATTTATCGCAGATAAATGGCCTTAAATTGAGCCGCTTTAAAGTACTTTATAGATCCTTTTTAAGGCCAATTAAATTGTAAATTATACCATGTTTGGAGCTCGTATGAGCTTATTTCGGCCAATTTCTTTTTAAATTCTGCCCTGTTTAGGCCGATCCTACTGTAAACTGAGTTTCCTTTGGTCCAGTTTGACCCAAATGTCTTGCAAATCTTGCAAATAGATCATGTTTCATCTTACTTTAGGGGTTTGGGGCATGACTTCCCGAGTCAAAATTTCAAGCATTTTTCTGTGACTCAAGTCACCCCCTGCAGGCTTGGAGTAGGTTGCCCATCCTTACACTTTTCATCTTACACAAGCCTACATATTTTCGTAAGATGAACAACTTCCCAAAATGTAGGAGAAATGTAGGCCCAGAAAAAAGGGACATGTAAGCCCATAGTAGGCTTTCGCCAACAAATATTTATTTATTATTTTTAAATTTGGACTGAATATCCAATTAAGAACCGAATTCGGATCGTCGACCACGAACCAGCATCATACCAGAAAACATGTGCCACGTGGAACAACTCATTTTGGAGTACGGTAGGATGAACGTTCGAGACATTTCGGTTGCACTCGGCATCAGTTTTGGTAGTGTAGAGCCTATCATTCACGAACACCTTCAGTATCGCAAAATAACGGCGCGATGGGTTCCTAAACTATTGAACTTCGAGCAAAACTTCACGCGGTTGGAAGTTTGTCGCCACTTGCTGACGCGATACGAGGTGAAGGCGGACGTTTGTTTTTAACGCCCATCTCCACTACAGACGAGACATGGGTACAATATTAGACTCCCGAAAGCAAGGGTCGTCTAAAGAGTGGAGGAAGAAGGAGGAAGGGGCGCAAGTCAAAGCGATGACAATCAGGTCCGCGGGTAATGTTATGTGTACTGTGTTCTCGGACCGGCGGGGTGTGCTGTACGTCGTTTTCCTGCGCACCCAACGTTCCATCAATGCTGCATACTACTCTAACCTTCTGAAAACATACGTGAAACCTGCTTATCGCTCGAAACGAAGGAGCATTCCAGCACGAAGTGTGATTCTTCTTCTGATAACGCGCGCCCTCATACCGCGCGTCTCACGGTCGATACAATATTGAAATCGGGGTGGGAGGTACTGGAACACCCCCCTCCCCTAAGTCCGGCTTTATCACCCTGCCACTACCACTACCGAACTGATTTCGCAAACGTAGAATAATATCCGTGTTTTTAACGCCTTCCCGGACTAAAAAACGAATGACAGTCCGTTGCGCTACGGCGATCGGTACTTGACGTTCAATCATGGTCGTAGCAAGCGCGTGAAACATGCACTCCCGACCAAAACTATGCCACACTGTTTGTAAGGGACCCAGCTATCACATACTCAAGCCACGACCTTCAAAACATACATGGGCATCATCTACAGCGTTTGTCTCCATCATATTTGAACAGCCCTCGTACTACGAAAGAAAGGTTCTGGACCTCGGGCAACATGGTAACGTGGCAAATTGAAAATGCCGATAGCCTCAGGCATATTACAAGAGGTCGAATTGCGCAAAAGAAGTAAGAAAATTGTGTGAGTTGTACTAAAGAAGTAATGCAAGCAGCGTTACAGATAATAACCCACGGCAATCGAAGACTCAAATGATTGTGTAGTATATATACCGCCCATTATAGAGAAAAGGGTGGTGTCATAGCTTAATTGTGAAGCCTCCGGTTCGTAATTCGTGATATGCGTGTTCGAGTCCAGGCCAAGCCTTATTAAACTTTCAATAAAACACAAAATTGGAGTTTTATAATGAGTATGTGTTGCGGGATGATAGAGACTATGTGTATTAAATTTGGCAGAACGCCTTCACAATAAATTTCAGGTTGCTTTTTTATATTGAGTGATCGGGTATTTCCTGACAAAAGCAAAGCCAAAACTATGCGAGTTCTGTCGTTAGCAAGCACTTAAAAATCTTTTCTCGAAACATTAAACTTAGGAAAAAAATTTCAATCCCAATTACGTTTGATTTTGGTATATTTTGAATAGCGTTTTAGGAATTTCGATACTAATGTTATGCACTTTTAATTATTAATCATACCTTTTGGAGAACAGGCTCAATATTGGCAAATATTTAATAGTTTAAGGATATGTAATCTTCAATGATTTATAAAGGTTTGACTTTGTAGGTATTTCTAGCGCAAATGTGTCAAAACTCGGTTAGAAATAACATAAAAATTTTATTATTATAAAATAAATAAACTAATAAGAGTAAAAAATGTATCTATATTTCCTTCTAGAATATATTATCTTCTTTTCAGAAGTGAATGCTTGATTTAGCGATCCAGTTTATATCTTTGAATTTCATTAATTTATGCATCCATGAAACATTGAAAAATTACCTGATAAATCTATTTATATAAGTGACAACATGTTTGTTGTTTAGGTAAAACAAACAAGACTTGTTGATGCTATAACCCTTAGGGTTTGAATGCTACCTTAAACTCATTAGAACATTCAATAATAATACTCTGGGAATTTTGTTGTCTCATACACGCTGATTGCTTGAGACCATCTTAAACTATCAAAAAACTAAACCTAACCAAAAAGGACATTATTCCATTATCTCTCATACGAAATATACAAATGACCCAACATCAATCATGAGGCGATTTAATCCTTCAAATGGCATCACATTTACACAGTTGGGTGTTTTGCATACGTAAACATGTCCCGTTGAAGAAAGACCTGAAAGGATGTAAACTTTCTTAACCCCAAGCTGAACCAACCAAGACATATCCCTTAAGGTTTGTTGTAACTAAAATTTTTTTTCCTCAATTGGTTATGTTAACTTAACCCTTCTATGACAAGAAGTGCACTTAATTTAGGTTGTATTTTTTCCATGATCCTTTTCCATTCAATGGTGATGGCTAGATCATTTATCTACTGACAGGGTCAGGAATCCTTACAATGTGTTTTGATGCATCCACGGAGACTTGCACTGTTTTTAATGTTTGTCAATTTATTAGCATTGATCTTGTGGGTAACTTTATACATGCATTCTTGTTGTTTACGGAAGGGTGTTTTTGGGTCACCTTTTTTATAAGGATTCGGCTTGACTTACAGCTACTACATGATTTCAATTTAAGGTTACTTTGGTGACGAGTTGAACCACTTTTTAAACGTAAAGGGTTGTTCTCACGTAACTACTAAACAGTTATCGGTTATGTACAGCAATTTGTTTAAGTCAAATTATAAAGAAAAATTTGGAAGTATTATAAAAATTGAATTTGTGAAGGAAATATGAAACTAATTTGCTGTTCTCAGGGTGCATATGGCTACAAATAGTAGTATGATGTAGAAATTCTATGCGATTTATCATTAGTTCCAAACTTAAGCAGTTTTTAGTGCAATATTTCTCAAAATAAGTCCACTGTTTCATAATTTACATAACAAGCCACAGTCCAGTATGAAAAAAGCTCGTAAATTATTCGGACTCACTCTTTAGCAATTTATGCGAAATATTCTCATCTGCAATATTTCTCTTGGCATTATGGTCGTTATTTATCATAATTGCTACTTTCGCAAAGAATAGATAATTTTAAATTATAACCTACAACAACTGCACGTACCAAGCTTAGCACACATTGCATGTAGGACCCGTTTTCTCTTATCGCATCACATTATTATAATAAGCAGATCTTGCAAAAGCAACGCGAAAACGTGCTTTTCGCAACCCAAGACCGCCAAGTACATACTCGTAGTAACATCTTTTATTTACCGATTTTCTTATTTCTTCGTTTTACATTTGCATTGTCATTTGCATTGCTCAATTCAATACGCGATCTACAACTTGCTAATAAGGGGTCAACCGTGATAGTTACTAGCTTTTATCTTCTTAAACTTGAAGCCATGGTACCAACCAAACACTGAGAAGGTTTGCCTAAAGAAATCTCCTAACCGTAGCAAGCAGAACATGAAAACGTCTTTCATCTTTTGAATCAAGATGCGTAACAACAAATAAAAAGATGAAATGAAAATCTTATAGTATTCAGTTACAATGTTGACCATGTGATGCTTACGGCCGAGGAGATCCTCTGCTACAGACTATATTCAACGCTGCTCTAATTTAAGCCACGCTCGAAAACGCGAATAAACACCATTTGCACGATTTATTGGCAATAAACGTGTCTCAACCCCCTTCTTAACGATAAAAGCCAATTGTTGTGCATATTTCACGCCTTAAATGACCATTTGATTCTTTTTCGGGCACAGATAGGAGCGCGAAGTGCAAATTGATACACTCAGGATTGCCTATAAAATTACATGCCAGTATCATTGGTGAATAGTTTGCCACATATGCAAATTATAATGCCATTGAATGCATATCCCAAGGGTTGCATCGATGAGAGGGTTATCCTTTGATATGAGGCATAGTTGCGGTATAAAGTGTGGAGAATATGAGAATGTGCGTTTTGCCAAAACCATTTATGTTCGGTTCTTAAGAGCTTATGAAAGCACAGGATTATATTTATTTGATATTACTGCTAAGATTTGAACAAGTTTACACATTTGATATGGTTGAGTGCATCGGAATGGATTAAGATTGAATGCGGATTGGTAGTAATTTTGTGGAGGTATATATTTGAAGTATACATAAATTTAAGGACGTTTTTATGCTCAATCGAATTTGATTCGGCAATCTGCAACTTTAGGTTTACATTGTGTCTTAAAATATCTTTGATAATCTTCCCATCTTCCAATAATATGTAGTTATCCTAATCCAGTGCCTAACTAAGGTCAAAATTTTAATGCGAATCATAAACTTGATGTTGCAAATTTTTCTTTCTTTCTATAGGTGGGAGTTTTTCAAGAATAATGTTAACGAATTTCTATGCCTTATTATTGAAACTTTCTGAGTTTCAAACCAACTCAATTGAAGCAATACTGAAAAATTTAGCTAAATTTAAATCTTCCATTATTCTTCTTTGATTGAGATTACCTTAACATTCACAATTGGATGCATTTTTTGAGATTGAAATATTCGCCTAACTTGCTTCATTGATTACCACTAGCTTTTCAACGAGATCGTGCCGATGATCCTCGCCGATGTTTGGATTTTTTTTTCGCCTAATATATCTTTGAATTGCAGTGGTCATAATCTCATTCGAAGACATTTCATATGGCAGAGGCTTCTTTTTCCCAAAGAAGTTTTCTACAAGATTTTTTACAGTAAACTCTCTATCCGTGCTGCGCCACTCACACTCACAAAGTTGCATGAAAAGAGAGAAAAGATAGAGAGGATCACATTAAGAGATGACACACGGATATGAATAAATAAACATATATTAATATAGAGGGTTTTCCAATAAGATGTGTTATTTTGAACAGCCCGCTATTTTGGTGTATGTCACTTTTGAATCTGTCATATTTTGACATTTGACAAGTAGAAACTACGCCATTAATAAAAATAGAACGATACAAGCTTCAACAACGCATTGAAATTACTAAAATTCACTATAAAAATGGCGAAAATTTGCCAGAGACGGTTCGTAAAACTCGAACATTTTCGGGTCGTCGTGAAGCAATACAGAAATTGGTGGAAAAATTCGAGCTGTTGGGACAACTTCGTGATGTGAAGAATAAACCCCGTGCACGTCACTCAAGAACAGCCGAGAATATTGCTGATGTAGCCGAAAGTGTTGAAGAAAACCCAGGTTTGGCCGTCCCTCGTCGTTCTTTGGAATGAGGCATTCCACAAACGTCATTACATCGTATTTTGCATAAAGATCTGGGTCATAATGCTTATAAAATTCAGTTAACACAAGAACTCAAGCCGGTCGATCATCAACAACGTTGTGTCTTTGCTGATTGGGTCCTTGAAATGCATGAAAATGATCCGGAATTCCGTCGAAAAATCATCTTGAGTGATGAGGCCCATTTCCACCTCGGTGGCTTCGTCAACAAGCAAAATTGTCGAATCTAGGGCTCGGAAAACTCAAGAGTTATCGTTGAAAAGCCTCTCTATCTTCAACGTGTGACTGTTTGGTCCGGTTTATGGTCCGGCGGAATCATTGGACCTTACTTTTTGGAAAATGAGGCTGGAGCAACAATTACGGTGAATGGATTGCGCTATCGAGGGATGATTAATAATTTTTTATGGCCGGAATTGGATGGTATTGATCTGGACAACGTTTACTTTCAACAAGACGGCGCTACGTGCCACACAAGCAACGAAACCATTGATATTTTACGGGAAAAGTCTCCGGACCGTGTTATCTGTCGAAGAGGTGATCACAATTGGCCACCGAGATCTTGTGATTTAACATCTTGCGACTTCTTCCTTTGGGGCCACGTGAAAGAGAAGGTCTACGCCAATAGTCCAGCGTCGATTCAAGACCTCAAGAATGGAATTCGTGAGGCTATCGAGGACATAGGGCCGCCACTTTGCGATTTGGTTATGGAAAATTTCATGAAAAGGATATGGTCCTGTAAGCGTGGTCGTGGTGGTCATTTGCCTGATGTTATCTTCCACTATTAACGGCATACCTTCTTCTTTATAATGAAATAAACATCCGATCATTCATATTAAAAAATGGCAATTTTCTTTTAATATCAGAATAACACCTCTTATTGGAAAACCCTGTATATGTACTGATTGTTGAAAATTATTGATTTGAACTATAAATTAAAAGAATAAATAAAATTCAACCTATCTGCATGCACATGCTGAAAGCAATAAATCACGATCTTCTTATGATCATTTATCGGGGTTTTCTTACATCACAAAAAAAATCCCGTTGGCACCACCAGTCGAAAAGGTAAATTTCTCGTACGTACCCTTATTTTTAAAAGCAAATATTCATTTTATTGGCCCCCACTTTAAAAGTGAAACACTGTTTAAGGACATGTAAAAGTAGCACGAAAGATCTCCTAACCGAATGGTATTGTAATATAACACTGCGCAACAATGAAATGGTTTCGGTCTCAAATATAGTCCTATCCTATGTCTTCTCGTTTACTGAATGCAAAAACCCATTAAAAGAACCGATTAGCTCTAGTTTTGGAGATACGAGCTACTTTTTATATTTTATAAATTTTTCTTTTTCAATCTGCGGAAAATTCGTTTTTCGAAATTGGAAACATTGTTAATTGTCAAAATACACAGAAATTTTATTTGTCAAATTATAATTTGACTGCCGGAAGATTACTACTAGGTGTGATACTATTGAAGGTAGGAAACCAAAATAAGCCATAGGAAACCATAATAAGCCATGGGCTCCACATGTATTGTATTCGTGTTCAGTTATATTACGAGAATGGCTGAAAAATAAAAAACGATCCATGGCTTTTGGTGTGCCTTTGATTTGGCGGGAGCCCACTAACTACATAGACGATTGCTATTTTTGCTTGACTTCGTCTATAAAAGCAGGATTGTCAATGAAAAAAATAAAAAAATGTTAAATACCCGAATCTTCCATCAGCTACTCGACTCAAGAACAGCCGAGAATATTGCTGATGTAGCCGAAAGTGTTGAAGAAAACCCAGGTTTGGCCGTCCCTCGTCGTTCTTTGGAATGAGGCATTCCACAAACGTCATTACATCGTATTTTGCATAAAGATCTGGGTCATAATGCTTATAAAATTCAGTTAACACAAGAACTCAAGCCGGTCGATCATCAACAACGTTGTGTCTTTGCTGATTGGGTCCTTGAAATGCATGAAAATGATCCGGAATTCCGTCGAAAAATCATCTTGAGTGATGAGGCCCATTTCCACCTCGGTGGCTTCGTCAACAAGCAAAATTGTCGAATCTAGGGCTCGGAAAACTCAAGAGTTATCGTTGAAAAGCCTCTCTATCTTCAACGTGTGACTGTTTGGTCCGGTTTATGGTCCGGCGGAATCATTGGACCTTACTTTTTGGAAAATGAGGCTGGAGCAACAATTACGGTGAATGGATTGCGCTATCGAGGGATGATTAATAATTTTTTATGGCCGGAATTGGATGGTATTGATCTGGACAACGTTTACTTTCAACAAGACGGCGCTACGTGCCACACAAGCAACGAAACCATTGATATTTTACGGGAAAAGTCTCCGGACCGTGTTATCTGTCGAAGAGGTGATCACAATTGGCCACCGAGATCTTGTGATTTAACATCTTGCGACTTCTTCCTTTGGGGCCACGTGAAAGAGAAGGTCTACGCCAATAGTCCAGCGTCGATTCAAGACCTCAAGAATGGAATTCGTGGGGCTATCGAGGACATAGGGCCGCCACTTTGCGATTTGGTTATGGAAAATTTCATGAAAAGGATATGGTCCTGTAAGCGTGGTCGTGGTGGTCATTTGCCTGATGTTATCTTCCTCTATTAACGGCATACCTTCTTTTTTATAATGAAATAAACATCCGATCATTCATATTAAAAAATGGCAATTTTCTTATAATATCAGAATTACACCTCTTATTGGAAAACCCTGTATATGTACTGATTGTTGAAAATTATTGATTTGAACTATAAATTAAAAGAATAAATAAAATTCAACCTATCTGCATGCACTTGCTAAAAGCAATGAATCACGTTCTTCTTATGATAATGTATCGGGGTTTTCTTACTTCACAAAAAAAATCCCGTTGGCACCACCAGTCGGAAAGGTAAATTTCTCGTAGGTACCCTTATTTTTAAAAGCAAATAATCATTTTATTGGCCCCCACTTTAAAAATCAAACACTGTTTAAGGACATGTAAAAGTAGCACGAAAGATCTCCTAACCGAAGGGTATTGTAAGATAATATTGCGGAACAATGAAATGGTTTCGGTCTCAAAATTAGTCATATCCTATATCTTCTCGTTTACTGAATGCAAAAACCCATTAAAAGAATCGATGAGCTCTAGTTTTGGAGATACAAGCTACTTTTTATATTTTATAAATTCGTTTTTCGAAATTGGAAACATTGTTAATTGTCAAAATACACAGAAATTTTATTTGTCAAATTATAATATGACTGCCGGAAGATTACTACTAGGTGTGATACTATTGAAAGTAGGAAACCAAAATAAGCCATATGAAACCAAAATAAGCCATGGGCTCCATACGTATGTTGCAATTCGTGTTCAGTTATATTACGAGAATGGCTGAAAAATAAAAAACGATCCATGGCTTTTGCTGTGCCTTTGATTTGGCGGGTGCCCACTAACTATATAGACGATTGCTATTTTTGCTTGACTCCGTCTATAAAAGCAGGATTGTCAATGAAAAAAATAAAAAATGTTAAATACCCGAATCTTCCATCGAAGATTCGACCTATACCATTCAGACAGTTTACCAGTTCCTACACCACCCCCGACTTATGAGTTGGAAGCAGAAAATGAAGACAGTGTAGAAGGAGAACTCAACGAGCCTTCAAAATCTTATGACCCTGATTTTAAAGAAGGAAAAGATGATCAACCGCATAAATTGAGTCAATCGGAGTTGAGTGATCTCATTAGAGATCTTGATTTGTCACAAGAGAAGGCAGAACTGCTAGGATCAAGGTTATGGCAATGGAATCTCCTGCAGAATGATGTCAGGGTTACCACGTACAGACAATGTTATAGGGACTTGATTCCTTTTTTGAAAAAAAATAATCTTGTTTTTTGGCTTGATGAAAAGTTTGAATATGAAGCATGATCCAACTGAATGGAGACTTTTCATAGACTCCTCCAAGCTTAGTTTGAAAGCTGTGTTGCTTCATTATGGCAACCGTCTACCTTCCACTCCTATTGACCATACGGTTCACATGAAGGAGACTTATGCAAACATGGCAGACCTGCTAGATTCAATCAACTACCTGGAATATAAGCAGAAAATCTGCGGTGATTTAAAAGTGATTGCTATACTCTTAGGGATGCAATTAGGGTATACGAAATACTGTTGCTTTTTATGTATGTGGGATAGTAGGGATAAAAAATCACATTATATTCAAGCAGATTGGCTTGCAAGAAAGCTTAACCCTAGTGAGAAAAACGTAATTGCCGAGCCACTCGTAGATCCAAAAAAATGTTCTTCTTCCACCCTTGCATATCAAGCTGGGCTTAATGAAAAATTTTGTCAAAGCCATGAACCGAGAAGGCCAGGCTTTTAAATGAATAATTTCCTAAATTAAGTGATGCAAAGATCACGGATGGCATCTTTGTTGGGCCACAAATACGTCAACTTGTAACGGACATTGCATTCAATTTAGTTTTGGAAGGGACAGAAAAGGAAGCTTGGGAAGCTCTCAAGGGAGTTATACATAGATTTTTAGGGAACAAAAGAGATGATAACTACCCTCAATTGGTTACCGAACTTCTTCAAAAAATCACCTACTCGGCTGCAATATGTCCCTAAAAATCCATTTTCTTCACTCCCATCTTGATTTTTTTCCACCTAATTGCGTAGACGTTAGTGATGAGCATGGATATTTCAATGATGGAACGAAGATATCAGGGCCGTTGGAATGAAGCAATGCTTGCAGATCACTGCTGGTTTAAATGTAGAGATGCTCCAGAGGTCACTTACAAGAGGAAAGCTAAAAGATCACGATCAAAGGAATCAGTTGATTCTTCGTAGATTTAAACACCTGGCAAGTGTTTTTTGAAGAATTTTGAATTTAAATATCTTAAATGATAGTGCAATCACACTTTAAATGTTGTTAGCAAATGTAATTCATATTTACCAATTTCTTAGAAACAATAATTTTCATCATTTACATATCAAAAAATGTAGAGCTAATAATTTTTTTTCTTTGTCATATTCATTTTTCTTAACCCAAAACGTTCAACTTTTTTTTATTGCGCAATATAATTAGCAAATGAAACTACGTCTTCTATTTGCCGCCATTTTATTTTCACTCTGTTGACCTTAATGTTTGAGTAGTCATGATAACATATCAATGTTTTAAAATATTTCTAAAGTTTTCATCAAGCCCCTTACACATCTATAGTTTTTGGGTCCTTTGCGAACGTGTATTTAGACAGTATGGTATTACGTGTAATTGTTGTTGTAATTGATAAATTTCCATCGTCAATAACTTAGCTTTTTATAGCTCGATTTTTATGAAATTTTTGGCAAATTTAAAGGTCATCCTTCAATTTTATGGATGAAAACGCAAACTTCATAAAATGTACTATTATTAACAAAGTTGATCCAATTTTAACTTGAGGAATTTGTTGGTCTTGTACTTATAAAGACCTACTTTCATGATTTTTTTTTCAGATTTTTCTGTTCAAAGATGTCTAATAGTAAGGGGGCAGGACACAAATTTTTCGTGCGTTTTGCCTCCCACTACACCCCTCCGTGCAAATGCTTCTTGTTTAGGACCTATTTTGAAAAGCTCTGACCAAAGCCTTTTCTTTGACGCCCATATTGACTACCTGTATAGGGAGACCTCTCCCCTTAAACACCTTAAAATATTTTTTTTTTGTACTGCAGGTTTCGAGATGGCATAACTTTTGACCTACGCAGAAAATTTCATTACTCTAGCTTATGTGGTTTGCGAGAAAATTAGCTGTGATGCACGGGCGGATGGACAGATGGCCGAACGGACACACAGGTCGCGATTTTATAATTGTTTAGGGTATTGTAAAAATATTGTACATTATCCTTAAAAATGGTTTGTATTATAAATACTTCCAAGTTAAGCCATTTAAAAAGTTTCCATGAAAAATATTCATGATATCAGTTGCTACTAAAATAGGGAATTGCGCTTACCTTCTGATCTTTGGGGGCCGCCATTTTGAATGCATGCAGTTAATTTTGGATTATTTTAAATCTTTGTGTGTTAGGATTTCATCAATCAATGTGCCAACTCTCCTTAAAATCGGGGTTTCACTGTAGACAGGGCAAAAGTATTCAATTTTTAGTGAAAATGGCAGTTAAAAATATTAGGTTTTAAATTTTCGGTTGTTTTATTTTTTATTCGATTTTGATAATTTTTTGTACATCCATAATCTCAAGTTTCATCAAAATTCGTTGCAAAATGTGGCCGCTAGAGGGCCACAAAAATCTGAAAAAACGCATATTTAAACCGCTGCCATTTTGAAACTTGCTCATGCAGGTGCTCACAATGCCGATTATATTTTTTCCTTATCAATTCAAATCTTTGGTTAGTGTCATAATTTTAGTTTTGATACTGTCAATTATCAGCAAACCAAATAATTGAGAAGGTAAACTATCAGGTGTAAAATAAGTAGTGACTATTGAAGTCACAAATGTAGTCGGCGTGGTGTAGTGGTTAGAGCACTCATCCCGTAAGCCGAAGGCCCCTAGTTCAACTCTCGTGGTGTCAACGAAATTAAGTACGAATGATTCTTCGAAGGGACCATAATCCCGTTCAGTTATGACACGTGCTGGTTTAAAAATCGGAACATATTGCAGCTAGGTGGACAGACACACGGCCAAAGCGTGATACTCACCATATCACCTTGTAGAGTGACGACACATTTGATCATGATAATGAGATACTCTGATTATCTCTAAGCGAAGGCCCAAAAGTGCTACAATTTTTTTTTTAATTGTAGTCACAATGTTGTGCGCTGGTGTACAAGCGGTTCTTAATGGACCATCTGCAGACCACTTCATGCAACTACTTTTGCCATAATAATACTTTCTACCACATTGCCAAACATCACTTTCGGGAAACGTATGTATTTGATAATCGCTTATGTGGACGCTAGTTTGCGTTGCTGCAGAATCTCCTAGGCTGGAAAAATGCGCCAATAGAATGCCCTTTTCAGAAACCTCTTCGTCAATGCAATTTTCATCTTCCGACGAAACAAAGCGGTCCGACTAAATGATCTCACTTTCATTCGCCGATGATTCGTCAGATTGTAGTGACATTGGGTGTATAAAACTATCCGTAAAGGACTTCAGCGATAGTTTGCTGCCTCGGCGAGAGAGAATGGTGATGTTCACCGAGATTGGCCTTGTCTGAGGACGCGTGAATAGACTGGCAGGCTAGCTTTGCGGTGTCGTGGGGCGGGTCCTTTTCTTCAGCACAAGGGTCCACTACAAAAAAATTTAGCATTCACGAATTTGCAGATACAAATGCGGATCTGCATGTGTCAAGGCCAAAGCAAACAACAAACTGTGCCTGGTGAAAACAGATGAGAATTGGGAATATTTCGTCTTTACCGACGGTATTTGTAGCCCCCAAATAAGAGTAGGACATCCAGGTGGAAGCGTTCCCCTCCGGGGTTGAGTAAATTCCAAAAACTATGTTCCTCTACATAGCGACATCCTTTGGGGTCAATTGCTGATTTAAAAACCCACCAATAACGGCTGTTCATAGGCGATTTGAAGTATATGACAATTCACGTAAAAAGTAGATCCATCGGCTGGTAAAAAAATACGGAACAAGAGCTTCCTCCGAATAGTGCATCGATTCCAGCCGACATACTATTACTTTTTCTATCATAATCTATCTTCTATCATACTATTACTTTTTCTATCATAACATTATATTGTTGCAATGATTTGATAGAAAACAATAAATGAAAATTCTCACATAGTCTGTATGAAATGGTGAATTGTCGTGGCAACACTTCACTTTGGTTATTCCGATATTCAAAGCCCGTTTCTTGGGAATGGTATTCAATGTGCTCTGCGTAGTCGCCTTCCTTCAGAAAGTTAAGTTGACAACAATAAAATCCTTTTGATGATACATTGAGGAATTCGTTGTTTTGTTGTCTCGCTCGAAACTGGAGTACCAGCTCATATGATGGGAAATCTTCCAAAACTTTCGGTTTTTCCTAAATTGATACGCCTGAGTACAAAATATCCGCGTTTAAAATGGTGCTATTTGCTTTTTCAATTTGATTATTAACAATTTACACAATTCGATTCTAAATCCATTCCCAAATCTTCTAAAACTGTACGAAACACACTCGACTCGCAGCGCCGCTGCTGGATAATTATTTTCTGTTAAGTGCACCGAGATCCACTAGCCGAACTAACGACCGAGAATGGGAACGTCGCACACGGGTGTCTGCTCAACTACACTACACCGCCAAATACCCGCAATAGTCAACGGAGGAAAATCATATTCCCTACCTTCTACGTTTTCCCCACTAATCCCGTCGACAGCTTTTTCGAACTTCCAACTCAATCACACCCGGAAATTCTCCACGTGAAAATTTTCTTTGCAATTCCAAATTCCCGTGCAGAAAAATTCACTGTAGAGACCCTTTCATAGTCGTCGTTCCTAACCCCTCCGTTTTCGGTCAAAGTCAAAGTCAAAGTCAAAAGCGCTTTATTCAATACTAATCGGTATAAATTTTTCAAAGAATATAAAACAAATTCCAAACAATAAACATATAAGAACTTAATGGCCCAAATAGCTCTCTAAATTTATACGTTTTCATTAAACATTAAAAAATAAAAACTATAACTAATTCAAATTAATTAAGATTATTACATATTATGACATTCAATTGGAAATAGGAGAAAAAACCAACCAACACTATCCTAAAATTATTTATAATCTTAACACAACAGTGAACTTTGATCCTACACCTAATATGTTTTAACTTAATTCTAATAAAATTCAAACAAAAACTTTATCTTATCCCGTTTTCGGTCACACTTTTCCGTATGTTCGGCCTTTTTACACTTCGCCGCCCGACCTCAGGATACTTTTCACTGTTTTTCACTGCTAATTCCTCTGTTTTCCGTTCAAATTCACTGCCGTCGCACGGCTTTTTTCACCGTTACGATTCCTCTGCAACTCCACTAAATTTCGCGTTCGCCACACGAAGTAACGCTCTCGACTCGCCAGTTTCTTGACGAGCCCACTGATCCATTCAATGTAGTTTGCATTGCGGGACAATGCAATCCGTGGATAAACTGCATTATAAAATTTTAATTGTAAATTTAAATAATTATTTTTTTAAAATTTACAATTAAAATTGGATCAGCATGATGATGGTTTTCGAGCAGTTTGCCTAATAATTTCTTCATAAATAGCACTTTTAGCATGAATTAATTGAACTCTTCTTAATGTAAATGGTCCAGAAGAAGAATCAGACCACTTGCGATTCATTTTATCTACAGCCAAACATAATTAATTGAAAAGTCACATTAACACTGATACTATGTACGACATACGTCAGGTCCTTAGGCACGTACCATATGTCCGCTCTCTGTCGTTGCACGCGGGTCACTGGCGGCATGGAAAGTTCCAAAAAATACGCCAACGAATTCCCGAGCAGAATGAAGTTTTGAATGAGAAACCATTTAATTGATGTTCCACATACGTAGGTAAGTGCTTAAGGTTTAAATTCAATCCTGTACACATACAGTTCTTAAATAGTTAACCAAAACTGTCTCAATTAACAAGTCATACTCTGCGTTGGACACGTGTTCGGTAGTGATAGCGGTATTTTAAAACGATAGTGCAAGTGAAAGTTAAATCACCAAGATGGAAAGTGCGATCAATAAGGAAGATACAAGTGAGAAGCAGAAGGAGAAGAGAAATAACAATCAAGGAGTCTTCTGTGTGAGTGATTTTTGCTTTTCTTGGTTGCGAAACGACACTGTTTTGTATTTTTAAATATTCGGATCATAAATATCAAACAGCTGGATAGGTTTTTCAAAGTGTTTGAGTTTTGTTTGGGTGGATTGTGGATATGACGGATATATCAACGATGGACAAAGATCAGTAGATTGCTCTGCTGATTACTCAGTTGAAAGCTCCGCAGGCTGTGCAGGCACAGCTTAGCAAAGTCTTACATCGGTTGAGACAGGCTCAACGGCAACTAAATGACGTTAACACAACGCTGGCAGAACAGCACCGAGTTAAATAAAAAAAGAAAACTAAAACCAAAAAGAGGAAAATGTAGTCTTCATCTTCCTCATCAGAGAGCTGTAAGCCCTATCCTCCTTCTTCGGAAGAAGAAACAATGGAACAGGAAGCTATAGAAGAAGAGGATGAGGACAATGAGTCCATGCAGGAGGACTTTGCTGAGTAGGATGAAGAATTTCCTGCTCTGCCATCGCTGGGTCCCTCAATGGGTCTACCAGAGCTGGCTATCTCAAAGAAAAGCGCTCCCACAGTGCCCACCGCATTCAAATTCCCAGACGATGACAAAAAATAGACAACGGTATCTGTCATTCTTCGTGAGCTCGAAAAGCGGACCATATCCTAAAAGACATAAAAAGACTCGGAATCAATCATGAATCTGCAAAAGGGCCTACTTGGGGATCTAAATAATTCCACAGACACCACAAGACCACAAAAAACTTGCGAAATACTTGACAGACACAAAAATTCTATACCGCATATACATCTTCCGAATCTGAATTTGGTCATCAGGGGTCTGTATGGACTCTCGATTGACGACATCAAAGAAGATCTGGAGAGCCAACGACTTCACCCCATCGAAATTCATTACATCAAACTAAGGGATGGGTCCTCCAGGTTGGTGAAGGTTCTCTTTCCCAAACCTGAGACTGATATATACGATATAATGGCAACATGTCTTCTCATATGCACTGTCGAAGCGCAACGCCCCCATACAGGACAAGCTATGTGCCACTGTCAGCAGTTTGGACATTCCTCCAAAAACTGTCACGCACAGGCCCATTGTGTTAAATGCGACGGGCTCTACCATTTTTCAAAATGCGCCAAAAAGCAGAGGAAAAGCCAAAATGTGTTAACTGTGGTGGAGAACATCCACTCAACTATGGTGGGTGTCCTCGAAATCCAGTGAGTGTCAGGAAATCGTTTGCATAAGTTGCATCTGCAAATACCACCACAACAACTACACAACAGCAAACTCAAAATACACAAAAACAAACAAACATTCCACAAAACACAAATAATAACATGGACAGGCTCTCTGCCACCATGCAGATACAGTTTCAAACAATGATGCAAGACATGATGGCGAAAATGATACAGGGATTGTTTTAATCACAAAATAGCATCAAAAACACATTACCAAATTAACAAAAATGAACTTTATGGATCACAACCATTCTTACATGGAATGCGAACTCCCTGCTCCATAAGACTGGTGAGCCAACTCAACTTATATTTGATTATAAGTTTGACATCATTCTCATCTAGAAAACCTTTTTGAAGCCTGGAAATTGCCTGCGATTCCCTAACTAGTTTCTGACAAAACAACAGGTAGAGGAGGTATGACGGCCATTCTTGTGAGAAGGAATATGAACCATAATCTCATATTGATACCTATTTTACAAACTCTAGAAGCCACTGCAATTCGAGTCCAAACGGATTCTTTTGAATTCGTGGTAGTCTTGGTGTATAGCCGCCCACATGCGTCTACGCTCATTGAAGACATTCAAAACTTCTGGACTTTCAGGGCCCCATACTCCTTGTCAGAGATTTCAGTGCCTATCATCGAAGTTGGGGAGCTGTGAGAAGCAACCGTGCTGGGACTGAGTTAAATCAATTTATCACAGATATTCCACTAAGCCTGTAAATCCCCAACGGCCCAATACGTTACGGCTACCGAAATAGTTATCCTCTCGAAATCGGTATACGAAGTCCTTGACGAACTTTCATTCAATCACAAACCGGCACTCTTCTTAATAGAAGGAATATTCTATATATAGACGAACCTCTACAAGTAAAGAAGGAAACAGATTGGCAAGTTTTCAAGTCGCACTGGCTAAAGCAACCATTTGTTAAACACCTGAAACAGCCAGCGACACTGCAAAAATGATAGAAGAAATCACAGACAAAATAGTACAGGCAAAAGAGGACAACACAGTCTCAACTCTGTCAAGAGTATCAAATGCCTATGAACTCCCCAACGACATCAAAGAATTAATAAGGAGGAGGAATCGAGTTTGGAAAAGGGCTAAGAACACAGGACATCGTGTATAACACAAGGAAGCAAAACAAATTACCAACAAAATTTGTGATCGGATATCGAAATTCCGTAATGAACAGTGCGAGATCTTGTTGCAAAGTCTGGAGCTTGGGTGCGACGGTTTCTGGAGAGTTTTTAAATATTTTCGTATAAAAAGTAAACTTCAAATACCATCAATTCACAGCCTTTACTGTATTAAACTCGACAGTTCTGGTAAGGCGGAGAATTCCAAAAGAACAATTTGGCTTCAAGCCAGCACATTTCACTGAACTCCACCTTACTAGGGTTGTCACATTAGAATAGGGCTTAGCCCGAAAAGCTATCGCCCAATCAGCTTGCTGCCTAACATCAGCAAGGTGTTTGAAGTGATACTCAACAGAGCATTAAACGCCCACATTGAGGAAAATGAGTTGATGCCGAATTGCCAATTTGGTTTTCGTGCCAGGCATTCGACCACACATGCAATAACGAAAGTAACCTCAGACATCTGTTGGAAACTAAATGATAGACAATGTGTTGGAGCATGTCTCATTGATATGGAGAAAGCCTTTGATACGGTGTGGTTAGATGGACTAGTTTTTAAACTCCTTCAGGACAAGTTCCCCAGACACCTTGTCGCCATGATGTGCAATATGTTATACGGGAAATCGTTTGTTGTAACTGATGGAAATCTGACAACAATGCGCGAGTTCAAGGTCTTGAATGGTCTACAGCAGGGAACAGTTACTGCGCCTCTGCTCTTTTCAATCTTTATTCGCAAGCTATTGAACGGCTTTGATTTTAACGTCTCGCCAACGCGATCATTGGTAGCGTTTGCTGATGATCTGATCATCTATACGGCAGACCGAAAAGCTACAATAGTTCAGAGCAATCTACAAAAAATGTTCAATGATGTACAGCTGTATACTGACAATTGGCGAATGAAAATCAATGTGCAGAAGTGTGAAACAATCTTATTTCGGACAACGCTGCGGGGGGTCAGTCAAGACCTGAAACGTAATTGGAAAGATTTCCACATCATGGCTGGTGAGGGTAGTCTTGAACGGGTTCCACATAAATCCTGTGTTCGATACCTCGGTGTTTATCTGGATCAGTATCTGTACTATACTGAACATGTGAAAATCATGCTCAGTAAGGCACTCAAAGTAGTCATGGCCCTTCGAAAGCTCTTTCATTCCAGATACATTGACCAAAAGGTCAAAATTATCTGTTACAAGACACTGGTTAGACCAGTTTTGACCTATGGATGTCAGATCTGGTACAACCAGAGTGCTAGTACTATGGAAAAATTAAGAGTTTTCGAAAGGAAATGTCTTCGTGCATGTACTGGTTTGTACAGAAAGCCTGAGACGGATTGGAAACATTATATATCGAATAGAAGAATTTATCAAACTGCTGAAGTGACGAGGGTCGATATCTTCATATTGAAACTTCTTCGGAATCATATCGCAAGATCTGTGACTGTGAGTGAAAACCCTTGGATTTCACAGCCGTTCCACCCTACAGACGGGTATGTAGCGACTTGCCTCGCTACTGGCTTCATTCCTCCAGAAGCATTCGTGTATTTGGACATGAATGGATATGTTTTTGATTCTGACGGCGTCCCAGTCATATATCACATATATCGACGGGCCACCGATAAGAAGATAAAATATCCTCCTAATTTGAGTTCACGAGACCAACGATTTCAATGGAGATACTCATTTGCTAGATTCGTTGAAGCTGATCGAGTTGAGACGGCGCAATCCAGGTATTGGTGGCTGAATGACAATGTCTAAATTATTCGTGTTTATTTCTAGCTTTGGTGTTTATTTCGTTATTTAGTTTTTGAGTTTCAGCTCATTATTGCTACGTTTAGTGTTGTTATTTTTTTTTTTTTTTTTGTTTAAAAATTAGGTATAGGTTAGGTATATGTAATGTTTACTATATTCCGTTAGAGATAAGATTAAACACTTAGGTTAGGAACATTGTTACAGAATTTTTTTAGTATAAGATAAAGTTTTTTGATTGTATTTTATTAGAATTAAGTTACAACATATTAGGTGTAGGATCAAAGTTTCACTGTTGTGTCTTAATTATAAATAATTTTAGGATAGTGTTGGTTGGTTTTTTCTCCTTTTTCCAATTAAATTTTCAAAATATGTAATAATCGTAATTAATTGAATTTGCTATAGTTTTTTTGATGAAATGAGTTAATGATAACGTACAGATTTAGAGAGCCATTTGGGCCATTAAGTTTTTTGATTGTTATTGTTTGGAATTTGCTTTATATTCTTTTAAAATTTATAACGATGAGTATTAAATAAAGCGCTTTTGACTTTGACTTTGACTTTAGGGCTTAGCCGTAGGAAGTCAACGTGTTTGGTTATGTTTGATATAGCCGAATCCTTTGACAAAGTCTGGCATGCAGGATTTATTTACAAAATGCATGAATTCTAAATGCCACTGCAGCTCATTCAAATCATTGGCTCCTTTCTAAAAGGCAGATCATTTCGTGTCAAAATTGACAACCATATCTCAATCCTGCGGCAAATTCAAGCTGGAATTCCACAAGGATCACCCATCTCCCCCATTTTATACAATATCTTTACTGCAGACATACCTCAACCGCTTTTGAACGTTTGGACTATTTTCGCAAGTGGAAGACTCAGTTGAATGTAGGCAAGACCTAGGTATTATTTATAACTAGAAAAAGACGACAGCAACTGAAGACTCTGACAACAGCCAAATACCTAGGACTGACATTCGACAACAAACTGTCCTGGACCGACCACATACATAACAAACGCGGACATTGCTATGATGTGTTATCCCAACTCAATCCACTCCTTAAGGCCAGAACCGTCTGCTGATCTACAAGCAAATAATACGACCGCCGCTACTATATGCTAGTTCTCGTACAGCCTTCTACCAAACGACACGGACCGACAAAAAGGCACTACAATCCATACAAAACCAAACCATCAGAGAGATCATTAGAATCCCATGGTATGTTAGAAACACAGATATATACAAGGGCTTCAGGATCGAACCTGTTGAAATATACGCACGCGACATGGCACTTAAATTGCTCGACACAGTAGACAGACATCCTAACACTACCCTGGGAATCTTAAGATGTAAAGCACTGTAAAATGAAACCTATCCAACTATCCGCGGTTGCTTATAATAAATATATTAAAAACAAGAATAAAATAGTATGGTCTCGCTAATTACGGTGGGCAGATAAGAGCTCACAGATAGAAGGGAGCTAGAATCCTAAATCGCACCAGCTCCAAGTAAAGCCACTCCAAGTAAGTCTCAATTAACGCGAAATCGTATGAACGGTTCTCACTACTCTTAAGAGTTATTCTTTGTGTCTTTTTGAAAAAATCCTCAAAGTCAAACATTTGAATTATCAAATTAAATTTCCTGTCGCATTTAATTTAAAAGTTATTCTTTACCCACTATATAAACTGACTTGAAAACCCTTAACGCTCTCTCCGTGATCATATTCTTACTATTTTGATATCCTTCTTAAATGAAAACTTCTCAAAAGTTTTTATGAGTCAATAAATATGTGTAGAAGACGTTTGTCTGTGGGCACAATTTTACTGCCCATAAGAAATTTTTATTGTCATCAAACCTCTTACGATATTGCTCTATGGGTGCGTTTGAAATGAATAGATTATGTAGAAAGATAGAAAACGACTCGTTCCTTTTATTGAGAATGAAATAAAAGAGAATAAAGAACTGTAATTTATGTCCTTTTGCACACTGAGAAGTTCCTGTCCAAGTTCAAGTTGATGGTGCGGTATGGCGCTTAAATTTATGTTCTAGGCATGAGGCAAATAAAACATTCTTAGAGATGTTTAGGCAACAGTTCTTAGACGAATTTAATTGAATATCTTCCAAAGTTGTAATTTAAGAAGTATTTATTGTGGTAAGAATAGGTGAATTTTCATTTCAATTTGGAACTATTGATTAAGGAAATAAAGAAAACTAGAAAACGGTTCCATACCGAAAGGACATTCTACCGTCATGTTCTTATTCAAGCGAGACGACGAAATGCATCCCCTGAAATTCGATTCGTAATATATTAGAAAAGCATCCTGCTACAGCGACAAGGATCGTGTAACACGCATACGTTGTATAATTATCAGCTAATGAACCAACAAAAATATTCATCTTTTTCGGTAATATATGGCATTGAGGCTGGTCATAAATTTGTATTGCAATACAACCTACCGCACGCAATGGAGGGTCTTACATTCTCGTGATCGCTTGACATTGTAGGGAATATATCAGTCGGACATTGCCATATTTTCTTGTATTGTTTTTTTTTTGAATTTTGACTCGAGAGAAAAAAAAATTACTTCAAAAAATTTTGTTTCAACAGCAATAACTCAGTCAATGTTGCAACCAATTCAAATTGACTCCGAAATTCCAAAATAAATATACAAAGTGCTTCTTGCCATTGATGAATGGATGATGGTAGAAAAAATGACTGGTCTGTGCTTCGGTAGAATAGAAACAACATTGAATTTAACACTTGACACGGTTGGTTGCTCTTCAGTTACCTTTGCTTGGTTATTCATTTGCAGTTGACGCCAAGTTCGTTATGAATCGTTTCATTTTGAAAACAGTAAATACTGCTTGACATGCTCAAGTTATCGTATCGTGACATATATGAAGAAAATAACATTTGGCAAAGATTTACTTCCTCTTCACGTTTGTGTTTTTGTTTTGTTTTGTTTTAGAACTCTTTGTAGGTTCTTGCCCTAATGACTTTCCTATGGACAACCCCTTCCTTGAAGTAATAGCCAGAAATCCACGAGAACAGTAACTGCATCAAGTGCCCTATAAGTCAGTTCATACTAATTTCAGAGCATGGTTAAAAAAAGCAATTAGTTGAATAAAAAATAGCCACCTGCCTGTGTGGAAAGAATGGTAAGGAAGCAAAAAGCAATGATTTCAACTGGTAAACCACAGAAGTCAGCAATTTAACAGAGATCTGAAGTAACCAGCAAAAAGGTCAGTTGTTATGGCTCGGTGAACTGGGTAAAGTTTGTGGAAGCAACATAAACCGATGGGAGATGTTTTTTGGCATGTTGTTAAGCAATTATTTAATTTAATTGTCTAGAATGGTGGGAAATTGTTGGTTACTTGTTACTTTTTGAGAATTTAAATTGATTGTTGCATTACCAGGGTGGGAAGGCAGTGGATGTAAGGAATGAAAAATAAGTTTGTATGAAACATATTTTAATAAAGTTATCAATAGCTTGGAGTAGCCGCGCTGCTACTACTTCTCTTTGAAATGATAATAAATGATGGAATGACTAGTCAAACTGTCAATCATCTAAAATTGTTCTCGTGAAAAAATAAAAATCCTAAAGGACTTTAGAGTTGCACTATTTTGCATTATTCCTTATGCAAGAAGAGGAATGAAGAATAAAATTTATTTTACTTTTATTAGTCATTTCTTATCTTTGTTGAAGATTTTCTATGATAAATTAATCATATATTGGATGGTCTAAAAAGTATTGAGCCTTTTTGTCACTAGATGGTGCTCGTTGTTTTGTATTTCGTCATTCGTGTCAAAAACTGTATTCATTTAAAAATGAGTGAAGTTTCTGACATAATTCGTTATATTTTATAATATAACTACGATCAAGGTGACAATGTATCGCAGGCTCGTGAAAAAATTTGTGGTGTCTACGGTCAAGATACTTTATCAAAAGACACAGCCAAGAGATGGTTCGCTCGCTTTCGTTCTGGAAATTTTTATGTCAAAAATGCACCTCGCTCAGGTCGCGATTGAAAAAGTCGATGAAATTTTACAAAAAATTGAAGAAGACCGATACATAAGCAACCATGACATTGCTATGGAACTGAATATCCATCACCAAACAGTTTTGAACCATTTGCGTAAGGCTGGATTCACAAAGAAGCTTGACGTTTGGGTGCCGCATGAATTAATACAAAAAAATTTGTTCGACCGAATTTCCATTTGCGAAATGCAAATAAAACGCAACGAAATCGAGCCATTTTTGAAGCAAATCATTACGGGCGATGAAAAATGGGTAAGATACGAGAATTTCGTTCGAAAAGGATCATGGTCAAAAAAGGTGAATCATCACAAACAACTTCAATGCCAGGATTGACACCAAATAAGGTTATGCTGTGTGTTTGGTGGGATTGGAAGTGAATTGTTTATCATTAGGTGCTAGAACCTGGCCAAACACTCAATTCAGCTCTGTACTGTCAGCAATTAACCAGATTGCAACAAACAATTCAAAAAACCGGCCAGAATTGATCAATAGAAGAGGCGTTGTCTTCCATCATGACAATGCCAGACCACACACATCTTTGATGACCCGGCAAAAATTGACAGAGCTTGGCTGGGAAATTCTGATACATCCACCGGATAGTCCAGAACTTGCACCATCAGACTACCATTTGTTTCGGTCTCTGCAAAACTTTCTTAATCAAAAGAAATTCACTTCAAAAAAGGACTGTGAAAATCACTTCGCCAAGTTTTTCGCCTATAAACAGAAGTTCTACACAGATGGAATAATGGCTCTACCCAAAAAATGGCAAAAGGTCATAGATAATAATGGACGATATGTACTTAAATAAAATCCATTTTAAATAAAAGAAATATTCAATCGAAAAATGACAAAAAAGCTCAATGCTTTTTAGACTTACCAATATTTCCTTATGCAGCATAAATAATTTTTTTTACAAAATATTGTATTTATTCATTATCATCATCCTTGTTATCCAATGACATGTATATCCAAATTTCGAAGGACTTCGGGTTCATACTCCTATACAAACTCTTGATCGGGATCATTTTGATAGGATGAAGAGTTGAGGCAATCCTGTCCATTACATCGGTAACAAGCTGGAGAACATTGCCATCCGGATTTGCTCCATCCTCAACGTGAACAAGAACTGTTATTACAGTTGCAAAATATTGTACTGAGCAGTTCAGCTGATGCTGGGGCTAATAATGTTATTGGTTCCAAGAGTTAATTTTGCAGCACCCAGCCCTATTCCTTGGGTTTTAAATAGTTCCCTAACCACTTTTGAATTTGGTAGCAGGCATGATTGATATATTGATGATCCGCTATACTTGTTGGTGGAAGAGTTGATAACTGTACAGATCTATTGAATTGCGCGTCGCGAAAATGATCGATATTGCCCTCAGACTTTAAGCATTATAAAGGGTGTCCCAAAAATCAACAACAAGCCGATAACGACTGATTGGCCTAGTAGTGAGAGTTTTTAGAAAAACATTAAAAAATCCTGATCATTTCTCTTTCAAATTTTAAGTATCAAAAAATTAATAGGATGAAATTACATACTGTGATGTACTTTCAAGTCCTGTGACTACAAACATTAACTTTTCTTCTATATTTTTCTGTCATGCAATCATGAACAACCCTTCTGTAATTTATAGCCGGGACTCCAAAATAGTATGCATAGTATCGCTAGATTATTTTTTAATTGAGGAGCAAACATTTTTTTTAATGAAACCGGATATCATTTGAATTATGCTTAAGTGCGAGCGAGATAGGTAGTGACGATACTTTTATCCAAGAGTGAGATAGATTGAAACATCAGCTCAAGTAGTGTGAGTGAGACAGATAGATACGCTACCACTAATACTGCAGTACGTTACGTTCTTTCGTTTCCTACACATCTTTGTGTAGGTATCCGTAATAACTTCGTAATTTCAACCGTTGCTTTTTTTTATTGGACTTGATTTGCATTGTGCTTTGGATCTATCTGCCCCATTTCTGACGATCGTAGACTTGTTTTAATCGTAATTCCGTATTCGTTGTAGTGTGAGTACTATCATGCCATATCGATAAACCCCACAGGAATACGCCAACATGCATCTTATTTATGGAGAATGCTTGTGTAAAGCTAATGCTGAAGCTACAATATTATATCAGAACACTGAAATCCTCTTCTTCTAGTCCTAGTAAGGCCCGTTGGAATGGTGCAGAGGTTTCTTCTCCTCAAGAAGTTACTGAATCATTTGCCCAATTTTTCTCTTCGACTTTTTCTCTTCCCATTGCAGCTGTAAATCCTGTTGTCTTACCTAATCGTTTTCCCTTTCCAATTTCCTTTATTTGTGCAGATGTATCTGAAGTCGAATCTTTGATCAATGCTCTTGATCCTAATATCAGCCTTGGGCGGGATGGTTTGCCAAATATATTTGTGAAGTCGTTAGCCTCATTGCTAAGTTTTCCATTATCTCTCCTCTTTAATCTTAGTTTGAATACTGGTACTTTCCCTAACCGTTGGAAATGGAAAATAGCTAATATTATGCCTATTTTTAAAAGTGGTGATCCTAGGCCAGTTTCCAATTATCGCCTTATTTCCTAAATTTCCTGCTTTCCAAAGTTTCTTGAACGGCTGGTTCATAATCGACTCTCAAACTCATTAGCTCCTATTATTGCTCCAGAGCAGCATGGTTTTCTCAAAGGATATTCCACTACCTCTAATTTAATGGAGTTCACAAACAGTATTGCAAGAGCTTTGGATAACCAACTGCAAGTTGACGTGATCTTCACAGATTTCTCCAAGGCCTTTGACACTGTGAATCATTTACTTCTTTGTCGTAAGCTGGAAGCTCAGGTGCTCTTCTATCTTTGATGTCATCTAATCGATCGTGTCGTCCCTGTTGAGTAAGTCTCTCTGGTACTACGTCTAGTCCTTTTTATCCTTCATCTGGTGTTCCAAAAGGTTCAGTTCTCGAGCCTCCTCTGTTTCTGTTGTTCATGAATGATCTCCCTTTTGTAATTAATTCCTCTTGCCTCTTGTATGCTGATGACTTCAAAATATATCGGATTAGTGAGTTTTTTATATTGAGGGATAAAAGAGTTCACTTTTCGAATGAGTGTGAACAAGTCATACCCGAAAAATTGTTGGCTGTCAGTGCTCAAAACCGTATTTCGGTTATTCTGCGACTGCTGAGGTGCAGGCTGCTTCTTTGCATCTTGCAAAAGGCGAGAGTACGAAACCCCTTCTCATATATTTTTTATAGAGGCGATGATTAAATCCTTCTTTTCCTTATTTTCTGGAGATTTTTTCTCCTCCTTTCAACTTCTTTTGCTTTAGAACAACCTCTGACACGCGCAGAGTGTCCCTTAGCATTACAGTTTCCACAGAAGATCTCTTCTTCTTTCTCTTCCTTCAAGATGGGACATTTAATGGACTTGTGCTGCTTGTCGCATTTTACGCAACTAACTTCAAGTCCGCAATTAGAAGTGACTTGACCAAATCTTTGGCAGTTGAAGCACTGGGAAGTGCCATTTTTCTGTAGACATTCCTATTTTACCTTCTGATACAGTAGGAACTTTATGTCCATCGCTTTCTTTACTTCGAAGTCTCATTTGAACTGGACTAAGAAAGAGAAAAGCGTCCTAATTTCCCTCCTAGAGGTTATGGTGGAGAACCTTTTTTGCTGTAAGGATATCTTCTCCTATATGTTCCTTCAGCTCAGCCACGACATCGTTCTCGCCGTATGAACTGTTGCAAGCCTTTAAAGAGGAGAGTCAATTATCTCTCTCCTGGAAGAGTGTAGGTGCAGCTAGCCACTTTCGCATACTTCAGAAAATCAAATAGGCTGGTATGATCCTCAGCCGTTTTAGGCGAAGTTCATGAGGAGCTGTTCACCGTTACATTGAACTCTGGCTCCTTTGCAGGATTTCGTGTGCATGCCCTTTTAACGGTATCCTTGAAAGTCTTCAGCTCAAGCCTATAGCATACTATAGGAAGCACCCTCTCTTTTTTGGTAGCAGCCACGTTTGGCAACTGGGGCTTCGATTTCCCTTTGCCGTCCATGTCACTTGAAACCTCCGACACTTGCAGTTGCATCTGGCAACTCGCAAGCAGGTCTAAAATAAATTCTTACTTTATGTCCTCTCAAATGGACCTTCTCAAATGGACTTGGGACCATATACGGCGGAGTTGAATTGCTTTCTACCTACCCTCTTACAACAAAAATACATGCCTCAGATTTGTATCACCTCAAGTTTTTTTTAATATAAGGTATAAGCAAGAATAAGTCAACTAAGGCTGCTTGCTGCGCTTCTATGCCCCGTCGAAGACCCTGACACGGCAAGCCCCCAGTGTACTGGTGGTCTACTGAAATCGCTGAAAAGCGGAGGGAGTTTCACAAGCTTCGGCGTGAGGCTCAACGGGCGCGGAACCGTGACGAGGCAAGCAACCAGGTGGCAGCATATAAGTCGCCCAGGAAATGCCTTCGCAAACTGATCAACAGTAGCAAGGCTCGCTGCTGGCAAGACCTAGTGGACAATGTGAACAAGGATCCGTGGGGCCTTGGCTACAAGCTGGTCATGGGGAAACTTGGTGCCCTACGGAAGCCTTGCATACATGACGCGGAAAAGATGGACGCGATAGTGCTGGGACTCTTCCCCGCCCATCCCGTCCGTGTTGACGCTGTCCATGGTGAAACAGCTGTAGAGTGCCCACTCTTCACACAGCTAGAACTGGAGGAGGCAGTCCTCTCCTTGAAAGCGAGGAAGGCTCCAGGTCCAGATGGTGTTCCAGCTGAGGTGTTGCGGCTCGTCTACCACCATTGTCCAGACTTGCTGCTCAGCACATTCAACGCTTGCCTACGGGACGGGGTTTTTCCGGTACGATGGAAGGTGGCGAGGCTCGTGCTGATCAGCAAGGGGAAGGGAAATCCCGAATCGCCGTCTGCATACCGCCCGTTATGCATGCTAGACACGGCTGGGAAAGTGCTAGAGAAACTCATCAAGGGAAGACTTACTGACGCGATTCGTGCTGCTGGGGACCTATCTCCTCGGCAGTACGGCTTTAGAGCAGGACGTTCTACCATTGATGCGATTGCAGAGGTGGTGAACGCGGTTCAAAAGGCAGAGGCATATAGTCGCACCAAGCGACGGATCGTCCGGTTGGTGACACTCGACGTCAGGAATGCCTTCAACTCCGCTAGATGGGTGGATATTCTGGACACGCTGGAAAACTGTTTTCAAGTTCCAGAATATCTAATGCGGCTTTTGAGGAACTACCTAAAGGACCGAAGCCTGCTCTACGACACTTGACAAAAAAGAGAATCCCTAGAGTAAGAATGATCAGTATTGGAGACATACTAATCGAATCGAAGCCAGCGGTGAAGTACCTGGGGCTACTGATCGACTCGAAGATGAGTTTCTCTGAGCAAATCAGGGCAACGGCTGAGAAGGCTGCTTCGGGAATATCGGCCCTGAGTCGACTTATGGCCAACGTAGGGGGACCCAGCCCATCAAGAAGACGCCTCTTGATAAGTGCTGTAGGGTCAGTGCTACTGTACGGAGCAGAGGTATGGGGCGACGCTCTCAGCAAGGAGGTATACCGAAAACGATTGGCACAGGTACAGAGAAGAGGAGCACTGAGAATTGCATCTTCGTATCCAACAGTCTCCGACTCGGCGGTGAGAGTGATTGCAGGCGTGATACCTGTCGCCCTCCTTGCTAGAGAGCGCCGCGCTATTTACCTGCGCCGAAACGAGGATGCGAGGGAGGTGGTTGTCCGCGAGGAAAGACAACGCTCGCTCAACGATTGGCAGCAGTCTTGGGGGAATCGCACGAAGGGAAGGTGGACTGCGCGCCTCATCCCGGATGTGAGACCGTGGCTAAATCGAAGGCATGGTGAGACTGACTTCTATCTGACCCAGCTTTTGAGCGGGCACGGGTGTTTTTAGTCTTACCTGCACAAGATCGGTAAGTCACGGTCTCCCGATTGTCGGTTTTGTCCAGGAGAGGAGGACAATGCCTGTCACACATTTTTTGCGTGTACAAAATGGGTCAGGCTGCGAAGGGAACTCTACAGGAAGACGGGAGAGCTCACCCCAGATAATAAAGTTGCGGTGATGCTCGAATCGGTTGACAAATGGAACCAGTTGGCACATTATGCTCGGGCAGTCCTAAAATATAAAAGGGACTCACAGCAGCTGGGGGCGCTGGGGCTGGGGGATCGCTCTTCTGGCATTTCCTCTTCCCCTGTGCCCTCCCGCTAGGAAAGGGACTCCCCAGCTTGAAGGCGCCCCACGGCGTAACAAAACGAGACCTGGCCCGAAGTAATGTGTCAAACGGTTCCAGGCTAGGTTCTCAGATTGACAGGGGAGGTGTTTAGTGGGTAGTCCAAGGGTATCCTCCATGGGAGTCCCACACTGCCAGACTGCACGATGGTAAAACTCTTTTCTAATAGCAGCGTCATTGGGCGGTGAGGCTAAGTACTTGTTGAATGACCCACGTAATAGCAACATTAATAAAGCTTATTAAATACGAATAACACAATTGGAAAGTATGTGAAGATCTCAAAGTTGTGAGTCTACTTCTTGGTTTACAAAGTGGTTATACCAAATATTGGCGGTTTTTAATGCTTATGGGCCAGTAGAGCTAGGAAAGATCATTATATTAAAACAGATTGACCTGTACGTACTGAATATATACCCAAAAAAATGAATGTTAAAAACGACCCTCTGATTGACCCAAAAATGTGATTTTACCACTCCTCATATCAAGCAGTGGTTAGTGATAAACTTTGTCAAAGCACTTGACAAAAACGGGCCTGCTGTCAAATATTTAAAAACCATTTTTCTTCATCTTTCTAATGCCAAAATCAAGAAGGAATCTTTTGGGGCCCCAAATTAGGAAGATATCAAAGGATGAAAAATTTGATGGCTACCTATCCAGTGTCGAAAAAGATGCATGGTATTCGTCAGCGGTAGTGGAAAATTTTTTGGGCATCAATGAATCAGAGGATTTTAATGCAATTGTTTCCAACTTATTGAGAAATTACCACAGAATGGGGGGTGAACAACATGTCGTTAAAAATTCAATTCTTACATTCACACCTGATTTTTTTTTTCCTGGGAAGTGTAAGAGATGAACATAGTGAAAGAGTTGAAGAATTATGATGAGAGGTGCCAAGGCTTTATGGATAAAAATTTGTTAACCGATTACTGCTGGTCTGTTTTAAAAGAAACTGACGCTAAACAGTATAAAACGAGAAGTAATCTGTGTCATTTCTTGATTTTTTTGTAAGTCACATACAAAACATTGTTGAAAATAAATATAATACTCGTAAATTTTAACAATACTGGACATTCAATAGCATCTAACTTAGGGTTCGATATTCCACTGATTCACATTTGTTTCACCTATGGGTAAAAAACCTTGTAAAGTAGTGTTATCTGTTTATTACGGAGAAAATGACCAGCATCCTTTAGGATTCGCATGGTTTGAAAAGGAAACCCATCAAAACTCTGTTTAAATACTTCAGGCCATCCGATAATGCAAAGTATTCATTCGCCAGACTTTTAAAGGATTTTAAAAATTTATCTTCATTCAAGTGGCCATATAATTGCAGGTTTATTGATATATTTCTGCACAATACTCTTATTCTGGGAACCTGGGCTTAGAGTTTTATTTTTAAGAGACTGTCCAATAAAGATTTATGCTATTTGCCATGCTTTTTTTAGTCCAGATTCAGGTACTAAAAAAGTAAATTTTTCGTTAAGAGCTCGCTCTAGGTTCTGGTTTTAGACTAACTTCATTTGTTATCCTGTTAAATGAAAAAATGTTCACTAATTAAATATTATACTTTAGGTGAAATGAGCTCTTCACCGAACTAGCTCTAAGAAATATTTTATTCGGCAAGAACCAAAAGTAAATCATATAAAAGCTAACATTTCCTCATCTGAGTACTTCTCCTCTTTGTATTTAGCTTATCTTAGCAGTTTAGCAATTTTTTCAGCAAAAATAGCTTTTTCGAGCACAATTAGCTTACAAAATTCAAAAATGGTTGTTACTGCAGAGTTATCAAGGAATGGAAGGTCAGAAGAAAACATGCATGTGCTCAAAGCCATATACACATGTATTCAAGACGACCAAACGGTATGATCGCTATGAACATGCTCAAAGTATATTTCATAAAATTGATTACATCTACAAACTTGTCATAACTTGGAGCTATTGCATGTTGAGTTACGAGTTTGTCCATCGGTAGGATACGGAAATAGTAAGCATAATATGCTGAGAGTATAATACTTTTTTTTGCTTTAGCACTACAGCCCCTTTCGGGCCTTCCCTTAGAGATAGTTAGAGTACCTTCTTATGTTGATCGAATGTTTCGGCACTCACGAAGGTGATATGGTCAGTACCACGCTTTGGCCGTGTGTCCGCCCACGCAGTTCTGATTTTAATATCAAAACTGAACGGACTTATAGTCCGTCCGAAGAATCACTCGACACAAACCCTGTTGCCGCCAACGAGACTTGAACCAGGGACCTTCTGCTTACGGGGTGAGTGCTCTAACTACTACACCGCGCGGACTGAAGAGCATTTTAAAACCTTTGTCCTGATACAAATATAATGAAAGTTACATATCCTAATTGAAAAAATCCTTAAATTTAAGGACGCTATCATTAAAATTTTTAAAGTGATGAAAATTCCAACCACGGTGCAGCAAATGATCAACAAAACTACAATATTACGATTGCATGAGTTTTGAAAAACAAAACTCTTTAATTGTGCTGATTGCTTCAAAATTTACCTCATTTTCGTTTGCATTCATCTCAAGAACTGACAATTAGTTGTGTTTAAAATACAAAATTTCAACATTCTCACACTCAAATTAACATCAAAACAAACAAAGTGCATCTTCAAACAATCAAGTTGAAATGGATTTCGTACTTCTATTGACTATCACCTCTGTACAAAAAGCCATGAATCACGTAATCTTCGCGTAGGTCAACAACTATTTTATTTACGTATTTTCCATATTTCCCGTACAAAGCTTGCTAGCCAACATAATTACAATAATTAAATATTTATTTACCTCCCGGCAAAAAAATTGTTTGGATAATAATTTATGCAATCAACTTGTCTCGCCTCAAAGTCATTACCACCAAAAAAGAATTTTTAATGAAGCTCTGACGCTTTAATAAAGTTATTATCGGAGGAATTATGCACAATCAAATCCGAGCTTTGATTTTGGAATTTTGGGGTGTTAAATGTGAAGTGATTTTTCAAACCCCCTTTCAAATTCTAGTCGTCTTCAAATGGCGATGAAGCTATTAATTATTGTTTGGTTTCTTGTTAAAAAAATAAATAGGAAAGCGTTCATCACCAGCTTCAACCTTACCAAAACGCTTTTTTGGTCACATGTCGGTCTCCCCAAAATCCATAGTTTTAACGACCGGAAAATCATTCAGTAGCATTTGCTCGTTATTAATGGATTTATGGCTAAGTGAAAGCCTTTAATGGTGTGAAATATGAAGGCCAACTTCTAGTGACAACTAAATTGGAAGTTACATCTTTTGAAGGTGTGAAGAAATGTCCAAAATAGGCGCCATCGGCATTTGATTTACATTAACACGGACAAACTATTTTTATCATTTCCTTTTCTTCTTTGACGACAATAACTTGAAGAAATCTCAGGATGGAAACTGAATCGACATATTAAAACTGCTCAAGGAAAAATCTTCCAAAAAAAATCAAATTTTTCATTGACTTGATCATGTTTTCCTCATACTATGAGACAGTGCATCGTTTTGGGCACATAATAAAAATGTGTGAATGGACAGAAAAGAACAGAAGGATATCCAAAATTAGTCACATGACAAATCACATCAGATGGATATTGTGAAAAGTTTTCTGTTTTGAAGTTTTCCACCGGGAGTACTTTAATGATGGCATGAATTAGGGGGACAAGGTGGATGAGCTGTCTTAGAATTTTATGTTGGCAATTAGTTAACGTCCACTCAGCCCAATTTTATTTACATTTTATTGGCATTATTTGCGTTGGGGGAATTTTTGGAACGGGTTTCTTGATTATTTTGAGGGTGTGGGAAAAGAATAATGATTAATTGACAAGACAATGCCTTAAATGAAAGGGGACTCAAAACAAAGACAACTCGTTGGACCGCTTTTAATGAATAACTAAATAAGAACATAGAAATCACTGAATCAATCAAGGTAAATATTTCATTAAAACTGTTTATTTTTCCTTCGAGCTTTAGCGTGAGAGTTGACGAAGAAGTACTCATATGAAATTATTTGCATAGTTTCTTTTTAGGATTTTAAGCTGAAATACAAGCTCTTATTGAAATCATAATCATGGCCTGCTTGTGCGTCTATCCGTGTGTCACAGAAGTTTATCTTGGAAACTATCGCAGGCTACAGTCATTAAAATCGGCGAAAAGATCACGGCCGACAGGAATACTTTTGGAGGTTAACATTCTTTGGAGACCGCCGCCCGCACGTACCCGAGGAAATGGAGGTCGCGGTGAGGTTCCTCCTGGGATAGCAGGTAAACTATCCTGACTGAATCTGGGTTACACTTTCGAAAGCGAACTGGATTGATGCTTTAGGCTAGCGGACATGATGGTTTGGACCTAGTTCAGCACGGTAGTGCCAAGGTAGCACTCGTACGCGATCGGCTGCCTTCGAACTATCATATCGTCTTCATCCCGGTAAAGCCTTGGCAGGCCTCGGAGTACGTTCAAAGTTCGCACCGTTAGGCTGGTGGCGTAAGTCTGGTTGAGACGGACTAACGATAAATGCTGGTCTTGTGCACTTGTCCCCATAAGGGCTTGTGCCAACAGTCAATATCCAGCCCAACCCTCGCATGGCATTCCTGCTCTGCAAAGATAACCACGAGACCAAAAAAGCGACAATACACACGAATAAATATAGCGCCTCCGAAGGAGGACCCAGTCAAACTGGACTCTACTCAATCAAAAAACATAAAAATAAATGAACAAAAAAAAATCAATAAAAATACCAACAACGACGACGAAACCAACGTCGTTAACTGCACATCCAGTACCTACCAACGTCGAATGCAACCCAGTAAAGAACGCAACACTGAGAACAACAGACAGCCTGGTCCAAACAGAGGTTCTTGTGCCATTTAGGCTCAGCAAAAACACAAAGCGAATGCCAGAGTGCCTTAAAAAAGAAGAGCGGGGTATTCTCAGGACGCGTTAAATGTGCGAGCGATAGAAGAAAATGTAAAGAATATAGAGAAATCAATAATCGCGGCTGTGTTCACTACTGAAGCGAGTGAAGCAAGGATCTTAAATACCAAAATAAATCCTGCAGAAAAAACACCGAGCAATGCAACCATTTTGGACCGCTTGAAGTAAGAGCGGCTCCAGCGGAATAGATTGTAAAATGCATCGCTGCCATCTGCAATACACAACCACACCTTTGCGATCCAAAATGGAGGTTTGGAGCTGGAGGAACTCCTAGCTTGAATAGGATATTACAGGCGCAGATGGCTCAAGGCAGAGGAAGAGCAAAAGATCAAATTCTCTGAAGGCGCTGTAGTCTTCCCAATGCCTAAGACCGCTTGCAGTCCAATAAAAGGGGATCGGGAAAAGCGGAGAAGGGATGAAGAGGAGCCAACAAAGGTTTAGGTTCCATTGAAAAGGGAGCGCTATCATCTAAGGTAGTTAAAAAAGCAGCCAAAAAGCAGCAAAAATTGCTACAGCAGGAACAACAAAGAAAGCCTAAAGATGCGGAAAACATAGAATCCTCAAATATGGCTCGGGAGAAGAAGAATAGGAAGCGGTGCAAAGCTATTGGGTAGGCAGTACTGGTCAAAACCACCGACGGTAGATCGTACATGGATGTTCTGCGAGAGATTAAGGGAGCAGTAAAACCGGAAGAAATACAAACTGCTATAAAAACTGTGCAGCCGACTCGTTGGGGTGACCTATTGGTGGAGCTCGGACCAAAAGCCACTAGCAAAGATGTATTCTACTACGCAGTCAAAAATATCCTTGGAGAGAAAGTAACCGTAGACTCGCTTAAACCTAGGGCTTCTCTCGAAATAAGAGATATTGACTGTGTTACAGATTTACCCGACATAAAATATGCCTTAAAGCGAAATTTCCCTAGCTAGAATGAAGCAAAAATTAAGCTGACCAATTGAAATAATAGAGTTTAGTACATGACCATTGTCGATGCCTCAGAAAAGTATGCCGAACAGATAGAAAGCAGGATAGCGAGAATCGGTTGGTTTATTTTTAGGATAGGGCGACAAGCAATTCCTCTTCGGTTTTTCAGGTGCCTCGGATACGGACATAATGCAAGGGGCTGTAAAAGGATCGATAGGAGCTTCCTGTGCTATAATTGCAGCAACACAGGGCACAAAAAGAAGGAGTCCATAGAAGACACCAAGACGCCAACTCAAGGCCAGAATTATGTGAAGCACGTGCCCAGTAGAGGAAAATGCCAGGTTTTCCAGGAAGCCATAACCAAACCCTTAGCACTTCTGCAATGAATTGTATTCTGCAGATTAATCTACATAGGAGCACACTCGTTCAAATCTACTTGAGCAGTTTGGGAGAACAGCTCAGCTGACTTGTTACTGCTCAGCGAGCAACACCACAACCGAAGCACCCCAACATGGTATCCTGACAAATCTGGTATTGCCGCCATCTGGGCTCAATCTCCATTGATTTCCTGGTGGAAAGCTGTGGGCAGAGAAATGGTTTCATGTGGGTTCGGTGTTCAAGGACTACATTTTCTCGTATGTACCTAAGGCTGAATGAACCGATATAATCTTTCCAAGCCAAGCTAATGCTTTGGAGGACGCTGTCTCGTACGCACTTGGCCACGTATTCATTGGGGGAGACTTCAATGTTAAAGCGATCCAATGGGGCATGCCTCAAACTGCTTCGCAGGAAAAACGTGTCCTAAAGGTGGCGGCCAGGACAGGACTCGTCGTGCTAAATACCGGCGATATGCCAACTTTCCGCCGTGTGGGATGTGAAAGAATCATAACCGACGTGAAATTCCCCTTGGAATCCCTAGTACGGAGGGTACACCTTTGGACGATATTAGAGGACTACACAGCCACTGATTAAAAACTAATATTGTTTTTTCCACCCTTATGAACCGTAAATAATCAAGTTAAAATAAAATAACTTTTCAATGACATAAACGCATAAGATGTTCAAAATGTATTTTATCCTGAACGACACGTATGCATTTCGGTCGATATTGCCGACCATCTTCCGCGGTAGACGCAAAACTGATAATGGAATAATTATACATAAGCAGAAATATTAACAAATAACAGTTAATTTTAGCATATATAATTCAGTCGGATTAAATGAAATGTAAATTGCCGGACTATCGTCAATATTACATGAAAGTTCTGTTATGTTATTTAAACATATTATGAGTTTGATAATTAATGCAAAAGGCTAGTAAAGTTAACCGTTAATATATATTATCTAGCCAAATTAAATAAATTTTAAATTTATTGAGCTATTGTCGATATTCATTAAATTGTACGTTATATGTATATATGAAAAGAGGCTCATATGCGTCCAGTTTTCCCGGATTAGTTACACTTTTGAATAATTGAAAATTATCAACTAACTTTCCCGTGTAATGTCTCCCTGGGTTGTTCAAATCCAATGCGTATGCAGCAGCAGCTTTATTTACGTCTATATTCTTAATGTATCTTTCGTATTCCTTGAGACAAAATTCTACTGCATGTTTAGTCTGTCCAATTTTTACTTCATATCACATTCTGCACAATTGACTTGATAGACTCCGCTTTTTTGTTTTGGTGAAAATGGATCTTTCGCAGAGCCAAGGAGTGAGTCAAGCTTGTGGGTGCTATTATGCACAATTCTAAGATTCGCTTTACTGAATTCCATCTCAGAGAGTTACAAATCTTTGGAACATATGCCATAGATACACGCGATTGAATATTGTTTGCTATGGGGTTTTGATGCAAAAGGGTTGAAGGTCTCTCTTTGTTTTCATTTTATGGACAAATAGCGCTTCATCGTATCTATTTCTAGACCAGAGGTTGAAGATGTAAATAGATTAGTTATGAATCCATTCGAAAATACATTAGAAGAAAGTGAGCTGGAATTATTAAATCGTGGTCTCAATTTAAGCAATTATCACCACCTGCAATTGACGTAATTACAGATAGTGTTCAATAAACAGATTAAATTGTAAGAGAAAAGTTTCTCAGCCAATGATCATCAGTACATTCGTCGAGGTTCTCACGGCAGTTGCTCCGCTGCAGGGTGATTCGTAGGGGACAGAAGAACTGGCAGCTCAAGGCGTGGTTTACTCAACTATGATCATCATCAGGACTGCTTGCAGCGCTTCTATGCCCCATTTAAAAGCCCTGGCACGGCAAACCTCCAATGTACTGGTGGTCGGCTGAAATCGCTGAAACCTGAAGGGAGTGTCACAAGCGTTGGCGTGAGGCTCAATGGATACGGAAGCGTGACGAGGCATGCAACAAGGTAGCAGCATATAAGTCGGCCAGGAAATGCCATCGTGAATTGATTAACTACAGTAAGACTCGCTGCTGGGAAGATTTACTTGGATGATGTGAACAAGGATCTATGGGGCTTTGGCTGCAAGCTAGTTATGCGTCCTACGGACAGCAGAAAAGCAGAAAAGAAGGACGAGATTCCGCCCATCTCATCCGTGTTGATGCTGTCGACGGCGAAACAGCAATCGAGTGCCCACTCTTCTCACAAAGTCGGGACTGAAAGAGGCAGTCCTATCATTGAAAGCAAGGAAGGCTCCAGGCCCAAATGGCGTTCCAACTGAGGTGTTACAACCTTGTCCTGACTTGCTACTCAGCACATTCAACGCTTGCCTACGGGACAGAGGTTTGCACGGTAAGATGGAAGGTGGTGAGGCTCGTCCTGAGCAGCAACGAAACGAGAATTTCTGGATCGCCGTCTGCATACTGTCCGTTATGCATGCTAGACACGGCTGAGAAAGTGCTAGAGAAACTCATCAAGAGAAGACTCAATGATGCAATTCATGCTGCTGGGGACCTATCTCCTCAAAATTACGGCCTTAGAACTGGACGCTCCATCATTGATGCGATTGCAGAGGTGGTGAACGCGGTCCAAAAGGCAGACGCACACAGACGCGATCTAAGGAACGCATTCCACTGCGGTAGATGGGTGGATATTCTGGATATGCTAGAAAATCCTTTCCAAGCTCCAGAATATCTGATGCGGCTTCTGATTTACTACCGGAAGGACGGAAGCCTGCTTTATGAAAAAACGGAAGTGGTCATCTTGAGAAAAAAGAAAATCCCTAGAATAAGGATGATCAGTATTGGAGGCATAGCAATCGAATTCAAGCCAGTGGTGAAGTATCTAGGGCTACTGATCAACTCGAAGATGAATTTCTCTAAGAAAATTAGGGCAACGACTGAGAAGGCTACTTCGTATCGTCTCTGAGTCGACCATAGAGGGTTTAATCAATTAAGAGTCAGTGCTGCAGTACGGAGCAGAAATATGGGGCGGCGCTCTCAGTAAGGAGGTGAGGAGCACTGAGGACTGCATTTTCATAACCGACAGTCGCTGATTCGTCGGTGAAAGTTATTGCAGGCATGATACCTGTCGCCCTCCCTGCTAGAGAGCACCGCGCTATTACCCTGCGTTGAAGCGAGAACGCGAGGAAAACTGTTGCCCGCGAGCAGAGACGGCACTCATTCAACGATTGACATCAGTCTTGGGTAGATTGCACGAAGGGAAAGTGGACTGCGAACCTTATCCCAGATCTGAGGCCGTGGCTTAATCGAAGGAATAGTCTGACTGACTTCGATCTGACCCAGCTTTTGAGCGGGCATAGGTATTTTCAGTCTTACCTGCACAATATTGGTAAATCATTGTCCTCCCGACTGTCGGTTTTCCTGGAGAGGAAGGCGATGCCTGCCAGACATGTTTTTCTGCAAAAATGGGACAGGCTACGACGGGGCCCTTATAGGGAGCCGCGAGAGCGCACCTCGGATAGTATTTTCGTGGTAACGCTTTGGTTGGTTGACAAATGTAACCATGTGGTTCTAAAAGATAAGAGGGCTCACAGCAGCCGGGGGCGTCGGGGCTGGAAGATTGCTTGGTGTGGCAATTCTACTTCCTCCCTCCCTTCCCGCTAGAGAAAGGATCTCCCAGCTTGAAGGCGTCTCACGGTGTAGCAAAACGAAACTTGGCCCGAAGTAATGTGTCAAACGGTTCCAGGTTTGGTTCTCACATTGACAGGGGAGGTGTTTAGTGGGTAGTCCAGTCACTAGTGAGCATGAGAGGCCCACACTCAATGCGTAAATCACATTCATCTTCCAACCTAAAACACAAGATCTCACTGGTTCATCGCTATCTGAAAAGATCAGATTGGAATAGATTTACCGATACCACTAAACCAAGGATTGGTTCACATCCTGCGAATTCATTATAAAGTCAAAAGAATATTGAAAAGGAACTAAAATATGCATTAAAAATTCTATTTGATAGTTTTAAGGAAATGTGTTAAACCACTAACATCAAAATCAAGAGATTAAGTTGTAGAACCAGGAACTAGAGGAGGCGCGCCCACCTAACAAACAGAAACATGGATTGATAAGCATGCAAGCAAAAGACTTTCAAGACAGCTATAGTAAAGTTATCAATTGTATTTTGTCGAAATATTGAGAGAGTTAGCACATGCCAGCTAAGCAGGGTCCTGAAAGGGAAAATAAACATGGACAACATACTTCAAAGAGGAGATGGATCATGGGCAAGCAACTGCAATGAACGTATTGAACTCCTACTAGAGCAAAACTTTCCGGACTCAACAGATGAGTCAAATGAACGGGAGACTAAAACGACTCCTTATTGAAGGCCTCCCTTCAAAAAGAAATGTAAATGAGGAAAGGGTCTTATGAGCCATAAATACTTTAGATCCATAAAACTCACCCAAAACCTACAACGTATGTCCGATCATGCTAATAAAAGTAGATATTGCACTTCTATAGATCTTGACACAGAGATTCTCTATCGAAGGGACTTCGTTAAACTCCAAAGAGACAGAGATAGTTTTTACACCAAAGCCGGCAAAAGCTACTCCTCACAAAACCAATCACTACAGAAATATCAGCTTATCGTCTTTCATGCTGAGAATTCTCGAGCTTCGAGTAGATGGATACCAACATGCGTACCTACTAGTGTGTCTAGTTGAGACAGCACTACATAGAGCAGGGAGTGAAAAAGAGTGAGAGAGAAAGAGAGTCCTTGCTATCAAATAAAATAGTCAGGAGATTTCAACTATGGGTAAACGAAAGGTATCGTAGAAGCTACCAAAATATATTAAAGTGATCCATATTTGACTAAATGGATGACAAAACATTAAGAAAAGAAAGGTTAATGCCGAGGGAAGCGATATAGCGATATGGCTTTCAAGGCATTTAAGAAAATGGGAACGCCAAAGAGTAGCATAGTATCACCACTCGCTTGGGCGTCTGACGACGGTGAATTTTTCTCCATTTGTATGAAAGAACCATAATCATCTTCACAGACTAGTCAAACAAAAAAAAGAATAACTGAATCAACAATGAACAATGAATCCTTCTTGGTGTCGAATTTTCAACCCGATAAGCACTAGAATCTACTCCCTGAAAAGATTTCCTCTTATGAATAATTAATTAAATCTTCTCCATTGCGGTTGCAACTGACTTTTTTCCTTTAGATTCTTCTTAAAAGTCATAACTTGAAACAATGCCCCGCTTTTGGATCAATTGCTAGCAGTTTCTATCCAGCCACTGTCACTTGTGCCTTTGACCTCACACTTGAAACTGTAACCAGGTTGAATCATTTAAATGTGCGAAACTTTTAAAGATCGCTTTACCCTTTTTTATACCAACTTTTTGCAAATCGATATCGTGTCTTTACTATGCTGGAGCTTAAATTATCACATATGTGTAGCTAAGAATCGTGTTTCAGGTAACTGCGATAGCGCCAAATTACTGTTTGAAAAATTCTTAAAGAAGAATAATGTTAGATGATGGTTTTGACGTGTGCTATAATTCTCATCAGGGCGTCATGGTATCGTCGTAGTTTAAGAAGAATTAATTGCACTCTGCCACCTTTCTGATGGTGGGCATCATCCGTGTGTCTATAGTATTGTCGCGTTTACGGTTCCCGGCCAATAATTTTAATGTTCCGGGAAAGTGAAAACGCACTGTCTTTTAAATTAAATTAAAAGAGTTTATTTACTAAAAACGCACAATAATTGATTTCACTATTTTACAACTTGTCTATCAATTTTCACTTCAACTGTCTATCACTTCGCAATCAATGTCGCATTTAATTCGAACTCCATACTATCGCAGTTTTACTATATCGCGGTTGTAAGAATCCCCCATTCGTTCAGCACGCCTTTATATAGGGTCTCTAGTCATTCAATCCATTTTTCGTACATTGGCGAACTACCTGGAATATTCGCGCAATACTGAATGGGCAGTGACGTCACTTTCAGATGTTGATCATGCTTGGTGGGTTTTTGAGTACATTCGTTTATTGATCATAATGTTCCTAATGGTTGTGAAAACAATTGCGACAGTAGCTCGCAGAATTATTTGTACATGTAACAGTATGATGCCCTGATGAGAACTATAGCACATGTCGAAACCATCATTTAGCAATTTTCTTCTTTAATAATTTTTCAAAAAAATTGTATCTCCATAACGCGGCTACAAACAAGTTATTAAAAATTTTCAAGCAGTTTAAATCACACACAAGATCACTGTAACAAGCAGAAGTTCATACCATTAAAATCAAATAAATTATTTAAATTATTTTAATAGAATAGGATGGACAAATGTTTATTATTTCTGAGTTTAGAATATCTTCCATGAATTTATTTTAATCTTTTTTAGGAAATATTTAAATCGGTTTTAATTTTTTGTTTAACTTTCTACCAAGCTTTTTCATATCTCATGTACTTTAAGCTTGACTGAGTATTCAGTTAGATGTTATGAAATTAAGGCTTTTGAGTTTAACGAAAAACAAAGTTAAGCTTCAGTTATATGTGAAATGCAAACAAACGCTGCACGACTTATCAATTCAATCAATACGGCAGCTCAGTTTCTCTCAGATTTTTTAAACGTCACTAGGGGTACTATAACACGAGATTTGAGGCGAATATTAGGAAAATGCTTTAGCGATGCTTTTTTGAGTATTGTTTTGGGGGTGACAGCATGCAGTGCTACAGAAAGTAATAACCGTGATTCAGCCGTATAAACTATTAAATTTCAACAACTTATCAGACTATTTTCAATTCAGGATACGCATTTAAAAGATCAATGTATCGTTGCCGAATTTTAGAGCATGCTTAACGAACTTGATTATTGTGAGAACCAAGATACAGAAAAATGTAATCTGTCATAAAAAAGTTATGGTACAAACTGTAATGATTTTTCCTCTTTTCAAGATCGAACGCGGAACCGACCTCTCATCGGTTCTAGACGTTAAGTCTGAGTAGTGCCAACGGATGGTACCAACAGGTCAACCAATCCGTGCACCGTAATCCATTCACGCGGTGACTGCTTGTCGGCCAGCTAGTTCGGAGAGGATTTCGGTCGCGGGTCTCCGAATGGATTACGCTCAATTACAATATTTCAGTCACCTGAACTTGCCCGTTTTTCAAACGCGTCAACAATTACTCATCCAGAACGAGAAACCTACATTACGTTAGTTCTGGATGTGATCTATCCACAGATCTCAAATCAAAAACGCTACTAAATCCCATAGGCGCGTTACCGATTCACCGACGCGGTACCGAAAAATATACTACTCGAACTTAAACCGAAGAAAACTACTCTAAAGAAATGGCGAAACAAGCAAAGGTACCGCGTACCGCGCACGACGCGAAACCGACTTCAGCGGATTTGTCGAAACCCTAACCTCGCGACGGCATACTTACCCTACACTCTCTGTTCCCACTGAAAAAGAAGAGTCACTGAAAAGGAAAGTCGTGGGTTAACTTAGCAATTCATGTTGTTATATATTTAGTTCCTAACAATATGTATAATCTTTCTATTACTATTTCTATTTTTATCTACCCTTATCCTGTAAGCTACTTCAATTAAATATCATATTTTGTCGTAATCTGTATGAGACTTTTATACAATTAATTATTCGTGTTTAATATTAGGTTTAATGATTATTGAAAAATACGGTTAATAGCCATTTTACTAATCCTTGTTCAAATTTGTTGAAATTGATTTTTTTTCTTAATAATTCAAAGGTTAAAAGAGTATGGAACTAATGAACATAACTAAGCTAAAGTGACGTAAACTAAGATAATGCAAATTTTGAGTACAATGCAAACAGGAAATGCGCTTGAAATAGACTCTTGCAGATCGATTTTGTTTTATCTGCTTGGCAGTGTTTAAAATTGAAATTAAATTTGAAAATGTTTGGTAGTAGTCAACCAAAAGGAATAATATTGTGAATATGATTTCCGCGACAATCAGGTGGATCGTTCTTGTTATTGCTTGCTACAGTTTATAAAATCTCCGTAATAAATATTTCTTATTTAAATTTGAATAAAACCATTAGTAATATTAGCAATATGAAAAAAGTTAACGACCAAATTGTTTGACATTATATTCATTTTGCTAAAGAAAGATGAAGCGCATTGAAATCAAAATTTCAAAGGTATTTCATGCAAACATAATTTTAAATTTTTACTGATTTTAATAAAATTGTTAAATTTTTCTATTTTTTTGCTTATACTTCTATAGAAAAATCACCTCCGTTAAATCACTTAGCAGTAATTTGCCTTAGAGTTAAAAGTTTTTCAAATGGACTTTTACAATTATTTTAAAATCAAGAAAAGTTTAACTATAACTGACTTTGAAACAAGTGAAAAAAAAAAAGACAGAAGGTACAACGTAATGTTAAAAACTTATAAATTAAACCCTAAATGTAATTATTTTTAATGTAGCTTAATTTGATTTATAACTATTTTACTCAAAGATTCATAGTTGCTCAACGTTTTAGGTGAACGCATTCTACTTTCATTACGCTCCAAGAAGCTGCATATAATAATATTAAGGGAATTTTACTTTCGACTAACTCTCTTATCTCGCTTGCAAATTTTCGAGAGAACTTTCTTTAAATGGTCGGTATTCATCACAATTTAACGCTATATATTTCAAATTCTTTGAATGTATTATAAAAAGGCCGTCATGAAGTCTTTTAACAAGTATTTCAACAGATTATCAATTTTTTTAGATTTATTTATTTATCGAATTTTTTTAAAGATTTATTTTACACGAATTTTTAGTAAGAGTTTTCATTTATCTTTTTGCTAGTTCTTCCTTTTAAAATTTATGTGATTATTCTTGTTCATAATCTTTTTTCTTTCGTATAGCATTCAATGATGAATTTAGGTAAACAACAATGCGATTATTAAAGTGCAAGTTTAAATTTTATTTTTAGTTTTTGCATGAATAGAAAATAAATTATTATAGTCTGGTGATTTATTTAGTTATTTTTTATTTTCCTAGCCGTAAACAAATTCAATTTTGTTAGATAGATTGTTTACTTTATTTCTTGCCCACTAAGGTGAATAAAGATAATTTCATTATACCGTATAAAATATATAGAGATTTACTTTTTTTTTCTTGTACACTTACTACCTTAGCATTTCAATTAAATAACGAAATATTTCCGTGGGGATGTTTTGAATCGAATGAAAAAAAAAAATATATATATATACATAAGTTTTTCTTTTCATTTGTGCGTTATTGTTGTTAGGCTGGCTCTCTGTTATGAATTAATTTAGATGATGCCTTTGATAGATGGGATTCTTTGCTGCTATATGGATTCAGTATTTAGAACGTGTATTGTATGGGTCTAAAAATCCTTCTGATTCAGCGATAAGTGCATATTCCAAAATAACTCGTCCCTCTTTATATTTTTGGGAGTCTTCTGTGGCGAATTCATACATCCATCCTAATTTGGCTGAACAGTTTTTTGCACATGACGTCACGTACCATGTGACGTCCGGTCAACATTACCCGAACCTGTACGTTGCTGTACGTCAGATTCACGACGCGTTTAAAAAGATACGCTCGGCCTGTCACTCGTTTTGCGTTATTTCCAATGAATAATTCGATCGAATTTGATCGATTTGGGCACTTTTTCCCAATAGCAGCCTTGTCACGTATCAGCTGTTCGTTGTTTTCCTGTGGCAACTGTGGTGTTACCTCAACCTCGATTCCCGCATCAACAATTGTAAACTCGTCGACCTCATTTGTTACTATTTCTATAATTTTGTTTACAACCGGCTGCATGAAAGCCCTCACATCCGCCAACAATTCCTCTTCTGGAACTTCTTCTTTGATACCGACTGAATGTTTTATCGAAGGTATATTTCCACTTAGTCCGCAGTTCACGCAACGTTAAAATTGATGAGGTGATCAGCCGCTGCATAGCTTCGCAATAATAGCAGCAAAGCTCTAGTGGATCACAATACCGAGTCAGTTCATTGTCACAATTGTCACCACTTTTCAAAAAGACATCAGACCATTCAAGAAAATTGTTTGCAGATGTGAAAACCTTCATGCGACCAGCTGAAAACAAAATTATCATACGAACGCAACAATTTTCGTTCAGGATTCTTGCGATTTTCTATCAAGAATGAGGTTAGAGACGGAACTCGGGAGATATCCGTTAGCAGACTTACCTTTCTATAGATTTTCGGCACAAACTAGCGCGAATACCGGAATCTGCCGCACCCCACAATTAGCAGCTGCTATCTCTGATTACGTTCGATATTTCGCGACAATGGACACTATTAGAAGACGACAGCCACGAAAAACCAAGCCGACATGTGGCTGTCAAAAATTTCGGTTGTCACCTCGGACAAAACATCTGTGTGTGGAATGGCACTTCATATGGCGGCAATGTGCCTCTCCAGATGTCGCCAGTGGCATAGTTTTCTCGATGGCCATGGTGGAGGGGCATTTCCAGATGGCTATGTCTCGAAATGTGCCGGGGTTGGATTAATTCTATATTTCGAATATTTATATCCACGGGTCTAAATATTTGGACAGAAAAAAAAAAATATTTTCTGCACAACGATATCCGCACAACAGATGAAGTCCGCTGGCACTTCGAGGACATATCCATCTGGCCGGTTACAAGGGTTCGGGATCGGAATCACTTCGATTCCTGGGCGTAGGCGTCACATTACACATTCCCCCCCCCCCCCCCCCCCCAAAATCGAAGTAATTACGATCCCGTCTCCTATATAAAAGGTCTTGGTTAGGGCCGTGGCGGGTCGAAGGTCGGTTTCGAAGGATAGGCTACAACCATGTTCGTGAAGACTCGACAGTGACTATATAGTAGGGAGTCGGGTGTTATTCGGAGGCCTTCGTCTAAGCAGAGATTTGGGGTAAGCCAAGGTTTCTCGTGGGAATTAGTTGCACTTCATCGTCTAAGGTCTTTTGCGTGGTAAATTCCCAGGGTTTTACCAGTCATGTCCGCGATGAGGTATCGGGTGGGGCTTATGACTTGTATGACTCGACACTTCACGAATTTCTTGTCTAGTTTGGCATTGTAATGTCGGGTGGCATCGCTCTGTCGGAAGTTTCGACGGTATATTTCGTCGCCGGCCTTAAAACCAGAAGGATGAGATCGCAAGTTGTACCGCTCCTCTCCCATCCGTCTACTTTCTTCAATCTTCTCCCGCAGTTGATCTCGCAGAAGTTGGAGCTTTTCGTGCGGTTCTAGAACCACGATTGGGTCCTCTAGCGATTTCAGCTGCCGCAATAGCCGGTAAGCGCTCCCATGACAGATCATGTACTGGCCGAACACTGCGAAATACGGCGAAATGCCGGTAGTGGCGTGGTACGACGAGCGCAGCGCACTAGTGATGGCGGACAATTTGCGATCCCAGTCCTTCTGATTCGGGTGGACATAGGCGCGGATGGCCGCTATGAGCGTACGGTTCAGTCGTTCGGATGCGTTGGCTTGTGGTGAATAGACGGCAGTTCGTTGGTGGATGATGCCGTATTTGGACATTAGGTCTCGGAACTTGCTGGAGGTGAACTGGACCCCGTTGTCGGAGACAAGTTTCTCCGGAACTCCAAACATGTGAAAGACTCGGTTCTCCAAGAAGCTGATTATAGGTCCAGTGTGCATGTTACGTAGTGGTTCTATGATAGGGAATTTAGAGAGCTGGTCCAGGACCACGACAGCTCCCGTGTGACCAGAAGCAGATCGAGGGTAAGGACCGATAAGATCAATGTACAAGCGCTGGAACACGCGTTCGGGGACCTCAACCTTACCCATGGATGGCCGAAGAATGGTGTTGGGCGCTTTAGTGCACTTGCATAGCTCACAGGAGGCTACGTACGCTTTTATCTGTTGTGCCATCTTAGGCCAAAAGAAACAGGTTTTCAACCGCCTAAGTGTACGACCGTATCCGCCGTGCGCACTTGATGGGTGGTCATGAGCCCGCTTGATAAGATCAGTGGTTAATTCTTCGGGCACCCACAACTTCCACTGTTCTTCTTCTTGTATGGGGTCTCCGGATGCGTGTCCCATCCGTTTGTAAATAAATCCATCCGTCAACCGCAGTTCAGGAAGCTGGGGCTGTTGATTCTGGATAGTGTGAATCAGTTGGGTGTAGCTGGCTGACTTGAAGGCAGGATGGTCCAAATCGATCAATTGGGGGCTGTCGTCCTCTTGGACCAACTCGGCTCCTTCAGGGGCAAACATTCTGGATAGGGTGTCGGGGACTACATGCTGGCTACCTTTTCGGTGGCGGATTGTGAAGTCAAATGCCTGTAGTTTCAGTGCCCACCTGGCCAATCTGCCGTTGAGATCAGTCTGGCTCATTAGCCATTTCAGAGAAGCGTGATCCGTAACGATTTCAAAGGTGTGTCCCTCCACATAGGCTCGGAAGCGTTTCACTGCCAACACCGCGGCTAAACATTCTTGCTCGGAGACCGTGTAATTTCGCTGGGCTGGGTTCAGCTTGTGAGACATGAAGGCTATAGGTCTCTCCTCGCCGTCTTGTGCAACCTGGACTAAGACTGCTCCCACCCCATGTTGACTCGCGTCACAATGGATTGAGAACGGTTTGTCAAAGTCCGGGCTGTGCAGTACGGGGGCTGTAGTCAGACTCTTCTTTAGCTCTTCAAAGGCTCGCAAGCTGGGCTCTTCCCAGACGAATTTACGTCCCTTACGCAGCATGTCGGTCAAAGGAGTGGTAATGGTGGCATAGTCACGTACAAAACGCTGGTACCATCCGCATAAACCTAGGAATCGGCGTAGCTGTTTGGTGGTCTTGGGTAGTGGAAAAACGTCAATCGCTTGAGTCTTTTCCGGATCGGTCTTGATATGGCCATGCCCAATGATGTGACCTAAATACTTCACCTCCGTCATCACGAACTGGCTCTTCCTTATGTTGATGGTTAATCTTGCCCTCCGGATATGTAGAGCCACCTCCTGAAGCAGGTCGATGTGTTCATCGAAGGTCTCGGTTATAAGCAACAGATCGTCCAAGTAAACGAAAACTTGGTGCCGCAAATGAGGTGGTATCACCTTATCCATAAGGCGCGTCATTGTTTGGGGGGCATTACACAATCCGAATGGCATGGTCACGAATTGATATAGGGGCCGACCTGGGACTGTGAAGGCTGTTTTCTCCTTTGAACCGGGGTCTAAAGGAATTTGCCAGAAGGTGTCCTTGAGGTCTAAGCTCGTGATGAAGTGGGCTTTAGGCAATCGACTCAAAATGCCTTCGATCAATAGTAGAGGATATGCATCCTTGACTGTGACGGCGTTCAAGCGTCTGGCATCTAAGCATAACCGGACCTTGTTCGGCTTGACCACTTAGGTGACTGGGGAAGCCCACGCGCTCTGGGATTCTTCGATTACGCCTAACGCTAGCATTCGATCCACTTCGGCATATAACGATTTTTCCTTCGCCGGAGATATGGCGAAATGTCTCTGTTTTATGGGTTTAGCATCCCCCACATCTATAGTGTGGAACACCAGGGCAGTCCGCCCGAGACCTTCCTTCTCGTGCGATGGAAAAGCCGATATAGCCGAGTCAAGACGCAGTTGCTGAGTTACATCCAGTGTATGCCGTAATAAGTTAGTGGGTTGAGATTGGTCAGGAACGGTGGTGACGGACTCCAGGGTCGAACCGGAAAATAGTGCCGGGGCCAAGTTAAATTTTCGAACGAAATCCACTCCTAAATAAAGATTTTGGGTTAACTGAGGTATGATGAAAAATTCCATAGGTTTAGTTACCCCTTTAAAGGTGACATCCGTCATAATTTTTCCCACTACAGAGTGACGAGTTCCGTCCGCCGTGCTTAACCAGGAGGTGAAATGACGGATTTGGTCCGCGTGCTTTGCCAGTACCTCCCCTGCAAACTCGGCAGAGATGCAATTCACACTGGCTCCCGTATCGACTAAGCCTGATACTCGTTTTTGCAGGAGGTGTACTGACGCATATGGCCGGACATCCTCCCTCAATAATTCGTCTAAGTATATGTCCTTCAACACTTTTCTCGACTGCCTGACTTTTCTCCAGAAGCTCCGCATCCGACGCGTGGCTCATTTGCTTCGCGGTGGGACAGTTGTGGCCAATTCCTCATGGAAGATGCGCTGTCGAGTAGCCAAGTAATTCCGCAGCCTGACATGAAAAGGTTTTACATGCCAAGGAACTTTCGTCTCGCTATCATTTCCCTGCGCGTTGGCCTCGGCGAAGGGCGGCGTCGGTTGTGGAACTTCGGGAGAACTGTGGTTAGCGGTGCGAGTCAGCAGAGTTGGAGTCATGTTGGGAGCTGGGTCATAGCTGGTGATGGGGTCTGGATTGGTTCGTCCGGGGTCTAGGAGTGCCGACGGGTGGTCGCGGCACTCGGTGGCAAGTTTTTTCGCCCTTTGCAATTGGCACAGTCAGGTGCGTATGTGTCGGCCTTCCCGCATCGGTAGCAGAAAAGCGTTGGCTCCGCTGGACATGCATAGAACCGATGTCCCGGTTGTCGGCAGTTCCAACAGACCGTCGGGCTTGTAATTGCTTCAAGGGAGGGTCGATCAATCAGTGCTGGGTCCTCAAGCTCCGGTGGTGCTCCGCTCCTCGGTACTGGTACTGGATCAGCAAGCAGGTGGTCTGCTGCCATCAACTCCGCGGTGTGATGATTTCGGGGATTTGGTCCCGTTATGCGAGGTTGTGGACGGAAGGTACCTCGTCGCTCATCCAAGTGTTCTTGTCTACGCGCATGGAGGCGCAATCCCTGTATGGTGTTGATGGGAAAATGTAGCAGGCTGTTCTGGAGATCCCAGCGCATGTTCTCTCTGATAATTTCTACCAATTCGTCCTCGGGCATGGTATTTCGCAGGCGAGTGCTCAATCTCACTATACTGGTGTAGTACTGGTCGAACGGTTCGTGAGCGCCTTGTTTCCGTTTCTTTATTTGCTCTCTTAGCTCTCTCTCAGTGAAGCCATCTTCAAATCGATTGCGGAAGGCTGCACTGAAAGAGTGCGAAGTGGGACGTGGCGTTGACTCTTTAAAGCTCCAGTACCAGTCGGCAGCGTCGCCGCTGAACAAAAGATGTGCATGCCGGAGGAAGGCCGAGGAATCACCTCCCAGGGTGCTGGATACCAACGCCTGAATCCGGAAAAGGAATCGGTCCGCCGATATCATATCGTTGAACCCTGTAAAGTTCAGGCGCCAACTCTCCATGATACGAGGCGTCGGGTCTCGAAAAGGTGCCAATGCGTTCCCGGGGGGAATCACATCCTCGATTGACCTGTTGTACTGAACTGCCTCGGGGGCTGGAGGTACCAACGGAGGTCCGGTACTGTGTCGCGGTCTGTATTCGGGAGCTCTGGGATCCATTCCCGAGTTCCTTGGGGGTGGGACCCATTGCTCGGATTGTCGGGAGTGGGGCATCGCCACACTGGGATTTGGCTCCCAGCCAAGCGGAGTTCTCACACGGCTGGGTGGTTGGCTCAACGGGAGATTCTGGATCTTTCCCTCCAGGTTGCCAATCCTCTCCGACATATCCCTCATCAACGCCACGAGGGTGTCAATGGAGTGGGCGGAAGGCATGGTTGTCACCTCGGACACGACACTTGCAGCCGGAACTTCACCGCCTACTGCTCCTTGCATACCAATCATCTTCACAAAATTAAGGTTCTCTTCCATTTTAATCGTCGTATTATTGATTCCAATTTATCATTCCTATTTAATTACATTAATGCTAAAGCAATAGAAATCAATCTTAAATTAAATTTTTTTAACTCATTAAGTATGATTAAAAATTAAAACTAAATTAGTGGCCGATAGTGGCGAGCTATTACTAATGGGGAAAAAAAAATATTTGACAGTCACTTTCCTTTTCAGTGGTCGACTCCTTCAACGGGAAAAGAGAGTGCGTGGTAATCTGCCGAAGAAAGGGTGCTTCGGTCGATTTACGAAATTTATCCCCATAACCCACATACATTACAAACCGTTTCTAATCTACGTTAAATGACTCGACGAGACAAGTGGTAGAGCTACCGTAACGACTTTGTACGCGGTCAAAATTCCCGACGCGTGGAAGCATTCCGGGCTTCGCAACTCCAGCATACGCCACCGAACGTTGAACCGATACCACTCGTCTAACACGCATAAGAAATAGTTAGAATCCTTCCGCGACATAAAGGCAAGGTAGCCTTCTATTTTCTTGAGAGTCCATGCTGATAGGTAAACCCATCAGACTGGCAGTTCCATCAAGAAAATAGAAGGTCCTCACAGGGGTTAGCCTAGGACAACACATCGGAAGGATTCTGTCGCGAAAGCAAAATCAAACAAAGGAGAGTGGAAGCTACAACTCACGTGAAGCGACTTCTAGCGTGTATCACACAACTCCACTGCTCCTGATAGTGGGACTCGAGTACCAAAGTACCTTACATCCTCCGTAAAGGACCAACTCGTCAGAAGACGCGAAGTTCTTTTCCCCTTAGGATGTTTTTGGCCCCACGTTGGGCGCCATTTGTAATGATTTTTCCTCTTTTCAAGATCGAACGCGGAACCGACCTCTCATCGGTTCTAGACGTTAAGTCTGAGTAGTGCCAACGGATGGTACCAACAGGTCAACCAATCCGTGCACCGTAATCCATTCACGCGGTGACTGCTTGTCGGCCAGCTAGTTCGGAGAGGATTTCGGTCGCGGGTCTCCGAATGGATTACGCTCAATTACAATATTTCAGTCACCTGAACTTGCCCGTTTTTCAAACGCGTCAACAATTACTCATCCAGAACGAGAAACCTACATTACGTTAGTTCTGGATGTGATCTATCCACAGATCTCAAATCAAAAACGCTACTAAATCCCATAGGCGCGTTACCGATTCACCGACGCGGTACCGAAAAATATACTACTCGAACTTAAACCGAAGAAAACTACTCTAAAGAAATGGCGAAACAAGCAAAGGTACCGCGTACCGCGCACGACGCGAAACCGACTTCAGCGGATTTGTCGAAACCCTAACCTCGCGACGGCATACTTACCCTACACTCTCTGTTCCCACTGAAAAAGAAGAGTCACTGAAAAGGAAAGTCGTGGGTTAACTTAGCAATTCATGTTGTTATATATTTAGTTCCTAACAATATGTATAATCTTTCTATTACTATTTCTATTTTTATCTACCCTTATCCTGTAAGCTACTTCAATTAAATATCATATTTTGTCGTAATCTGTATGAGACTTTTATACAATTAATTATTCGTGTTTAATATTAGGTTTAATGATTATTGAAAAATACGGTTAATAGCCATTTTACTAATCCTTGTTCAAATTTGTTGAAATTGATTTTTTTTCTTAATAATTCAAAGGTTAAAAGAGTATGGAACTAATGAACATAACTAAGCTAAAGTGACGTAAACTAAGATAATGCAAATTTTGAGTACAATGCAAACAGGAAATGCGCTTGAAATAGACTCTTGCAGATCGATTTTGTTTTATCTGCTTGGCAGTGTTTAAAATTGAAATTAAATTTGAAAATGTTTGGTAGTAGTCAACCAAAAGGAATAATATTGTGAATATGATTTCCGCGACAATCAGGTGGATCGTTCTTGTTATTGCTTGCTACAGTTTATAAAATCTCCGTAATAAATATTTCTTATTTAAATTTGAATAAAACCATTAGTAATATTAGCAATATGAAAAAAGTTAACGACCAAATTGTTTGACATTATATTCATTTTGCTAAAGAAAGATGAAGCGCATTGAAATCAAAATTTCAAAGGTATTTCATGCAAACATAATTTTAAATTTTTACTGATTTTAATAAAATTGTTAAATTTTTCTATTTTTTTGCTTATACTTCTATAGGAAAATCACCTCCGTTAAATCACTTAGCAGTAATTTGCCTTAGAGTTAAAAGTTTTTCAAATGGACTTTTACAATTATTTTAAAATCAAGAAAAGTTTAACTATAACTGACTTTGAAACAAGTGAAAAAAAAAAAGACAGAAGGTACAACGTAATGTTAAAAACTTATAAATTAAACCCTAAATGTAATTATTTTTAATGTAGCTTAATTTGATTTATAACTATTTTACTCAAAGATTCATAGTTGCTCAACGTTTTAGGTGAACGCATTCTACTTTCATTACGCTCCAAGAAGCTGCATATAATAATATTAAGGGAATTTTACTTTCGACTAACTCTCTTATCTCGCTTGCAAATTTTCGAGAGAACTTTCTTTAAATGGTCGGTATTCATCACAATTTAACGCTATATATTTCAAATTCTTTGAATGTATTATAAAAAGGCCGTCATGAAGTCTTTTAACAAGTATTTCAACAGATTATCAATTTTTTTAGATTTATTTATTTATCGAATTTTTTTAAAGATTTATTTTACACGAATTTTTAGTAAGAGTTTTCATTTATCTTTTTGCTAGTTCTTCCTTTTAAAATTTATGTGATTATTCTTGTTCATAATCTTTTTTCTTTCGTATAGCATTCAATGATGAATTTAGGTAAACAACAATGCGATTATTAAAGTGCAAGTTTAAATTTTATTTTTAGTTTTTGCATGAATAGAAAATAAATTATTATAGTCTGGTGATTTATTTAGTTATTTTTTATTTTCCTAGCCGTAAACAAATTCAATTTTGTTAGATAGATTGTTTACTTTATTTCTTGCCCACTAAGGTGAATAAAGATAATTTCATTATACCGTATAAAATATATAGAGATTTACTTTTTTTTTCTTGTACACTTACTACCTTAGCATTTCAATTAAATAACGAAATATTTCCGTGGGGATGTTTTGAATCGAATGAAAAAAAAATATATATATATATATACATAAGTTTTTCTTTTCATTTGTGCGTTATTGTTGTTAGGCTGGCTCTCTGTTATGAATTAATTTAGATGATGCCTTTGATAGATGGGATTCTTTGCTGCTATATGGATTCAGTATTTAGAACGTGTATTGTATGGGTCTAAAAATCCTTCTGATTCAGCGATAAGTGCATATTCCAAAATAACTCGTCCCTCTTTATATTTTTGGGAGTCTTCTGTGGCGAATTCATACATCCATCCTAATTTGGCTGAACAGTTTTTTGCACATGACGTCACGTACCATGTGACGTCCGGTCAACATTACACGAACCTGTACGTTGCTGTACGTCAGATTCACGACGCGTTTAAAAAGATACGCTCGGCCTGTCACTCGTTTTGCGTTATTTCCAATGAATAATTCGATCGAATTTGATCGATTTGGGCACTTTTTCCCAATAGCAGCCTTGTCACGTATCAGCTGTTCGTTGTTTTCCTGTGGCAACTGTGGTGTTACCTCAACCTCGATTCCCGCATCAACAATTGTAAACTCGTCGACCTCATTTGTTACTATTTCTATAATTTTGTTTACAACCGGCTGCATGAAAGCCCTCACATCCGCCAACAATTCCTCTTCTGGAACTTCTTCTTTGATACCGACTGAATGTTTTATCGAAGGTATATTTCCACTTAGTCCGCAGTTCACGCAACGTTAAAATTGATGAGGTGATCAGCCGCTGCATAGCTTCGCAATAATAGCAGCAAAGCTCTAGTGGATCACAATACCGAGTCAGTTCATTGTCACAATTGTCACCACTTTTCAAAAAGACATCAGACCATTCAAGAAAATTGTTTGCAGATGTGAAAACCTTCATGCGACCAGCTGAAAACAAAATTATCATACGAACGCAACAATTTTCGTTCAGGATTCTTGCGATTTTCTATCAAGAATGAGGTTAGAGACGGAACTCGGGAGATATCCGTTAGCAGACTTACCTTTCTATAGATTTTCGGCACAAACTAGCGCGAATACCGGAATCTGCCGCACCCCACAATTAGCAGCTGCTATCTCTGATTACGTTCGATATTTCGCGACAATGGACACTATTAGAAGACGACAGCCACGAAAAACCAAGCCGACATGTGGCTGTCAAAAATTTCGGTTGTCACCTCGGACAAAACATCTGTGTGTGGAATGGCACTTCATATGGCGGCAATGTGCCTCTCCAGATGTCGCCAGTGGCATAGTTTTCTCGATGGCCATGGTGGAGGGGCATTTCCAGATGGCTATGTCTCGAAATGTGCCGGGGTTGGATTAATTCTATATTTCGAATATTTATATCCACGGGTCTAAATATTTGGACAGAAAAAAAAAAATATTTTCTGCACAACGATATCCGCACAACAGATGAAGTCCGCTGGCACTTCGAGGACATATCCATCTGGCCGGTTACAAGGGTTCGGGATCGGAATCACTTCGATTCCTGGGCGTAGGCGTCACATTACAAAACTACTTACGACCATTGAAAATTTCAACAAGAGAATTTCTGCATGCACTACGATTTATCTGGAATATTGTGGTAAGGATGATAATCTTAATTGTAAATAAACTAGAGATTCACCATTCTGCTAGTCGCATCCACCGAAATGCTATTGAATTATGATGACAAGTCTAGTTGGATTAAATTATTGAAGCTTAAAAATACATTTGCAACTTTTAGGGAGGGGAGCATTTTCTGTAATACTGCTGGTTGAAAACAATGCGCAACATTGTTCAATCAATATTATCCGCATATTAGGGATCATTATTTCGCGACAATATCCTTTGAGTGGTCTGTGTAGTGTAATAGTTAGAATGCTTGCTTCGTAAGCTGACAATCCCTGGTTCGAGTCTCGTTGGTGATAATGAGATTTGTTTCAAGTGATTCTTCGTACAGAATGTAACCCCGTTCGGTTATGATATATACTGGTATAAAATCAGAACATATCGCAGCTGAGTGGACGGACGCCCGTCCAAAGTGTGGTACTGACCATATTACCTTCTCAAGTGCCAATACATTCGACTAAGATAATAAGATACTACTCTAAGGGAAGGCCCAAAGGGGATTGTAGAGCAAAAGCAAAAAAAAAATCCTTTGTATTCACTACATCAAACAATTTAAGCAAAAAAATTTAGCCTTTGTATCTTGTTTTTTTTTTTCTAAAATATCGAGGAGTTTTTTTTTAGAAAATTTTGTAGAGAACAATTTTTCTTTTTTTTATGATTCGTAGCAAAGATGCAATCAATTTTTTTGTTATCAATGCTGCTTACTCTATTTTTATCCCTGACAAGAATATAGGTGATTAAAGTTTCCAACTAATAATTTTGCATATAATAATGTTGAAAGATTTATGATTTACATTGGCAAAATTTTTAATGAAAACGTGGAAAAAATATTATCAATAAACAATAACTTAAAAACATAAAGTTGATGTACTCGTAATACCATCTATCATGAAAATATGAATGTGCAGCACGGCCATGGAAACGAACCGTGGACCTGCCGTTCATTGATTCAACGCGTCGCTCCATGAGCCCCAAGCAGCGAGAATTCTAAAGGAGAAGTGCTTACTTTAAAATTAAATTTCTCAAATATCCTTGAGAAGTGCAATGTGAGGTTTTAGGGGAAGCCTATTAAAGAAAATCTCTATAACTTTTTAAAATTTCATCGAAATTAGTGACTCTCAACCCCTAAGGTCCCCTTGTGAGTGGCTAAGAGTCTAGCTTCCACGGGAAATCCCAAGTTTCGAGCCTCGACGTGTTTTCCATTTTTGCTCGTAATGTTCTAATAATTAATAATTTCAGCATAATTTCTTTGACAAAGTTTGCCAAAGAATAAATTTGACAATAACTAGCATGTAAGAATTATACAAACTAGAGCTAGTTTCGGTCCGCTTAATGTAACAATATGCATTTATGTTTATGGAATAAGTTTAAATTAAAATTGATTAAATAACGTCAAATTAATTAAAATATTAATGAAATTTTCTTGTTAATATAAAGGTTAACAATTTGCACTATTTTCTGCTATCACATTGATACTCTTACGCCGTTGATTTGTAAATTTTATGTTACCTCTACTTTCGAAGTTTTTTTAATTTACTATGTTTTATTATCAAAACAACTTTTATTTTTTAAAACAACTCCGTTCCTTCATTGTTTTGATGACTTTTTGTTTGGTTTCATTTCATTCATTCACTTTTTTTTTCAATTTAATCTAATAACTCATTCGACCATGCAAGTAGCAGTACTTATTACCACAAAATCAATGCATGTGACAATATTGATTTCACATTCCGGTGGTCACTACTGAACGATTTCACTTTTCAGAGAAAAATGTTTCCATTAAACCACCATTCATAGTCACTTCATCATTAATATTTTCCAATTGAACAAATATGAAATCTCATTCACCCTTTCATCTACTTAAAGTGCATTCAAGCTTAACCGATTCAGAAAAACACTCACTCTAAGCGCATTAGATTAACGTATTGCATCTAACCCTCAAAATGTCGGTTCTTGCGATCTACGAATCCATCATAAACATATAATTCCATTAAGCAAATAATATTAATACTACAAAATTCCCAATCAAATGCGAAAGAAGAAATGCTTCGATTTACGCGGTAGCTGTTTGTTAGCGGCGCGACCTGATTGGATTTATTTAATGCCCTTTAATATCACATACGAGTATGTACAATATCTACCTACCAAGAACCAACCAACCAATCTCCGTTTCAATGAAAGATTTTCCAGAGACCTTAGAAAATTAGACATTGATGGGTCATTTGTCATATGATGGTTGATTGATGGGGAAAATGCACTAATCGGATCTAAATTATGATGAATGACCGTGAATGCAAATTAGTGCGGTTACATATCGAGCATACATTTTGTATTTCGATATGAAATGATGTTTGAATGCTACTCTGGATTTGTCATTTGAATAGATCGGTATGAGATGTGTGTAGAAAATTATCTAAGGAGATGTTGGTAAAGCTGCAGCATTAATAATTGGGAATATAAATTTTCATTATGTATGCGGTTGATTTGAACAAGACGAATGATGCATCATCTTGTGACATCTCATAGTGAAAGTCAAACAAAAGAATGTTTCCATTTTTTTAAGATGATCCTTAGGGCTTATTGCCTGAATGAAAATTGTAAACAAAAAATAAGTGTTTTGTGCGAAATTAATAAGTTTTAAGAATTAAGGGCTACCCAATAAAGATGTGCGTAGTCCGCTTGGTGTAGTGGTTAGAGCACTCATCCCGTAAACCGAAGGTCCCTGGTTCGACTCTCGTTGGCGGCAACGAGGTTAAGGTCGAGTGATTCTTCGGACGGACTATAAACCCGTTCAGTTATGATGAGTGCTGATTTAAAATCAGAACGTATCGTAGCTGGGTGGACGGACACACCGCCATAGCGTGGTACTGACCATATCGGCTTGTGGAGCGCCGACACATGCGATCATGATAATGAAATACTCTAACTATCACTAAGTGAAGGCCCATAAGGGGCCGTAGTGCAATTTTTTTTTTAAATAGAAATACAGTGGCGGACAAAAGTCTAAGACAACTCCTTATATTGAGATTCTGGTTAGTTGGAAGCTTTAACCAAAAATCCATTGCTGTAAATTTTTCAGTAACGTAACGTAAATATGTTCATAAAAAAACAAAGACATGAAAATTTCACAACAAACTTAAGGAGAAATTCGTAAAAAAAATACAAAATGTATGGACAAATATCTACGACAGTCAGTGCCGGCTGACTTGTACACAAAATATTTACAACTAAACGTATTGGAACTTAAAACTTTTTGCTTTTGGTTTGACCCCTTTCGCATCAATTACTGCTTGCAGTCTTTGGAGCATAGAGGCGACTAAATTATCAGTTACTGCAGATGAGATTTTCTCCCATTCTGTAACAAGCGCTTCGTTCAACAAATTTTTATTGTCAATGCGACTTTTTCGAATTTTCTGTTCCAAAAACTCCCATACATGCTCTATTGGATTCAAATCCGCACTTTGCGGAGGCGTACTAAGTTGCCTGGGAGCGTAGTACAACAACCAGTTCTTGACAAAAAGTGCTGTGTGTTTTGGATCATTGTCTTGTTAGAAAATCCATCTCTCTCCAAGACGCAACTTCTCCACTGATGGCTTCAAATGTTGTTCTAACAGGTTCTTGTAAACATAACGGTCCATTGTTGTTTCAACAAAAGCCACTCTGCCAACCCCAGATGCAGCGATGGCTCCCCAAACCATCACATTACCTCCACCGTGCTTGACAGTAGGAATCAAATTGTTGGTCTCTAAAGCCGTGTTATTTTTCCTCCATACTTTACTGCGACCATCACTTCCGAAAATGTTGAATTGGGACTCATCGGTGAAAAGACGCGATTCCAAAAATCATTGTTCTTGCCAATATAGATCTTGGCGAACTTTAGACGCAGAAGTCGATTTTTGGCGGCTATTAATGGCTTTTTACGTAGAGTTCTGCTTTAAAACCCATTAATATTTAATGTTCTCGTAATGGTTCTTGCATGTACATCCTTTTTCCTTTCCGTAGCCACTTGTATCGCCAAATCTGGAGCACTTATTTTCGGATTACTGTTCACTTCTTTTAGAATGAAACTAATGTCTCTGCAAGACAATATTTTCGGTCGGTCAGTTCGTGGCTTATTTTCAATGGGACCACTGTTTTCAAAGTTTTTGATGATTGTATACACAAAAGTTCGTTTAAGTTTCAAAAATTTCGCGATTTCCGAACACGATTTATTGTGTTTTTTATACTGTACGACCAAATTTCGGTTATCACTAGAAATTTCTTTTCGCGACGACATTTTGCGGTCGTTACAGTTAGAAACTAGCAGTAAAACTAAAACAGAATTGCAGCAGCACACATACGGAATGACAATATAAGCAAATAAATATTGATGACATTCCGATACATTTAGTTGGAAATTTTTTGTGTCTAACTGAGTCAGCACTGGCTGTCGTACACTTCTTTCCATTCAATTTTTAGGGTTTTGTAAAATCATTTTACAAAATTCTACTAAAATAGCGTCCTGTCTGTCCGTCCATTTGTGTGTCACACTACTTTTTCTCGCAAAATACATAAGCTCAAAACATAAGAATTTGTATGTGGGTGCAAAGTAACGCCCTCTCCAAAGTTTCACCACAAAAAGGAATGTATAAGGTGTTTAAGGGGGGGGGTCTCCCCATATAGGGAAGGCGCCCCCGAAAAAAAATTTTCATTGCATGTAGGCCATATAGGTACCAAATGAAAGGTCTTGATGTCAACTGGTCAATAGGTCTTAAAATAACAATTTTTGCTTGGAGGGGTGCAGGGGAAGGGAAAATGTAGGAAAACTTTGCGGGTAATGATATTTGGAATAACTGCAATTTTTCTTTTTTTAAATATATTCCTTAATTTAAACCTTGCCTCGCGTTGGGTACTCTATTCCGGCGTTAAAAATAAATTCGTCTTTTACATACGGACCCACGTCAATAGTATACATGAGGGTTCCTTTCAGATGGTGGAATCAGAAATAAGGGCCGCTTGTAACACTCATTTTGAAGCTTTTTATTCTGCCCTTTAGCTAGTTGAGCTTTTCGGGCGCTTTTTTGACCGCCTTAGTTATCGCTGCGTGCTTACTTCTTTTTCTATGTTTCCCTTCGATAGGACGACAGGCTCACTATTTTCAGATATTTAACATCAGAACTGTTAGCGCTTCTCAAGGGGGCTTAGCCTTTGATTCCATTTCTACCTTTGTCTGAAGTATCCAATATAGTCCTGGAGCTCTTCTATCTCTAGAGTTCCATTCTTAACATCCTTGTTTATGTTTTATAGCATCGCAGGTGCGGTTAATTTTTTTGAGGATCCGCTTTCCTAATATGCCGTTCTTCGTGGGAACGATCAAGGGCGGATTGCTTTTTCTAGCCTTTCACCAGGAGGAAGCTCTTAAGTACTTTGATTGTGGTATGTGCACCATTGCCCAACAGCATATCATTGGCTTCTGCAGCTCCCTGTTTTGCACTATTGTGTGTTTTCCCAGCACAAGCTGTTCTTGTGTCCAACCCTGCCAAGCGGACGTGCTCCTGGTACATCCGTGATGATTCCAAGCCAGTGTGAAGGAAGAGGGAAGGGTTGAAGTGAAATGGAACTGAAAGCGAAGCATGTATGTGTTGTAAAGAGTGTGGATCTGAAAAGAAATCGAAGCGGAAGTTGGAGCAGTTGACAAATTGCGAGATATGGCAGAGCTGACGTACCTGCGGAACTCAAGTACCGAAGTACCGGGGGTGTACTGAGGTATTGAAAAACTGACCGGAAGAGAGAAGTGAAACAAGCGAAAAGAGTAGCAACCTCAATAGCCAGAGAAAGCGGAGACCTGGAGATGTGGAAGCTGACGGGAGAAGAGGAACTGGACGAACGGCGTAAGCCTAAGAGAAAGAGGAAGCAATAGACTTGGAGCATGACGACTGAAGGATGAAGTCGAACTGGATGAACGACGTAAGGTCTATTAGAAAGGAGAGATGATGGACCTGGAGGCATGAGGACCAGAAGGGAGATGTAGAACCGAGTGAAAGGAGTGGTTTACCTAGTAGCAAGGAAAAGTAAAGACCTGGAGGCGTGGAGGCTGAAGGGAGAAATGGAATTGGACGAACAATGCAAGCTTGGTAAGAATGGGAAACGAAACATCTGGAAGCATATTTTGTGGTGGTGCATGACGGCCATACGGTGAAATTGATTTGGACGAACAGTGTAAGCTTAGTAAAAAGAGGAGATGATGGACCTAGAGACATGAAGACTAAGGGATAAGTGGAACTGTACAAACGGCGTAAGCCTAGTAGGAAGAGGAAACGAAGGACCTGGAGGCGTGAAGGAAAAAGGCTGAATCTTGACAGTCGTTGGCTCGTATTTTTCCGTATGTTCATTCGCTAGTCGTTCTTTTATGCTTTAGTTATTGTTGTATTTATTTTTTGCTTCAGAGTTAATTTCTCTGTCATAGACACAACTCTGAGCCACTTTACCTGTTCTTGTGTGGAGTCATCTTATTGGCCCTTGGGTTATCCATGGATAGCAGAGAGGCCATACGAGGGTTGGCATCAGCATTTACACCAAGCAGTGCGAACTAGTTCCTCTCAACTGAACCTACATTACAATCTCAATAGTGCGAACATCGAACGTACTCCAGGATCTGGCAAAGTTTTGCTAGCCTATAGACGATATGATAAATCGATTGGAGCCGTTCGCAAATAAGTTTCACCTCAATAGTACCGTGCTATGCAACAAGGTCCAAAAACAGGATGTCGCATAAAGAATCAACTTTTTCATAGTGCAAATAAACTGAGGACATGGTTGCTTGAAGAATTAATTTGCAAAGAAACAAGTTTATAATTTAATATTGTAAATACAGGGTTTTCCAATAAGGGTGTTATTTTGATATTAAAAGAAAAATGCCATTTTTTCATATAAATGATCAGATGATGATTTCATTATAAAGAAGAAGGTATGCCGTTAATGGTGGAAAATAATATCGGGCAAATGACCACCACGATCACGCTTACTGGACCATATCCTTTTCATGAAATTTTCCATAACCAAATCTCAAAGTGGCTGCCCTATGTCCTCGATAGCCTCACGAATTCCATCTTTGAGGTCTTGAATCGACGCTGGGCACTTGGTGTAGACCTTCTCTTTCGCGTGGCCCCAAAGGAAGAAGTCGCAAGGTGTTGAATTACAAGATCTCGGTGGCCAATTGTGATCACCTCTTCGAGAGATAACACGGTCCGGAAACTTTTCCTGTAAAAGATCAATGATTTCGTCGCTTGTGTGGCACGTAGCGCCGTCTTGTTGAAAGTAAACGTTGTCCACATCAATACCATCGGATTCTGGCCATAAAAATCATTAATCATATCTCGATAGCGCAATCCATTCACCGTAACTGTTGCTCCAGCCTCATTTTCGAAAAATGACTCCGAATGACTCCGCAGGACCATAAACGGCACCAAACAGTAACACGTTCAGGATAGAGAGGCTTTTCAACAATAACTCTTGGGTTTTCCGAGCCCCTGATGCGACAATTTTGCTTGTTGACGAAGCCACCGAGGTAGAAATGGGCCTCATCACTCAAGATGATTTTTCGATGGAATTCCGAATCATTTTCATGCATTTTAAGGACCCAATCAGCAAAGACACGACGCTGTTGATGATCGACCGGTTTGATTTCTTGCGTTAACTGAACTTTATAAGCCTTAAGGCCCAAATCTTTATGCGAAATACGGTGTAATGACGTTTGTGGAATGCCTAATTCCAAAGAACGACGAAGAATAGACAAACCTGGGTTTTCTTGAACACTTTTGGCTACAGCAGCAATATTCTCGGCTGTTTTTGAGTGACGTGCACGGGTTTTATTCTTCACATCACTAAGTTGTCCCAACAGCTCGAATTTGTCCACCAATTTCTATATTGCGGTCCGACAAGGTGCTTCACGGCGACCCAAAAATGTTCGAGTTTCACGAGCCGTCTCTGCCAAATTTTCACCATTTTTATAGTGAATTTTAATAATTTCAAGGCGTTGTTGAAGCGTGTATCGTTTCATTTTTATTAATGGCGTAGTTTTTACTTGTCAAATGTCAAAAAATGGCAGCTTCAAAAGTGAACACCCTTTACAATTACTGTTCTGCCAATCCCCTTTTCGAGTAAATAATGTCCAATGACGCATTATGCTGTCACTTTCCGGCTATGCAATAAACGTTTGTGAAGCACTCCTGAGTAAAACACATTGGAAATGGCACTTTTGTCAATTCACATACTCGTAATTAAGATATTTCCTCAACATTGTTTTGACATAATTCAATCTTAAAACATAATCATGTTTAGTGAATGTGCACGATCTGAGCTTTGTATAGTTTGAGATGCAAATCAGAACTCAATATGCAATGCACCGTCACTCTGGATAATCTTTCTTGAGCCGGACATTTTCTAATGCTAAGCCCAGGTTAGGATCGCATAGAGTTCACTTAACTTAATGTTTTTCTAATGTTTCTGCAGATCTAGGAAATCTTCCACTGTGTTTTCAAAAATCTGGTTCTACCGGTGTATGGTCCATATTCTGCAATCGACAGGGAATTGGAAATAGACCACACATGTGAATCAGTGAATGACAGCTCTAGAAAAACCTTTTGCTCTCACAAATAAGGCGTGGTAGCAATTAAAAATTCTCGAACAACTCTACCTAATGCCAGCCCAAAACATCAATTTAATTTCATCGGTCGGAGCATGCTCAGATATTGTTGCAGGGTCGTAGTGAGTTTGGCTATTTAGCATTATCCAGAGTCTACCACGAAAATATGACCTAGATTAAACCCCCAGCTCTCCTCTATAGTACATTAACATTTACATAAACAGTTGATACCAAATGAGCAACACATCCTATATCCTGTCCTTCTTCCCCACAGCACTGCAAGCTTTTAATTTAAAATAATTCAATTTAACGCGTCGATAAAATCGGTGTAATTTAATATCCCTAATAAAATCTTGATGATCAATAAGCAGCCCCTCGTGAAAATATCCTTTACCAAAGCGAAACAATTTCCAGTTTTTCTGGGCGTTGTTCCACTCCAAATCATAATAAAAATTCCCAAACAAGTTTTCATGTTTTAAGTTTTCTTTTTGTATCAAACGCATTATTAACAACCCTTTCATTGTATCCGTACTACGATGCTATCAATTGTTGACCAAAAGGATCATTGGTTTCAAGTGGGCTCAGAATAATATTCAAAGCTATTTTCTCGTCCATATTAACGACAGTGTCTTGTAAGAAAGAGGCTTGAACACAGGTTCGAGTTGTTGAAAAAACATTTTCCGGTCTTGTTCTTTTATGACGGCCATCTGAAGGAACATGACATGAGATGAACTTGATCTTGGAAGAATACATTAACTGTTGAATAGAAATCCAGCAGATACAAGTACAAATACAAAAGCTAACGATGAAGGACGTGCGAAGGCAGTTTTACGACTGACATTTATGATTTTTTAAATGGCCACTCCTTGATGTCTGAAATCATGTCATTTTTAAGAGTATTCTCCTCGTCATCATCATCAACGTTGTTCTGATTATCACCTTGTAAAAATGGACAGCAGATGAGGACATGATACCCTTAGTTAACTTTGAGGTGTGAATGAAGAGTTGAATGACGTCAAAATTGAAAAGTCGTTAACGTTTGTTATGGTGAGGTTTTGTTTAGCGTCCGTGTCAACCTTTTACTTGTTGACTTGGTTTTATGAGTTGATGTGGGAACGTTCCCCTTTCTATTCAAATTGAAAAATAAAATCAATTATGCCAAAATCTGTTCAAAAGGTTTCATTACATTTTAAACTAATATCATGTGACACAATTACTTCTAATCAAATTAGTATTCTCAAATACAAATTGAACTTTATCTCTAATTTTCACTTTTCCATTTTCAGACTCATTTGTAAATAGCCAAGAATGGACGATATCACGTTCCGTACCAGATTTACGATTGGGCATTGTTGGCTCACTGAATTCTGGTAAATCAGCACTTGTACATCGTTACCTGACCGGTTCCTATATGCAAGAGGAATCACCTGAAGGCGGACGCTTTAAAAAAGAAATTTATATTGACAATCAAAGCTACTTATTACTTATAAGAGATGAAGGTGGACCACCTGAAATGCAGGTAAGCAAATCACATTCACTAACTTAAACTGATGTGTAAAAAACATTTGTTGACTTGCGGCTTGGTCATATGTGGAAAGGTAAACATATGGTGATGCTGTAATAGGATGATTTATGATTGATCAAATCAGACAGAACAAATTTGGTGGATTTTATTGTTAGGAAGTTAAATAAATGCTTTCAAGGTAATTCTGAAATAGGGTTAATAGTAGATGTAGGTGTTTATTTTCAGTTTGAATGGACACAATGAAACGAGGTGAAGATCGTAAATATTTTTATTTTAATAGTCGTGTAGAGAGAAAAAATGTTAAGATACGAGAATCTAATAATCGGTTCAACAATTCATTCGTTAGCTTTGAGGTTTCTTTTTTTATTGGCTTTGTTAATGGAATGTCCTTTTAATGCTCTACAAAGCCGGAATTTAAAATCCCTACCTAACTACCGAAAATCATCCGACGGTTTATAATTGCGAACCGACAAAAAATTTTATATGAACTGATTCAAAAATATAAGTTAGCAACAAATCGTACTTATTTAAGAGTGTCAGCTTCTTTCTAATGTTAAACTAATCACTTAAAACACAATTTTTTTGTTTAACGAATTGCACTTAAAACAAAACGAAAATTTAGCCGTTGCAGCCTCCTTCCCCGATAGTATATTGTATATATGCACACTTCTTTCTTTACATATAAAAGGGATATGTAGCAGGATTTTCTGGGCGATATTAAATTACTGGTAAGCCGCGATATTCACAATTAAAAAGAAAAGAGAGCCCTTACTCCCCGACTGAAATTGCTTCTTTGAGTGAGCAGACACATTTCGATTCCTTTGAGTCATTTTCAGTGGCATGATAATTGACTAAATTTAATAACTTCCGTAACTTGCAAACCAGCACGAAAACTCATAGGTACGAGTAGTAAAAAAATAAAATTAAAGTGAAAATTTACGCTGATCAGAAAAATTTAAATGTAACATAAAATAAAATTAGCAATCAGAGAGGAATAATAATACAATATAATAATAAAATAAAGTAATAAATACTCACCCCTATCAGGTAGGTACTCGTAGACGGCTGGAAACAATGAAAACATTTTTTCTCTGGCATGCTTAAAATTGATAATCTCATCACTTTCTACAAATTTTCCCTGCTTCACGGTCCAGCGACGAATCTCCATTTTTCTGCCTGAAATCTCCAGCCACTGCATGCTTCATTTTTTTCGATAAGGCCGTACATCTTTCATTGTTCACTCCATAGACCACAGATCATATTTACGTTTACATAATGGTCCATAATCATTTATTAGGTTAAACTTCTTCCAATTATGCTGATGCTAGTGCTCATTGCGAACTAAAGGAAAGCATTCATGCAGCAACAGCAATCGATAATTTTTTTATTGTGGTTGGGAGGTGAATACCATTTACGCACTGAGTGCGGAATCCACATGCTCGCAAGTGACTGGACTACCCTCTAAACACCTCGCCTGCCCGCCCAAAACCCCAGCCTGGAACCGTTTGATACATTACCTCGGGCCAGGTCTCGTTTTTTACACCGCGAGGCATCTTCAAGCTGGGGAATCCCTTTACTAGCGGGAGGGAAGAGAAGAAGAGGAATTGCCAGACAAGCGATCCCCCAGCCCCGACTGCTGTGAGTCTCTTTTACTTTTTAGAACTGCCCGACCATAACGTGCAACATGGTTCCATTTGTCAACTGGTCCAAGCAGCACCGCAACTATACTATCCGGCGTGAGCTCTCCCGTCTCCCTGTAGAGGTCACGTCACAGCCTGTCCCATGTTTCGCACGCAAAAAATGTGTGGCAAGCATCGTCTCGTTGTGAGCAGAAACGACAATCGGGGGACTGTGACATACCGATCTTGTTCAGGTAAGACTGAAATCAGTCTCACCATGCCCTCGATTTAGCCACGGTCTCACATCCGGGATCAGGGGACCAGTCCACCTTCCCTTCGTGCAATTCACCCAAGACTACTGCCAACCCTTGAGTGAGCGATGTCGTTCCTCGCGTGTTCGCTCCGACGGAAGTAAATAGCGCGGTGCTCTCTAGCAAGGAGGGCATCGGGTAACACGCCTGCAATAAGTCTTACCTCCGGACCATCGACTCTCGGGTATGAAGATGCAATCCTCAGTGCTCCTCTTCTCTGTACATGTGCTAAGCTTTTTTGGTATGCCTCCTTTCTCAGAGTATCACCCCATATTTCAGCTCCGTACAGTAGCGCTGACCCTACAGCACTCATCACGAGGCGTCTTCTTGATGGGCTAGGTCCCCTACGTTGTTCATGAGTCCACTCAGAGCCGATACTCTCGAAGCAGCTTTCTCAGCCGTTGCCCTAATTTACTCAGAAAAACTCATCTTCGAGCCGATCAGTAGCCCCAGGTACTTCACCCTGGCTTCGATTCGATTAGTAAAGGGCCTTCCAATAATAAGTGTTATTTTGAATAGCTCAGTATTTCGGTAGATGTCACTTTTGAAGCTGTCATTTTTGACATTTCACAATTAAAAACTACGCCATTAATAAAAATGGAACAATACACGCTTCAACAACGCATTGAAATTATTAAAACTCACTATAAAAATGGTGAAAATTTGGCAGAGACGGTTCGTCAAACTCGAATATTTTTTGGTCGTCGTGAAGCACCCTGTCGGACCGCAATACAGAAATTGGTGGAAAAATTCGAGCTGTTGAGACAACTTAGTGATGTGAAGAATAAAACCCGTGCACGTCACTCAAGAACAGCCGAGAATATTGCTGCTGTAGCCGAAAGTGTTGAAGAAAACTCAGGTTTGTCCATTCCTCGTCGTTCTTTGGAATTAGGCATTCCACAAACGTCATTACACCGTATTTCGCATAAAGATTTGGGTCTTAAGGCTTATAAAGTTCAGGTAACACAAGAACTCAAGCCGGGCGATCATCAACAACGTCGTATCTTTGCTGATTGGGTCCTTGAAATGCAGAAAATGATCCGGAATTCCATCGAAAAATCATCTTGAGTGATGAGGCCCGTTTCCACCTCGGTGGCTTCGTCAACAAGCAAAATTGTCGCATCTGGGGCTCGGAAAACCCAAGAGTTATTGTTGAAAAGCCTCTATCGTGTGACTGTTTGGTGCGGTTTATGGTCCGGCGGAGTTATTGGACCTTACTTTTTCGAAAATGAGGCTGGAGCAACAGTTACGGTGAATGGATTGCGCTATTGAGAGATGATTAATGATTTTTATGGCCGGAATCGGATGGTATTGATGTGGACAACGTTTACTTTCAACAAGACGGCGCTACGTGCCACACAAGCGACGAAATCATTGATCTTTTACTGGAAAAGTTTCCGGACCGTGTTATCTCTCGAAGAGGTGATCACAATTGGCCACCGAGATCTTTTGATTTAACTTCTTCCTTTGGGGCGACGTGAAAGAGAAGGTCTATGCCAACAGCCCAGCGTCGATTCAAGACCTCAAAGATGGAGTTCGTGAGGCTATCGAGGAAATCGGGCAGCCACTTTGCGATTTGGTTATGGAAAATTTCATGAAAAGGATATGGTCCTGTAAGCGTGGTCGTGGTGTTGAGTTGCCTGATGTTATTTTCCACTATTAACGGCATACCTTCCTTTTTATAATGAAATAAACATCCGATCATTTATATTAAAAATGGCATTTTTCTTTTAATATCAAAATAACACCTCTAATTGGAAAACCCTGTATATATTGGATATTCTAAAAAGTATTGAGCCTTTTTTGTCACTAGATGGTGTTCGTTGTCATATGTCGGGCAATACTAATCAGATGGAGTCAAACTGACATGCGTTTGAAAGGTGACATTCCAGTCTACAATTTTCGTAAGGACAGTTTTATATTTCGTCATTCGCGTCAAAAGTTGTATTCATTTAAAAATGAGTAAAATTTCTGAAAAAATTCGTTATATTTTACTATATCACTCCGATCAAGGTGAGAATGCATGGCAGGCTCCTGAAAAAATTTGTGGTGTCTACGGTCAAGATACTTTATCAAAAGCCACTGCCAAGAGATGGTTCGCTCGTTTTCGTTCTGGAAATTTTGATGTCAAAGATTCACCTCGCTCAGGTCGACCAATCACTGAAAAAGTCGATGAAATCTTACAAAAAATTGAAAAAAACCAACACATAAGCAGCCATGACATTGCTAAAGAACTGAATATCCATCACAAAACAGTTTTGAACCATTTACGTAAGGCTGGATACACAAAGAAGGTCGACGTTTGCGTGCCGCATGAATTAACACAAAAAAATTTGATCGACCGAATTTCCATTTGCAAAATGCAAATAAAACGCAACGAAATCGAGCCAATTTCGAAGCAAATCATTACGGGAGATGAAAAATGGGTAAGATACGAGAATTCCGTTCGAAAAAGATCATGGTCAAAAAAAAGGTGATTCATCACAAACGAATTCAAAGCCAGGATTGACACCAAATAAGATTATGCTGTGTGTATGGTGGGATTATCATGAGGTGCTAGAAACTGGCCAAACACTCAATTCGGCTCTGTACTGTCAGCAATTAACCAGATTGCAACAAACAATTCAAAAAACCGGCCAGAATTGATCAATAGAAAGGGTGTTGTCTTCCATCATGATAATGCCAGACCACACACATCTTTAATGATCCGGATAAAATTGACAGAGCTTGGCTGGGAAATTTTGATGCATCCACGGTATAGTCTAGACCTTTCACCATCAAACTACCATTTGTTTCGGTCTCTGCAAAGCTTCCTTAATGAAAAGAAATTCTCTTCAAAAAGGGACAGTGAAAATCACTTGGCCAGACACAAGCACCGAAGACGCACTTCGCCCTGGAATGCCAAAAGAGGCTGCGAATATGCAAATCGTAAAGCAAATTCATCGAATCGTTTTCAGTGATTGTAATGTGAAGTCGCGCAAAACAGCTAAGGGCGTGGGCACCTCAAAGGAACGGGCAGGTTACATTATGTACGATATTTTGGAGGTGGAAAAGCTATCGACGCAATGGCTACCGCGCTTGCAGACAGTTGACCAAAATCAGCAGGGCGTTGATGATTCAATGGTCGGTTTAGCGTTTTTGCAGCTTAATTGAGCAGACTTTTTTCGACGTTTTGTGACAATGCATGAAACTTGGGTCGATAACCATACGCCTGAGTCCAAAAGGCTGTCTGCAGAGTGGCTGGAAAACCACAAAAGCCGACCAAAGCGGCCAAAGGACCAACGCTTGGCCGGTAAGGTAATGGCCTCCGGTTTTTTGGGATGCCGTGGAATAATCTTCATCGATTAGCTGCAGATGGGAAGAATAGTCACAGGAGAGTATTATGCAGCGTTATTGAACAAACTGGATGACAAAATAAAGAAAAAATGGCCAATATGGAGTTATGTATCATCACGAAAGTGCACCATCACATACATTCTTAAAAGTGATAGCCAAATTAGACCAATTACGATTCAAATTGGTTGCTTACTCACCGTATTCTCCAGACTTGGCCCCCAACGACTATTACCTGTTGCCAAACCTCAAGCAGTGGCTCCAGGGTGTAAGACTCTGATCGAATGTGGAAATCTTTGCGAGCAACGAGGCGTATTTTAAAGGTTTGAACGTTTCATACTACAGAAAAGGCATCGAAATACAAGAAAATCGCTATACCGAGTGTATCGGCATTGAAGGCAACTATGTATGTGGAGGAATAAATACAACTCTATCCGAAAAACGTTTGCTGTTTCTCAAATTTTTCCTAGCACCAGATTAGATAGCCCCTTTCAACTGTCGAGTGTCTTTGAATGTTATATGGCCTCAAACTTTACAATCGAATTTAAATACCTTCCGCGAGTTGTAATGTCCTATTTCATGTCCACAAAATTAAAGCACAGTTCAAGGAACATATTCGGCCCAACCAAGAAGGCTTTGCAACCACGAAAAGTTTCTTTTTGATTAGAAGTTATTATCATAAACTATCTAGCCGTGACATTGGATTTTTTCAGCCGCCTGGTAAAATTGGATGAGTCCACACCAACCATTTAAGAGCTGAAGGACGAAATAATTCCCTATATTACGGAACGCAGACAAGCAGTTATCATCGATGTAATTATATTTCAAAATAATTAGTGGTAGGTAGTTACAAGCAATGCGTCTATTTGCATTTGATCCCTAATGCTCTTATAAGGCAAGTACTAATTCAATTTCAGCTTCCTTAAATGCTTCGCTTGCCCCTCCTTTAGCAGAATAATTTGAAGTAGTCCATTCTATGTCACAGTATATATATCTGCTATACATCAGATTTTCTTTCATCTTCCCACCTTTTCAACAATCTCCACGTAAGAGTCTAGAAAAAGATTTGAAACTCCTTTTAACGAACTTCCTATTTTCTCGACGTACAATATATATCATTATCTTGATTGCATCAACATACTCCTTTCTATATTAGAGAGTTTTCATCGTATCGATCGATGCAACACCGTATTATTATACCTCCCTTGTCTTGCATAGGAAAACATTTAATGGCACGTGTGCATCACACCAAATAATACGCACGATATGCTGCATCCCTATACAAAAATTTAGCATCCAATACAGAATTTCCCCTTTTCAGGATCAAGAGATGGGATGTTGACTTTATTATATATGTAACCTTCCCTTTTGATAAAAGCAAAGATTTCAGGGTGCACCAGCTCTAATCCATCGTCCAAAATAATGAGATATCTCTGCTGGATATAAGATTAAATCCAATTCATCATTCTTCGCTCGAATCCAAAACGGTGTGTAAAGGACACATACAACTCAGCTAAAACAGTGGGGAGTCAAGTATTGTATCGAATTCTTGAATAGAAATTTGCAGTTCAAGTCCATTATTTTTGGAACAAAGTTTTCGTTGACTGGCCAAAGAAGATTAAGTCAACTATGCAAACTATTCGCAGGATGCTAGGGGAGGATGATTTTGCATGACTTTGGGGATGTTTGTATGCAAACTAATGAAGTGCGAAGCTTATGTGCAGCTATAGGGTATAATTTGGCAATATGAGATTGTTGCAGGGGTGAAATATTGCTTCAAGGCAGGCGAGTAAGTGTGGTGAATTGTTGAAAAGTATATCTAATCGATTCTCTGCTTCATATTGAAGGTAATCTCGATATGGATCAGAATCTATAATTCTGTATTCTCATATAAAAAATTGCAAATCATTCTCATAATTATCCCTTTCATAATTCCATAAAAATAATCAGCTACCATCCTAAAAGTCATACTCTTTTTATTTCACCCCTATGGGCGACAACGTCGAAATTTGCATTTTTACTTCTTTTAATTAAATGCCACCCCCTGCTAAGAGCTTAGTAATCACTTTGACTGATGCATATGTCCTCGTATGTAAGCCAAGTTTTCTGCTCGAACTACCCTTTTGCCAAGCAGCGTGGTAATCGCAACGATGTCATCAACAACTCTACTATACTCTTATGCGCGCATATATAATAGTGATGGACTCCTATCATGTCTCTTCACTTTTTGCTAGCATTTATATTGTTGTCAGTTTTATCGTAGTCATTTTTTCGTACATCCATTCATTCATTTTGCCTTTGTTGCTACTAGAGAGTGCACTAAAAAGTAGACGACTGTCATTTTTGCTAGATGGCTAGAACGTACACATGAAACAATATCCCCATTGCCCTTCTTTAATTCCTTTTTTACTCCATCAGATTGTTTCCTAGCAAAGACATCCTTTCTCTCATGCAATTGTGTGATTTATGACGGTAGACTGACTCTACTTTGAGCTATGAGCTATGATTAAGTGTTAGCTGGATGATAGTGACAACAATGTGAAATAGAAAGTTCCACATTGTTCAGGAAGAACTTGATGTTGGTCGATGTCCTGTCAGCTTCTGTGGTTGTCTCTTGAAAATGATTAGGTAACTACGTATGAAGTGGTGGTGGAAATGATTCTCACTTTCACTATTGTTTCAAATACTCGTATGTTGGTTATTATCGATATACAGCTGTATATCGATTTTCGATCTATTATTAGACTATAGAATTGTTTCCAGAAACAATTCTCTGTGGAGAAAAAGCTCTCTGCCATAAAAATATTTTTCTTAACGCTTCATTTGGTAATTGGGAAAAGAAATCAATCTTGTAACTTTTCTCCTTCCTTTCCTATTAATTATCAAAAGGAAATCGAAATTATTGCAACAAAACTTCGAGCAAACAAAAGTGTAATTAAGAGCCATTCCCTATTTCCTTCATCTTGCTTCATTGTTAGTTTTCCTCGTTTTTGTATAATTTTCCGCAACTTGCCCGCCAAAAGTGGAACAACAAACTATTTGACCCAAGGGATATAGGAGTTCATCCATAAACCAAACTCCCTGCTTACTATAGCGAGTACTCGTACTTCTCCTTGGGTACGGTACGGAACGCAACCAGGGCCCTAGATTAAAGATCTATTCGCAAAAGTAAATCCATTCATTTCGGCTCCATTACAACACCCACACATCACTAGACTTTGCTGTATTGTAAACAAGACTAAAGCCGAGGAGGATTTTCCTTTTTTGGGTTACCCAGAACTCTATCCTCTACGGTTGTACGAGTATAATACAGTGAATAATTCTTGCAGACGGTAATCATTGTGACGCTATTGTAGATTTACTTAACCAGAACAGCAAAAGCTTGCCGTAAAATTGAAAGAGGTTTGAGTTGGACGAGCTGGAGCGACTTTGTTTTGTCGTCAACACGACAGCAAACAAAATGCTATGACATAAGCTCACATGTCGAGTATTGAGAACTAGACGAGCCAACAATATAAATAAGTGATGAAGTAAATCATCTCATATTACAAGAGATACAGTAAGTTGTATGATAAATAAATCAACGAGGTATATCCTAGCTTCCGTATTCGGTTTGATGACTAATTCAGTGTCTCGTTGGAATCAATGATTGATTTTTGTTCTTAAGATCAATTGTAGGATGGTGTTAATGTTAATAGCATGTAACGGCGATAGATAATCAGTCGATGACTTGACTGTCGTTTTTAATATTTATTAGTCTTTTAAGCGACTCGTTCTGTCCTATGAAGGCATTATCAAGCAAATGAATGATTTTAACGGCCGGCTAACAAAATTTATTGGATTTAATAGCGGACTATTTTATTGAAAAATTTAAATCTTTTTATAGATAATTACCTGGCCTGTAGTGATTTTCTAATGGTATGTGTAAAGTCCGCTAAAGACAGCAGCGATGGTAACGTCCTCAGCGAGGTAAGGGCTTAGGCTTCGGTGGAATGACCTTGCCTGACGACGCGTAAGCACGCTGGTAGCTAGCTTCTGCGTGTCACGGGGCGAGTTCTTTCCGCCAGCGCAAAGTCCACTACAAGAATTTTATTTCGTGCGTACGAAATCAAAGATTTCTTTATTCGGCCGGACTAAAACTGAAGGGGGTCTATAAACTTCTGCCTAGACTGACTAATGACACGGGTCATCCTTCCGTTTTCAACGGGGAAGCTAACACATACCTGAAAATTAGGGGGACCGGGTGGATTATGCACCCCACGCACCGTCACATCCGGATCCCAATCTTGATGACTAGGTCCATCTTCAGGAACCTATCATCGCATGATGTAACCTATCGTCCCATGGAGTCATAAGGAAGCTATCTGTCGATACGCGAGGTACATTACTATACAAGTCGAGCCAAGTAGTAACCTATGTGGACTACATCAACATTCTGTCACGGTCATTAACAACTGCCAAAGAACTCTTCCTGAAACTCGACAGCAAAACAAAACTTGTAGGGCTACAAATCAATGAAAATGAAACAAACCTCATAACGCAGTCGAGGAAAAAAACCACAAATACACAAAATATCACACTTGGCAAGTACAGTATCGAAAAAGTTAGCGAATTTGTGTGCCGAAATATCGAAAACGGGCAATGGAAGAGACGAAATACGCCGAAGAATACAGCTCGCAAATAAAATATTTTATTCAGTTTTGACAACCTTGAAGACCAAAGCTCCAAGCATACAAATCTAAGATAAGACCTGTGTTATGCAATGGGTGTGAAGAATGGACCCTAACTAAACCATCCGCAAATATATTGAACGCCTTTCAGCGACGGGTCCTTAGGCGAATAATCGGAGCGAAGCTAGACGAGGACCAATGGTGAATTCGATACAACCATGAGCTGTATGGAATTTTTTGACGAACCGGAGGTCTCAACGATTGCACCACATCGGAAGCTGCAATGGGCTGGCCACATGAATCGTATGGACGAGCAACGGGTACCCAAAAGACACGTGGAGGCGCTATTTGCAGGAAGCGAAGGCCCAAGAGGGGCTGTAGTGCCAAGAAGAAGAATTCGTGCGGCACCCAAACTTGAGCTTCTTTGTGTATCCAGCCTTACGCAAATGGTTCAAAACCTTAGCAATGTCATGGGTGCTTATGTGTCGGTCTTCTTCAATTTTTTGTAAAATTTTTCAGTGATTGGTCGATCTGAGTGAGGTGCATCTTTGACATCAAAATTTCCAGAACGAAAGCAAGCGAACCATCTCTTGGCTGTGGCTTTTGATAAAGCATCTTGAACGTAGACACCACAAATTTTTTCAGACCCTGCGATGTATTCTCACCTTGATCGTAGTGGTATTGTAAAATATAACGAATTTTTTCAAAAATTTCACTCATTTTTAAATGAATACAACTTTTGACACGAATGACGAAATACAAAGCTGTCCATATGAAAATTGCTGACTGGAATGTCGCCTTTCAAACGCATGTCAGTTTGACTCGATCTGATTAGTATTGCCCGATATGTGGCGATCATAAAAACCTTTTCCACCACTGAGTGCCGCTAACATCATCTCGTAGAAGTTTGACTTTACACATCTGGCAACCAATCAGCTAGCAACAAGCAGACTTTTCATCATATGTTCTCTTTGGCTTTTGGTCGCGAAGTAGACAAGTTTAGTTTCATGTAACGATTAGATTAGATTTAGATTTTTGCAATAAATTGTTATTTACCACATTAAGTGAGTTTAACGATTGCATTGTCCACGTCTTGATCCACGGGACTCAAGGCGGCTACAACTGGTGACCCTATCATCGACGTGAGCCCCGGCTAGAGGAGCACTCATTAATATGGCGACTGAGGATTTAACAACGGGCATGTTCGTTCAACATACACCGCCGCCGGCAAGGCGCAACAACAACACGGTGCTCGACACGCTATACGAACCAAGCAAGGACATAATATCTTCGCCCAAATTGTTGCCACCGATGGATGCAGCAACAAACTTTCCGCCGTCTGCGGAAGCTGCTTCTGTCAAAGACGTGAAATTGCCACCATTTTGGCGAAGCGACCCGATGCTTTGGTTTGTGCAGGCAAAGGCGCAATTTTTCATCAATAAAATAACGTCTGACAACGCTCGTTATACGATTATTGCTGCTCGGGACATCGATAACCTGCAGCACGTATCTGACATTATCCGTTCGCCACCAGTTACGAACAAATACGGCACTCTCAAACAGCATCTTGTCACCAGATTCTTCGAATCTAAGGAGCGACAGCTAAACCGGTTGCTCACAGGAGCAGACCTCAACGGAAAACAACCGTCACAACCACTTCGAGAAATGCAACATTTCGCACCTTTGGATTTGTTTGAAGACATCCTCAAAACATTGTGGACGAAACGACTACCAGTGAGCGTGAGGTGCGTTCTGGCTGCTAGCGAGGATTCCGAACTCTACAAACTCGCAAAAATAGCAGACCGCATAGTGTAAAACAGTGCTCCGGCTTACATATTGGCTACAGAGGCCACTCCACCACAGGCAGGTGCGCCTAGCACGTTGGAACTCAACAAACGGCATGAAAAAATCGAGCGTCAGCTTAATAATGTTGTCGCTCAGATGACAAAATCAACAAAAAATTTCAACCCCTCTGATTTGTACGGTTCGACAAGTGGTGCAAGAGGCCATCACACTTCAACTAACAACGAGGCTTGCTACTACCATAAAAGATTTGGCGTAAAAGTGACCGGCTGGATTTGGCGGTGCTCGGAGCCTTGCTCGTTTCAAGCAAATCAACATCAGGGAAACTGAGACAGCTGCCTTCCATCACCGGAGTGGTAGACAACAGAGATAAAATTCCGGAATTCAGACTACACATAGCCGATCAGCAGTCACACTTTAATTTCCTAATCGACTCCGGATCGTCCGTCTCGATTCTGCCTAAACGCTTCGCTCAACTTCAGTAGCCGCAAATGCTAACATTATGTGCCGCCAACAACATCACAATTACCACGTATGGTAAACGACCCTTGAAGATACACTCACGTTTCAAGCGTCTATTTGCGTGGCATTTTATTGTAGCAATTGTCTCTAAACCAATTATTGGGGCAGACTTCTTGACACATTACGGGCTTTTGATCGATTTAAAAAACAGAAGGCCATTAGATGACAATTCTATGTGCTCCAGCCCGGGACAAATCACTCTGGTTGATGTTTTCGGGGTGTCCACGACACATGCAAAAGCAACCACAACGGCAACTATCATTCAGCCTACGACTCACGACACGTCTTCAGCTAACCAAGTGGCACATTTCATCGAAACAACTGGACCACCAGTTTTTCAACGGCGTCGACGATCGGATGCTTAAAATGGGTATTTGCCGTACATCGAGTAGTCCTTGGGCCAGTCCCATCCATATGGTGGCCAAAAAATCCGGTGGCTGGAGAGTTTGTGGCGACCATCGCAAACTTAACGCTCAGACAGTACTGGATCGATATCCAATTGCACATATCCACGACGTGGTTGGCCGGCTTCACGGTAAAACTATATTTTCGAAGTTGGACCTAGAACGGGCTTACCATCAGATCCCGATGTCCGAAGCCGACATAAAAAAAAGCAGCCGTTACAACACCATTCGGGTTGTTTGAATATTTGGTCATGCCTTTTGGTCTTAGAAATGCCACACAAACTTTTCAATGGCACATGGACAACGTCCTCTACGGACTGGAATTCGTCTTCTGCTTAATAGACGATATCATCATCATGTCAGACAATGCTGACCAATATCGAGAACACCTCAACATTGTTCGTCAACGACTTGAGCAACATAACTTGCACATTAACATTGATAAGTGTGCTTTCGGTAAAACGGAGATAGAGTATTTGGGCTACACGATCAACAAAAATGGTTCACAACCAACACAAAAGCGAATCACTGCGCTGCTTAACTTCAAGCAACCTGAGACCATCGTCGAGCTGCGTCGATTTCTTGGGGCCTGCAATTTCTACAGACGTTGTCTTAAACACTCAGCCCACCATCAGGCATCGTTGAAAGCTTTCTTAAGCAACAGCAAGGGAAACGATAATCGCAAAGTTCCTCGGACACCACAAACGGAATCCGATTTCCAAATGTGCAAACGCGACCTTGCAACTGCAGCCTTACTCGTCCATCCGGATCATAAGGCACAACTTCCACTTGTCACTGACGCATCTGACATTGCTATCGGAATAGCCTTGGAACAGTGCGATGGCGAACACTGGCATCCACTCGGCTACTTCTCTCGTAACCTGAGCCCAACGGAAGCTAGATACAGCCCGTATGATCGCGAAGTACTAGCTATTTATGCCGCAATCAATTTTTTAGGTATATTCGGAAGAGTCGGCATTTTATTATCAAAACTGACCACAAGCCTTTAATCTACGCATTTGCTCAAAGTCTGGGCAAAGCCAATCCGAGAAAATTGAGACAGTTGGACTTCAACTCTCAGTTAACGACGGAGATAGTCCACATCTCCAGCTCGGAGAATCTGGTAGCCGACGCCTTCTCAAGAATTAATACGATCAACATGCCATTCACCTTAGACCCAACTCAACTAGCCAAGGCTCAACAAGAAGATGACGAGCTTTGTGTGCTCCTAGACAACAGCAACAACACGGGATTACAACTACAAAAGCCGTCAATCGGTACTGCAACAGTTTACTGCGATACTTCAACGGGACACATTCGTCCTTACGTCCCACCGAAACTTCGTCAACAGGCTTTTGCTTGAATTCACGAACTCGCTCACCCGAGCGGCAACGCCACCCTTCACCAACTGCGCCAAAAGTACGTATGGCCCAGCATTCAGGACATGATACGATGGACCCGCAACTGCATCTCCTGTCAACGCTTGAAAATCCAACGAGACAACAGGAACCAGCCCATCTCAATAAACGTACCGAACGAAAGATTCAATCATGTAAACGTCGACATCATCATTCTGCCATTGGTGAGCGGGTATCGATACTGTCTTCCGACGGTAGACATGTTTTCACGGTGCCCAGAAGCAGTCCCCATGCAAGACATGACTGCGGACACAGTTGCCAACGCTTTTTACAACACCTAGGTTGCGCGTTTTGGAACTCCCAAAACCTTGACAACCGACCAAGGCGCTCAATTTGAGAGCGCACTTTTTCAAGCCCTTACCAATCTGACCGGAACGAAACGAATTAGAACAATACCCTATCATCCTGCGTCCAATGGTGCGATTGAGCGATGGCACTGAACCTTCAAATCAGCTCTTATGTGCAGTCAACCAACATCCTGGATAGAATTACTTCCAACTGTTCTACTAGGATCGTGAACGTCACTAATAGGAGCTTCACCCGCCGAATTACTTTACGGCGAAAAGCTACGTGTCCCGGCCGAATTTTTTACAAACGAGGACATGCCAGCCGATCTCACCTTTTTTGTCAAGAAATTTCGTGAGCACATGCGACTCCTTCGATCGACATCAACAGCTCACCACATAAAAAGAAGCCTTTTTCAATACAAGGATCCCTACACTTGCACTCAAGTCTTCCTGCGAGTCGATACAGTCAGACAGGCGTTGGAGCAATCCTACACAGGACCACACGAGGTGGTTAAACGAATCAACGATCACGTCTTTATTATCAAGATAAGGGGACAAGATGCGACCGTCTCAACCGAACGACTCAAACCAGCGTATACTACAAAAGATGACAACGAACAACATCATGACATTCCCCTCAGAACGTACAGTTGGATGTCAAAGCCAACATCAACTTGACGTCAATTCTGGAAAGGGGATACAGGAGATCATAAAAACTATTTTCAACACTGAGTGGCGCTGAAATCATCTTGAGGAAGTTTGACTTTACACATCTGGCAACCAATCAGCTAGCAACAAGAAGACTTTTCATCAGTTGTTCTCTTTGGCTTTTGGTCGCGAAGCAGATAGGTTTAGTTTCATGTAACGATTAGATTAGATTTAGATTTTTGCAATAAATTGTTATTTACCACATTAAGTGAGTTTAACGATTGCATTGTCCACGTCTTGATCCACGGGATTCAAAGCGGCTACAGATATATGACAACGAACACCATCTAGTGACAAAACGGCTCTATACTTTTTAGACTGTCGAATATTTTCTCTTCAATACAAAGTAGATTTGCCACACATTAAAACTATTTTAGTTTGAACACAAAAAGGAGTAAAGTAGTACATCATTTGCCGTTTTGAATAGTATTTCATTGTCGAAAGAGTTTTAAAATCTTTCATATTCAAACGATTTTCAGTTGAAATGCACGACCATAATGGTTCGAAAAGAATACATCAAATCTCTTTAAATACCCAAGAAGTAGAAATTTGCATATCAAAGTATCCTTAGAATAAATTTCATATTTTGAATTGTCAGAATAATTGAGGCATCCTTTAAAGATGTAAATTTCATTTTCAAAGTCAATTTTAGCGGTTACGTTGTTGCATAATGAAAAACTGAATTGATTTGGAAAAATTAAAGTGCATGCTTAATAATATTCGAAAAACATATATGGGGTCGTACAATATCGCTTTAAAACTAAGAATTTGATTATCTCTTACATGTAAAAGCTTAATTTTCTAAACATCCAATTGGAGTGAAACGAAATTATGTTCTAGGCGTGTAAATACTTAATCTCCCTTGCTAGTACACGCCACATTTTTAACGATTTTCCATTATGCTTCCTGACCCAAACATAACGCTCTTGAAAATAAATTGGCGGTCATTTATATCTTTTGTGAATAATTAGAAAAGCAACGCCCAAGCAATATTCCCTTCTAGTGAATGAAATGAGTTGGTATACTTAGTGTTTCTAGTAAACTTAATGTATAATACATTCATATGAATGGACAATAGATTTCCTTTAAGTAAAAGTGCGCTTAAATACAATTCCTTTAAGTGTTTCTCTACCTTTCTTTCCTACTCCACGTGCTTTCTTTTTCTGTTACCGGTAATTGTTATCGCCTGCTTGGCACCGGAGGGACACATTATAATAAATTTAGGTCACTCGACTGAAAGTCTGCCAAGAGACGCGATATTATTAACAAATAAATAGTAATAATGTAAGAAGTAAAGAAAAGTGGGTCTTATCACGCTATATTTGATCATGAAATTAAATTGAATTAAATGTGAAACTGAGCGATTATTCCTATCGTATATTTGTCTGCATGTAGAAGTTGATAGTATGGCGTCGCCTTTCCTTTCGCTTTTTGGCTGGTTTCCTTTTGATGACTGTCCAATCGATAATAATGTCGCCTAACACGCGAACAAATATCCAACAAGATTTATTAATCGAAAAAGTTTTATTGGTGAAGACTTGATTTAGTGTTTTCGATGGATATTTCAGTTTAATTTCGATTGGAATACATAAATGCGCAGAAAGAAATCCGTTAATAGGACTAATAAAATTATCAGTAATCTCACCTCATTATTCCATCAGTGAATTTCTCTCACACAAAACTAAAACTCAAAATGAATCGCAATAAGATAGAAATTAAGTTTGCCTTAGAAAAAAAGGGCTTGAAAAGCTTCTGCTAATGTGTCGTATTACTGAAGTATTTGGTACTTGTAATTTAGGCAGTTTTTGTATGGTCATTTTCGATACCAACTTTGTGGAATTATGTAATTTGGCTGCAAACTTTTTGTTTTATAACGCGGTAATTAAGTCTTGCTTTAGTGTACAACGAAATACCTTTAAATACGAGTATAATCTTGTCTGAAAAGAGGATTAGACCTAAAAAGGGAAGGAATGTTGCATTGACTTTGATATGATTATCATCAAAATAAAATGTGGCTCCGTATAAACAACTGCAGCATGCAGTGAGTCGCGCAACAATGAGATTCGCAGATTATTCGTCCTTACACTCCTCACTGCCTGTCTAACTGTTCATGACATGTTTGTTCTGTTTCAAGCGTATCCCGTCTTACCCTACTTGAAAAGCAAGCAGACAACACAAACAAATAAGCGAAAAAAGTCTGGCAAACCAAAAGAGAATCCTGTAGAAACTTCTCTGAGAATATTAAGAAGATGCCTCAAGGAAGAAGGCCCCAAGGTATTCTATCTAGAGACTCTATGAATCCCGTACATTGCTGAAACCAGGCACATAAAAATTGAAAGAAAGCCATAGAAACATTCCTGGGGCACATTTCGCGGGGATCCGAAAGTACACCCTAATCCATATACCAATTGAGTGAAACCCTCCTTAAAAAACAGGGCACCCAAAAATGATTCTTAAAGATGTTATTGCCTATCTAAAAGGATGAAATGAACCTTAAACTCATTAAAGTCCTGTCAATTCCCGGCCCGGATTGAAAACCGAATCGACTTAAGGTATTTGTTTTTTTGCTGTAGCACTGCAGCCTCTTTTGGGCCTTCGCTTAGAGATAATTAAGATTATCTCATTATCTTGATCGAATGTATCGGCACTCAAGAAGGTGATATAGTCAGTACCACGCTTTGGTCGTTGATCCGTCCACCCAGTCGCCATACGTTCTGATTTTAAACCAGTACATATCATAACTGAAGAGGCTTCTTGTCTATCCGAAGAATCACTCAAAACAAATCTCGTTGTACAACCAGAGACCTTCGGCTTATGCGGACTACACTTAAGGTATATTCGGTCAGCATATCGATTAGATGCATATTAGCAACATGGAGGTAAGCCCGACCATGCTTGCTAGCCGAAGCTGGTGGAAAGATTCCTTAAAGATTTTTCTTCTTCTTTGTAGCACTACAGCCCCTCTCGGGCCTTCGCTTCCTGCAAATAGCGCCTCCAACTGTCTCGCATTCTTTAATTTTGAATTCCGAGCAGCTGTGAACCGCCTTCGTCGACCGAGTCAGATCAACTTTTCGTTTAAAGACTTTTATTTAAACAAATATACAATCCACCCTAACACACATGCATACCAATGAAGTGCCTTCCACCATTTGATTGCAAAGATAGAGATCACTTTAAAGAAGGAGGTCGAAGTCGGAGCATTTCTGTACATAGACGGCGTCTTCGACAATGCCTCCTTAGAATCATTGATAAACTCCGACCGAAAATCTGGCATACGAAAACTCAATGTTGGTGTATACCATCTGTGCTCCAAGGCAATCTAATCCTGGTAAACATTTTCAAAGAAATAATATATGCAACCGTGATTGGAGGATTTCTATAGGGGGTATCGTATCACCCCTCTTTTGGAACCTAGTAGATGACGGCTTATTAAATAGAACAGCGCTGCATTTTACATCCAGGGGAATACTGATGGCGTCCCCATTCTGATGATGCATGAGTATCAAAACATTTCTGAGCCTATGTTCTATGTTCTAAATATAGTGGTGAACTGTAGTGCGCGGAAGGCCTGCGAGTTATTCCCAATAAGAGCGCACTAATAGCCCTCACTGCAAGATTAAGAATGGAAGAACTAAAAACTCCTATCATCTTTAACCAATTGCTTCAACTAACCAATAAGTTCATATATTCAAATATAGTTCTAAACAACAAACTCATGCTGAATGCGCAAGTGGAAAAAGTTATAAGGAGAATAAAATAACCCCCTTTGCCACCAGGCCGCGTCGTGGTAAAACCCATGATCATCTATAATGCTCGGATCTGGCAGCTCAAGAGGGAATAGGAAATACCAACCTACTCCTGCATTAAAGAAAACATGCGAAGCACACCCTTTTAGCTTTGGAGAGGTTGCTTAACTTGGAACCTCTATGCATTTTGATTGTCTAGCCATAAAACATTGGAGATTCTTAAATCTTAGTCTGACAGACCAAAGTAGGTGCTATAAATAGGTGATCCTATTGAGATTCTTGTTGAAGCTAATCTAGAAAAAGGTGCTGCTCACATAATAACTGCTTTGGTTGATCATACAATGAGCCTAAATGGCTGCAGTACTTGGTCAAACCTAACCCAACTTCATCCTAAGCCTTCCATACATTCAAGAATTGATAAAATGTTAGTATTTTCCCAAAAAGTGGGATAAGGCTGAGATTGAAAATTAGGAATAATTGAAAACTCCTAAGAAGGAGAGGATGACTCCATAACCATATTTGGCAACCATCAAGACCTGGGCTAACATTAGGATCAAAAGAAGGGAGGGATGGAATGGACAGGGAACATTTCTAGTTAAATTGGTGGAAGAATTTAGTGCGACCATCGCGTTGGTGAAAATGTATATAAAAAGAACTAAGTAAATAGGTTGAATATCGTTTTCGGGAGAGGAACCTTGAAGGTTATTCCACTATACGGTAAATGGGTATCAAACAGACTTAATATTATTAGCTAAGAGGCACCTTTTCAAGCTGCAGAAAAATTTTCTCAAGACTATTCGGAAGGAGTTTTTAATGGCAGGCAAAACAACCCTCAGCGAATATATGCATAAACTCTTCCAATGAATATGGATGGAATAAAGAGTCCCACAAGGACGTAATTTATCCGGTATTTGAAAAAGTGGATCGACATTCTTGGCACAACTATAGAGGATTATCCTTATTCTGAATTATTTGCAGAATGTTCAAGTTGACAGAATTTTTTCGAGAAGCCTATGACAGTATGGATGAAACGCCCTCTTGAATCTACTCCATATAAGAATGCCAGCGAAATCGGTCCGCCAACTTAAAATTCATAATTATCTCAACGAAGCTCTCTCATCAGAGAAGAAAGAGGAAACAATTTGGTACCAACCATCTTCAACCTGACAAATGAAATGTCACATTTGGTGATATCGAACGCAAGTAGATAATTTTGTCTACTTAGGGTCTCAGCTATCAAAAGCCTGTAGCAACAAAGACGAAATTAAGAGGCACATATCTATAGGTAGGAAAAGGTATTTCGAACTCCTCTTTTTGATATAATCGAAGAAATCACGTTGAAAATTTAAAACTTAAATTATAAAAATTTTATTGGTCCAGAATCCCTCTGCGAAACATAGACGACAAATATATCGGAGAAATGAATTCTCGTAAATGCTTTTAAACAACGAGTTTTAGGAAAAATGCTTAGCCCCATTAAGCAAGCAGAATAGCGGTGAAGCCAATATTACATTGCGAAAAGTCAACTGACGCAGATAGAAGAACGCATCTAGGAATGTTAAATTGCCGGAAGCAATTCATCGGTCGAAAATACATGAGGAATATATCTCGGGTCCAATTCGGACTGCAGCACCATATTATGAATGATGGTTAAAATTAAAGTTTGGCGCAAACTGTGCTTACTAGGAACCAATATATTGTATCACTCCACTAGCACCGCTGATTCCCAAACCCTGTGTTATGCAGAAACAACACGCAAATAACATAGTCGTTCCATGTGAATGAGTCGCTCCCGATGCAACTCTCCTCTTCTGACCATATCTCGAAGACGTACAGTAACATAGACTGAACTGCATTGACATATTTTCTTATACAGCTCATCCGAAATAAGTAGAGACTATCAATTGTTGGCCCGGTTTACTTAGAAAGTTCCATTTTCCCGCCAATCAGCAAGTCAAGAAAATTGATTGCTGGTTTTGAGATAACCATCAGTTCTCGTATCTGAATTGGGATGAGTCTTAGGATCCTTTTCTTGTTTACGATGACTCACGCTTCAGCGCAGCATTATACCCATGGGAAGTCAGCCACTCACTCCCTCAATGCACGAGCATTGCTAACCTATACTCTGCATATTCGACTGTGCATCTGGTGATCAAAGGCACCACGTCATCGGCATAGCCAACTAACCAGACTGTTCAGGTTGCTTCGGGAATGATTCATTCCATAAACCTGATGTAACCTCCATATTTTTCAGTTCCTCATGCTGACGCTCTTTTAAATAATCCTCCAAAGAGTTTTGCCAAGGTTTCTGATGTCGATAGCCAGTACCACCCTCGATGAGGAACACTTCGCGCCAAGGAAAATATGGAATACCAGTTGTGGGGAATCTCAGAAGTCACGAATAGCACCGTCCAGTCCCGGTGCTTTTCGTGACTTCATTGAATGCACAAATTTGGACAGTCAAAGTGTTCTTCATTGCAGAAAGTGTCAACAAGAGGAGAGTGAGCTGGAAAGTTAAACTACACCTATGGTCGATCCTGTCTGCTTCAAAAAAGCAGAGTTTCCGATGGGCACCAAGTTTTTCCGTAACAAGCTTATAGTTCAAGCTTCTTCAGTTCCTGTCATTAGCGAGTTTTGCTTTGCATTTATCAGTCTACGGAGCTCCTTCCTTGCTTATCTGCATTCTGATTTTACACTTCGTCCTAGTTTCTCGATTGCTGAGCAATGTGTCGAAGTCTATGGCACTAACTTCATTTTCAGGAATTTTCCTAGATCACCATTACACTGTAGGCTTATTATACCGCGTTCGGTGTTGAGGCATAAAAGACCTGCAGGCAAATGTGATTAGACTCGTTGTAGAGTTTACCTAGCCCTCAGCTGTAATTCCTTCATTCGAAAAAATAAGCTGAGGCCACAGTGCACTCCTCAGGAGTGCACCGGTGAACCTCTCTTCATCCATTTAAGGTATACCACCCAGTAATGGGTGAACAGGTTGTTAATCGAATTGGATTGTTGCCGATCCCAAACGTGATGTATTAGTGATCACTTGCTTAGAAGTCATCCAGTACTTTGACCAGTACTAGTGAAACATCTGAAATAAAAGTCAGATTAAGAATAGCTCCGTCACATCCCCAGCGTCTAAAAGGTGAAGTGTTGTCGACATTCAACACTCCAAGCCGATCATGGCTACCTTTATCAATATATTTCCACCCCTGAAATCAGTGTGATGCATTTCCCACGTTGTTACTCTCATATTGAAGTCACCGCCCATGCTTTATAGAGGTGATACATCATGCGTTGTTGGGACACATCTTTAGATAATCCACACTTGAAGCAGAGCATGTTTTAACATAGTCTAGTTCCTTGCAAACTTGCTACGATGTACCCGTAATAAAGACTCCTCAAATGGCATACATTCATAGCTTTAGATAAATCACAAGTCTAGTAAGAAGGAAAGTGCTCCTACCTGAAGGATTTTGTAACCTCTCTAGAATTCAAAACATACAAGAAATCATTCAATTATAAAGGGTTTTCCAATAAGAGGTGTTATTTTGAAGTGGCCGCTATTTCGGTAGATGTCACTTTTGAAGCTGTCATTTTTTGATATTTGACAAGTAAAAATTACGCCATTAATAAAAATGGAACGATACACGCTTCAACAACGCATTGAAATTATTAAAATTCACTATAAAAATTGTTGAAAATTTGACAGAGACGGTTCTTAAAACTCGAACCTTTTTGGGTCGTCGTGAAGCACTTTGTGAGACTGCAATACAGAAATTGGTGGACAAATTCGAGCTGTTGGGACAACTTAGTGATGTAAAGAATAAAACCCGTGCACGTCACTCAAGAACAGCCGAGAATATTGCTGCTGTAGCCCAGGTTTGTCCATTCCTCGTCGTTTTTTGGAATAAGGCATTCCACAAACGTCATTACACCGTATTTTGCATAAATATTTGGGTCTTAAGGCTTATAAAGTTCAGTTAACACAAGAACTCAAGCCGGCCGATCATCAACAGCGTCGTGACTTTGTTGATTGGGTCCTTGAAATGCATGAAAATGATCCGGAATTCCATCCAAAAATCATCTTGAGTGATGAGGCCCATTTCTACCTCGGTGGCTTCGTCTACAAGCAAAATTGTAGCATCTGGGGCTCGAGAAACCCAAGAGTTATTGTTGGAAAGCCTCTCTATCATCAACGTGTGACTGTTTGGTTCGGTTTATGGTCCGGCGGAGTTATTGGACCTTACTTTTTCGAAAATGAGGCTGGAGCAACAGTTACGGTGAATAGATTGCGCGATCGAGCGATGATTAATGATTTTTATGGCTGGAATCGGATGGTATTGATGCGGACAACGTTTACTTTCAACAAAACGGCGCTACGTGCCACACAAGCAACGAAACCATTGATCTTTTACGGGAAAAGTTTCCGGACCGTGTGATCACAATTGTCCGCCGAGATCTTGTGATTTAACACCTTGCGACTTCTTCCTTTGGGGCCACGTGAAAGAGAAGGTCTACGCCAACAGCCCAGCGTCGATTCAAGACCTCAAAGATGGAATTCGTGAGGCTATTGAAGACATAGGGCAGCCACTTTGCGATTTGGTCCTGTAAGCGTGGTCGTGATAGTCATTTGACGGATGTTATTTTCCACTATTAACGGCATATCTTCCTCTTTATAATGAAATAAACATCCGATCATTTATATTAACTTTTAATATCAAAATAACACCTCTTATTGGTAAACCCTGTATATGAACGATCGAAGGTCTCATTCATAAGCAAAAAGCAGCCGCCATTTTGCTCCATCTTCACTAAATTTTCTGAATGCCAAAAAAACATATTCAAATAACATACCATTTGAAATTTTCATGAAAACCCGCAGGAAATTGTATTGTATAGTTCGATTTAAGTAAAATATATGCTATCCATCATCACAAGTTTTGCTCTTGTTTTGTTTCCATATAATTCAAATGGTTATATCTCACTTGATTATGATTCAATTTAAATTTTGTGAGTGCAAGGATCTTATGTTAATATATCTACATAATTGTGAAATTTTAGAAGTTTAAGGGTACCATTGCGATTCTATCGAGTAACACGTAAAAACCATAAATCATAATATTATTAACAAAGTTGAGTCAATTTCGATTTCTGAGGTATTTGTTGACTTTGCACTCATAACTCCTTGGTTTTTTTCAGATTTTTCGGCTCAAAGTTATCCAATCGCGAGGGAGGAACAAAATCTCCGGTACATTTTGCCTCCCCTGGCCCGTCTGATGCACATAATGACTTTATTGTTCCAGATTCTAAAAGTTTCAACTAAGCTCTTTCATTTTATATATGCTAGCTATAGATTGTATGTTTAAGGTTCATTTCAGCATAAGGGGGGACCCCCTTAAATTTTAAAATACTCAATAAGACCTAAACTTTTGAGAGACCACCACTTCCGACCTTTCCACAAATTTTGAGCTTTGTAGCTTCAATAGTTTCTGACTACCTTTTATAAAAAAATGTTTAAGGTTCATTTCGGCATAAGGGGAGACCCCCTTAAATTTTAAAAAAATCCAATAAGACCTAAACTTTTGAGAGACCACCATCTCCGGCCTTACCACAAATTTTGAGCTTTGTAGCTTCAATAGTTTCTGAAGAAAATTGCTGTGATGCACGGACAGACTGGACAAATGGACAGACAGGACGCAAAACTAGTACGTCTTTGCAAAATTCGTTTTAAAAATGCCTAAAAAACAATTATACAATCCAGAACAGAACAAAAATATTGGGAAATTCAATGCAATGTTAGAATGTGCTCGTGAAGTCTAGTTTCATTAATTTCCTCTATATAAAGGGGACGATGAATGAAGTCCGGGTCTTTGGGGAAAGTGAGTGATAACAAGCAACAGCGCTAAATAAAAAGGTTGTTACACGGTATTCAAGTCGAGTTAAAAAAAATTTAAGTTGAATCAACTTGGTGTGCAATAAATGGCCGAAAAGTGAAGAACTTAATCAAAGCATATTTAATTTCATAAATCCTCGACTTACCAAAATTTGAAATCAAATACCAAAAATTTTGTTTTAATATGGGGTTATCCATTTTACGCTTGGGAAAGCAAAGCTAAAGAAAACACATAAAATATTCAGATGGAAACGAAATTTTTTATTCAATATAAAGATTGAACCTTGCCATTATACGTGAAACACAACATCATTCAAATGTCCTCCACGGGACCTCTTACAGGCCTCAATTCTTTTGAGGGAATTTTCAATGACATTTCGGCACATTTCCGGCAATATCTCGGCCATAACTTCACGAATATTGGTTTTCAATTGCTCAAGATTTTGAGGATTGTTCGCGTCAACACAACTTTTCCATAGCCCCATAAAAAGTAATCCAAAGGTGTTAGGTCGCAGGATCTTGCGGGCCAATTGACATCACTCAATGTCAAAATTACGCATCCTGGAAATTTCTCTTGCAAAAGTGCTCGATTAGCCTGTGTTGTGTGGCTTGTGGCTCCGTCCTGTTGCAACCACATGTTCTCCAGATCATAATCTTCAATTTCTCTCCAAAAATAATCGGTTAACATCTGTCCATAGCGGTCAGAATTGACTGTAATGGCTCTTCCTTGATAGTTTTCAAAAAATACGGGCCAATAACACCACCGGACCATAATGCACACCAAACGGTCACTTTTCCGGATGCAAAGGCCTTTCTGCGACCACCTAAGGATTTTGAGAGCCCCATATGCGGCAATTCTGCTTATTTACGTAACCACTGAGCGAAAAATGAGCCTCATCACTAAAGAAAATTTTGTTCGAAAAATCGTTATCAATGGCTTGTTGTTCAATCACCCAATTCGCATACATTCTGCGTTGTGTATGGTGTTGAGGCTTAAGTTCTTGAGTGAGTTGGATTTTGTACGGATGGAGATGCAAATCCAAATGCAAAATCCGCCACAATGAGCCGTAAGACAAGCCCAAATGTTGAGCACGTCGAGGAATCGACAAATTCGGGTCTTCCTCCACACTTTGCGCAACGACAGCGATATTTTTAGCAGAACGAATGTTGCGATGATGCACAGGCCTTGCAATATCAATAGCCGATCCAGTCTCTTCAAATTTTCTCATTGTGTTCGAAATTGTTTGCTGTGTAGGTCGATTATCTCGACCGTAATTGGCTCGTAAAGCCCTAAATGTTGATACAGCAGAATCACCATTTTTATAGTAAAATTTAATAATTTTAACGCGTTCTTCGACTGTTAAACGTTCCATATTTCTAAATGGCAAACCTTCAACTAAAAAAACACGCTTTGGATGACATTTAATTCTGACAGATGTCAAATGGCAGGTTTATACTTTCCTACCACGAAATGGATAACCCTGTATAATAAAAGTATTCATCTAATCGGATATTTTTGGTATTTGATTTCACATCTGTAAACGTAAGGTGAATAATATTCGAAAATTTGATAAAAATATTGCCTCCACTTTCGTAGCATCAAAGCATCTAAATACAATAAAATGCTTTTAAGGTTAGAGATAATGACCATTATTTCATTCCAAATGATGAGCCAAATCAGATTAAGAATAGCCTTGATTCTTGCGCTAAAAAATTGATAATGTGTGACTGTTTCAAAGGAATCAATGATTCTACTTATATATCTTTAATTTTTTTTTAATCTTTACCAAAAATGATTTTTATTAAAATCCTTGTTTAAACCTCCATTTCTATATAATCAAATCAAAATAATCGAACGCAATCTTCTCGTCCATGCTTTACCTGCATACTATCATCCTTTTACCTCCTAACCATTAAAAAAATTGCAACTCAAATCAAAACCAATTTATCAGCTTTTCAATTGAATTTCATCAATCTCCTGAAAAAAAATCAATATCGACGCTTTAATATTTTTTATCATGCCTTGGGGGTGATTAACCGGGAATGAGAGTATGCCCGAGAGTCTTTTTACTCCTTCCGATATACCCACTTTTTAGTGGGATATGATGTTTCGCTACGGCCTCACTTGCCATCAGCAAAATGTTGATGAAATGCTGTTGTGAAGTAAGCACCACTATACGAGCATACGAGTACTATTGTATAATACAACCCCATCTCTTCTTTTTAAACTTACCACTCTAACATTAAGAGCAACGACAACATCCACCCTTGTTTCATGAGTTTGCGAGTGTCTGATCTACATCACCCAGGCAGTTTAGTTGGCTAAAATTTCATGCATAGGCATAGTATACTTGTAAAACCCTCTTGTCCTTTGCCTGTTTGTCAACTCTGAAGCAAGGAATCAAAGTGGCGTTCTTTTACTTCATTTATTTATATATGCGCTCTTCACTTTCATCTTTAAAATAATTTGCTAGTGATGTCAGTGGGGGTAGTGGCAGTAAAAAGGAAATATACTCGTAAAAGGGAAAGTTATGAAAAAGTCGTTAGTGAATGTAAAAAGTTAGGCCGAAGTGGTATATACTATTAAATTATTTGAAACCTCCTAGAACCTAAAGCATCCCATACTACGAGTATCTTACGTTAATTATAGAACTATAATAATAGCTTACACACAACTAATTGCCAGAAATCTGATACCGAAATCAATCTCTGTATGCATACCCTATTCCCACACTGCAAAAGCTACGAGAAGTTGCATAACTTTTCTTCAAAACAATCAGGATATATGGCGACACTGAAAACTTGAAAGCATAGGTCGGCTTATTCTGCTCAACGTCATCGTCGTCGTCTGTCTGAAGGGTTTCCGTAAGTTACGCTTTATATTCTATATGTATATCTCCACGTCTTTCAGTTCGTACCACTCTCATCCGCTCCCTTTGCACTTAAGGCAGACGCCAAGGAGCCTTGTTGTCCTTACACATTAACATTCCCAACTAGGCACAATCAATATGGTCTTCCTCAAACTCCTCCGACCTTATGAATGCGTTGTTTATATGTGATAAATTTCCAGCAACATTGCACACGCAACACGAGCTCTCATTCTTTACCCAACAAATTAGCCATACGCTTAAGGGGGAGATTCGGATTGCATTAAAAGCCTTGTGTTCCATGTGCAGTTATCCTGTCTTACGGATATCGCACATACATACTCGTATACTGGAAGAGGCTTTTTCATAAGGGCTTGAAAATCATACACGTGTGACGGTGGTTAAAAAAGAAGTTGGTAATTTTGTAAGGATGAAACTTCATATTACCACCCTCGCCTGAAAATGAATGAAAATGTTGCCTGGTTGAATTCAGGACACAGGACAACGTCGACGTTGATATAAATTTTCAGCGTCAGGTTTCAGTCATTTGGAAGCTTTATTGTAGTACAGTTTAATATAATAGAGCGGAATTAATTGAGAATAAAGTGAGATTTTTATAAAACTGTGAGGTGTCCATACTTCCTACATAAGCCAGGAATAAAAGCGGTAAGTGTGAAAAAGTCATATACTCGTAAATACTTACGATTAATAAACATTTAAAACCATAAATTGTGTCGGAAAGAGCAAAAAGATTATAAATACTGTCGACTTATTTGCCTTCATTTGATTTTCTCGTACTTTAAAAACTCTTAATTTAAACATATTTTTTCTTCGAAGGCACTACTGTCCAAATCAGACCTTGGCCTCCCGGTTAACATCGAGCCTAATGTTCTCGGTCTTGCAATGGGTATATTTAGAAGCGTTCTGCTGTCTGCATCACTAGAGTCCTCCCATCATTTTCGTAGCTTTTTCGTGGTTGATTGCCTTCTATCCACTCTTTGAGAACCTCTCCGGGTACTCTTGATTCGTGCTTTCTCGACTAAGCCGTCCGATTGTAGCTTGTGGCTAGTTAAACAGAGTATATAATTCGTCATTGTGCCGGATTCGCCACACTTCTCCATGCTTAATGGGGCCAAATATCTTTCAGATCTCTCGTATTTCGAAGGCGTCAATTTTCTTCTTCGATGCTTTAGTAAGTGTTCACGTTTCACAGCTGTAGAGGAGTATGGGTCTAATCTGAATTTTGTACAGCGTTATGAAGTTTCTTGGATCTTTGTTCGAACCTCACAGGCAGACTCTGGTTATGATAGACATAAACGTGTGGAGGAACTTTCCTCCAAACTCAAGCTCCCTGGTGCGGTCGATGCCAAAAGTTCAAAATTATCTCACGATTGTACTGAAAATGTCAGCCACCCAAGGTTTTTTTGTGGTTGGAAGGCGAAGGCTATTTACGCCCTGAGTGTAGGGCTGCCAGATTTGCAAGACATCTGGACTAACCACTAAATACCTCTCCTGTCAGCCTGAGAACCTAGCCTGGAACCGTTTGACACATTACTTCGGGCTAAGCCCGATTTTGCTAAGCCTTCTTTAACGAGAGGAGGAAGTAAGATAGATTGCTAGAAAAGTGATCCCCAACCCCGATGTCCCCGGTTGCTTTCAGTCTTTTAATCTATTAGGACTTCCCAAGCATAATGTGCCACATGGTTCCATTTGTCAACCGATGCAAGCATCTGCCCGATTAGACTATCCGGGGAGAGCTTTCCTGTCTCACTGTGCGTTCGATTGAGTGACGGTCTTAAATCAGAGATGAGGGGCGCAGTCCATCTTGCCTTCGTGTCGTTCACCCAGGATTGCTGCTAATCACTGAGTGAGCGTTGTCTCTCCTCGTGGGAAATTGTCTCCATTTCGATGTACGCAGATAGTATGGCGCTCTCTAGCAAGGAGGGCGATAGGTATCACGCCTGCGATAACTAGCGCCGCCAAATCAAATACAGTCGGACATGAAGATGCAATCCTCAGTTCTCCTCTTCTCTGTACTTGTACCAAACGTTTTCGGTACAGCTCCTTGCTGAGCCGAAAAAGCCTGACACAGGTACAGGAAAGAGGAAAACTGAGGATTGCATCTTCATATCCGACAGTCTCTGATTCGGCGGTGCCCGGGACTTTACCGTCTGTTAAGTGTTTTTACTTAATAGGGCCATCAGAATACCGATCAGAAGACTACGAGATACATCGGCAAACACATACAGACCAGTCTTCTTGCAGGACCCCTCACTGTTCTTATAGCCTTGTGTGCTCAAATGAGCTGCACCATCGATAAAAACTGTGGGATATTTGAGTACAATCTACTAGGAGACTTCAGAAAGGTACTGTATTGGCACTTGGCTGTCAAATATTCACTCGGAGTATTTGATTTTATAACAGCCAAATAGCTGCATTTGAAAACACTACAGTTGGCCGGCTCATGCTACAAAAATTTCAAATTTAGATCAGCGGCAAATATATATGACTTCCTCAAGTAGCAATCTAGTTTTGAGCAAATGTTTCCTAGGATCTCCCACTGTGCCATTTATCTGTCGAAGAAATTTGAGATTCAGCACTTTAATCTTTCCAAAAATTTGGAGGTGAATTCTCTTGATACTGCAATACCAATATCACCCGTATACCCAGTCAGCTTATATCCAGTTTGTTCTGGCATACTTAGGAGCTCATTCACCTGTACACTCCATAGTAGAGGGAACAAAATACAACCCTGACAAGCGTATCCATTGACCACCCGCTAGATGCTACAGCTACCCTAAAGTAGTGGGTTAGCAAACCACCATCTAGATTCCAGAGAACATTCACAATAAAGTGAGGGTAAACATTTTTGAAATACAACGAGCATATTTCTGGCAAAAGAGTAAGTTCCCAACCTGCTCTACGAAAGCGCATTCGATTGAGCTGGTTATCAAGTACCAAAGAACTCTACAAAAAATTCAATAGAAATCGGCTCAGGCTTATTAGTCTAAAGTCGTTCGACTAAGCATGTAAAGTTTTTCTTGCCGTAGCCATGAAAACAACCCTAGCTTCCTAGCATGTAATGGAAATGTACTCAATCCTTAAGCAAGCATATAATTAACCACAAGTCAGGTCATAGTGTCTTCTGCTGAATGTCAGCGGGTACCATTTCATCTGGGGCTGGAATTATAAATGGGTCAAAATCAACTATATAGAAGCACCTTATTAAAATGAAATAGGCTAGCCCATCATCTCTATGAGGCTTGGAAGTGGTATTCTCACTGCCGAAAAATTAGTATCTATCCAGACTTTCCGTGTGTCTGTGCTGTTCGGAGTCTAACCTGCATTGAAAGATTTCTATGCAGCATTTTCATAGATGGTTGGCTTAATTGGTACTTTCGATACTGTTGCGAATCCCTGTCGTTGCAGACATTCCCCTATTCATTAGATCGGAACTCATTTCATATTAAGCTCCGGATTCTATGATGCAAACATTTCCTTTACTATATATTTATTTATTATCTTATTCCTATTATCCTTCCTATTCAAAATGTAAAATTCCCATCATCTTTCATTGTTTTTTTTTTGTTGTGATTTATACCTTCTAATTCCTTTATGGACACAGGACAACAATTCTGCAAGTGTACAAATCTGTGCTAAAACCTGTGTTATGCTATCGGTGAGAAACATAGACACTAACGCAAGCATCCGCAAATGTATTGAACGCCTTTGAACGACGGGTCCTGAGGCAAATAATCGGAGCGAAGCTAGAAGGGGACCAATGGCGAATTCGATACAACCATGCGCTGTATGAAATTTTTGGATGAGCCGGAGGCCTCAACGATTGTAAGACTGCGGAAGTTGCAATGGGCTGGACACATGAATCGTATGGACGAACAACGGATGCCCAAAAAGGTATTCGTTGGGAGAACTGAAGGCCGGCGACCAGTGGGGAAACCGAGGAAACGCTGGTCTGACTCGGTCGACGAAGACAGTTCATTGCTGCTCGGATTTCGAAATTGGATGACGCGGTCAATGGACCGAGACAGTTAGAGGTGCTGTTTGCAGGAAGCGAAGGCGCGAGAGAGGCTGTAGTGCTAAGAAGAGGAAGAATTCTTTTATGATGCATTTGCCAGCTCAGGTGTATAACAACTTGCTCATCAGAATTTTGTTAATGAAAGCATGTTATTCTATTGCGTTCCATGAATTGGAACTTGGTTGTCCAATATCTGATGTGCAAGAGAATGTCAGCAACTATTACAATCATTCACCCTGCCAACATCAACAGCTGCCTAGTGTATCTGATAGCACATTTGGCTACTTATCTGGGGGTTCTGCCTGAATTGTGAGTTCGAGTTCTCTTGCGGGCAAAACCCTTTTAATCTTCGTTGAATGGCAAAATTTCTGAGCGGATGATGATTTGCACATAGACATGATGGTGCTTTGTACCATCATGTCTCAGCTGGCACGCAATTGGAAATATTGTATTTGGCGAAGATGAAAAGACCAAACGAAGGAACGAGTTTCGAGTATGTTGAACTCGGAAAGTCTAGTGGAAACGACGGAGCAGCAGCGGATTATTGGGGAACAAAGAGTCAGTCTTGGTAGGACGTAGAAGCAATGCAAAGGCATTGCAGGAAAGTCGAAAAAGTTTCTTATTTTTGGCTGGTAGATTAAAAGACTAACTAATAATTCGACATAAGACCGCATCTTGAAACAATAGTTTGAACGTTTCAAAGTGGAAAAAAATATTTAAAAAGTTAAAAATACCACCCCGGGTCAAGCACTCCTCTGCTATCTTTCAGTTTCTAAGGGTTTTCATTTCCGTCTAGATATACATGAGTTGCAGAAATTCAAAGTGACAAGGTTGAATTTAGTTAGAGAGCACACCGTCTTATCTAGATCGTTTGGGTTTGTGGGCGACGGAAACTTAAAAGCGTCCAAAAACTGTCGAAGTCAGTTCATTTCTTTTTCTGTTTTGGTAAGCAATTATTTCTTACATTTGAACTCCTCCTCCTTCCAGTGTGAAGACCACATACTTATAGGCAGATATGGAACGTTTCTACATAACCTGTCCTCTCTTGAGGAAGTATACAGAACCTCCACTTATAAATGATATGTCTCTTCTGTAGGAGGTACCGAATGTAAGATGAATACGAGTATTTGCAATGGCATGATTATTGACCAAAATTAATTCACAGAGCGATTCACTTCTTACATTAGTGCTCAAGTTGCTCCCTATTTAATGAGACATCCAAGCCAATAATAAGTGGAAACCGTGAAATATTTGCGGGCCGTCAGCTATCTAATAGTATTATTAGAAAAGAGTGGGTCTTCATCGTGTGTCATGTTGTTTGAAGAGATCCAGATTGGCTTGGTCTTCGCATCGGGAACAATAAGAACAGTGTTCTTGTGATTAAATGTTTTGAGTGGGACATTTGTAAACATTTTAAATAAGGAAGCAGATTCTTAATTTGCCGGAGGGCTAAGAGAGTACAATCGGCATCCTTCAGAGTATCTTCCATGACCTGTGGCCTTTGGATTACATTTTTTCCTCTCCACTTCGAGGCAGAAGAAGGTTAAAAGTAGCAGCTGATGTCGCCTTGGAGTGGTAAAGAGAGTGTTTGTGGTTAACCTAAGTTCCGAAAGAAGGCTTAACCCTACGGTACTAATTACAGGGATTGGTACAATGCGCCAATTATCGAGTCCCAGCTTAGTCCCCTTCGGGATACTTGCAACACTTTCTACTCCTTTCCAAAACCACAGAAACCACGTTTCTGTTTCTAGACACTTCACCATATCGGAAGCGAGAGTAACCTGCGATAGGTTCCCCCTACCCCGTGAACAGATCCAACCTCTGTTCGGGTTGTCGTGGCACTCTGTCTGGGTATTGTTTCCTATGTGACTTCTGTACCGAGTTTGGGTATCCCAAAACTATTAGCTTCTGAGAATTTCTCCAAGGGCTTAGCAAATACCCCTACATACACAGTGTTTCACAACTTTTACTTTGTACTTTAAGGACAGGGCCGAACAAAGTAGTCGCAGACCACAAGTCTCGACCTTATTAAAATTCTAAAAAAGATACATTGTACAAAAATGTAAAAAGCCAGTCAATTCATCAAAAATTTGCAAAAATATTTACCTCATTATTATAGAATTTAAACAAACCGATTAATTCATCCATTACTGCCAAGTCGGAAGACCTCAATCCAAGTCCACATAACCGTCCGAGTCTGAAGACTCCCAACTCCTCAACCATCATATCAGCCAGATCTGTAAACTCCAATTCTCGTCCAGCTTTTGCTCCCACTGCGGTGACACCCATTCCTCCTCCAACTTATCCACCGAGTCGAAAGACCCTAACTCTTACTCTAGCCAATTCACCGAGTCAAAAGACCCTAACGCCTCCAAATCCAAATCCGAAGACCGCCTCTACCAGCATATCGGCCAATTTCGAAGACTCCAATTCTCGTATACTTTGTCTTTCAATTCCAAAGACCGCAAATCCTCTTCCACTTATCAACCGAGTTCCGAGTTCCCAAACCACTCAAGATCTGAGTCCGGTGAAGCCAACTCGTCGTCCACCACTCCATGCGAGTCCGAGGATCCCTCCAAAAACAGCAAACTACATCTACCAAAGTCAACAAATTGACATCTTTGCTTCACTCGGGGCTTCATGCTTCTTGGCATGCCTGTCTACTATTTTGACTATTTGAAGCAATCCTTTTCGAACAGTTTTGCTGCACTCACGACCCTTCCTTCCCCATTTTTATTGCCATGGGACAGTCATCACGAATGTACCGAGGTACATCTGCTTGGCGGGGTTAGTAGTGGTAAAGGTTAATTTAAAGTAACTTCAATCATGCACATGATAGTTCTGTCCAGATACTCGTTAACATATTGTATGTGCATCTTTTCCTCAACCCCTGATACGAGATTCTAAAGACCGGGTAATGGTCCAGCTCAGAAATCGTGGACGCAGTACTTTCATCCTCTGATCGTTTCATATATCTGAACAATTATCAGGTGCGTCAGACCTCTATTTTTAATTGCTACTTCTTCGCCTTTTCTAGAAGCGGTATTGTCCACCGTAGAGATTGTGTGTTCACTTCAGGAAACTGTTTCACTGTATGAAATCGGCCTTTCAGTAAGGTCTCGAGCCTTAGAAATTGGAAGATATTTCTCATTGATTATAATGAGGGTTTGGTGTCGAACATTAGATATCTCGCCGACCTTGGCTACTTTCCTTTTTTCGCAGGAAATTCATTGTCATATAAATCAATAAGTTCCAGAACTCCCTCAGATGATGAGGGATTGGCAAGGATCGATGCTCTGAATTTTGGTTTACTTGAAATTTCGTGCTTATGCATGATGCTAAATTTGCGCTGGGCATGCTTCGCCAAGCGTATCTATAACTAGTTTTTACCTATTCGTAGAGCATTGGCAAGATATCACTCACTGAAGCCAGCCAAGGGCAAATCCTCTCCTGGCAATTCCTCTTCCCCTCTCCCTTCGCGCTAGAGGACGGATCCCCTAGCTTGAAGAAGACCAGCCGCGAAGTAATGTGCCGAACGGTTCCAGGCTAGGTTCTCAGTTTGACAGGGGAAGTGTTTAGTGGGTAATCCAGTCGCTTGTGAGCATGGGAGTGCCACACTCAGTACGAAAATAGCATTGACCTCCCACAAAAAAAGCCAGCCAGCTTTCTCTTTAAACTTCAAAATAACTATAGTGAGATGATCAGCTAGTAAATATTAGATTTTTATATTTTTTTTTAGAAAAAGTGTATTTGAAAAAAAAACTAAGAGATATATTTAGTATCGAAAAAATTTACAGTTTTTCTAGGTCCTCCCCCTTACAAGTTACGCATTTTGTCTACCTTGCCGGAAGCTTTTTGCTGCCGGTATCGAAGAATTCCTTGGGCAACTCGGACAGCCATGTGTGCCCGAACTCCTCTACCTCGTGGTCGGTGTTGAATCTTTAACCTCCGAGGACTTCTTTCAGTCGTCCAAACATGTGGTAGTCGCAGGGTGATAAATCCGGACTGTAGAGGGGGGGGGGGGGTGTTCCAGTACCTCCCACCCCAATTCCGATATTGTATCAAGCGTGAGACGCACGGTATGAGGGCGCGCATTATCCTGGAGAAGTTCAACAGTTTAGGAACCCATCGCGCCATTATTTTGCAATATTGAAGGTGTTCGTGGATGATAGACTCTACACTACCAATACTGATGCCGAGTTCAGCCTAAATGTCTTGAACATTCATCCTACGGTCCTCCAAAATAAGTTGGTCGACGCGGCAAATGTTGTCTGGTGTGATGCTGGTTTGCGCTCGACGATCATGCAGCTAATTCTCGACGGTTTCGCGACCATTATTGAATACTTTGGCTTATTTAAACACAGCAGCCCTACTCAGGCACTCACTGTCAAACTGATTTCGCAAACGAAGAAAAATTTCCATGCTTTTAACGACTTCCCACACTAAAAAACGAATGACAATACGTTGCGAAACGGCGGTCGGCACTTGACGTTCATTCATGGTCGTAGCACGCGCGTGAAACATGCACTCCCGACGAAAACTATGCCAGACTGTTCGTGAGGGACCCAGCTATCATATATTCAAGCCACGACCTTCAAAACATACATGCACGCCGTCTACAGCATTTGTCTCGATCATATTTGAACCACCTTCATATTTTTCCACATAATCGCTAATCCGTGCAATGCTTGTGGTGAACTGTGATACACGATTCTCTATACCCTTCTCTTAAAAACTCTTCCAACAAACTTATTTTCCCACTTCAGAAACTCTTTCTGCACCTGCACGTCGGTTGAGAATTTTATTCCACCTATATGTGCTTCTAGAGAGGTAAAAAGATGACAATCTGAAGAAGCCAAATCAGGGGAATACATTCATCTCCTCTTTTCGGCGTGAATGCTCCTTTTGAGTTTTATCTTTAGACATTGGTGGTCTCCCCCTGAGGCAAAACGTTGGCCAAAATTATGCCTATCAGTCCCAAAAATTTGAGGCTTTGATTATTTGCGGTTGAGCTTTTTGAATTTAGATAAAGAATGGTCGTACGATCACTATGTAGTCCGCGTGGTGTAGTGATTAGAATGGTCACTCCGTAAACCGAAGGTCCCTGGTTCAATCTCGTTGATGACAACATGATTTATTTTGAGTGATTCTTCGGACGAACTATAAATCTGTTCAGTTATGATACATATTGGTTTCAAAGCAGAACGTATCGGAACTGGGTAGACGGACATACGGCCAAAGGGTGGTATGGACAATATCACCTTCTACTGATCCATATGATCAAGATAACGAGATATTCTAAAATCTCTAAGTGAAGGCCCGAAAGGAATTCTAGTGTTGGAACTAAACAAACAAAAATATCCGTATTTTTGTCTCAAGTATGTAGTGAGCCTCTGTCGTTTTATGTTCAATCTCAAGCAAGCCCAGAAAACTCCTAACTTCCAGTTCAAGTTGCTCAAGAATATTATGGACAATATTGGCCAACTTTTCTTAAGCTGCTCTGTCAGATATTTTTGAGCCCATCTTGCGCGTGATTTCCAGTATCATAGCTTTTCTCAGAGTGTCTCGTATGAGAGAATTTTAAGAGTTATGAAAAACTCGCTGAAATTTTATCCACTGTAAGTTGGTCGTGTTCGAAACTGTTTCTCGATTTTTCGGGCCAACTCATCAGTCAGAGGTGAAGGTCTCCTACATCTCTGTTTGGCATGGAAATATGTTTTCCTTCCGAAAGTCTTATAACAGGGCAGAATGTTACCTTGCTTGTCTGCCTACCTGTACGTTACACAGTTTCATCTAATTGTTTTTCGACCAATGGGAGTCCTGCCGCTGGGCTTAGAGATCATCCGTTGAGGACAAGCTTCCAGGTTGCGGAGGGAAGGTATTGTCGATGAGCAAAAGTGGTTCCAAGGCGCATTCTTCGAACTTTGGTGTCGCTTCGGTATTCGGTCCATTCTGAAGAATGGTATGATTTCTACCTGACAAACCGAGTTGAAACAATTCACCAATGGCCATGTGACATACGTTTTTGCCTGATTTTCTGACAGGTATGTGAGTTCCAGACCGTGACTTCAGTCTTGGTGATGAGCATATCTTGATTGAAACTTAGCGGTTTTTATTTTGTGACTAGAAAGTGGGTTTGGGCACCAACCAGCGTGAGGCGGGTACCCTAACTGGGAACGTTTTATTCAACTTCGTCTATTAAACACTTTGACTTTATTTGTTCTATCGCCACTAGGCGTCCCTCACCAATTAAACAAACTCATTATGTTCACAACACCTTTTCTGTAATCTGTGTTAGTTCGCGAAAAAATTCCCATAGGTGTTATTCCTTCCACGAGTAGAAAGCTGATAATTGCAAGTGGTTTACACTCGGCGGTATTAATTTATGCAACTGAACGTTTATATACTACTGAAATCCTGCGATTATTGCTTTTGTCAGGAGTTCCCTCTCTACGATTCCGTGATGCCCAATCTCAAAAATATGCGCGTTATGGTCACAGGGCAATCGCCCTTACCTTACATTTGTTTTACCCTTTCATTGAACTGACGAGTTATTCCGAGCGGAGCAATCTTGGTTTTCTTTGACTCCTGCTTGCAAGGCTGGTTTAGTCGCTTGGCTGACCCTTGCCCTTTCTCAGATGTCAATCATGCAGGAATATGAGTTACAGTATGACCCCGTACGTTTTCTTCTTGCCCCATTTGAAAGCCTCTTCCTATGGTGGAAGGAAGGCGGTTGCGTTTTCAAATATCTTTCAAATTGGAGAGGTATTCTTCCAGAGCCTATAAGCTCGATTGGCATTAAGATCTCAAGTGGAAGCAACATCTTAGGGACCTGCTGAAGATGCCAACTTAATTTCCGTTTCTTGTAGGTCACATAGTACAATCGGGTTTTTTTCTGGTGGTTTTCAGCTTCAGAGTTACAGGCAAGGCACTAGTGGACAATTGGGTGGATTTTCCAGCCAGTTCTCTTTCAGTTAACAATGAAGTAAGATTTCTAGCCATTTTTCCTGTATCATTTTCATTCTCCGCCATCGAAGTTGTCCCCACAGTGACTTCAGAAAGAGGTTGCATTAGACATATATGTAGATATAGATAGAGTCAACACTCGGGCTGAGAAAATTTGGTTTTATTTTGACTCATCTTCGATTAATACCATCAGAAAAATTGTTTTGAACCCTAAGATGTTTACTAACCCTCATGGTAGGAGCACCATCCTGCCTACGCAACGGTTTGACAATGCGTAAAAATTTGATTGAAAGAGTTTTTCATTTTAAGATAGCTATAATTAACTTTTCGGACTGCTAACATTTTATTTAAGGTACTTTGCGTTTTATATTAAGACGCCTAACTGTTTTATTTTAAAACACTCTTATTTTAAAATGACCTTTAAAAGGTTTATTTTCTAGTTTAATCAGAATTAGATTTTATTTTCAGTGCCGGCCTCTTGTATTCAGATATAGAAAATCAATTTTGCCAACATTTTCGTGCTTGGAAATCAAAATCTGGAATTGGCGGGTTGCGAAATCACTAATAACCTGTTTGTGCCTGTGAATGGACATTTATACTCAAAGATTTGCTTTTATGCATAAAAGATCTTCAAGGTCCTTATAACTACTTGTCTCAATCTTCTTTCACTTCATATTCGTCCGCTCATGGTTCCTTAATTCAATAGTTGTTAACTTCTCAAAATCACCCTATTTAAGTATATTGTTCTTACTCAATATAAAAAGACCCCAGACTACAGAAGGATATCTTGCCAAACACTCAGTTGATTTCACAAAACTACATTCGAATCAATTAAATCTAAACTTCATCCACCACATCATCATATCCCAACAAAAGTCCGAAAACGGAAAACCGACGAAACTTGCGTTTAAAGCAAAGGAATTCAGACGAAAGAAAAATAAAACTCAAAGCATATTTGCAAAATGAAAATCACGGCTAACATTGCAAGGAAGTTCAAAACAAAATCAGAAAAAGTCACGTTCAAAGAAGCGAAAGAAAACTTTTTTTTTAATTCTTTCGTACGAGTATAAAAGCAAATCGTAGACACAGACGTTTAGCTATACGATTTTCCGGCTCATTTCAACCCTCTTGAAATGGTAAAACAATTGCAATGCGAACACAATACGTCTTGAGGAGCAAACAAACTGAATTAGCCACAAAAAGAAAAAAGAATAAAAAGGAGTCGGTTAGAAAGCACTACCAAATTGAAATTAAATTTTTCAATCCAAAAGGAGTTGGTTATAGGGACTAGAGACTCTCTAGACATTGGCTGCCTTGAATTCAACAATTAAGGAAAAGGAATGCTAGAAAACAATTTATCTACTAATTAGCACTATGTCTGTAAGGATTTGAAGACAAGCATGTCAGGATGAACAAACTGTTTACCCCAAAGCCTTATCATCCAGCCATTAAAGATAATATGGAGCGCCCGTTAGTCAAATTTTTCAAAGAAAAGAAAGGGCTCATTTTTTTATCTTTCATAAAATTATGGTTCTAGATGTTATCATTCTGAGTTAGCAAAACTATTGCCCTAAATTTCGGTTCAAAAGATAATAAAGGATTCTCTTCTCGTCATTTTCAGTTTGCTGCATGGGTGGATGCCGTTATCTTTGTATTTAGTTTGGAAAACGAGGCTAGTTTTAACGCTGTTTATAATTATTATACAAAAATGTCACACTTTAGAAATGCTTCCGAAATACCAATTATATTAGTGGGTACTCAGGGTAAGTTATAATTATTTTCACCTGAATATGATTATTTATTCAACGCTCATAAATTTCAGACGCAATAAGCGAACGAAATCCTAGAGTTATCGATGATGCACGAGCTAGAAAGCTCGCAAGTGACTTAAAGCGGTGCTCATATTATGAAACCTGTGCCACATATGGCCTTAATGTTGAACGTGTTTTTCAAGATGGTAAGACAGTTTGGACAATTACATAATTCTTAAATCTTTTTCTTCTATTATTTATATCAAATATACCTTTAAATATCTTCATTTCAGCATGCCAGAAAATCGTTCAACAACGACTCTCACTCTCGGCACAATGCATGACCCCGACGAACTCACGGCCTACAACACCACAAGGCACACGACTTGGTATTGCTAGCTTTCATCATTCAACACCTGCAAACGGTTTCGCCACATCAACACCATCACTAATCGGGGGACCACATCATGTGAGTGGCAATTTAACATTACCTCATCGGCATCACGTACTATCGACATCCAGCCATCATATACCAATTCGAATAAGTGCAGATTTTGCCCATAATGAACAGCAACACACACAAATGCATCCGCCGCCCCCATCGAACCATCAAAAATGGGGTACAATATCGCATGGAACGTCACAGCAAACGATAATGGCTATAGCAAATGAGAATAATAATATACCCAAATTTATATCGCCTAATAATCAGCATATTCAAAGTAATAATCAGCAACCAAATGTCGAAAATCTCGCACCATTGACTCTAGTCCCGCCTACCAATAATGGCAAAGATTCAAAAGATTCCTCGAATAGTGGAGGAGGAAGTGGGAACAACAAAGACCTTCCCACACCCACATCAACACCAACCACATCTAGAAAAAGCCGAAGACGATCTAATCTGTTCATACCATCATCCAAGAAGGGTGATGATAAGCTTAAGAATGGTGAATTAGGAAGTGGTCGATCAATTCCTTTGAAACAGGGATATCTTTACAAAAGATCCAGCAAATCTTTGAATAAGGAATGGAAAAAGAAATACGTTACCCTATGCGACGACGGTCGTTTAACGTATCATCCTTCGTTGCACGATTATATGGATGATGTGCACGGAAAGGAGATACCCTTACAATATGTGACAGTAAAAGTACCCGGTCAAAAGCCACGAGGATCCAAATCAATAATTACAAACAGCACGTTAACAAGCTCACATCACAATGGCATATCTGAAGGTCTGGGCGGTCTTTCGCTGGCGAAGGATAAGAAAGTTACCGAGAAAGTGCTTCTAACTGCATTCGATACACTTCGTGAACCGGTCAAGTCGAATTCATCCCAGCAAACGAGTGGTGATGAAGGAATTGCAATGAGCAATAGTAATTCACAAACCTTCTTACCTAGTGACAGCAACCAATCAAAAATGGACAGTCAGACACCCAATGTCAAAAAGCGGCATCGACGGATGAAGAGTAGTGGTGTGAAGAATAACGATATTGAAGATTCAGATGGCTTTGAGTTCTATATTGTCTCGCTGGATAATAAACAGTGGCATTTTGAAGCTGCAAACAGCGAAGAAAGGGACGAGTGGGTTGCAGTTATTGAACAAGAAATTTTCAAATCGTTGCAGGGAATCGAATCAACGAAAATGAAACCAGCCACATCAAGCGAAGTGGCGAGCATGTTATCGATACGGTCCAGAGTACCCGGCAATGGATACTGTGTCGACTGTGATTCACCCAGTAAGTTCTTTTCTATTCTTCTGCAATTAAAGCTCCAATTTCGTTGCAAATAACTTCATATTCTTCTCTTTAAATTCTAGATCCTGAATGGGCTAGTCTTAATCTAGGTGTACTGATGTGTATCGAATGTTCTGGAATTCATAGAAACTTAGGCTCACATATATCTAAAGTTCGATCATTAGATCTTGACGACTGGCCGTGAGTTTCCAAAATTATTCTTTCGAGTGAATTTTCGGACATTAATGGTATTCTCCTCCACATCTAGGGCTGGTCACTTAAGTGTAATGTTAGCAATTGGTAACTGCTTAGCTAATTCAGTGTGGGAAGCAAATGTATCGCGTGGCAGAATGAAACCGACAGCATCATCAACACATGAAGAAAAGGAGGCTTGGATAAGAAGCAAATATGAAGCAAAAGAATTCTTGGCGCCATGCAATCATACAAATAATTTGGGTCAACATCTAGTTGAAGCCGTAATAAGGTAGGCGTTTTTGATTTTTACCGTCGCTTAGGAGAATTTAATCTTCAAAAAATTTAAACGATATTTTCATTAAACAATGACGTAGAAGACGTAGAACTAATTAAATAATTATCAAATATAATAATAAATAGCGGTATAGTCCAGATAAAACCTAGGCAGCTTTGATGGATACTGACTTTAAATCAGCACTCATAACAGCTGGATGGGCTCATATTCCATCCAAAAAATCACGAAAAATAAACTTTATTGCCACGAATAGAACATGAACTAGAGATCTCTGATATCTAGCACTCGTAACGACAAAATTACTCTGACAACAAAACGTTACCCTGTAAGCAATTAAAAACCAGAATCCTGTATTGTATAATTTAATTAGTAAATCCGGTAAATTCTAAGTTGGATTAATTTCTAAATTTTTGCAAGGCCTACAGTGGTTACATTTTCACTTTCATTCTACTAACAAAGGCTTCATATCACAGGTCTTATTATTGTGACTGTTGAGTTTACCAATACAATCTTCTAAACCAATAAATCGCTCCGAATTTTGACCATGTGCTCTGAAACCCACAAAGCAGTAATTGAACCATTCGGCCGAAGTAGACATACAAAGCTGCTTTGATTAGGTTGCAAAAAATGATTCACCCTTCCCATTTCTTTCAGGCCATGATCCGTGACACCTCGTGTAGTATTGCAAATACTTCGGCCCGATGCACAAAAGCCATCATCAATATTTGCATGTCCATTGACGAAACGTTCTGAGAAGGCCTCTTTCAGGACACTCTGTTTTCGCCTAAGCTACTGCATATTTGCCACCCTCTATTATTGAGGTCAGCAGTCTGTGGCTATGCATGTTGAAGATTGTAAGAACTTTAACTTAAGATTTATTGTGCCCCCATTTTCCTTACAAATCTTTCTAAAAGCCCATAGAATCCCTCTAAAAGGCGAATTTCTCGCTATACATGAAGGTTCTTTGCTAGCTCCAGGCATTCCAGTTTCCCCCCAGGCTGTCCATCCTGCCAAAGTGTTCGAGTTTGCAACGATCCATGATGAATCCTGTAAAGATACTACACCAATTTATAGTTATTTCGACGAATGATTGTCACTTTTTAGGGGTTTGTAAAATAATTTTGCAAAATCCTACTAAAATCGCAAACTGTCCCTCTGTCCGTCCGTGTGTCAGCAATTTTTCTTGTAAACTACTTAAGCTAGAAACATCAAATTTTGTATGTAGGTGTAAAGTGATGCTCTCTTCAATGTTCAACTATAAACAAATTTTAGAAGGTATTTAAGGGGAGTGGCCCACAAAAAAAATTTCATCAAAGGTAGTCGATATGGGTATCAAATGAAAGGTCTTGATCAGAGCTTTTCAAAACGGGTGGGGCTTCAAGGGGCACACAGGGAGGGGAAATACACAATAAATTTGTGTCCCTCTCTCACGATTGGACACCTGTGATATGAAAAATCTGAAAAAAATTACGGAGATAGGTGTTTATGAGTACAACAGTAACAAATACCTTAGAAGTCAAAATTCGCTCAACTTTGTTAATAATATTACGATCTTCAAATTTCACATTTTCCCCAATAAAATCGTATAGGTACCCTTAAACTCAATGAAGTTCGATATTTAAGTAGTCTTTCAAAAGGTCCTCGTACTTTATTAGTTTGATGAAAATCGAATCATATATACGGAAGTTATAACCATTTGAGATTTCTCCAATCAAAACAACAATAACACATGATTTTGGTATTTTATGGACTTTCCAGCGAATCAAGCACTGCAGTTTTGATTTGATCTTCTTAAAAATTTCAAATAACTTTTGTTGATTCTTCCCTCATCCGCTTCATCGTGAGTCTTTATTTTTGCGTCCTGGCACCAATTCGAGAGTAACACTACTATTGAGTTTATTGAGTTTTGCACAAAATTCTGGAAATATTTTTTTGACTTTAATGTTGGATCATTCTATAGCTCTGATAACCGCTTTGCTGTGAGAATATGGTCATCATTTACATCGTAGTTTAAACCCACATTGTACGATTGCAGGAATTTCCGCCAGGTTGATATGGTACCTAGCGTTTCCTCTGCTGATCTATGGTATATTAAATAGCACGTGGCTCAATGAGGCGTACAAAAGAACCAGGGCTCTATTCCCACATGCTGTACCCAATTTTTTCTAAAAGTAAGCTGAGCCATTATACACAGTTTGGCCATCCAGACGTAGTAGTTATTTTCAGTCCTAAATCCTCTTTCTTTCTCACTCTCTATCTCTCTCTCTCTTCCTTTCTTTCTCCCTCTCTCTCGCTACAATTCTCTCTCTCTCTCTTTCTCCCTCTATACCTTTCTCTCTATCTCCCTCTCTCTTTTTCTTATTCTCTCTCTCTCCCTCTTTCTATTAGCTCTCTTTCTCGCTCTCTCTATTTCTCTGTCTTTCTCTATCACATTCTTTTTCTTTTTCGTAAAAGAGGGCCCTATTCGTCATCATGTTACTACTTGCTTTAGATTGATAACGATTATCCACTCGTTTCTCTCGAGCTACGTTAATTGGTCTGCATGCCTTTGGGTTGGTAGCACTATTTTCGGCTACATTCAAACTGAAAATTACTCTTTTGCCATTGCTACATTTCCATATCAAGTGTGGTTTGAACAGATCGTGTTTGTTTCAATAAAGACTGAATACATTTCGTCTTCTCGTTGTGACTTGTTGAACTGCCGGAAGCTTAACGCCCATCGCACATGCTTTTCCTTACTGATAGTCGCAATCTCTTTCTATTCTTGGGCTTACAATTTCCCTCTTTTTGTTTCGTAGCATTACAGCCCCTTTCGGGCCTTCGCTTAGTGATAGAGTATCTCATTGTCATGATCGAATGTATCGGCACTCCACAAAATGGTATGATCATTATCAGGCTTTTGGCCATGTGTCTGTGCACCATTCTGATTTTAAACCAGCACGTATCACAACTGAAAAGGCTAGTCCGTCCGAAGAATCACTCGAGCAAAATCTCGTTCACGCCAATGAAACTCGAATCAGAGACCTTCGGCTTACGGGCTTAGTGCTCTAACCACTACACCACGCGGACTATGATATTTCCCTCCTTAGAAAGTGGGTTTTTATTAGTAGGCACACCCGCTCTCCTTCTATTCTTCTCTTTTCTTGCCGCTGTTGTCAGCTTTCTTAAATGCAATCTCGGCAGTTTTCCTATTTTTCCAAAGTTTTATTAAGCCAGGTTGGTATATTTTGCTCAATATTTTCAATGATGGTTCGGAAGCTACGGTGCTGGCTTTTGACATAATTTGAAAGAGACCTATAGTAGACACTCCACTTGTTACATTTAGCATCGTTACATAATTAATATTTTATTCCACCGATTGACCGCTTTGCCCTTCTAAATGGTGCGAATTGAACAGATTTAACCAGAAATGTTACTTATGGAAATATTAACTATTTCTACCGCGTTCTCTATTTCCAGAGAAATTTGGTTTGTGTTTTCTTTACTGATACATCTTGTAGTTTCTCCTCCAAAAAAGCATGGCATAAAGCCCAATGATTTATTTTCTTGTTTCTGAGTAAAATTCTATCTTTCATCATCCTTTCCAGGTCGTACTTCAACATTCTGTTGTCAGATACGGCACGTTCTTCCGTTAAGCTCCTGTTCTTTATCGGGAAAGTAATTTTCATTCTCCTAATAGTAATATCCAGCACTATTCTCTTGTTTGCATGATAAGGACGATCATATTCGATTTCAGTATGAACTTAAATAAATTCTCTATTTTTCTTATCAGGACTGCCTCACAAGTAATAATTTGTCCGCAAATACGTGACGAGTAGAGTCAGATCTTCCTTTTCACAAGTGATCCATCCGCCAATGCAATTACCATGTCAAAGGCTACACCCTCAATTGAAAGAAACTCCCACATCATAAATCTAGAATTATCATGAATTTTCGAGGACTCAAGCCTCGGATTTGACATCCCTGGCTCCGGAGCTCTTGGATTAGTAATACCCCAAGTTGTTCTTTAATGATCCTTTTAGTCAAAACTACGGTAGTCGCTCTGGTGAGGAGAAGATGCACCTGGGCTTACCTGTTTGTTCTTTTCAAGGTGATGTCTCTAACCACTTGTTTAGCGCTTCTATGCGCCTTATCATCGAAGTTGATTTACAGAATAGATATATCTAACTCCTCTGTTAAGGTGGTCTGAGATGCCTTATCCAGGCCAACTTCTCAGCTATGTAGTCTGATTTGGTTTCTATTCTTGTCCAGAGTCTTAGTTGATGCATGACCTGCATCAGTATTGGTTCCTATCGTTGACCTCAGTGTGGGTTTCGGAGCTGTATGGGTTATCTCTGGTGTCCTCAGTTCTCGCAAGTGGATCTTACCATTCATGAATTGCAGGGTGTCTCATCAAAGCCTCCGCATAGAACGGACTGAATTTCTGGCCTTATGGTTAGAATCTTCCAGGCTTTTGTGTTTCTTAATTTAAGACCACTTGTACGTTTACTAACGAGCCTGTGAACCTATAAGCGTCCACCCCAGTCGCAGACATTTAAAGATAGCAGTTTGCATATATCCCGTCATTAACGCTCATTTGTGTCGGGCTCTTTTTGAGGACCACTGCCTACGTAAGACAGGAAAAGCAAAGGGAATAATTATTTAAAAAGGTGTTTGATTTGAAAATTCGTCATTGCATTTTATTCTATAAGTAAGTATAGCTAAGTATACAACTGTTAGAATATCTAAAAATTGAACACTATGAAAAAAACAGTGATGCTTGCGATTAAACCAGAAGAATGATAAGAGCTCCAAGCGCTCAAAGGGCTGGGCAGTATATTGAATAAGATTAATATGAAATATGGGGATTTTTACAAATATTATTCTAGTGTTTATAGGGGATGAGTTTACCAATTATGCCCCGCGATGCTTAATCCAAAACAAAGTGCCCATTTAATGGATAACCACGCGGATGGTGTCCCTTTGCTTCATTTTCATATCTTCTCGCAATCGTTTTATTTTTGTATGACCGCTTTCTTTGTTCTTCTGCTTCCCTGTATTCCCTGATGGATTTAATTATTTATAGAAGATGGAAACGGTCCTATCCACCAAATATTAAGAGTCCCAAATTTTCCGTCTCCAATATCACCATTTGAACTTTAAACTGTACGCGTTGTACGAATGTAAGGTTTCCCATGATGAAATGGCAATGCTATGACTGAGCACTTTTGATTTTTTCACACGTTACGTATCAAGTATAAACTCAAAAATGAAAAACCGAAAAGTTCGCTATTACGATGGCAGTCCATGGTAACAGAGAAAAGGCAACAGTAAAAACCATGAAATGAATTAGTATGGTTAGTACGACTTTATGGCTTCTGACAATGTATGAATGGATTGCTTTTAGTTACTCTGCGCAAAGCATATGGCTTCTCGAAAATAAGGAATCTATTATTTCTGTGATGGATTTTAATCCCAGAAATCTTTGGGTCAATTTATGAAACTAGCCCTCTGCTGCTAAAGCTAAAATTTAACTTCAAATTCGGGAAGTCTTGCATTCAAGAACACCGCGGCTGCAACAATATATATTTTTATGGTTTGCCTGTAACCAGTCCAATTCGAGCTTTGGCCTTCAATACTACAGTCCTCCAATCATCGCGGTTCTGTGAGCTAGTCCGCCAATTTACTATTCCTAGTATGGTACCGCTGCCAGCGTTGATCGAGTCCTCCCATCGTTTCGTCGGTTTTATAACTGGATGCTTCTCTTACGCTTTAATATTTAATGTTCTTCTGGGTAACCGATGCTCTTCCATTCTTTGTACTTATCGTTGTAACGAAGTTTTTTCTTTCATTTGGCCGGAAATTATTCTCAGCATTTTGCATTCAAACACGTCTAGAGCCCTTTAAAAATCGCTCTGTAGGGGCCACTGTTCGCGTTCATACATTAACACAGGTTTAATGAGCAATTTGTAAATATGAAGCTTATGTTTCCAGTGTACATCTCTGGACCTCAGTATGAGGAGTACGGAGAAGTAAACTTTGTTTGCAGAGCTCTTTACCAGATCTCATTCTTTTCGCTACCCTTTCGGTCAAGGTGGGCTCTATAGTGATTAAAGCTATTTACATTTTCAGGCTTATCACCTAAGGTCAAGTTTTGTCGAACCCTTGTATTTTTTCTTGTATGGGTCATGATTTTTTTTTTCGTTTCATTGATCCTCAGATAATTGTCTTGCTACTGATGCTAGGTTTAAAAAGGCTTCTTTAGTATTTCGAATAGCCCGCGCAATGATGTTGACGTTGTCAGCAAACAGGTCGAATTGTGTGGCCTTCAATAGTAGCGTGTCTGCTGATGTCTACCTGGAGATATGTTCCAGAGCAATATTAAATAGCATTGGAGCAAGATCATCTCCTTATGTTAAATCTGATTCCATCTTCAAGCTTTCTATTAGATCCCAAATGACTTTAAATTGGGACTCCACGTTCACCATTCTTACCATGCGGACGAGCTTATTTAAGATGCCAAAGCCAAGCATTATTTTGTACAGCGCATTTCTATCGATACATTTGCATGCTTGTTTGAAGTCTATAAAGAGCTGATGCACGTTGTTAATATATTCCCAGCGTTTTTCTAGCACCTGATTTACTGAGAATATCTTGGTCAGTCGTATACCACCCTCTTCAAAACTACCTTGATAATCTCCTATTATATTTTTGTAATAAAGCTGAAGTTTTCGTTCGCAGATTGTGGAGAGCACTTTATAGAACGTGCATAAAAGACCGATGGCTCTATAGTTTTCAAAGCGCAATTTGGCTCGATTTTTGTGTAGCTCTGTCTGTGTAGCTTTGTGTCTGATCATGTTTTGCATATGATTTATGTGGGTATTGCATCGATTCCCGGAGCTTTGTTCTTACTAACGTCACGAACATCGTCTATAGTCGATGGTAGGATGGCAATATCTTGAGCCTCAGTGCTGAACATGGGATTTTGACAGCTTAGTTTGTTGTTGTGAGTGCTGTGTAGAGTTGTTGAAAGTATTGCATTCACCTATTTTGAAAGGGTACCAATTATTATCCCTCGCACATTTTTGCAGAGAAAGGTTTGTGGCCTGTGATCTTGGCATATCCGATATGACTTCATTAATGGAATTTTTACATTGATACCATCAAACGCGATTATCGTCTTTTTATGCGGTTTATGGTTAATATTTTCCTTATTTGCATGTGCTTAACTTGAGTAAAACGTCCGCAAACAAGGTCACTATGCTATAATTTCCATAATTCAGACACAGTATTATTGGCGTATAGTCCGCCTAGTAAAGTGGTTAGAGCCCTCACGCCATAAGCCGAAGGTCCCTGGTTCAAGTCTCGGCGACAACGAGATTTGTTTCGATTGATTCTTTGGACGGACTATAAGCCCATTCAGTTATGATACGTACTGGTTTAAAATCAGAACGTATCGCAGCTGGGTGGACGGACATACGGCCAAAGCGTGGAACTGACCATATGACCTTCCCGAGTGCCGGAACATTTGATCAAGATCATGAGATACTCTAACTATCTCTAAGCATAGCCCCGAAAGAGGCTGTAATTCTATAGCAAAAAAATTACTGGCTTGTAGTTTATCTCCTCAAATAAACTTCTTCTCTAAATTACATCTTACACGCTGTAGATTTCTCACTTTCAGAAAACTCCTGAACCAATTTATGTTTTCGGATACCACGGAGAACACTACTCCTTTGCCTAAATGAGCTGGTCTACGGCGGAGTAGAAGCTGCTAACCGTATTTAATGCCCTGTTCAAGATGCCTGCAATATTTACGATTCTGATCACAAATGCAGTTTTTAAGCTTTATCTGTGTTCATTGCTGCTTTATACTTGTCCTTAGACTTGTCGTGATATTCTTTGCTTCCTTACTAATACTGAAATGTAGCTAAATAGTGAATTTAGTTCCCATATGCTCTTAAGCATTGGGAACCACAACACCAGTTAACAATTTCTTGATCTGTTGTACGTAGTGTGGCTCTTGCATCCAACTGTGGTCCGTCTTATGATCCGGTGAACATCCCATCGCAATAGGATAGCCAATGCTATTGTTCTTGAAATTCCCCTTCGCAGTCGGAATCAACTGGATTTCCAGTGCTCCAATTCCTCCTCTTTCCAGAATTTCTTACTCGACGCTTCGTCTCGTACGTCTCGCTTCATAGCGTGTGTCTTCCGCCGCTCCCTATGTTTTCACCCGCTGTGTTTTGCTTCGTTTTTCACATGAGACTGTTTTAGCGTCAGACTGCAGACAGGGCACTCCTTCTTCTTCGCTCTCCTTTTAAGCTTTGTCAGATTACAGACATCTTCCGTCAGCGTCTGCCAGTAAGAGATTTTCTATGAACATGGTTGATGTGTACATTGTTTATTCTCTGAGAGGTTTTCCGACTTGAATGAGGTAGAAACACTCAGAACCCATGTCTATTCTGCCACATCCGGGAACAGATTTCCAATGTGCAACTGGTTTTCAGCTAAGGTAGTTCCATAAAATGCCGTCCATATCAAAGTTTCGCTGAGTTAATTATAGACTGCGTAGCTTGAATCCAGTGAAAACTCATGTGGTAAGTTATGGACGGGACTATGGCTAAATTGGTGTATTTGGGCCCGGCACCAAATATTCCCAACCTAAGGGTAGGCCTAGTATATTTTTAGCAGAGGTGTATGCTATTGTAGTAAATGCGCAGTTTATCATTTACAGAGAATACAAAAGCAAAACTATAGTTATCGTATCAAGCAGGTATTAAGTATTAAGAATTTAGAATCGCCGGTGATAACATCGAAAATGGTTCTAGAGTATCGTAACAACTCAACATCTTGAGTGAGGACAATAAGGTTACCCTACACTGGGTGCTGGGGCATGCAAAAATTGGGGTAACGAGCAAGCTGATGAATTGGCCACGAAGGGGGCAGCGTCGGTGTTCGTTGTTCCAGAACCATTCAGTGCAACTGAAATGGGCTTCATACACAGAGGTCTGAAGAAAATCGAAGACAAGGAACGAAATAGGCTCTGGAGGAATCACCCAGGGTTTCCAACATCTATGCTGCTCCTTGATGACTATGATGAGAAAAAGTTCAGGACTCTATACCATAAAAGGGCACGTGAGCGGAAGGCCAAACTACCCGGGCAAGAGCCCCTGTATCGCAACAAAAAGGGAGAAGCTCACCCGACGGCTAGCTCAGTATAGTGGAGGGGCCAGCCATCGTCGCGAGTCCCACACCCGGTCCGGTTTAGCGAAATAGAAAGACCGAATATACTTCTTTACTCACACATTTTTTCTTTTTTTATTACACTTTACTAATTTATGTTCATACAGGCTGATATGTGGGGAGTCAATTCATTAAGGAGGTATTATCAATTTTTTGTACTAGCCGCGTTTCATTTCAATTACGTTACAAAATTCATCGGCGCTATTGTGAAAATATTTGAAACAAGTGAACAGGTACAAACAACCGTTCCAAGTCCTAAGTAAAATTTTATCAATTCAATCGTGACTATTTATGGCAATTCATCTAATTACTACCTCCTTCTCGCTGAATTTTGAGTTCAATTATTATTTCTCATAATATTCAATGGGGCATGCATTTTGATAAATAATGAATAATATTTTTTTTATCTTTTTAAATGAACAAATTAAAATAAGTAAAACAAACAAATGCACTCACCTACATCCTCGCCGGGTGCCCGCTGATGATGTGTGTGAAATGACTGAAACTGATTTTTACAATTAATAAAAATGGTCCGATAAATTCCAAATGAGACTCTTGCACTGAACATAAGTCAACTTCCTTAAATAGATATGATGATGAGACAAGCTGGTATGGGTCAACTATATCCGCAAGTGGTTTTGTTGTAGCTACTTTTCGAATACAAATCATCTGATTAAAACTTTTTTTTCCTTTAACTCCTTTAGCCTTTCGTCCCTTCGGGCTTGTATATCGTCGATGTTTAAATTGTCCAATTTTTCAATCTCTTCATCCAACTTTCTTGGAACATCGGTGCCCTTTTTTGAACAAAAATCACACATGGTCGTCGGCAAGTGTTCTATTTAGCAAGGTTAAACCATTCTTTACATTCGACGGTATCGTCCGTTCTTCTAGCCTCCTCGTTGGTTCCGTCTAACGCGTAATTTTTGGTAGTTGCTGGCACAGGTGAAAGAGAAAAGAAACCCGCAGAAATCGTTGGGCTCGCGCTCAATGTACACTCGACGTCAGACCAGAAAACGAAAAACAGCGCGGCGGCATTTTATTTTCGTACACCCCAAACTGATAATTTAATGAAATTCTCAACATCAACTACGAACAAAGTTTCACTATCTGGAAACATCATCACATTTTTTGTTTTGCAACTTATCTCTTGCAAACACCCCTTACCCAACATTGGTTCGTAAAATATACAGTATCCCGTTCATTCAGATATTATATCACTTTCGCAATCCCACCCGGCATTTCCACGTCCTCGACTTATCCTCTTGAAGCAACATAGGCAAAATATTGCGACGCTGGCAACTAACTAGACTTGAGCCCATCAGATAACTAAGAAGCTTTAACTTTAGAATGTCGTTACCGTTGTTTCCGTGTTTCTCGTTCTTCTTTTGGGAGCTGATTATTTCTGGGAGCTAAAGACTGACGTTTCACAGATGGTTTAAGGGAAGGAGAAACCTTTGCACGCCCAACCAAAAACACCCACCACACATATTGATGAGCACTTTCCTAGCCATTCACTCCTATCTCGATAAAGGTAATATTTGCATCATTGATGAAATGTTTCAATGATGATATTGCAAATCTTTTCACTTTACTTCATCGCGTCAAATCCACCATTTACGGAATTAAGTGGTCAAGGGTGAAACTTCGCACTACCCGAGGGTCGAAACACAATTGCTAGCTACAAGCACACGTTTCCCGTTGCATCATTATACACATATTGTGATTTAGCCAACATATCTAACGATTGGAAATTACACTTCGCGATCTTAATATATTGAAAATATATTTTGCTTTGTATTCGAAACAAATAGTCACGACACGATATGCCAGTAAGCACAATCAAATAGTCGAAGCTTTACTTTCTCTAGCTAGATAGCTGGTAGGCAGACTCCCCGGCATGCTTGCGGTTTCGCGATCTTAAGTCGACCCCCCGATCCGTCCATAACTTTTTCATTTCCCTGTGTCATAACGGTAAATCGAATCCAGCTGTTTGCTGCAATCGAATGCAATCGTTAGATTGCATTCGGCAATGCAATACACGGATGGGATGCACTAAATCAGTGTTCCCTTGTCCGAAATTTTAATTTGCAGATTTGAATTTTTAAAAATTAACAGAAGTAAAGAAAAATAAAAAAGATTTTAAATAATAATAAAAAGTTTTATATCATAAAGAATATAATTTAAAGGAAACGTTTAAATTTAATATAAAGGCAAATAATATAAAATTTACATTTAGTAACAATAATAAAAAAATATTTTATAATTTATAACTATGAATGGAAGTAATGAAATTTTTCCCAAATCTGCAATTAAAATTTCGGATAAGTGTTAGGAAGGTTTTCGAGCAGTTTGCTTGTGTGACTGCTCGATTACTACAACGGCGAGTGTAGGTTTTGCACTTTTGCGGATGAAAAACCAGTAAAAGTTCTAACACAGTTGAAGTACACTACACCCAGATACAATAATCTACAATGGCTTTTCTTATTCTTTCAGACTATTAAATATTCGTTTTATAGATATAGAGTATTTTTGAGAAGATTTGTTACATTTTTTCTAACGTTCTATTTTATCTATTTCAGATCCGATATGAAGAGTATCATTCACTTATTGGCCTATGCAACGCCTGAACAAATCAATACGACCGTCAGTGCAAGAGACTTGAGAACGCCTCTTCATTTGGCATGTGCAATAGGAAACTTAGCGATATCACAGTTACTGATATGGGTAATTTGAAAAAAAAATCTCCTAAAAATATTGATTTTATAACAAAATATTTTCTTTTAACTTTGGTAGAATAACGCAAACATCAAACAAATCGATCATGACGGTCGGACTTGTTTGGCCTATGCCCGAGCTGCAGCCTCATTGGCCTCGGCGAAAACACATTCGGCCACAACTTCATCAAGTGCAAGCAACAGTAGTACAGCATCTTCGACAGCATCGGCCTCAAACGGAGGTGGAATATCGAATGTACAATACTCCGTTGAAGAAACAAATGCCTTAGTAGAACTTCTAAGTGGGCTCGGATGTCCGGACTCAGCACCCCTCACAGCCAGTGGAACTCTACCTCGAAGAAGAGACACACTCGGTACAGCCTATGAAAAATTACCCTCAGGTGTCATATAATTTTCAATCGACATCTAATTTTAGATGTTAATTGGGCTCTTGATATCGATACTCTATCGTCCTCAGTTACAATATGATCAAACATTACCAAGAACGTTCCCAAGTTTATGTAAATGTATATTTTAAAATTTATGTTACGAAAGAAATCATATCCTGATTTGTGTTGCCCAGTATCTTCAAGAAGAGTCCCATCAATTCGGAGGCAGATTTCGTTTTGCACTGACTTTGATCATCAAAGAGAGCTTGCGTGTATAGCTACGTTGTCTCAAGCGAATATGGTAGAATCCTTGGTACTAGGCTATCACATTTACATTACCACTTTATTGTCCTGTGCTCCCTACAGAACTTAAATTGACAAGATTTTTTGTTGTTTATATTATTACAATTGTTTTAAGACGAAACTAAATGTGATTCCCTGTTTATTGTTGTAATTATTTTATTAGTTTTACATTCAACCACAGCATGTCCATATAATTTGAATGATGAGTGAACAGAAAATAGATAACCACTCAGTCTTATATATGTATGTATGTAAATTTCTTGTAATTAAATATTGACAAACGATTTAGTAAACAAAATTGTGTGAATTTTATATAAAAATTAAAATTTTCCTTGAATATCGCTGAATATTTGATTGATATTAGCATGCAATAAAATTGTTCTTATGCCCGGCATTTATGAAAAAGGTAAAGTTTAACGCAGCAAGCAAAATTAAAAAATTAATTTAGGTAACTCAATGGAAAGAGGAAAAAAACGAAAATTATTCAATTGTAATTTTTTAATGCAAGTGTTTGCATTTTATTATATATTTATATGAGGCTCAGGCTAATTTACGAAGGTAAATCTCTCAGATTTCGAGAATGATGCAAAAATTAATATTGCAATCGTGAAAATATACATATGAGGCGCAATTTGTTCAAAAATAATTAAACAATTCAATCGTAGAAACCGCTTTGAATCGATACGTTATGCAAATGTTTACTATACCTATAATGAGTAATAAATGAATCGTGATAAGCAAATTCTTGCACTTATTGCTCTATATTTAACAAAATGTATCGCTTGCAAACCTATCATTAGATCATATGTAATAATCCAATGTTTTTACGTTAAATCTGTTATTTATTTATTATTTTAATTTAAGCCAGAAAAAAAATGAAAAAAAATGTAAGAGGCATAAAGTATAAAACATTGAGATTAATGAACACAAATAAATTTGTGTTTCATACATCTCCACTTATCACTAACTTTATTAAGAATGCATGAAAACCGAAAAGAGGGCTCACAGGCATGTAGAATTAATCAAGAAAGAAGGCTAATGTAAAGAAAAATTACAATTACTACATATGCCACCTCGAATTCCTGGAAATGAATGATATCCAAGTGAAAAGAATGAAAAAAAACGATTATATATTTCAAGGATGGTAATAAAACTATAAATAAAACAAATTTAAAATGAGACAACATTTTTTAATTCAGATTTCTCCTAGCCATGGTGTGCTTGCATATGTTTCACAATTGATCGTTGAAAATACTTTCAAGGGTTTTAAAAATTGGCTTCCAAAAGTAATTTAATATAAGACATTGGATACTAGAGCAACCACTGCGCCGCCATAAACTCTCTTTCCGTTGTTCACACTTTAAAGTTTCTTTATAAGCCATGCTCTTGCAGTAAACTCGAATGGCTCAATGATTTACTTATTAAACTTAATCCTCCATGTAATATTAGGTTGCCTTACCCTACATCCCGTAATGAAAAAAACATTTGAGAGTCTCGAAAACAACAAAAAGAAAGAAGAGAAATGTGATTTGTTATATTAGAAGAAACTCTTTAATTCATTAACAGCCGATGAATCACAGATCAACTACTCGATGTCATACAGACCATAATCAAGCCGAACTATTTTACGAGTATACGGTCATGAAAATGAGATACTCTGACTATTTCTAAGCGAAGGCCAAAGCGAGGCTTTCGTGCTAAAAGAAGAAGAATTTTACGAGTATGTTCAATAATAACATATAAATTACTAAGAACGGTTTGGGTATGGGATACCCAATGTCTTCAATAATGCCAGAAATGTTTTTACAATCTTTGGAAGAAGTCTTGACACCCAAAATTGTCAAAAAATTCGATATAATATTTTACAGACGATCAGTGGATGACTGTTTCATTATTATTGACTTACAAGAAAATAAACAGGACGAACTACTTACCTATATGAACGAAATACACCCGAATATAAATTTCACTATACAAAAAGAAACAAACGGGCAACTCAACTATATGGACCTAACCGTGACACGGGAACAAACACGGTTAGATTACAAAATATACAGAAATCCAACCAGAACTGATCATACCATACACGTAACATCTAACCACCCCGCACAACATAAACTAGCAGCGTACAGATCAATGGTGCAGAGACTTCACTCGATCCCCATGACTCCTACCAACTACCTGTACTCCAACAAACTTAAAAACATTTATAGCTCGTAATAATGGATACAAACAACGTGGCATTGACAAACTTAATACACAGTACAAACAAAAATAGGAACGCCAACTGACTGAAACAAATAAGAACGACATACGTAGGCAAAGAGACATGCAAAATATCAAACGTCCTTAGGAAATACAAACTGCATTCAAAACTAACAGCAACATTGGAAACAAACTGAAACCAAAACTGACTGACATATACAAACAGACATGCAAGGACTGCGGTATGGTATACACAGAAACTAACAACAAGATACAAAGGGCACTTAGATCTTTCTTACACAACAAGGCAGACTCCAATTATGTGACATTAGTTTTCAAACAAAGCAAACAAAGCTAATGATTGTGGTCACGTCATAAGGATTGGTAGGTCCGTTAAAGACTGCAGCAATTGACTGCTGCCTCAGCGAGCGAAGATTTTTGTGCTCGCCGAAATTGGATTTGTCTGAGGACGCGTGAATGCGGTGGGAGGCTAGCGCTGCGGTGTCGTGGGGCGGGTTCTTTCCCCAGCACAAGGGCCCACTACTTAAAAATTTCACATTCACGAATTAGATGCTAAAAACGGTACAGACGTCTCGCTTCGACGGTGTCGAGGCCGAGGTAACCTACCGGAGGGATCGACTAATGTAACGCGACTGACCGAGCTTGATTAACGCGCGCGGGGCGCGAGAATATTTCGTCTTTACAATTAATATTTACGACGCCCACATAAGAGTGGGGCATTCAGGTGGAAGATCAAGATACATTGTAAACGTGGCCAGTTATTTTCCATTCAAAACAAAATTCATACAAAAGTAATTCGTATATGAAAATTTTTCAGATTTATGTTAAAGTGTTATATGACTGAATCATATAAAACTTCATCATAAATAGGAAACCTGTGCGGAAGGCCACTCTACCCGGCAAGAGCACCTGTAACAACAAAAAAAAGGGGAGAGCTCACTCGATGGCTAGCTCATGAGTGGAGGGGCCAACAAACGTGGCGGGTCCCGTACCCGGTCAAAGGTCCAGCGAAACAGAAAGACCGAATCTTCAAGTTTTATTCAAACATTTTTTATTAGGTTCGATGCAAGGATACATGTTAATTTTTAGATAAATAGCAGAAATAAGCGCCCCCTAAATTCTTCCTTGTGCTTAAAATACTGAAATAGACATGTTCTCTTCGATTCAGTACAAAGATACCATTAATTTTACTTTGTTCATCACAGTTCATCATGTTTCTCTAATAATTTATTATTTTTTTATTCAAATAATGATGATTATCTTTAAGGAAGGAAAACGTTATAAAATCCAAATATAAATTATCATGCAAAAAGATTTTTTTGATTCATTAAATAAACAAGAGCAAAAGGGTAGTTACCCAACTCCTCCAACGAGTGCTCGTTGTTGGGGCGAGGTAAAGGGCCTGCAAACTTAAATTTTTTGTTTGTTTTAAATTTTTAACAAAATTATATCGTCTACTGTAACACGTTGGAGGTTCCAAAGACTTTATGTTCACTCCGTTATAGCCAATAGGCAGACAAATTAAGATGCAGCTGCATATTTGGTATGCACCAAACTGGCGAATTTTCGTTAAAATCGAATTTAAACCGTTATTCTCGTTTGACATGTGGTATGATTATGTTTTGGCAATGCCCCCTCTTACAGGCCCGAAAGCGGATGCATGACGCCACAATGCGCACCGGGATTTTAGACCTATTGACCTGTTCTTTTAGACCAATTGAACAGCTTTTGACCGTTGCTTTCCTTTCGGGCCTGAGTAACCAGGCGTTGGCTTTGGTCTTCACTATCAGTTGGTTCAGTTACACTTCCGTCTGTCTATATTTGATCCAGAACTTGGCTCATCACCTAAAATCAAGAGCACATAAGCCATAAAAAGCAATCACTATTTTCAAACAAAAATATCATTGGGTCTTAACACTTCAGACACTATTTATTTCTCACATTTCCATGAGTAACTAGAACAAACCACAAATAAATACAACAATAATTCATTTGAAGTTGGTTGACAAGGCTCGTCACTAAATCACAACCGCGTCCCATTCAATTCATTTTGGGTTCGCGTCTCCGCATAACTGGAATTCCGCGCATTGCATTCGCATTTCTCGGGTATTTCCTTATACTTGTTATTTTTATTTTTTTCGCACGATTTTTCCAATTTCGAAGTGTACCAAATTTCACGAATTCAATCCCTTGTAGGTAAGCACTTTCTGCACTTCACCAGATAATGCAAATCGCAATCATTCTTACGGTCACTGTAGAGGATATACAGGTATCTAAGAAAATTGATCCATCAAAAGGTTTCTATTGAGGATCTGCATGCAAACAACCATTTTTCCGCACCGCACAATCCACCAGCACCTGACAAGCTCGACGACAACTTTCCACTTCTCCGTGTAGCTTTAGATCCGAATCCCCACTCAGACGACACTCGTTTCAACTTTTTGCGATTCCTTATTTAACTTTCAATTCGGATTTGTAAATACACTGCAGCACACAACACGTACGTATTGGCACCTCTCACAAAAGGAGCGAACGGGCACCACTCGCGTGAACTTTTCTTATGTATCTTTCCCGAAAACTTATCTGTGGTAAACTACTGTATTTGTTTCACAACGAATATGCAGTTTCGATAGGTTTTCCACATTGGTTTCTATTAAGAAACAGTACAAATTCTGAAACATCAAAGGGCGATACAATTTTCGTTAAATACATCACTCATCACATCATCCAAACATAGCGCGAACTGAACTCGATCCCTGCCAATTCCGTACTCTCCGCTGCTCGTACTTCGTTGTTACGGAATCAAGATATTCAATTCCATTCCACACGACGAGCCTCTTTTTCCACCTACTTGCTCGAGTTCTCGTCATGGCGGTAACGGAAGATTCCAGTCTAACTGGAATTTTGCAATTTCTTCGCTAAATAGCGTAGCAATGGTGTTTTTTGGTCATATGGTTATTTATTTTATTTGCTAGTGACTTTCTGAACTGATTTAGAAATTCAATTTCAGGTTTATTAAGACTGCTTTTCAGAATAACTGGCATAAGTAAATTTGTGATTTTGTTGCTCTCCATATTATTGTTAATTAATTGAAATTTTCTTTTAGGCTCATAGAGTAGGGATCAGAAAAATATTTTATCGATTATGGTAGCAGTGATAGTGGCGGGGTTTATTTCGGGTTCGTAATAATAATATTAATAAGTTGCGTATCAAACTGTTCCGCACTTATTACGTTATTATTATTATTATGAAATCGCATGTTTCCGTGAAGGTCCCTCGAGTAGTTTGCCTGGGCAGGCTGCTCGATCCCTACAGGATCGAGACTTCACATCCTAGAAAGACTTGAAATATACAAACATAATAGAAAAAGAGACGGTAACATTATCAACGAACAAATTATTACAAGTTCTGACGCAATTTTCTCAGTACTAGACCACACTCTCCGAAAGAAACGGAAGCGAGACGAACCAAAACAAACGGACATCCAACAAACCAAAAGGCAAAAATCGAGTGTCCCTCTACCTGGCCTAATTTAGTACCCACCTGCTTAACTCATCTTACACCTATATATAGTCATTTCCTTCCACATATCCTTGAGACACTGGAGATGACTCAAAAGATTCGAAACGAGTTGGGTGAGTTATTTTGTAGCTGCCACAATTGTATCACTTTTGTAGAAATTGATTTTATAGAATGTTCACTTTCCCGGGCTGACGTCATGAGGCCGTTTAGTGCTCAGTTGTCGTTGAGGGTCGTTCCTATGCCGAGCCATTAAAATTAAATGTTTAAACGCAGAGGAGGAAAAGGATTAGGGAAAGACCAGTGCCTGATTTAGAGTTCTCACGACCTTAGGCTAACTATAAATAACAGAAATAACAGACATTCAACAACAACAAAAATAAAAACTAAATATCCTGTATAACCTTCTATCTGGACTAACCTAGGCCCAATCTGCATACCCCACCCCATCCTTCCCCATATCCTTTAGACACTGGATATGACTCAAGCGAGTCAAAAAACGTCTGTTTGCCAAAATAAGCAAGTCCCGGCCGCCTTCACAAAAAAATGTACTGTTTTTAATACAGAAAAAGATCTTTCACCACTGCAATTTGTTACGCTCATTGTTGAAAAAATTCTTAATATGATTTCTGGAAAAATAGAATCAATATTAAGGCGTTTTAATATTTCAAGCTAAAGTTTTCATCGTCCTCCAAGTAAAAATTGCCACTTTTAAACCGTGCAAGCCACTTCTGGCACCTACGTTCAGCTAGAGCATGCACACCATACACTTCCACCAAAATACGATGACATTCGGCAGCCTTTTTCTTCAATGAAGGAGTACTCCCCGCAAAAACACTTTATTCGGCACAAATTTCGACATTTTCAGAGTAAAAAAAAGTATTGTTGTTTACGCTTCAGCTAAATGACACATACTGATTCTGAAACTATATGACAGTAGCTTTCCAACATATATTTGGAAAGGTGAATCACTGGAAAAAAAAATCAAGTTATGCCATCTGTTAGAAAGCCGCATAAAAAGGATAACAAAGCTCCAAGTACACAAATCTATGATAAGGCCTGTGTTATGCCATGGGTGTGAAACATGGACCCTGACCCAAGCATCCGCAAATATATTGAACGCCTTTGAGCGACGGCTCCTGAAGCGAATAATAGGAGCGAAGCTAGACGGGGACCAATGGCGAATTCGATACAACCATGAGCTGTATGAAACTTTTGACGAGCCTGAGGTTTCAACAATTGTAAGACTGTGGAAACTGCAATGGGCTGGCCCAACGAATCGTATGGACGAACAACGGATACCCAAACAGGTATTGGTTGGCAGAACTGAAGGGCGGAGACCAGTAGGGAAACCGAGGAAATGCTGGTCTGACTCGGTCGACGAAGACAGTTCATTGTTGCTCGGATTTCAAAATTGGAGTAAGCGATAAATGGACCGAGATAGTTGAAGGCGCTATTTGCAGGAAGCGAAGGTCCGAGAGGGGCTGTAGTGCTATGAAGAAGAAGAAGAATAGATGAACGAACATCAAGCCCAGCGCCAAAGAAATGATTGGTTCAATGATGAGTCCCAGAATGCGTTTGACAAAAAGAATCAGTTTTACAAACAGTATTTAGGTAGGAAAACCAGGACGAAGGGAGAACATTATGAAAATCTCAGAAGAGTATCGAATAAGATCATTAGAATAATAATAATAATAAGGAAATACTATGATGACCGATTGAGAAATATCGATGTATGTCTAGCGAGTAACAACACAAGACAAAGGCGTGTAGGCCCATCAGTGTAAGGGAGGAGAAGTTTTAAATTAGGTATTACAATCAAATACAACTAACCACTGTGTTTCCATTGATCAGTGCACTGTCAGGCCACACACAAGAGGAAAGTTCAACTTAGTCCAAAAGTGTTCTATATAAATGCGAATTGAAACTTGAATCTAACAGATACTTCATAAAATCGCATGCATACAGATGGTGCATAGATGGCCCTGTAAATTCAGAGGGAACATTAATTGAAATATTTAGGTTCGACATAAAAAAATTTGCAGTGAAAAATATTCCTAGTATTTTCCTAATATGATCTATGCTTTTTCAGAGAGCTGAAAGCATAGAAATGAGAGAGACTATAGTTGGAGAGATGCTCACATCCGTTGACAAATGCAAAAGTTTAGCACATTATATTCAGGCTATTCTGGAAGATAAAAAAGGTATACTTGAGCATCCGCAGACGCCAAAGGTGAGTGGCCTCTTTTTTTAGTAGTCCTTCTTTTCCGCTAAAAAGGAGATTCCTGTATCCCGGAGGTTCCTTGAGGCGTAGAAAAACAAGGCCAAGCTGGAAGCAATTGGTTAAACGCTTCCATATTATGTCATCGGTTAACAGGGGAGATATTCCAAGGGTAGTTCAGAAACTTTGTGAGTTTGGAAGTCCCACACTCAGGATATAAACAGTCTTCTTTATAACAAACTCACGAACAAACGAGCAGGGTCATATTAAAGTCGAAACAAGCATTCGTCGGTTCTGGAATTTTCAGTGCAATCAAGATAAATTTTATTTGATTGGGCCCAAAGGAAACGATGGACAGAAAATTGTAATAATTTGTGGCTTGTTCCAGAGAGGAATCTGCCACTCAGGGCTCTGACAACCCTAATCGGTTCAAAAAGTCTCAGAGTGACGGATCTCTGACTTTGCGACTTCATTCTTCGTGGTTCTTTTGTGTAAAGTCGTGTTCGCGGACTCGCGTGGAAGCCATTGAAAAGTTACACACAAGCATTGCGGTTAATCCTTCTTCCCCCCGCTGAACACTTGGGCGGCAAACTTGAATGGGACGGTGGCAAATTCAGAAGGAGTTTCAGCGGTGAAAGGAGCGTCAGGCACCCTTCTACCTCGGACTAGCCAGCTCATGGCAAGAATACATATGTAATCCTTATAATGGGAAAACGAGATTGGGCTTATCACAAACAGATACATCTCTTGATCACTTGCAAGGTAAATAGAAAATGTTAACCCACAGGGTAAAGCTCTGGAGCCTGAAAATCTCGGAAAGACTTTAATGAATGCTACCGTTTTTGTCAAAGATTTCGCAACATGCAGATGTGGGCATAAAGGCAACCCCATCGCAACTTCCAGCTGCACATAACAGCGATAAAGCACCAAACTATACTTTTCAGATTAGATAATCTCATTTGTAGTCGTCAAATGACTTTTTTTCTTGCGCGACCTTGCATGATCAAAAAATTCTTAATGCGCTTACTTTCTTATCTATGCATTATATTTAACTTTCAAGTGTAGATGTTTCAACCGACCGTGAGTTTCACAATTCTATATTTATATTTGCATGAGAATTTCTTAAACGCACTCAAAAATCCAATAAAGTACTTACTCAACAATCATCGGATCCTAGTAATTCTCTCCATTGATTGTAATTTAGTTTTTTTTATCGAACATTATTTAAAACGCCTTTTTTGGTACCAAAAACGACCACTCAGTTAATAGTTTCATTGCGGCAAATACACCATTGTTCCTAAGTAGTGCAGGATTGAGGTTTCCTGCGTATTATTTTGAGATCCAGTGATTGAATTTTAATTCGAGCACCATTCATAATATATGAAACTTTTTTTGAGAAATTCAAATGTGTAAAAATTGAAGATTTATTATTAGAATTTATCGCAAGGAATGTTAATTGACCGAACAATGATTGTCATGTTGCTATCATGTTTATTACCAGTTACTGTTGAATTGAATTTGAAAGAAGTGAATTGCTTAAAAAAAACAAATCTTTCCTTTCCAGCAGATAACCGTTTGTAATGATTTTAAGTCTTGATCCGATAAGTCTGAGTAGTGCCAACGGATGGTACCAACCGGTCAACCAATCCGTGCACCGTAATCCATTTTCGCGGTGGCTGCTTGTCGGCCAGCTAGATCGGAGAGGATTTCGGTCGCGGGTCTCCAAATGGATTACGCTCATTTACCATCTTCAGCCACCAATACATGCCCGTTTTCAAACGCGTCACCAAAACAAAACCATACGGAGAGGAAACCTACTTTACGTTACTCCGTATTTCTTCATACAATCAGTCAAAGGGTTTAATTCAACTTACGAGTAGTTTAAATAATCGGCAATTATCTAATTCATAGTAATGTTAAAGTAATCGTAGTTAGCTCTCTTCTAAATTATTACGTATATTTATTGAATGTCGGTCAACTTTGACTCCTATGCTGTGTGCCTAATGGAAATACTTGTTCTTTCAAAAAAACTAGAACTTCATTTTTGCACTCAATATACGCAGTAAAAATTATATAAAACTGTTTAAATCTACAAAGATTTTATCATCATAAAATCAAAAAATGGAATCGAGATCTGGAAGGTTATATATTGTAGTACCCAGATTAAATTCATTAAAATAAATATTATAATACTTATCAATATTATATTTAGGTAATCTTATGTACTTGTTTTATTTGTTGATTATAGATTTTGTAGGTAAGATTCATTTATTTATTTTTTTTCGTATCTTCTTTTATTTACGTTAATTATTTTTTGTCGTTTGTTTTATATTCTAGGCCTCTGTAAATAACCTAAAATAGTTATTCTTTTTTTCTTCAGCAGTACTTGTAAGAAGCTGCAGATTATTTAAAATAATTTAAAAGGAATTTTAAGGATTGACTGTGTGAACCAATGTAATAGACATTCGCACTACAAATTTATGATTGCAAACAAAATTTTCTAAACATTGTTGTGATCAACTTATTAACTTATAAATCCAAAAAGATTTATATAATCTCTAAATTAATAATACTGCTGAGTATAAGGTAAAGATAAATTAAACTAAATAATCGCAGCCTGTTGCCCGTACTAAATTTTTCGATAAAATTATATTTAAATAGCAAAAGCACATCAGAAACCCGCAATAACATTGCTTTCTTATTACTAATGAAAAAGCCCAATAAAAAGCTTGAATTCAGAATCAAATACTACTATTATCACGTCTTGAGCTAACTAGTAAGGATAATGATGTGAGCACGAATATAAAGTTGGGTTTAGTTTGTTAAAAGGGCTGAAACTCATTATAAAGTTTTTTTCTTTCCTTGAAAAGCCGTCGGGCCTTGCTTTGCTGTGTGAGCAGACGCGTTTCGACTCCTTTGGGCCATCTTCAGTGATGACTATTATAAAACTAATTCTAAAAATTACAATTCTTATGAAATCGAATTAAAAGTTAATTGGAATGGAATTGTGAAATTTTCAACTCATTAAAAAATCTTGCGAAGTGAAGTTATAAGTTAAAATTATGTAAATGTAATTTTAGAGTAAAAATGTCTTTTTGTAAGATCAAATCCGAAACTTAAAGGTTTTTTTTGTTTGTCCTTCATTTGAGCAGCATTTATTAGGTGTACTTCTTATCAGTTCATAGAACTTTATAAATCTTGTACTCACAAAATGGGTCCGACATCCAATTTACACATGATTTCCGAATTATTATGCTTAGTTCGGTTCCCATTTGTGTCGGGGTGGTCTTTAGCGAGGGAATAGTTGTCTTGGTTAAGCACAAACGTTTCGCCCACAACGAGATTCGCGTTGAGGATGCCTTTGTTTCGGTTGCTGGTGAAGAAGTTTTACAGCCCGGCAGCGAGCGTAGTATTGCAGCCACAAGTTACACCAAAAATGCCGATGATTAACCACCCACTGCACCAGTTTCGCAGTTTAAGCAAGCGACGTTTGATGAGGGCTGCTATTGATTGTTTGACCGCAGTTGCTCTGCAGGACACATATATCCACCATCACAGACGTTATTTCAACTAGTTTGCTGATAAGAAAAGCAATCAAGAAGCAAAGGAACTTTACTGGCGTTTATTACCGGCTTACCTTTTCATGACCTTCGTGAAGTCGTTTGTGCAAAATCACAATTAGGACCGCTTCATAACGTGATCTTTCAAGTATAATTGCGTATCTTCACCAATGTAAAAATTGACAAGCCTCCGACGAAGATAACCCCAAAGGCTGCCGGGACTACGAACGCATATTGCAGAGGCGGGAACAGACCGTGAATCCAATGATCTTCTTCAATCGGCATACACAGCAGCCCCAAAGCCCAGAAGAAATAATAAACGAATACGAGTACAATGAGTGCTACGCCACAGAAGAATTTTATCAACGAAAGAATTTGACGCTTTTAATAGCAGGAAAATAACACAATATGTAGCATTATACGCACCTACTTCTGCCTCATTGTTCCCAATTTGACCAAAAACACCTTCATAATTTACCCTCGAACTCAAATTCCTCTCCACTCAGTCAATCTATCGATTACACTTCGTATATACACTGTAAGATTTCTAACCTGACAACTAATCGGAGATCGCCAACCCGCTACCACGTTTTTTCTTTTCCCCGGACTATCACTTCTCTTCTTGGGTGGCGGCCACTACGTGCACACTTCACTACCATGTGGCTGTCAAATCCTCTTGACATCGCACGACAAAATTGACGTGGGATGTGCGCTCGCCGCAACCAACGTGAAATGACAAGCTACCTAGCAGCAAGGTGTGTTAGTAGTGGTCGCCAGCGGCGTCTCATGATTCATTAGACGTTCTTTTTCAGGAGGTTATGAAGGCGGGAAGTGAGAATGCTGCCGAGGGGGTAGGGTTTTAATTATCTACGACTGTTTGGCTCGAGAGTTTGATTTGGTATGCGGTGCCGTAGTTTGGATTTGCGTTTTCTGGTTAAAGTAGATTGGTGCAGTTTTGGAATTCGAGAAACTTATTTCAGGTAATGCGTCAGTAAATTATCGAGAACGCGGAAATCCGCTGTTGATTAATCGGGAACCTTGTAAAGGCAAAATTCAAGTGACGGTAAACAGTTTTTCTTCAAGAAATCTTTGAATCGGTGACTGATAAATTGTATTTGGACTTAGTCTGCTCGTGGAAGACCTGCGGCCGAAATTCCTCTCCGAACTAGCTAGCCTATCAGCAGCCACCTCAGAGCAGACTAAGGATGTCCGGACTTGTTGACCTGTTGGGTACAGTCCGTTGGCACACTCCAAGACTTCATGTCTATAACCAATTAGAGGTCGGCTTGGATATCCTTCGGGAACTCTCAAGCGTACGGACGGACGACGATGAAATATGCCAGACATTATAGAAGTCAACTTGAACTTCGAATAACTAAGATATTCCGTGATTCCATTGGTAAAAAAAGTTTCCAGTTTATATCTGATAAGGCTGGAAACACCGAAGGGTCCCCACAGAGTTCCTTATGAAGAATTGTTCTATCCAAAGGCACTTCAGAAATATGTGCATGAGGTAAATGGGCGAATGTGGGCTCTCCAATATGACAAACAACTCGTTGCTACGGAGCAATGTCTTGTCCAGACAAGCGTTATTCTAGGATCATACGACCAAGGGAGGAGGAGTTCGCTGGAAGCCTATGCAGGTCCTCAGCTCCTTAATGAAAGCTGATTGCAAGAACAGCTCCAGGCACACAATAGAGCCGGAGACTAAAATTTTCAGAGGCTAAAGTACATTACAACCAGTCAATATTATCTGCGATTGATAATTTTCGAGGCAAATTTCAACAGCAGTCCATGAAAGATTCAACTTTTTGACTAATCATTCGGTATAAGGACATGAAATCCGCAGGAACACGAAAAATTATTTTTGTAATTTTTAAATTTTTAAAGTCCTAGATCTCTGAAAAATATTAATGAAAAAATATGATAGATGATAATTATTTTAGAGCGAAAGAAAGACTAACTAGCATTGCTTTCAAGTCACAGGTAAAATCATTTTGTATAAACGTATACCAGATAACAAAAAATAAACTTTAAATTCCGAAAGTGCTTATTTTTTATCATAAAACCCTACTTTGGCATTATACTTGTAGTAATTTCCATATTTTACATTGCCATTGTACTGCATTCCCCTTATACTTCTCTGAAAATGAGGGAAACGTGATTCAAAAATAAAGGAGAATAACTTAAATAAATAAAAATTAAAGACCAGACTCAGAGACGAAAAATTGTTAGAGACAAAAGAGGAAAATGATTTTGCGGTCGAAAAGCTGTTTTAAATCATACAGTTTACATTTTGTGATCATTTTTACGTTGTTATAAATTACTTAAAGGAAGTATTTACTGTGAATCATCCGAATTGTTTTTTTACTCTAATCATTAAATTTATCATACCCAATATTCCAACTCGAACACAAATTAAATATAATTCTAAACTCGGCATCTGGTACACGATACTTTCAAATGTGATACTTTCGTTTCAAAGCTTTTTCATAAATACATAAAAAGTCCCTAACACGGTTAAATTTTTCATAGTTTTTCATCAAAATATACTAGTTTGGAAATTATCCGTCGAATAATAGGTAATTTTTTACATTTCTTTGAAACGGCAGAAATCAAATACGTTTCATCGTATCTGTCACCTTTATCCATCATACAGTTGTTGTACTAAGTTTTCACCTGACTGAAGCCGGATGAAAGAAAATGCAGCAAACTCCCAATGTAACTTACCCTGCTAAAGCTAAATATATGTATTGAAATTGTTTCTCCCATTCAGTAGAAATAAAATTTCATACATTAAAAAAAAATCAAGTCCAAAAAATAACAAATACTTCAATTGGACCCTTAAATTAAATTAAGGAAATTGCTAATATGATGGAGAAGAAATCATCAAAACAGAAAAACGTTAAAAGCTCCATTATCCTCGTTTGATAAATAAAAATTTTAGAATGGCTAAAATGGTCATATGTACTAAGTAAACCAAAATACTAAATTTTTTTATCCTTATATAATAAATATAAAGTCTTTACAGTTGATAGCTATACCAAAGAAATAATTTTTATGCATCTATCGAATACGCCAAAATTTTAAATCGAATTAGGTTGTTACACTGTCATCTAGTTGTGAAAAATTTCTTAGGCCTCATCCTGTGTACGTACCCATTTCAAGAGAAAATTTTCGTAATTGCATATCTTAAGGCTTATTGTTTTCTCATAAATCTCTCATAAATCAAAACTATTGTCCTTACAAAAAATAAGAATATTGTTACATGTTCTGTTTCTTAGGATGATCACAAAAGTGAAAATATAATTTTTACATTTCCAAATTAAAAACGAACAATATTCAAAAATTCAATTTCAACGTTAGGCTGCCATCTACAAATGAAATATTATGAGGGTTTCACCCTGGACACATATTTGATTTGAAATATTTGTTAGTGATTGCATATCTCGAGGGTTTTCATTTGCTTGCTGAAAATTCTCATTTCTGGGCGCCTGGTATTTGAGCCGATTTCTACGACGATTTGAGTTGACTCGGTCATGACGAGCGGCGGGATAAGCGTAGGCTGCCGGTCAATGATGATGATGGCAAATGCTTGCAGGCAAAATGGTAGAGACTTTTTCCACTTCATTAGTTTTGCAGATTTGTAATTTTTCCAGATTTTCAAGGATTTCTAGGAAGAGGCATTTAGAGGGTGGAAATACAGATTTTTGTAGCAGGATTAAAAGTGGGATCGATAGTTTACTCGTATATGAATGCTAACAAACGGAAGCAGGTAATACTTTCGAAGAGGATTTTGAAGGCAAGGAACTATTTTGAGAATTATGGATCTTTGTTGTGGCAGACGGTACATGCTCATGGTGTGAGTTTTTATGATGGTCGATATGATATTTTATGACACAAAGAATTTTCTGAACTTAAGGGGTGGCTTACAAATATAGAAATGAAAGTGCACTTAATGGAGATGATATCAAGATATATACTCGTAGTACGAGTGTGATGGCTCAGAGCATTGGGCTTCGCTTGCAGGCGCCGAAAAATTCCTTAAATTGCAACATAGTCCACAGGATGATTTCTGTACATCTGCTGGTACTAGAGGATGAGCTTGTTGCTACTCAGACCCGCACTGAAAAGCTGTCAGATTGGCAACAACGCGAATACGTGTTTCTATTCCTTGGAGTGCTTTGACTTAGACGGGAAACATAACTACAAAAAAAAAAACACATTGAAAGCAAAATTATTTTCCCATTTTCTATTTAATTTACTTATCGTGAGCTTAAAAACTTAGTCACTGATAGTTTCATAGTTTAGGATTGTTGTCGAAATTACATTATTCAATACTCTTTACAAACAAACAATTTTACTAATACACATAACTCAAAAGGAAAATATCGCATTAAATTGTGAGAAATCACTGTCGTTGACAGAAATTCTTGCATATGTCGTCCGTTTACTTGTTTGCCGCCTCGGCGTATTGCTTCATTCGTGATTCAATTTCCGGTCGGAAATGTCGAATTAGCCCTAAAAGGTTAAATATCAAATAAAAGGAATACTTATTTTTAATTAAATCAAACAAATGATTTTACCTTGAACTGGCCAAGCTGCACCATCCGCCAAAGCGCAAATTGTATGTCCTTCAATTTGCTTTGAGATTTCCCACAACATATCGATTTCTTCCGGTTTCGCATTTCCTGCTACAAACCTGTTATTGAAATTTTAAATGATTTCACATTGACCATAAATAGAAATCAGATTTTAGTTGTTACCTGTGCATGATTTTATTCATCCATGTAATACCTTCGCGGCATGGTGTGCATTGGCCACAACTTTCATGCTTGTAGAACATAATCAATCGTGAAATCGCTTTGATTATATCAGTCGACTTATCCATCACTATGATAGCCGCTGTACCGAGAGATGTTTGTACTGCAATCAAGCCATCGAAGTCCATGATAGCTTCTTCGCAAACTGACTTGGGAATAACTGGAGTCGAAGATCCACCAGGAATGATTCCCAATAGATTGTCCCAACCACCACGAACACCACCACAGTGTCGTTCAATCAACTCCTTCAAAGGAATTGACATCTCCTCTTCTACAGTGCACGGGTTGTTCACGTGGCCAGAAATATTGAATAGCTTTGTACCAGAATTACGAGTTCTACCAAAACTGGCGAACCAAGCACCTCCGCGACGACAAATCGTCGGTGCTACAGCAATTGTTTCAACGTTGTTGACTGTAGTTGGGCAACCGAAAACACCTACATCGGCAGGGAATGGAGGCTTTAGACGTGGCTTTCCTTGTTTGCCTTCGATAGATTCAATCAATGCAGTTTCTTCGCCACAAATATAAGCTCCTGCTCCTCGTTGAATGTACACATCGAAATCATAGCCCGAACCACACGCATTTTTGCCGATCAATCCCGCCTGGTAGGCTTCATTGATAGCAATCTGAGTATTCGAGGCCTCATTGTAAAACTCTCCACGAATGTAAATGTACGCGGCGCAAGCTCCCATTGCTTTACCAGCGACTAAACACCCTTCAATCAACTTGTGAGGATCATGTCGCATGATCTCACGATCTTTGCAAGTGCCTGGTTCACCTTCATCGGCATTTACTACCAAATACCTTGGGCGACCATCTGAAGGCTTGTTCATGAACGACCATTTCATTCCCGTGGGGAAACCGGCACCGCCTCGTCCTCGAAGACCTGATGTCTTGATTTCATTTTGAATCCATTCATTGCCCTTTAGGAGAATTTCCTTTGTTTTGTACCAATCACCACGCTTTAACGCTCCCTGCAGACGCCAATCGTGCTTACCGTAAAGGTTGGTAAATATACGATCCTGATCAGCAAGTGGTCCAAACTTTGTTTTTGTTTGAGCTGGTGGCGTACCCGGCTGCGGTGGTGGTGGTGTTGCTTTTGGTGGTTGTGTTGTATTGCCACGAACGTGATTAGACAGCACCGATGCAATTGCACCTAAAATCAGGTTAGTTTCGATTAATTTTTAAGTATCAGGATTTGATTATTTCTATGTTGAATACATAATGCTTCCTCCTCAGTTAAATGTGCAGGCAACCGACAATTTCCGAGGGGTAGAGCCGAAAAACGATACATTATGTAACCAAAACATTTTGTTGTGAAATTTCTAGGTGGACTACTTTACAATCAATACGAGGGAAAACAATTCTTATACATTTTCAAGCTGTTTTCTATTCATTAACAAGTGTTTACTTACTTAAATTGTGCTTTGGAACTGTATTCAAGCGCACCAACGCACTCGCCATATCGTCCTGTTATTTTACGTAGATATCTCCAAATTGACGTCTGCTTTTCTCGAATGACAGCTAACCTTTAACACAATTCAGATGATTTTGCCATAATTATGGACCTGATTTTGATAAGGGTACGTTTAGAAATTATTTACAGATTACATATCGGCCCAAAACAACTTTGTCTTAAAACGTGATTGATTTGGTGGATTGTCATGAAATACTTTAATAATGATTAAAATGTATAACTGGATATTGATTTGTTCACTCGAAGATCATTCCTTGAGGAATCAACTTTTCGTTATTTTCCATCACGAATTCAGTGAATAGCCAGAATGATTTACTTTTCTCAAATCTGCCTTAATTGCAGTATTTAAAATGAATAAACTTGAGTAGGATTTATTAATTAAGTGATGTGGTATGAAAAGAAACGATAGAGGAAGTAAGATGGACAAGGTGAAAGCTTAAGGATAAAATCGGTTTAACAAATTTGCTATCTTTAATACCATATCATGTTAAGCGATGAGAGATAGTGAAAATGAAATTTTACCACCCATTTACTTGCTATCAATTTTATATGATAAATCCCACTTCAGCTAACCCTGTATAATTTTTGAGAACTAAAAGTTTTATTGTGAAACCTCTAGTTAATTGAACATTTGGCCAGTTTCCCTATGCTTTAACATTTACTTGGATGTATGAAATGTAACAAAGTAGGGGGTACTTTTTTATTAACTTGAGAACTTTGAATCGAAATATAAAATTCAAAAATATTTTTATTATTTATTTTTTCAATGAAAGTAAATTCAATGCTATTTGACATTTAAAAATTACTTCAGGAAAATAGCCACAACTACCAGTTCCAAAACGCGTTCGATCAACTCAATTTCATACCAATTTTTCCAGAGCATCTGGTCGTATTTCGTCAATGGCACATCGAATATTTTCTTACAATGCTTCCAATACTGTTGGTTTGCTAGCACGAGTCAAGTACTTGATATACCCCCTAAGAAAATAATCAGGAGGCGTCAGATTGCATGATCTTGGGGGCCAATTGAGTTGACCATTCTCTGAAATAATATTGTCTCCAATTTCCGCTTTCAATAAGTCGATTGTTATGGTGGCTATATGGCATGTAGCCCTATCCTGTTGGAATCAAATCTTTTCGATGCTCATCCAATTGACTTGTGAAAACAAAAATTTTTTTGACCACGGTCCGATAATGGCCACAATTTACCTTGACGGTATTTCAAACGAAATATAGGTCGATGATGCCATTAGCCTGTTCACCATATCATACAGTCAATTTTAATGGATGTAAGGAGCTTCATGGTATTGCCTTGTATTATTGTCACTCCATATGCAGCAATTTTGTTTGTTGACATATGCAGCTAAGCAAAAATGAACTTCATCTCTGAACTAAACTTTATGGTCTACGGTTTCGCGAAATCAACTTTGACTTCGAAGATAAATTTATACAATTTGAAAGCGTTGTTCAAGTGTTAAACGATTCATGATTAAATGGCAAACCTTACCAGAGCATATCTACTAAATAGCAGCTGCAATTAGAACAAATTTTATTTCTTACGGTACTGATGAAAACCAACACATGGTAAACTTTAATCCATCTTTTACACGTTTATGTGCTAGTTAGTATATATGCTCTGACCTTACTGAACATAAATATTACGGACTTGTCAAACTTGACATATGTCATCCACATCTTATCCCTATTTAAAATTCACATGCTACTACAATAACACCCTGTATAAGAATCGCTTGATATTGTTTTAATTTTCATTGCAAAAAATGTATTTATTCTATTATTTACTTAAGTTTAATTTCTAGTGAAAATCAAAGAATTATTAGAATAACCACACCTACGCGATCTTAACGTTTCAAACACTTCAGAATATTTCCTATTATTACTTTTCTGTGAAAAATACCATTCGTTACCAACTATCCATTTGAAAATAAATTCATTGACAATAATATTAAATTTTGCACAAATTCAATTATTTTGCAAATAGAACTAGGGATGAATCATCTTTCCCGATTCATTTAATAGAATAGCATTCAATTTCCCGATTCAATTAATAGTTAAAAATAATATTCTAGGAATTGAATATTATTTTTAACCATCAAGTTATTGCGATGTTGAATAGTTTCAATTGTATCATGGATAAAATTAATATTTATACAATGTAACACTCCCTTAACTCCATCCCGAATTATAGCAAATTCACACCTGTCAGTTTACTTTGGCAGCGATTCTAACGACAGTTGTGTCCAGGTGATCGCAGAGTTGCAGAATTTTTGTGCAAAATTTTTTAAGACGAATTTAATTGCAGAGTGATTTATCGAGAGCTTCAAAAATGGAGCATTCGCCAACTGCAATGC